>CM038681.1:181789638-182524210 GCA_021605205.1 Aegilops longissima | reverse complement strand
AAAGCAAGCTTTGGAACGACAAGAGTTCATCATGAAGAGATCCGGAACCGGAAACAGCGGGTTTGGTAAGAGGAGTGCTCCATCCAACGTGGTTGGCCAATCCGGTCGTGAGTGCGCCAAGGCAAATGGGAAGTGGAGACTGTGTATTGATTACACTGAGATATCAATAAGGCTTGCCCTAAAGACCCTTCCGTTGTCGCCAAGATCGACCAGATTGTTGACTCCACGATGGGTGTGATCATTGTCGTTCCTCGGCGCTTACTCCGCTACCACCAGATCTTCATGACAAGAGAAGACGAAGAAAACAGCATTCATCACCCCATGCGGTACGTATTGTTTCATGCGAATGCCTTCGGGTTGAAGAGTGTTGGTTCGACGTTTGCAAGGGCGGTCCAGATTGGTTTTGAACCCCAGCTCCATAGAAATATGGAAGCTTATATGGATGACATAGTGGTCAGAACCAAGGACAGGGCAACCCTCATACTAGATTTGCAAGAAACATTTGCAAACCTGCGCAAGATCAATCTCAAGCTGAACCCTGAGAAGTGCGTCTTTGGCTTCCCGTCCGGCAAGCTTCTCGGGTTCTTGGTGTCACAGCGTGGGATAGAGGCCAATCCGGACAAAATCAAAGCTATAGAGCAGATTGAAGCACCCAAGCGAATCAAGGATGTGCGTTGGCTTGCTGGTTGCGTCGCCGCCATGGGTAGGTTCATTTCCAAGTCTGCCGAGCGCGCCCTTCCCTTTTTCAAGATCCTGAAAAAGGCGGGCCCGATGGAGTGGACGCCAGAAGCCGAAGCAGCATTGCAAGGTTTGAAGAAGTACCTCTCCTCCGTGCCAATACTAGTTGCGCCTAGGCCACAGGAGCCGTTGCTGCTGTACCTGGCGGCAACGGACCAGGTGGTCAGCGTCGCACTAGTGGCGCAAAGAGAGGTTGACGACGAGGTTATGGCAGCGGCAGAGCCCGACACCACCAATGCAGAGACGACACAGCCAGTTGAAGTGCCGCCGAAGAAGAAAATGATGCAGCACCCGGTCTACTTTGTTAGCTCCCTCGTGCAGGGGGCTAGATCATGGTACTCCGGCGTGCAGAAACTGATCTTCGGCCTTCTTATGGCCTCGAGGAAGCTGCGTCACTACTTCCAGGCACACGAGATCACTGTCGTCACTCGCTTCCCTCTACAACAGATATTGCACAATCCGGATGCAACGGAAGAATTGTGGAATGGGCCTTTGAGCTGTCCAGCTTTGGCCTCAAGTTTTAAAGTACTTGACGATTGAGCGAGTCCTAGCGAGTTCATTGCAGAATGGACCATAGCGCTGATGAAGAAGCCCAAGAGACTGCTCTCCCGGCAAGGAGGCAAGTTGTGATTGGATCATGTACTTTGATGGAGCTTTCTCCTTATAAAGGCGTCGGGGCTGGCGTCTTGCTTATCGCACCACGGAGAGCACCTCAAATCGTGATCGGATGCACTTCCCGGGGAGGTATCAACAAACAATACGGCGAGTACAAAGGGCTGCTTGCGGTCTTAGGATCATGGCGGACCTCGGAATCAAGAAACTCATTGTCGGGGAGACTCACAGACTTGTCGTCAAGCAAGTCAACAAGGATTACCAGAGCCCGTTGATGAAGGCCTACGTCGATGAAGTGAGAAAGCTGGAAGAGCATTTCGACGGTATACAAGCTGAACACGTTCCCCGAGCGGAGAACGATGTCACCGATTACCTGTCAAAACGCGGTGCCCTCAAGCTACCTGCGGAACCAGGTACCTTTGTGCTTCAGCTAACTCAGCCATCCGTTGATCCATCAACAGAGCAGAATAAGAGGAGGAAATCAGGGCCCGGCAAGTACTTTCCTGCCGAGCTCCCCGGAGCCGCCGGCAAGGATGTTGCCGGGGATACTGAGCCCGCCATGGGACGACTGGCTCCGGCGGAGCGTCAAGCTCTTGCCGTCGAGACAGCCACTCCTATAGCGGAGGAAATGCCTTTAGTCCTCGCCGTCGAGCCCCAGGCTCCAGCGTGGGCACAGCATACCGTCCGATTCCTCCAAACAGGGGAACTTCCTGAGGAGCAGGAAGAAGCGTAAAACGTAGCCCGTCGCTCTACCATGTACCAGTTCGTTGATGACGTCCTGTACAGAAAGAGGCCGAACGGTGTGAAATTGAAGTGTATCCCTCGAGAGGAAGGACTGGAACTGTTGGCGGAGACACACGGAGGCATATGTGGATCCCACATTGGGTCAAGGGCCCTTGCCGGCAAGGCAGTTCGGCAAGGCTTCTTCTGGCCCACCGCCCTCCAGATCATGACGACACTAGTCACCAGTGTGAAGCGTGTCGGTTCCATTCAAAGAAGCTTCATCAACCAGCTCAAGCCCTTCAAACCATTCCTCTCTCCGGCCCTTCTCGATGCCGGGGCTCGACATCTTGGGCCCTTTCCCCAGCGCTGTCGGGGCTTTGAGTCTTATGCGTTGCAATCGACAAGTTCACAAAGTGGCGGAGGTGGAAGCGATGAGGAAGGTCACAGCTCGGTCGGTGTCAAGTTATTCAAGGACTAGTATGCCGTTTGGCGTACCCACAGGAGTTATCACCGACAACGGCACACAGTTCTAAACCGCACCTTCATGCAATATACCCAAGACCTCGGCAGCAAAAGTCATTTTGCTTCGTTGCTCACTGAAGCAATGGTCAAGCTGAGAGGAAAATGCTGAAATCTTGCGAGGCTTAAGGACCAAGACCTTTGACAGGCTGCACAAGAGTGGAAGCGCTGGATTGATGAGTTGCGGCGGTTCTTTGGTCGATCAGACGACGCCAAATCGAGCCACCGGCGGACACCTTTGCCCTAGTATACGGGCGAAGCAGTCCTCCCCACTGAACTCATATACGGGTCACCTCGAGTGCTCGCTTATGACAAGCTTGAGCAAGAGCAACTGCGGCAAGATGACGCAATGCTCCTTGAGGAAGATCGTCTTCAAGCGGCTGTGAGAGCAGCAGGCTACCAGCAAGCCTTGCGCCGCTACCATAGCCGCAAGGTTCATGCCCGAAGCCTTGAGTAAGGCGACCTTGTCCTTCGGCGCGTTCAATCGGCCAAGAATTCCAACAAGTTGGCGCCAAAGTGGGAAGGCACTTATCGGGTGTCTGAGTCACCGGGCCCGGCGCGGTTCCTACGGAAGCGAAGATGTCGTTCGGTGAGTAACTCTGGAACATTGAGCATCTTCATAAGTTTTACTCAGTGGTAGCGACTTGCGGGCCCCGACAAGCCATCTTTTGTACAAGCATTGCCGATGATGCATGTAACCCTTTGTACAAAGCCGGTATGAGACCACGAGCATAAATAAATGAAGCGGCGCCCTAAGTTATAACATGCATGCTAGGTGAGTCTAAATCCTTGGTTAGGGTTGATAGTGCTTAGCGGCGACTAACCCCTAGCTTAGAGGTCAGTGTGCGTCTCTTTGTCGTTCTTTTGTCTTCTTTGGTTCGCGGGACTAACAGATATCCTTGCGGATCACTTGAGGGCGAAAAAGGAAAGAGGGACAGACCGGCATCTAGACCCGGCAAGCCGGTATTGCGGGGCTGCAAGTCAAAATTCACCCACGGCAAACCAGAGTCACGGGGCTACAGCTTCAGATAAGTTCTTCATCCCTTATCATGCATTCCCTTATGGACTGAGGTATGTGAAACCTCGTTTTTTTCCCAAAGCTGCCGTGCTCCCCTAAAACTCTAGGCCCTAGGGCTCGTTCACAGGGCCAGGTTTGGTCGTGGTCATGGCAGCAAAAGGATAAAACAAGGAGCTGAACCCACCTCATCCCTGCCTCCGCCAAAAGCGTGAGAAAGGTCGGCGAAGTGGGAAGGCGGCGGGGCTGTTGCGCGGCAAGGAAATGTTTATCTTAGGGATATCAAGGATTTACTCCTTGTCGTGGGTTCTACCCGCAAACAAATGACCCGGCAAGCATCCCTTTTTCACTAAAAACATTCCACTCAGGTACAGCCCATGGGGAATGAAAAACATGAATGATGGGATTACAAGTTTTAAATTCAGCCAAGGCCCAAAGGCTTACAAACTAAAAAGATATAAGGTGCCCGTAACCCCTTTCTTGTCCCTCTCCTCAGGAGGCAGGTCAAGGAGGCGAAAAGGGCAGAAGGGGCGCCTAGGCGAGCTACGAGTGGCAGGAGACACCAAGAGAACATCTCGGTGGCCGTCCGAAGGCTGGATGGTGATGGCGGTGCCGGAAGCAGAGCTCGAAGACGAGGCGGCAGGACGTCAGCACACGTCGAAGGCATCGGTGCCCGCGTACTCCGCTTTGACAGCCTTGCCGCCCGCCCTCTTCCTCTTCCGCAGCCTCCCAACGCCAGCCGCCCAAGGAGACGACCCCGAGAAGTTCAGGAAGCCGGCGACACGGATGATGGGGTTGCCGGTGCCGCACGGAGCGGCGCCCGACACCTAGTCGGACCCATCATCCTGCCGCCTGCTACCCTCGTCGTCGCTGCCGCTGTCCTCCTCGCCACTCCCGCCCGAGGAGGTCTTCGCTATCGAGAAGAGCTCTCCACGCAGCACCTTGCCCGGGTCGAAGAGCCGAAGACCTTGGCGGAGAGGAGGCCGCCCTCCATCAACGAAATGGAGAGTGAGCCCCTCCGTCAAGCGGTGGATATAATGACGTCTTCCATCCCGGCGAAGATACATCACGTGAGGGCTGGGAAGTCGACAGCGAACTTCGCGTACCGCTGATCCAACAGCCCCTCATGTGCAGCCGCAATGACTCCGCGGATCAGCTCCATCTCCCTTGAATGGAGTGGAGGCGAAAGCGATGGCGCGGCGGCGGCGCGGCTGACGACGAAGAACTTCGCAAGGTCATCCCAACATGGCCCTCCATGGGGAGGAACTCTTGGCGGAGGCGAGACGGCGCGTCACCCGTCCTCCTCTTCCCGGCGCCACGGCCTCGCCCCTCCCCTTCCCTCGCGGCTGGCTCTGCCACCGCGGTGCGAGAAGAAGGAAGGGCGCGTTGTCGGGGCGACCCTCGCCGCCACCGTTGAAGGCAGGATTCCCTCTCTCCATGGCGGATGGAGGGGGGCAGAAGCTGAAGGAAGGAGGAGATGGAAGAATGCGGGACGCCATCCCCCTCCGCTCTTTATAAAGGAGCAGGGTGGGGCTCGGCCGCCCAGCAGCCAATCAAGGCGGAAGGCGCGGGAGGCTGGGACCAACCCGCTGCCCCAGCCCATGACGACCGGTTTCCTGCCTCCACCATTCGCCACCCCAAGCGCGAGAACCACGTGGCAGGCATGCGGGACCAAAGCGACGGGTGAGGCCACCTCTCCCCTGCGTGATCGTGGGGTGGGCGCCTTGAAGACCACGCCTCGGCCCGTTCAGATAAATGGGCGCACCTCCACGCCTCCCTCCGTTTATGGGGAAGCGCGAACCGCCCTTTACTACGACGTGGCGCATGCGCAGAGCTCATCCCCACGCATGCCGCCCGTCACGCCACGCCTCCCACGCCGGGCCTGGCGGGAGGCATGGAAGCGCGATCTTGAAGAGACTTACCGTGGTAAAACCACCCCGCCTGCCAGCGCACCGTTTTGGGCCTAGCCCAGCAGCGATTGCGCTTCGTGTGGCCCAGGCCGGGGCTCTGTCGGTGTACAAAAAGAGGGTACACTTTTGTACCCCTATAAGCAATGCGCAGGCAGTCTGAGCATGGGCACCACCGACCGAAAGCAAGGCAAGGAGGTGAGCCAAGGTGAGCCGAGGCTCGAAAGGAGCGAAGCACGCGCCAAAGCAAGACCACAAAGAGCAAAAGGGACAAGCGGACTCCCTGGCAAGATCCTTGCCGGGGCGGTTTTAACAAACCAGCAAGACCCTTGCCGTGGCAGCTCGCCCCACGCCTCTGGGCGAATCACCCTTGAGTCCACTACCCCCATGGGGCAAGGATTGGGAGACATCCCCGTGGTGGCATGCAGATCTTTGTGAAGACATTCAAGATCAGATACACACTATAGAAGATGACAACCCTTGGCGGGATCCCAGCCAACGAGGACCACAAGGCCCTCGGCAAGATCCTTGCCGGGGATGACAGCAGGCGCCACGGCAAGACCCTTGCGGGGCCCAGCAAGACCCTTGCAGGGGCTCTGGCGAGCCCTTGCCAAGAACACCGAAGGGCCACCATCGAGCCCACGCCAATCAAACCTCCACCACCGTTCGCATGCAGCTGCCGACCCAACGGTTGGGCAGGCACTGCGTGGCGGCCAGCGGATCTTCGTGGAGACCCACCGCTGCGCCACCTCAGCTGCTGCCGCCTACATGGCACATGCGGGCACCGCCAGGCAGGCGCGCGTGTCGACCTGAAGGGAGGCGGCGACAGACGAGACAGGGCTCTCCCGTCCCGATAAAGCAAGGACACCTAAGAAGGGCGCATTAAAGCGCCTTGTCATGTTATCGAGGATAAACTCGCATCACTGTACCCTTTCCACCTCTGTGTGCCCTGTGGCAACCCCTTTCCCTATAAAAGGAGGCCCAAGGCGACCAGGAGGAGGATTCGACTTTGGAGCTCCTCCGCCCCATTGCTAGTTCAAGAACACAGATAAACAAACCACCAAAGCAGGAGTAGGGTTTTACGCATCCTCGCGGCCCGAACCTGGATAAAGAAACCGTGTGCTATCTGTTTGATCCGCTCTTCTCACGACCCCGCGCCCCGCGACCGTAGTAGGGATTCTTGTGATCCCATAGGTGTCGTTCCCACCGACATACTGGGATGGAAGGAGAGAAGGACTGAACGAGAAAAGGAAATACCTCTTTGTTTACCTTGGAATGAATTGCTCAACTACTTAGGTAGCGAAATGAAAGCGTTCATCTCGATCTTTCTTAAAAAGATAGGACTATCGGCAGTTCGTTAGTAGATTCGCGAAACGAAGAAGAAGTTCACTCGACTTGCGCACTACAAAAAGGCAATAGCGACTTGGACGTACTCCGTCTTCGAGCCTCTGTTTAGCTTCAAAAGATAAAGGCGCTAGTGCAATGAATGCTGCTTTGGTCGCGTCCCACCAACTAACTAGTGCTTGACTTGACTTTCACCGCGCCTATCCAATGAATAAGGAGAAGGTCGGCCTATCAATGACCGAGCAGTCGGATCTCCTTTATACTTACCTCAAACAACGAGCAAAGTCGAGATGTTGATGAGAAAGGAGCTTTTCTCAAGGCCAAAGAGTGCTCTTTGAAGGCTACTATGCATCCTTACGAATACAAGAGTGGTTTTTTTGGGTATAGCAGGACTTGAACCTGCGACCATTAGGTTAAAAGCCAATGCTCTACCAATGAGCTATACACCGATTTTACAAGAAGGCTTGGTGCGGAAAAAGAAAAGCGGGCGGCTGGCCCTTTTCTTATTATCATATCACAAGCGCGGCTCTGTATGGTATAATCTTGAGGTGAAAGATTTCTTTGATTTCGCGATCGATCCTATTTTCTTTGGTGAGAAAGCGAAAGGATTGGAAAAGGTACCAACTTCTTGTAATTACGTATGCAGCTCCTATCATATGTGCTAAGAGGCGTTAAGCGGCACAGGACTCTTATTTATGATCTTGTTTAGGATTGGAAGGCGGAAAAGCTAAGGTACATCAGCATGGGTTCTATTCTCGTCTTTCAAGTACCTACCTGGTATCACCTATGTAGATTGGTGGGGCTTTAGGACGGACTCAAAAGTTATTGTTGAATCTCGGTATGTATGGCCAAGGCTCACTCATTCAACCCACGAGAAAAGTGAGTCTTGAGCGAAGGAAGAATAGTTGCAGGATCACAGGTTGGTATGATCGTTCTTCCAATTCATACTAGCTACGATCTTTCCCTACTTAGAGGATCCAGCAGTAAGGGACCTACCTATGGCGATAAAGAACCCACCTATGGCTGGCTCCTCGGACAGCTTTGAACTTCGCTTCACGGTGTAACACAAGTGGCTCTGGGCTTTAACTAACTAAGTCTTGGCAGTGATTTTAGGTTGGTTTCATGGTTTGTTCATTCTTGTAGCCTGTGTTGCATGTGTTTGCGGTAGCTTTGCAGATTCAGGACTATTGGCAACAGCCGTTGGCCGTCTATCTTCTTCCAGTTCGGATACAAGATTCTAGGCTTTGAGCAATGCAAAATGATTGATAGCCGGAAGGCATTTCACTGGGGTTCCTTTGGTGGAACTAATTCTTTCTCTCTTTCCTTCATATCATAATTGAATTGATACCTGAATTCAAAGAAGAAATCAAGAGACAACGTTCTGTTCAGTTGGGATCGGGCGACTTTCATACACACGGATCTTTCCTTTCTTTTGGTCATGCTTGGATTCAACTCAAGCTGAATACATTACATAACATATTTTGATAGATCGATTCTTCTTGTCCGCAAGGGCAATAACGTTCTAAAGATGGAGTACGATTGGTTGCACAACCATAACTCAAAATGGAGTATTTCTTGACTACCCATACAACTCTTTGGGGTCCAAAGATACTCTAAAATACTCATCGGTTCGATCGATATTAATAGTGCTTAGCACTAACTTCCTTCGACCGGACACCACCAACGGCTTGTACTTAAGAATGGGTCTTGGCTGAAGGTATCGATATCGGTGCGAATCAACTTGACACCATGGTTACGGTGAGGAAGGATCAAGTTTATGCTCGCTTAGTGGCAAATGGGAAAAATTGGATTCAATTGTCAACTGGTCCTATCGAAAGTAGGATTGACTATGGATTCGAGCCATCGCACATGGTTTCATAAAATCTGTATGATTTTCGATCTAAATCGAGCAGGTTTCCATGAAGAAGATCTTGTTCAGCATGTTATATTCGATCTTGGTAGGAGAAGAACCCGACTCGGTATTCTTAAAAAAGAGGGAAGCAGAACTAAGTCAAGATGATATGGGTTGCCCTTCTTCTTGCGCCAAAGATCTTATCATTTCGAAGGAACTGGGGCTACATTTCTTTTCAATTTCCATTCAAGAGTTTCTATCTGTTTCCGCCCTTTTCTTGAGATCTCGAAACATGAGGACAAATTACTTCTCTTAGGAACACATACAAGAAAAAGGATAAAGGTAGCCCTCCATTAACTACTTCATTTTCATTTATGAATTTCATAGTAATAGAAATCCATGTCCTACGAGACAGAATTTAGAACTTGATATCCTCTTGCCTAATAGGCAAAGATTGACCTCTGTAGAAAGACTGATTCATTCGGATCGATATGAGGACCCAACTCCGTTGCATTGCCAGAATCCATGTTCCATATAGGTGTCTTTTGAAAGCTTCTCTTTATGAAAACCCCTCTGAGTCGTCTATAGCCGCCAAATCCTTTTGATTCTGTTGTCGAGGTGCCTTTCAATTTCATTGACCTTGGTGCTGCATTTCATAGATACCTTCTCTATTACGATGCGCAATTCTCCTTGAACCCATTGACCTAGGTACCGAGTGCATTATGTACGTCTTTTGGACTCTTTATTTGTTTGTGGACAACAAAAATTCAAACATGAGAAAAGGGGATCATTCCATTTTGAACACACCCATCTATCCCATCTGACCTCTCCGAATTCCCTAACGAACCATGGGCTATAGATGGTTGGGACATATCATCATCCGGAGGGAGTGGTCTTAATACCGGTGTCTTTCTTTAACCTTTGGGAGGTCGAACCACTGAACCTATTTCTTTGACCTTGGGACCGATAGATAAGAAGGCAAGGCAGAAGAACCAATTGAATCGCGGAGAACAGGTAGCTCCGGCATGTGAACTTGTCGAACCATTCAACTATCTTGTATATCGATTGGCCACATCAACGCATTTCACCTCGGAACTTGTACTTGGAATAGAGCCAGCCTTGAGATCCGCCACATCTTCCTTCAAGTCGAGATTTGAGATAGAACAGCCGCCTTTGACGGTTTCTTCTTTCCTTTATACACAAGCCCCTATTATTAAGGTATGGAGGTTTTTTCGGAATGACCAAAGAACAAGAGAAGTTCAATGAGGTGCAAGCGCAAGAATTAAAGCAACGAGGACAAGTGCTAGGATAGGATCCCGAAGGATGGCATGCCTATTCAACAGCGTCGCGAAAGGATGGCTTCACGCAAGAATCTTGATGAACCGGTATGTCTTCTACTAATGAGATATGCTATTTGCAATTCCATTGATTACGCTAGTCTAGTAAAATCTGCTGTAGATAGTGGTCTAGTGTTGGGCAGTACATAGGAGGAAATTGACAGTCTATAAATTCTATTAAAGCAAGAGAACTTGCTCAAGCATTGCTTTATGAAGCTGCTCGAGAAAAGAAGTTAGCTGCTCATGAGAAGGAGCAGTCTTCGATGTCGAGTTAAGCTCGATTAGGAGAATGAGGATATTACTCAGATTGTTGAAGAGTTAGATAATCACGATGCTTGTATACGAGTTGGTGACAAGAACACTACAAGCAGAGCTAATAGGAGGCATAACAAAAACAGATACCGTCATGAAGACACTAATCTTGAATGTGAGTGGCTGGCCAGGTAGAAGGGGCAACCTTACGAAGTGATAGAGTGGGTGGACATAGTTTGTGTGCAAGAAACTAAGAGAGAACAGTTCTCGGATAAAGAGTTAATGGCAATTGGTGGCGAAAGCTTTTCAAGTGGTTTTGCAAGCCAGCCGATGGCGATAAAGGTCGAATGCTTATTGGAGTCAATCTGGATGTCATGGATGCAGACCTCATTGGGGAGGTCAATTTCTCCATGGTGTTTGAGTATAGAGGCTTTGTGATAATTGTGCTTGGGTGGATGTTTATGGTCCAACCAAATTTAAAACTATGTTTATGTCGAGCTCACTAACTTTGTCTTGAGTGTTGATCTACCTTTGCGGGACATGATCAGATTTGCTCATGAAACATTGGTAGAATACATATTAATAGGATGGAAGCTTTTAATGCTTTCATATCTGAAACTGAACTACAGGAACTGAAAAGGGTTGGTGGCCTGGACTAACAAACAAGACAGGCCAGTGAGAGAAGTTCTGGATAGAGTTCTGGTTTCTTCAACTTATGAGGATTTATTTCCTAAGTTTTACTATCCCTCTTGCAAGCTGGGTCAGCTCATTGTCCTTTACTTCTAGAAAATGGGGAAGATATGGGCTGCCACTAAGTTTCGTTTTGAACCATCCGCAAGAAGGGTTTAGAGATATCTTTATTCTGAAATGGCCTACAAGAACTGTTGCAAATGTTCCATTCCGGACTATTGGCAACAAGTGTCTCGGGGCTTCGGAAGTTCTTGAGAGGGTGGAAGGCAAATGATGCTAATGACAATAGAAGAAGTAAATCAATCCTGCTTTAGCCTTGCTACTTATTCACTAGCAATCCAACCATACCATTCTTGTCTATCGAGGATCAGTCTTTCCCTCAAGTCACCTTAACATGCTTCTTCCTTTCCTTCACTATGAAGATACAAAACTAGGTTGCGGACGCATAAAGCCCTTGATACTATTGGTGGAAGTATGATTTGACAAAAACTACTACTTTAGCAGCTATGCGAAATGGAAGTTTCCTTCTTCTTGCTTGTTTGGCGTCCGAAGCGAATCTGAGATATCGAGGAGAAAGCAGCTCTCGGCGATGGATACCGATCGATCTCGGTTATTTTCATTGATCTGGCCTATCTCCATAGCGCTCACCGGAGAATTCACTCAGCTCTGGGCGCGTCCATCTGGTTGGCATGAGAAAGAAGGCAATTCCTTCCTTGGTTCAGATCTCCGTTCGGGATGGAAGAAAGAAATGATGGTTTGGATGAGCAATTGGGAAACACACACGGGGTCATGGATGGCTACCTAATGTGAGATGCATGCATTTGGATAGAATGTCTGCTTGGCTCTGGAGTGCCGGGGCGATAGATATATGGATATATAGAAGGAAGGGAACATCGTATCGAGCTCTCTCTCTAATCCACTTTCTTATTGCAAAGGCTCCAACAAAGCAAAGTTGTACAAAAGAAGTATGCATATGGTGGGTCCCCTTGAAAGGCAATGGGAAGCAAGGGTGCCGCTAGCATTGAGGAAGGAAGCGGTGAGACCAGTTCAACCATAACCTTGAATGAATTTATATAAGCCAGGATCTTGTGCAGTGCGGAGACTCTCTAGTAATGCTCCCCTACCCCCTCGCCTAGGGTAATAAAGTGGAGTGATAAGCTTAAGCTAATAGCACATAGAGAGCTAATACCATATCCCCCTTGGCTCCGCCTTTAGCTGACCAGCCGGACTTCCCTTCAAGTGTTCAAGAATAAGCATGGGAGTCGAATAGAGATGGCACTTGGAAACTACCGTTGGTATTTCAGGTTTCACATTCTGAGAATGAAATTGTCGATAGGGCTCGCCCGAAGAGAGGATGCCGCTTAATAGAAAATTGTTTAGTTTAGGCATTTAGCTTAGCTTAAAATAGATGTAGCATGATGTACTTACGTGCAACCACTCCGTCTTCTAGATCGGGGTCATAATTGAACCCACAACAAACCTCGGATGATGTGACTTCTCCACCCTCTAGGCAATTCAAAACTGGTCCCATTAGCTCGAATTTACTAATGTTAGAAAGGAAGGCGAAGGTGCCAAAACAAAGCATTTGTTTCAAGCGCTATCGTGTCCTTGAGCTTCAAAGTCTCAAATTCTTGATCGAGAAGAGTAAGCATTGCACGGTGAGGAAAGAGCGGAAGCATAGGTTTTGGATCCTAGCGAAGGAGTTTCAAGCACGGATTACGCTTCTAAAGAGCACTATTTGGCTTGGCCCTTCTGCCAAAGATTTGAGATAACTAAAGCGACTTGCAGTCAAAACTGGTGGAGCCAACGTCAAAGAGAAATGTGTAGATAGTAGGTGGCGCCTAGCCCTTAGTCTTCGGATCGGAAGATTCATTGGTTTCATTCAAAGGCTTCGTCTCGTCTTCCACAAATTGTTGATCGAGGATCAAAGGCGTTGCTAAATGAGGCGCCTACGAGCAGGAGTTCTTGTACCTGCTAGAGCGGCATCTGCTCAAACTTTTGTTTCTTAGAAAAGAAAATATGAACTCACAATGTGCAATGAAATGTACCCACGGTTGAGAAACCACCATAGTTGGATGATTGCTCGTTCTAGTAAGACAGCTTTGACTCTTCTTGATCCTGATCGGTGATCGGTCACACCCTCTTTAGAGGTTCTAGGCCCTGCCTATTAATTCATCTACCACGAAGCGAGTCTCGTGATGATCACGGTACAAAAGGTTAAATCGGGCCCGCATTGAGACTTACGCCTCGGACTCATATCCATAAAGATATTCTCTCGCTTTCTAGTTGTACCCTTATTCACACCCACCACGGAGGTTAGAGATTTCCCATTATCAACATTGTCCAGGCAGGACTCTATTTTTAGAATGCTCGGAGCAACCCAAACAGTTTGCTACTGATACGTCTCCCACGTATCTATAATTTTTTATTGCTCCATGCTACTTTATCTACTGTTTTGGACTATATTGGGCTTTATTTTCCACTTTTATATTACTTTTGGGAATAACCTATTAACCAGAGGCCCAGCCAGAATTGATGTTTTTGCCTATTTCAATGTTTGAAGAAGCGGAATATCAACGAGTCCAAGCAGGATGAAACCTTCGGGAGCGTGATCTTCTCACGAGCGTGATCCAGAGACTTGGACCCAACTCCAAGAAGTTCGAGGCGGTCACGAGGGTGGGCGCCCCCAGGCGCGCCCCTACCTCGTGGGCCCCTGACGCTCCACCGCGTACTCCTTCCTCCTATATATACCTCGTATCCCCAAGCGATCGAGCAGGGCCAAAACCTAATTCCACATGCGTACATTCCTGTATCCACGAGATCCCATCTTGGGGCCTGTTAGGAGCTCCGCCGGAGGGGGCATCCACCACGAAGGGCTTCTACATCAACACCATAGCCCCTCCGATGAAGTGTGAGTAGTTTACTTCAGACCTTCAGGTCCATAGCTAGTAGCTAGATGGCTTCTTCTCTCTTTTTGGATCTCAACACAATGTTCTCCCCCTCTCTCGTAGAGATCTATTCGATGTGATCTTCTTTTTGCGGTGTGTTTGTTGAGACCGATGAATTGTGGGTTTATGATCCAGCTTATCTATGAATAATATTTGAATCTTCTCTGAATTCTTTTATGTATGATTGAGTTATCTTTGCAAGTCTCTTCGAATTATCCATTTGGTTTGGCCAACTATATTGGTAGTTCTTGAAGGAAATATGCCCTAGAGGCAATAATAAATGTTATTATTTATTTCCTTATATCATGATAAATGTTTATTATTCATGCTAGAATTGTATTAACCGGAAACATAATACATGTGTGAATACATAAACCTACAGAGTGTCACTAGTATGCCTCTACTTGACTAGCTCGTTAATCAAAGATGGTTATGTTTCCTAACCATGGACAAGGAGTTGTTATTTGATTAACGGGATCACATCATTGGTTGAATGATCTGATTGACATGACCCATTCCATTAGCATAGCACCTGATCGTATAGTTTGTTGCTAGTGCTTTTCTTCATGACTTATACATGTTCCTATGACTATGAGATTATGCAACTCCGTTTGCCGAGGAACACTTTGGGTGCTACCAAGCGTCTGGCGTAAGCTGGGTGATTATAAAGGTACATTACAGGTGTCTCCGAAGGTACATGTTGGGTTGGCATATTTGAGATTAGGATTTGTCCTCCGATTGTCGGAGAGGTATCTCTGGGCCCTCTCGGTAATGCACATCACATAAGCCTTGCAAGCATTGCAACTAAATGTGTTAGTTGTGAGATGATGTATTACGGAGCGAGAAAAGAGACTTGCGATGTGAGATTGAACTAGGTATTGGATACCGACGATCGAATCTCGGGCAAGTAACATACCGATGACAAAGGGAACAACGTATGTTGTTATGCGGTCGACCGATAAAGATCTTCGTAGAATATGTAGGAACCAATATGGGCATCCAGGTTCCGCTATTGGTTATTGACCGAGAATAGTTCTAGGTCATGTCTACATAGTTCTCGAACCCGTAGGGTCCATGCAACAAGGTTTCGATGGCGGTTATATTATGAGTTTATGAGTTTTGATGTACCGAAGGAGTTGAGTCCCGGATGAGATCGGGGACATGACGAGGAGTCTCGAAATGGTCGAGGCGTAAAGATCGATATATTGGACGACTATATTCGGAGTTCGGAAGGTTCGAATGATTGGGTATTTTTGAGATGCCGGGGAGTTACGGGATTACAGGAGAAGTAATGGGCCTTGATGGGCTTTAGTGGGAAGAGGAAAAAAGGCTGCTGCGCCCCTCCCTCTAGTCCGGGTGGACTAGGGAAAGGGGCGGCCACCTCTCCTTCTCCTCCACTTCCTTCTCCTTCCTCCCTCTTGGTGGACTCCTACTAGGACTTGGAGTCCTAGTAGGACTCCACACCATGGCGCACCTATTGCCTTGGCGGCCTCCTCCTCCTCCATCCTTTATATCACGGGGCAGGGGGCACCCCATGGCACAAGTTGATCTCTGGATCTTTCCTTAGCCGTGTGCGGTGCCCCTTCCACCATATTCCACCTCGGTCATATCGTCGCGGAGCTTAGCGAAGCCCCGCGGAGAAGTCATATCGTCGCGGAGCTTAGGCGAAGCCCTGCGTCGGTGGAGCATCATCATCGTCCTGCGCCGTCGTCTTGTGGAACTCATCCCGACACTTTGCTGGATCGAGTCCGGGGATCGTCATCGAGCTGAGCGTGTGCAGAACTTCGGAGGTGCCGTCGTTCGGTGCTTGGATCGGTCGGGTCGTGAAGGCGTCGACTACATCAACAGCGTTGTTATAGCGCTTCCGCTTTCGGTCTCACAGTGCGTGGGACGGACACTCTTCCCTCTCGTTGCTATGCCATCACCATGGTCTTGCGTGATCGTAGGAAAATTTTTGAAATTACTCGTTCCTCAACAGTGGTATCGAGCCAGGTTTTATGCGTTGATGTCATATGCACGAGTAGAACACAAGTGAGTTGTGGGCGATACAAGTCATACTACCTACCAGCATGTCATACTTTGGTTCAGCGGTATTGTGAGATGAAGCGGCCGGACCGACATTACGCGTGCGCTTCGCGAGACTGGTTTCACCGCTGTGAGCACTTTCGTTGCTTAAAGGTGGTGGCGGGTGTCTGTCTCTCTCACTTTAGTTGAACCGAGTGTGGCTCGCCGGTCCTTGAGAAGGTTAAAGCGGAGTCTATTTGTGAAATATCGTTGTGGTTTTGATGCGTAGGTAAAACGGTTCTTGCTTAGCCCGTAGCAGCCACGTAAAACTTGCAACAACAAAGTAGAGGGCGTCTAACTTGTTCTTGCAGGGCATGTTGTGATGTGATATGGTCAAGGCGTGATGCTATATTTTATTGTATGAGATGATCATGTTTTGTAACGAGTTATCGACAAGCTGGCAGGAGCCATATGGTTGTCGCTTTATTGTATGAAATGCAAGCGCCATGTAATTGCTTTACTTTATCACTAAGGAGTAGCGATAGTCGTAGAAGCAATAGTTGGCGAGGCGACAACGATGCTACGATGGAGATCAAGGTGTCGCGCCGGTGGCGATGGTGATCATGGCGGTGCTTGGAGATGGAATCACAAGCACAAGATGATGATGGCCATATCATATCACTTATATTGATTGCATGTGATGTTAATCCTTTATGCATCTTATTTTGCTTTGATTGGCGGTAGCATTATAAGATGATCCTTACTAAATTATCAAGAAGTGTTCTCCACGAGTATGCACCGTTGCGAAAGTTCTTCGTCTTTGAGACACCACGTGATGATCGGGTGTGATAGGCTCTACGTTCAAATACAACGGGTGCAAAACAGTTGCGCACGCGGAATACTCAGGTTATACTTGACGAGCTATGCATATAAGATATGACCTCGGAACACGGAGACCGAAAGGTCGAGCGTGAATCATATAGTAGATATGATCAACATATTGATGTTCACCATTGAAACTACTCCATCACACGAGATGATCGGTCATGGTGTAGTTGATATGGATCACATAATCACTTAGAGAATTGGAGGATATTTTTCTAAGTGGGAGTTCTTAAGTAATATGATTAATTGAACTTTAATTTATCATGAACTTAGTCTGGTAGTATTTTGCAAATTATGTTGTAGATCAATAGCTCGCGTTGTTGCTTCCCTATGTTTTCATATGTGTTCCTAGAAAATTGTATTGAAAGATGTTAGTAGCAATGATGCGGATTGGATCCGTGATCTGAGGTTTATCCTCATTGCTGCCTGAAGAATTATGTCCTTAATGCACGCTAGGTGACAGACCTATTGCAGGAGCGGATCTGGGCGTTATGAGCGTTTGGCTAGCTCAATATGATGACTACTTGATAGTTTAGTGCACCATGCTTAGCGGCTTAGAATCGGGACTTCAAAGGCGTTTTGAGCGTCATGGACCATATGAGATGTTCCAGGAATTGAAGTTAATATTTCAAGCAAATACCGAGTTGAGAGATATGAAGTCTCCAACAAGTTCTATAGCTAAAAGATGGAGGAGAATCGCTCAACTAGTGAGCATGTGCTCAGATTATGCGAGTACTTCAATTGCTTGAATCAAGTGGGAGTTAATCTTCCGGATAAGATAGTGATTGACAGAATTCTCTAGTCACCATCACTAAGTTAGTAGAACTTCGTGATGAACTATAGTATGCAAGGGATGACGAAAAAGATTCTCGAGCTCTTGGCGATGCTAAAATCGGCGAAGGTAGAAATCAAGAAAAACATCAAGTGTTGATAGTTGACAAGACCACTAGTCTCAAGGAAAAGGGCAAAGGGAAGAAGGGAACTTCAAAAGGAGCGGCAAGCAAGTTGCTGCTCGGTGAAGAAGCCCAAGTCTAGACCTAAGCACGAGGCCTGAGTACTTTTCTGCAATGGAACTGGTCCTTTGGAGCGGAACTACCCTGAATATTTGGTGGATAAGAAGGATGGCAAGGTGAACAAAGGTATATTTGATATACAGGTTATTGATGTGTGCTTTACTAGTGTTTATAGTAGCCCCTGAGTATTTGATACTCGTTAGGTTGCTAAGATTAGTAACTTCGAAACAGGAGTTCTGAGAATAAGCAGAGACTAGTTGAAGGGAAGTGACGATGAGTGTTGGAAGTAGTTCCAAGATTGATATGATCATCATCGCACACTCCCTATACTTTCGGGATTAGTGTGGAACCTAAATAAGTGTTATTTGGTGTTGAGCATAAATATGATTTGATCATGTTTATTGCAATCTGATTATTCATTTAAGTAAGAGAATAAATTGTTGTTACATTTACATGAATAAAACCTTATATGGTTACACACTCAATGAAAATGGTTCATTGGATCTCGATCATAGTGATACACATATTCATAATATTGAAACCAAAAGATGCAAAGTTAATAATGATAGTGCAACTTATTTGTGCACTTGCCGTTTAGGTCATATTGGTGTAAAGCGCATGAAGAAAACTCCATCTTGATGGACTTTTGGAATCACTTGATTATGAATCATTTGATGCTTGCGAACCGTGCCTTTTGGGCAAGATGACTAAAACTCCATTCTCGAACAATGGAACAAACTCTTGACTTATTGGGAATAATACATACCGATGTATGCGATCCAATGAGTGTTGATGCTCGTGGCAAGTATCGTTATTTTCTGACCTTCACAAGATGATTTGAGCAGATATGGGTATATCTACTTGATGAAACATAAGTCTGAAATAGTTGAAAAGTTCAAAGAATTTCAGAGTGAAGTGGAAAATCATCGTAATAAGAAAATAAAGTTTCTGCGATCTGATCGTGGAGATGAATATTGAGATTCTGAGTTTGGTCTTCAATGAAAACAATGTGGAATAGTTTCACAGCTCACGCCACGGAACACCACAGCGTTATGGTGTGTCGAGCGTCGTAACCGTACTTTATTATGATATGGTGCGATCTATGATGTATCTTACCAATTTACCACTATTGTTTTGGGGTTATGCATTAGAGACAGCTGCATTCACGTTTAATAGGGCACCATCTAAATCCGTTGAGATGACACCGTATGAACTATGGTTTAGCAGTAAACCTAAGCTGTCGTTTCTTAAAGTTTGGAGTTGTGATGCTTATGTGAAAAGTTTTCACCTGATAAGCTCTAACCCAAATCGGAGAAGTGCGTCTTCATAGAATACTCAAAGGTGACTATTGGGTACACCTTCTATCACAAGATCCGAAGGCAAGTTTTTTCGTTGCTAAGATGGATCCTTTCTAGAAGAAGTTTCTCTCGAAAGAAGTGAGTGGGAGGAAAGTAGAACTTGATGAGGAAGCTGTACCTTCTCCCTTATTGGAAAGTAGTTCATCACGGAAATCAGTTCGATGATTCCTACACCAATTAGTGAGGAAGTTAATGATGATGATCATGAAACTTCAGATCAAGTTGCTACCAAACCTCGTAGGTCTTCGAGTAAGATCCGCACGAGTGATGCGGTAATCCTATTCTAGAAGTCATGTTACTAGACCATGATGAACCTCACGAACTATGAGGAAGCGATGATGAGCCCAGATTCAGCGAAATGGTTTGAGACCATGAAATCTGAGATAGGATCCATGTATGAGAACAAAGTATGGACTTTGATTGACTTGCTCGATGATCAGCAAGCCATGTTAAATAAATGGATCTTCAAGAGGAAGGCGGACAACGATAGTAGTGTTACTATCTACAAAGCTCGACTTGTCACAAAAGGTTTTCGACAAGTTCAAGGAGTTGACTACAAATGAGATTTTCTCAAGCTGTAGCGATGCTTAAGTCTGTCCGAATCATGTTAGCAATTGCCACATTTTATGAAATCTGGCAAATGGATGTCAAAACTACGTTCTTTAATGGATTTATTAAAGAAGAGTTGTATATGATGCAATCCAGAAGGTTTTGTCAATCCTAAAGGAGCTAACAAAATGTGCAAGCTCCAGCGATCCATCTATGGACTGGTGCAAGCATCTCGGAGTTGGAATAAACGCTTTGATAGTGTGATCAAAGCATATGGTTTTATACAGACTTTTGGAGAAGCCTGTATTTACAAGAAAGTGAGTGGGAGCACTACAACATTTCTGATAAGTATGACATATTGTTAATCGGAAATAATGTAGAATTATTCTGCAAAGCATAAAGGAGTATTTGAAAGGAGTTTCTCAAAGAAGGACCTCAGTGAAGCTGCTTACATATTGAGCATCAAGATCTATAGAGATAGATCAAGGCGCTTGATAAGTTTTTCAATAAGTACATACCTTGTCAAGAGTTTGAAGTAGTTCAAAATGGAACAGCCAAAGAAAGAGTTCTTGCCTGTGTTACAAGGTGTGAGATTGAGTAAGACTCAAAATCCGACCACGGCGAGAAGATAGAAAGAGAATGAAAGTCATTCCTATGCATCAGCCATAGGTTCTATAAAGTATGTCATGCTGTATACCAGATCTATTGCATACCCTACCACTATGCTTGGCAAGGGAGTGCAATAGTGATCTAGGAGTAGATCAATGGACAGCGGTCAAAATTATCCTTAGTAGAATAAGGATATGTTTCTCGATTATGGAAGTGACAAAAGGTTAAATACGTAAAGAGTTACGTCGATGCAAGTTTTGACACCGATCTGGATGACTCTAAGTCACGATCTAGATACATATTGAAAGTGGGAGCAATTAGCTAGAGTAGCTCCGTGCAGAGCATTGTAGACATAGAGATTTGCAAAATACTTACGGCTCTGAATGTGACAGACCGTTGACTAAAATTATCTCACAAGCAAAACATGATCACACCTTAGTACTCTTTGGGTGTTAATCACATGGCGATGTGAACTAGATTCTGACTCTAGTAAACCCTTTGGGTGTTGGTCACATGTCGATGTGAACTATGGGTGTTAACCACATATAGATGTGAACTATTGATGTTGAATCACATGGCGATGTGAACTAGATTATTGACTCTAGTGCAAGTGGGAGGCTGAAGGAAATATGCCCTAGAGGCAATAATAAATGTTATTATTTATTTCCTTATATCATGATAAATGTTTATTATTCATGCTAGAATTGTATTAACGGAAACATAATACATGTGTGAATACATAAACCTCTGAGTGTCACTAGTATGCCTCTACTTGACTAGCTCGTTAATCAAAGATGGTTATGTTTCCTAACCATGGACAAGGAGTTGTTATTTGATTAACGGGATCACATCATTGGTTGAATGATCTGATTGACATGACCCATTCCATTAGCATAGCTTTTGATCGTATAGTTTGTTGCTAGTGCTTTTCTTCATGACTTATACATGTTCCTATGACTATGAGATTATGCAACTCCCGTTTGCCGAGGAACACTTTGGGTGCTACCAAAGCGTCCTGGCGTAACTGGGTGATTATAAAGGTACATTACAGGTGTCTCGAAGGTACATGTTGGGTTGGCATATTTGAGATTAGGATTTGTCCTCCGATTGTCGGAGAGGTATCTCTGGGCCCTCTCGGTAATGCACATCACATAAGCCTTGCAAGCATTGCAACTAAATGTGTTAGTTGTGAGATGATGTATTACGGAGCGAGAAAAGAGACTTGCCGATGTGAGATTGAACTAGGTATTGGATACCGAGCGATCGAATCTCGGGCAAGTAACATACCGATGACAAAGGAACAACGTATGTTGTTATGCGGTCGACCGATAAAGATCTTCATAGAATATGTAGGAACCAATATGGGCATCCAGGTTCCGCTATTGGTTATTGACCGAGAATAGTTCTAGGTCATGTCTACATAGTTCTCGAACCCGTAGGGTCCATGCAACAAGGTTTCGATGGAGTTATATTATGAGTTTATGAGTTTTGATGTACCGAAGGAGTTGAGTCCCGGATGAGATCGGGGACATGACGAGGAGTCTCGAAATGGTCGAGGCGTAAAGATCGATATATTGGACGACTATATTCGGAGTTCGGAAAGGTTCGAATGATTCGGTATTTTTGAGATGCCGGGGAGTTACGGGATTACGGGAGAAGTAATGGGCCTTGATGGGCTTTAGTGGGAAGAGGAAAAAAAGGCTGCTGCGCCCCCTCCCTCTAGTCCGAATTGGACTAGGGAAAGGGGCCGCCACCTCTCCTTCTCCTCCACTTCCTTCTCCCTTCCTCCCTCTTGGTGGACTCCTACTAGGACTTGGAGTCCTAGTAGGACTCCACACCATGGCGCACCTATTGCCTTGGCGGCCTCCTCCTCCTCCATCCTTTATATCACGGGGCAGGGGGCACCCCATGGCACAAGTTGATCTCGGATCTTTCCTTAGCCGTGTGCGGTGCCCCTTCCACCATATTCCACCTCGGTCATATCGTCGCGGAGCTTAGGCGAAGCCCTGCTTGGGGAGAAGTCATATCGTCGCGGAGCTTAGGCGAAGCCCTGCGTCGGTGGAGCATCATCATCGTCCTGCGCCGTCGTCTTGTGGAACTCATCCCGACACTTTGCTGGATCGGTCGGGGATCGTCATCGAGCTGAGCGTGTGCAGAACTTCGGAGGTGCCGTCGTTCGGTGCTTGGATCGGTCGGGTCGTGAAGACGCGTCGACTACATCAACAGCGTTGTTATAACGCTTCGCTTTCGGTCTCACGAGTGCGTGGACGACACTCTTCCTCTCGTTGCTATGCCATCACCATGGTCTTGCGTGATCGTAGGAAAATTTTTGAAATTACTCGTTCCTCAACAGTTCTTGCAATGGGAGAAGTGCTTAGCTTTGGGTTCAATCTTGCGGTGTCCTTACCCGTGTGATGAAAGGGTTGCAAGGCACGTATTGTATTGTTGCCATCGAGGATAACAAGATGGGGTATTTATCATATTGCATGAATTTATTCCTCTACATCATGTCATCTTGCTTAAGGCGTTACTCTGTTTTAACTTAATACTCTAGATGCATCTTTGGATAGTGTCGATGAGTGGAGTAATAGTAGTAGATGCAGAATCGTTTGGTCTACTTGTCTCGGACGTGATGCCTATATACATGATCATACCTAGATAACCTCATAACTATGCTCAATTCTGTCAATTGCTCAACAGTAATTTGTTCACCCACCGTAGAATACTTATGCTCTTGAGAGAAGCCACTAGTGAAACCTATGGCCCCCGGGTCTATTCTCATCATATAAATCTCTATCACTTCATTTACTTGCTTTGTTTTTACTTTGCTTTTACTGTTTACTTTGCATCTTTATACCAAAAATACCAAAAATATATCTCTATCAGATCTCGCTCTCGTAAGTGACCGTGAAGGGATTGACAACCCCTAATCACGTTGGTTGCGAGTAGCTGTCGTTTTAATGCGAGGTACGAGGGACTTGCTTGCGTGGCCTCCTCTTGGATTGATACCTTGGTTCTCAAAACTAAGGAAATACTTACGCTCTTGTGCTGCATCATCCTCTCCTCTTCGGGAAAACCAGCGCAAGCTCAAGGCGTAGCAAGAAGGATTTCGGCGCCGTTCCGGGAGGTCTCGCAAAAGTCAACATACCAAGTACCCATCACAATCCCTATCTCTCGCATTACATTATTTGCCATTTTCCTCTCATTTTCCTCTCCCCCACTTCACCCTTGCTGTTTTATTTTCCCTCTCTTTCCCAATCTCCTCCTCTCTTTCCGTTGCCTTTTCCTCGTCCGTCTGTTTGCTCGTGTGTTGGATTGCTTGTTCGTCGCGATGGCTCAAGAAGCTACCAAATTGTGTGACTTCACCAATACCAATAATAATGATTTCCTTAGCACTCTGATTGCTCCTCTTGCCAATACTGAATCTTGTGAAATCAATACTGCTTTGTTGAATCTTGTTATGAAAGATCAATTCGCGGCCTTCCTAGTGAAGATGTCGTTACTCATCTGAATAGCCGTTGATTTATGTGATATGCAAAAGAAAAAGATGTCAATAATGATGTCGTTAAATTGAAGCTATTTCCTTTTTAAGCAGAGATCGTGCTAAAGCGTGGTTTTCATCTTTGCCTAAAAAGAGTGTTGATTCTTGGAACAAGTGCAAAGATGCTTTTATCTCTAAGTATTTTCCTCCCGCTAAGATTATCCCTCTTAGGAACGATATTATGAATTTTAAGCAACTTGATCATGAACATGTTGCACAAGCTTGGGAGAGAATGAAATTAATGATACGTAATTGTCCTACTCATGGTTTGAACTTGTGGATGATTATACAAAAAATTATGCTGGATTGAATTTTGCTTCTAGAAATCTTTTAGATTCGGCATGAGAGGCACTTTTATGGAAATCACTTTAGGAGATGCTACTAAACTCCTAGATAATAATATGGTTAACTATTCTCAATGGCATCTTGAAAGATCTACTAATAAAAAGTGCATGCTATAGAAGAAATCAATGTTTTGAGTGGAAACATGGATGAACTTATGAAGTTATTTACTAAGAGTGTTTCTTGATCCTAATGATATGCCTTTGTCTACCTTGATTGAGAATAATAATGAATCTATGGATGTGAATTTTGTTGGTAGGAATAATTTTGGTAACAACGCGTATAGAGGGAATTTTAATCCTAGGCCTTATCCTAGTAATCCTTCTAATAATTATGGAAATTCCTACAACAACTCTTATTGAAATTTTAATAAGATGCCCTCTGAATTTGAGAGTAGTGTTAAAGAGTTTATGAATTCACAAAATAATTTTAATGCTTTGCTTGAAGAGAAATTGCTTAAAGTTGATGATTTGGCTAGGAACGTTGATATAATTTCTCTCGAGATTGATTCTTTAAAGCTTAGATCTATTCCTCCTAAGCATGATATCAATGAGTCTCTCAAAGCTATGATAATTTCCCATTGATGGGTGCAAAGAAAGAACCGCTAAGATGCGTGCTTCCAAAGATGCCTTTATTAAAGCATGTTCTTCTAATCCCTATGAAAATCAAGATGAAGATCTGAAAGTTATTGATGTGTCCCCTATTAAATCTTTGTTTTGCAATATGAATCTTGATGAAACTGAATATGATCTTCCTTTACCTAGAAGGTGTTCTAAGAATTCTGAGTTTTTAGATCTTGATGATGAAATTGATAAAAGTGGGATTGAAAGAAATAAAAATCGAGATATTGCTAAACCCACTATATTGGATCTCAAGGAATTTAATTATGAAAATTGTTCTTTAATTGATTGTATTTCCTTGTTGCAATCCGTGCTAAATTCTCCTCATGCTTATAGTCAAAATAAGGCCTTTACCGGACACATTGTTGATGCCTTGATGCAATCTTATGAAGAAAAGCTTGAGTTGAAAGTTTCTATCCCTAGGAAACTCCATGATGAGTGGGAACCTACTATCAAAATTAAAATTAAAGATTATGAGTTTCATGCTTTATGTGATTTGGGTGCTAGTGTCTCTACTATTCCCAAAACTTTGTGTGATTTGCTAGATTTCCGTGATTTTGATGATAGCTCTCTAAACTTGCATCTTGCGGATTCCACTATTAAAAAGTCTATGGGAAGAATTAATGATGTGCTTATTGTTGCAAATAGGAATTATGTGCCCGTAGATTTTATCGTTCTTGATATAGATTGCAATCCTTCATGTCCTATTATTCTTGGTAGACCTTTCCTTAGAACGATTGGTGCAATTATTGATATGAAGGAAGGAAATATTAGATTCCAATTTCCCTTAAAGAAGGGCATGGAACACTTTCCTAGAAAGAAAATAAAATTACCATATGAATCTATCATGAGAGCCACTTATGGATTGCCTACCAAAGATGGCAATACCTAGATCTATCCTTGCTTTTATGCCTAGCTAGGGGCGTTAAACGATAGCGCTTGTTGGGAGGCAACCCAATTTTATTTTTAGCTTTTTGTTTTTGCTTCTGTTTAGGAATAAATAATCCATCTAGCCTCTGTTTAGATGTGGTTTTATCTTTTAATTAGTGTTTGTGCCAAGTTAAACCTATTAGATCTTCTTGGGAGATAGTTATTAGATCTTGTGGTAATTTCCAGAATCTTTGCGCTCAGTGCCCGAATTTTTAAAAATCACCAGAACGTGATAAAATAGTGATTCCAATTGCTGCTGATCAATAAAAAAATTGTACAGGTCTTATAATTTTGGTAGAATTTTTTGGGTTCCATAAGTTTGCGTTAGTTACAGATTACTACAGACTGTTCTGTTTTTGACAGATTCTGTTTTGCGTGTGTTGTTTGCTTATTTTAATGAATCTATGGCTAGAAAAATAGTTTATAATCCATAGATAAGTTGGAATACAGTAGGTTTAACACCAATATAAATAAATAATGAGTTCATTACATTACCTTAAAGTAGTCTTTTGTTTTCTTTCTCTAACGGAGCTCACGAGATTTCTATTGAGTTTTGTGTTGTGAAGTTTTCAAGTTTTGGGTGAATTATTTTGATGGATTATGGAACAAGGAGTGGCAAGAGCCTAAGATTGGGGATGCCCATGGAACCCCTAAGATAATCCAAGGACACCAAAAAGTCAACGCTTGGGGATGCCCCGGAAGGCATCCCCTCTTTCGTCCACTTCCATCGGTAATTTACTTGGAGCTATATTTTTATTCACCAACATGATATCTGTTTTGCTTGGAGCATCTTGTATTATTTGCGTCTTTGCTTGTTAGTTTACCACAATCATCCTTGCTGTACACACCTTTTGAGAGAGCCATACATGATTTCGAATTTGTTAGAATACTCTATGTGCTTCACTTATATCTTTTGAGCTTGATAGTTTTGCTCATAGTGCTTCACTTATATCTTTTGAGCGCGATAATTTTTGCTCTAGTGCTTCACTTAGATATTTTAGAGCACGGTGGTGGATTTGTTTTAAAGAAACTTGATCTCTCATGCTTCACTTAGATTATTTTGAGAGTCGTTAATAGCATGGTAATTTGCTTAATGTTAATATACTTAGTACTCAAGATATGTGAAACTTTCTTTTGAGTGAATTGAATACTAAGATAAATTTAATGCTTGATAATTGTTTTGAGATATGGAGGTAATAATATCAAAGTCGTGCTAGTTGATAATTGTGAATTTGAGAAATACTTGTGTTGAAGTTTGCAAGTCCCGTAGCATGCACGTATGGTTAAAGTTGTGTCACAAATTTGAAACATGAAGTGTACCTGGCTTGTGCATCCTTATGAGTGGCGGTCGGGGACGAGCGATGGTCTTTTCCTACCAATCTATCCCCCTAGGAGCATTGCGCGTAGTACTTGATTTTTGATGGCTTCCAAATTTTTACAATAAGTATATGAGTTCTTTTGACTAATGTTGAGTCCATGGATTATACGCACTTTTACCTTTCCGCATTTGCTAGCCTCTTCGTACCGTGCATTGCCCTTTCTCACCTTGAGAGTTGGTGCAAACTTAGCGGTGCATCAAACCCGTGATATGATATGCTCTTTCACATAAACCTCCTTATATCTTCCTCAAAACATCCACCATACCTACCTATCATGGCATTTCCATAGCCATTCCGAGATATATTGCCATGCAACTTCCATCATCATTATTATGACATACATTACTTTTGTCATATTGCCATTGCATGATCATGTAGTTGACATCGTATTTGTGGCAAAGCCACCATGCATTATTTTCCATACATGTCACTCTTGATTCATTGCACCATCCCGGTACACCGCCTAAGGCATTCACATAGAGTCATATTTTGTTCTAAGTTTCGAGTTGTAATTGTTGAGTTGTAAGAGAAATAAAAGTGTGATGATCATCATTATTAGAGCATTGTCCCAAGTGAGGAAAGGGTGATGGAGACTATGATTCCCCCATAAGTCGGGATGAGACTCCGGACGAAAAAAAAAGAGGCCATAAAAAAAGAGAAAAGGCCCAAATAAAATAAAAAATAATAAAAATAAAAATGAGAGAAAAAGAGAGAAGGGACAATGCTAGTATCCTTTTACCACACTTGTGCTTCAAAGTAGCACCTTGTTCTTCATGTAGTGAGTCTCATATATTGTGATTAAAAGTAGCACTAAGAACTCCATGATAGAGAGTCTCTCATTTTGTCACTTTCATATATTGGTGGGAAATTTTCATTATAGAACTTGGCTTGTATATTCCAATGATGGGCTTCCTCAAAATGCCCTAGGTCTTCGTGAGCAAGCAAGTTGGATGCACACCCACTTAGTTTCTTTTGTAGAGCTTTCATATACTTATAGCTCTAGTGCATCCGTTGCATGGCAATCCCTACTCCTCATGTTGACATCAATTGGTGGGCATCTCCATAGCCCGTTGATTATCCTCATCGATATGAGACTTTCTCCTTTTTTGTCTTCTCCACACAATCCCATCATCATATTCTATTCCATCCATAGTGCTATATCCATGGCTCGCGCTCATGTATTGCGTAAAGGTTGAAAGAGTTTGAGATTATTTGAGTATGAAACAATTGCTTGGCTTGTCATCGGGGGTATAGAAGTTGGGAACATCTTTGTGTGACGAAAATGAAGCATAGCCTAACTATATGATTTTGTAGGGATGAACTTTCTTTTGCCATGTTATTTTGAGAAGACATGATTGCTTTGATTAGTATGCTTGAAGTATTATTATTTTATGTCAATATGAACTTTTGTCTTAAATATTTCGGATCTGAATATTCATATCACAAGTAAGAAGATTTATATTGAAACTATGCCAAAGTATCATTCCGCATCAAATATTCTCTTTTTATCATTTACATACTCGAGGACGAGCAGGAATTAAGCTTGGGGATGCCTGATACGTCTCCAACGTATCTATAATTTTTGATTGCTCCATGCTACTTTATCTACTGTTTTGGACTATATTGGGCTTTATTTTCCACTTTTATATTACTTACGGGACTAACCTATTAACCGGAGGCCCAGCCGAATTGCTGTTTTTTGCCTATTTGGTGTTTCAAGAAAGCGGAATATCAAACGGAGTCCAAGCGGAATGAAACCTTGAGGCGTGATCTTCTCACGAGCGTGATCCGGAGACTTGGACCCTACTCCAAGAAGTTCAGAGGCGGTCACGAGGTGGGGCGCCCCACAGGCGCGCCCCCGCCTCGTGGGCCCCTGACGCTCCACCGACGTACTCCTTCCTCCTATATATACCTATGTATCCCCAAGCGATCGAACAGGAGCCAAAACCTAATTCCACCGCCCGTACCTTCCTGTATCCACGAGATCCCATCTTGGGGCCTGTTAGGAGCTCACGGGGGGGCATCCACCACGGAGGGCTTCTACATCAACACCATAGCCCCTCCGATGAAGTGTGAGTAGTTTACTTCAGACCTTGGGTCCATAGCTAGTAGCTAGATGGCTTCTTCTCTCTTTTGGATCTCAATACAATGTTCTCCCCTCTCTCGTGGAGATCTATTCGATGTAATCTTCTTTTTGCGGTGTGTTTGTTGAGACCGATGAATTGTGGGTTTATGATCCAGCTTATCTATGAATAATATTTGAATCTTCTCTGAATTCTTTTATGTATGATTGAGTTATCTTTGCAAGTCTCTTCGAATTATCCGTTTGGTTTGGCCAACTAGATTGGTAGTTCTTGCAATGGGAGAAGTGCTTAGCTTTGGGTTCAATCTTGCGGTGTCCTTACCCAGTGTGAGAAAGGGTTGCAAGGCACGTATTGTATTGTTGCCATCGAGGATAACAAGATGGGGTATTTATCATATTGCATGAATTTATTCCTCTACATCATGTCATCTTGCTTAAGGCGTTACTTTGTTTTTAACTTAATACTCTAGATGCATGCTGGATAGCGGTCGATGAGTGGAGTAATAGTAGTAGATGCAGAATCGTTTCGGTCTACTTGTCTCGGACGTGATGCCTATATACATGATCATACCTAGATAACCTCATAACTATGCTCAATTCTGTCAATTGCTCAACAGTAATTTGTTCACCCACCGTAGAATACTTATGCTCTTGAGAGAAGCCACTAGTGAAACCTATGGCCCCCGGGTCTATTCTCATCATATAAATCTCTATCACTTTATTTACTTGCTTTGTTTTTACTTTGCTTTTACTGTTTACTTTGCATCTTTATACCAAAAATACCAAAAATATATCTCTATCAGATCTCGCTCTCGTAAGTGACCGTGAAGGGATTGACAACCCCTAATCGCGTTGGTTGCGAGTAGCTATCGTTTTGTGCAGGTACGAGGGACTTGCGCGTGGCCTCCTACTGGATTGATACCTTGGTTCTCAAAACTGAGGGAAATACTTACGCTACTGTGCTGCATCATCCTCTCCTCTTCGGGGAAAACCAACGCAAGCTCAAGACGTAGCAGCTACGTCCCTCGAGAAAATCAAAACTTCATTGGAAATTTAGGACCAACTTAGGAATGCACGGACTCATACTTTGTAAGGTCGAAGTCCACACATAAGAAAATAACTAGTGCCTAGGAATACCCCCTTCTTCACCAAAGGGTGCGGTTAACTAACCCAATTCATCGGGATCAGACGCTATGTCAGACATTTAGCTAAGACGTTATGCTCTTTTGATTGAATTATAAGATAATTCAATCCCTAATTGGGCATACCTTCATTGACATCAAAACGCGCTCGCTTGAAGCCCCTACGGAGGCGGGTTTGTAAGAGAAATAAGAGGTGATTTAGCGCAGTTAAGAACTTCCTAAGGCTACCACCGGTGGACACCTCAAATAATGGATCAGTTGGAGCTTATTTGTTAAAGCCACCACAACTGATGGTGCTTTAGGTTGATCTGATCCCTAGAAGGAAGAGTTTTGGGCTTAAGGCATAATTGCTCTATTGCGGCTACCCTGGCTATGTCATCCGATGTTGTTCACAAAGCGGCTCTTACTATAGACCCGGCTATCTCCGAGTTGAAATCGAACCCAGCCCCGGGTTTCCGTCCATCAAACCAGAGCTCAAGACAACCGCGATACTTAAATAGCTCAAATAGCCACCTTAGACGGACATAGCCATTAGAAGAAGAAGCTGAAACTCGATGGAGTACCCTAAACCGAGATCCTCGACAAAGAAAGTCTCGATTCGAGGGCGAAATATCAATAGAGGAGCGAAAACCGCAGGGTATGAAATTTGGGTAGGGTTGGCGGGGAAAGTCCAACTGAAACTTTCTTTGATTACCTTTTTCTCCAAGCTGGCTCGAGATTGCATTTGCCCTTAACGGTAACCTCCTTTGAATCCTTCGTTTAGACCCTCTCTATTGGTATTGGCATTGGCTCGAGAGCAAGGACCTTATTTGATCGCTTAGAACTTGATGGAGGGAAACTCACTCGCTCGAGATATGCTTGAGCTATCTCAGGAAGAGTACTAATTTTATATGCCTTAAAGAGGGGATTCAAAGATGTAACGCCCCTCGATGCGGCTATATCTCCCACGTGTCGAAGCATGACTTAGAGGCATAACCGCATTGAAAGCAATGTCGCAAGTGAGGTAATCTTCACACAACCCATGTAATACATAAGGGAAAGAGATACATAGTTGGCTTACAATCGCCACTTCACGCAATACATGAGTAAAGCATTACATCATACAGATACAATCAAGGTCCGACTACGGAACCAAAATAAAAGAAGACTACCCCAAATGCTACACAGATCCCGATCGTCCCAAGCTGGGTTCCACTCTTGATCAACTCAAAGCGAAACAACACAATGAACAAGATCTTCATCGAGCTCCTCCTTGAGCTCGGATAAATCACCCTGCGGTTTCATCGGCACTGCAAACTGGTTTTGGAAGTATCGTGAGTCACGGGGACTCAGAAATCTCACACCCGCGAGATCAAGACTATTTGAGCTTATAGGTAGGACAGAGTTGTGAGGTGGAGCTGCAGCAAGCGACTAGCATATATGGGAGCTACATTCGCAAAAGAGAGCGAGAAGAGAAGCAAGGCACGGTCGTGAAGCTAGTAGTGATCAAGAAGTGATCCTGAAACTACTTACGTCAAACATAACTCCAACACCGTGTTCACCTCCTGGACTCCGCCGAGAAGAGACCATCACGGTTACACACGCGGTTGATGTATTTTCATTAAGGTCAACTTCGGGTTTTCTACAACCGGACATTAACAAATTCCCATCTGCCTCATAACCGCGGGCACGGCTTTGAAAGATAATACCTGCGGGGTGTCCCAACTTAGCCCATTATAAGCTCTCACGGTCAACGAAGGATATTCCTTCTACTGGGAAGACCCGATCGATCTTGGAATCCCGGACTACAAGACATCTCGACAATGGTAAAACAAGACCAGCAAAGCCGCTTTGAATGTGCCGACAAATCCCGATAGGAGCTGCACATATCTCGTTCTCGTGGCACACCGGATGAGCAGTCCGTACAACTAAAACCAGACCCCAAGTTTCCTTGAGGGGCGCTGCAAAGCGCTCTAGTTTGAGCCAACACTCGGAGGAGCATTGGCGGAGGGGTTAAAATAAAGATGACCCTTGAGTCTGCAGAACCCAAGGGAAAAAGGCTTAGGTGGCAAATGTTAAAACCAATGTTGGGCCTTCTTTGGAGGAGTTTTATTCAAAGCGAACTGTCAAGGGGTCCGTAAATCACCCAACCGTGTAAGGAGCATAAAATCAAGGAACATAACACGGTATGGACGGAAACTAGAGGCGGCAAGAGTGGAACAAAACACCAGGCATAAGGCCGAGCCTTCCACCCTTTACCAAGTATATAGATGCATTAATTAAAGAAGATATATTGTGATATCCCAACAAGTAAACATGTTCCAACAAGGAACAACATCTCCATGTTCAACAAGGAACAAACTTCATCTTCACCTGCAACTAACAACGCTATAAGAGGGCTGAGCAAAGCGGTAACATAGCCAAACAACGGTTTGCTAGGAAAGGATGGTTAGGGGCTTGACATGGCAATATGGGAGGCATGATAAGCAAGTGATAGGCATCGTAGCATAGGCATAGCAAAAGAGCGGCGTCTAGCAAGCAAAGATAGAAGTGATTTCGAGGGTATGATCATCTTGCCTGAAATCCGCAAGGAAGAAGAACGAGTCCATGAAGAAGACAAGCGGACGAAGTCGAGCGAATCCTCACAACTCCGAACGAAACCGAAGCTAACGAGAGAAGCAACCCGGAAAGAAGCAAACAACATGGTAAACACACAAGCATAAACATGTCATGATGCACAAACAAGTATGATGCATGTCCGGTTTAATGAGGCATGGCATGGCAATATGCACAAACAACACTACAAGTTAAGTGGAGCTCAATATGCAACGAGTTGCATATTGACAAAACACCACATCAATTATTTAGTTCTCTCTCGGTTATGTACCCAACAATATTAAATGTTGATTAACATGGCAAGAGGTGAAGCAGAAGTAAACTAACTATTTAGGCAAGTTTAAATGAGGCCGGAAATAAGAAACAACAATTCCGGAAAAACCTCATGTGCATATTTTGATTTGGTACTGTTCTGTCCTAAAGCATATTTTAGAGTTGTTAAACATGCAAAGCAAGTACACCACGTTAAACTAGGCATTTTTCTACCCCATTTACATATAAAGTTTATTAAATTTGAAGCTACGGTTATTTAGTTATGGAATAAATCATTTTAACATGGCATTTAAGCAAATTAATGGAAACAACAAATTAACCATTCTTGAAGTTGTTATCATGATGCGGATGACATTTGCAAGTTTTAAGCAATTTTTATTAAAAGTTGACATGAGCATGTTATGAAGCATTTGGTCACCATGGCGGAACAAAACGGGTGCCACGGCAACGAATCCGAAAATGATGCCACGGCAACATATCGGTTCCGGTAGCTCACGGAGATACCGGTGCAAAAGGAAGTGAGCGTGAGCGAGTCATGCAAGATGGTGGGGTGCTCCCGGTTACCGGGTTCCCACGGGTCGACGGCATGGCAAATGAGGAGGAACGTGCATGAAACAAACGGGCACGAGGCAAACATACGGTTCAACATGCATTCGTTCACGGGCATCGTCTCAGCGTTATACCTTCGAATTGTGCATATTCGTAACGGATCGAGTCGGTGCGAAGTAGAGGAAGTAGTGGTACACGGCGACGGTAGTGGAAGTAGTGGTTCACATTTCGTAGTGGAAGTAGTCGTTCACGGCGGCGGTAGAGGTACTCGCGATCTTGGCGACGGTAGAGATACTTGGCGTATCGTCGGGGTACTTGTCGGATCCGAGAGGTACTTGGCGAAAAGCATGTCGACGGTAGTTGTACTCATATTGTCGTGGTACTTGCGATATCCGAGACGGTCTTGCGTATCCGTGCGTAGAGGTACTTGGCGACGTTTCAAAGAAGCTCAAACGAAGCACCGCAACTAGAGGCAACCAGTGCCCGGTGCTCGGACGACGGTCGACGGGCTGGAGAGGCGGCGACGGGATGGCTGGACAAGGCGGAGGTCGGGAGGAGTGGCGGACCAGGAGTCGAGGCAGCGGAGCTCTGCTCGGCGACAAGCGAAGCAACAAGGGGAGGCGCTTCGGGGCGGCTCGGGCTCCAGGAGCTCGGGTGAGGGACGAGGAAGGAGACGCGAGGGCGAGGCGGGTCGACGGGTGGCACAGTTCACGAGATGGACAGCTGGGCTGCAGGATCCGGTCGAGGCATGGCGGTGGCGCGGCTTGGAGCAGATCGGGCGCGGCGCTCCTCTGGCGCTGGCTATGAGCGTGCGGCGGCGCTGGAGGGAGTCGAGGGAGAGGCAAGGGATCGAGAGAGAGAGAGAGAGAGAGAGAGAGGGCTAGCGAGCGAGGGGTTAAGGGGATCGATTGGGCTAGGGTTTAGGAAGGGTTGGGCCTCACGGGGATTGGTGGGCCGGCCTGGCCTAGTGGCAGATGGGTCTGCCTGGCTAGGCTGCTGGGCTCTCTTCTCCCTCTCTCTTATTCTCTAGAAACAGAAAATAACAAAGAAGAAAAAGGAGAAGAAAGGAGGTGTTGGGGAAGAAATGGGACACGCGGATAATTTTCCCGGACTCACAAAAATGTTCTTGTTCCAAGAAAATAGAAAAAAGCCATGATTGAAAGATTTAAATTCAAACTCATTTGATTTAAATTCAAATGATTTGAATAGGAAGTGATGGTTGGGAAGGTCCAAAAATGTTCGGATTTTTGGTGGAGCTCCGGAATATGATGAAAGAAATTATGGGCAGGGTTGGAGACCAAGAATTAAGATAACAAAGGCATTGGGATACTTTGCAAGTGTGTTATGGTGATTTCCAAATTAAAGAAATATTTAATATAGCTCCCTAATATTGGGACGATATGTTATAAAGAGAAGTCACCCTTCCCTCGATTTAAATAGATCAACCATCCATGCAATTTATTAGTTAAGGTTTTAAAAATTAAATGACATGCTGGCATGATGACATGATGCAATCCAAAAATTAAAAGAGCAAGCACAAACGAAACACACGGTTGATCACGAAAATATGGAAGTCTTCTAAAGCGTCGGTCTCGGGGCGTTACAAAAGAGTAGCCTTTACTAGGGCTTAAGTGACTCGTTTCATATTGCTTACTATGGTCTGGACAGTGAGGAAGGTGAGTTGGAAGATATACCTAATGTAAAATGAGACTTTCTCCTCACCAAATTGAAGCGTGAGCTTAGCATCTTTCACATCGATGACAGCCCCTGCAGTAGCTAGAAAAGGTCTCCCCAAAAAAATAGGAAAGCTCTTATCCTACATCTCCAAGACAACAAAATCAACTGGAATTGCGAAGTTACCAACTATCGCAAGGATATCACCCAAAATGTCTACGGATCCCGATCGGCAAGGTGGAGAGTGATGCTAGTCGGCCGTACATCACCCAATGGTAGTGGCTCGAGAGCGGTGAAGGGAATCACATGACCCAAGACCACATAAAGCATGGAAAGTTTGACTTCCTATCAAGCATGGAATCTGAAACTGGCAGGCTCATCTAAGTTGAGAGGTAGCTTATTTGAGCAGTGCACTACATTCCTTAGTAAGAGTAACCAGTTACGGCTCGTTAATGTTTCGCTTCTTTGCGAGCTGGTCCTTAAAGAACCGTGTATACATTGGCACCTATAAGACACCATCAAGGATGGGGTGGTAATCTGCATATCTGTCATCATATCCGAAACTTTGCAATCTGCTTGTCTTGATTGACTTCACAAACCGTTCGGAAATGGCAGCTTCGGGTTGACAGTGAAGCAGATTGATGATGGATCATTAGGAGCAATAGCTGTTGGTGTAGAAGAACTAGGCTATGCAGCAGAAGTAGTGGACTGTTGAGGTCCCTGCGGAGAAGGTATTGGGCCGGCTAGGGTAGAAGGCAGGTGGTACATACAACGCTGGCATTGGGGAAGAGGATTGGTTGTAGTCTTACCACTACGACTAGTAAAGGCTCCACGTGGGTGAACTTCAGGTTGAGGTGGAAGTCTCCCTTGTAGATGGTTGTGAGGCTACCATACGAGTGGTCAATGTTTGCATAGAAGAATCCTTACACCCAATATTGTCACTCCTTTTAGAATACATGTCTACACCTACATCAGCAAGATGTAGTTTTATTAAGTCGACTTCCATTCCTTATTCGGAAGGCGTTGGATACTTGATATACGCTATGCTATGTACTCGGCCCACCATTGCGCATGCTGTTTTAGGAAGCATATTTTGATCCTTATTCAGGGAAAGCTCATATCCATCAAAAACCAATCGAAGTCCAGCTTTATCCCGAGCATCCGTTGTTTGCCCGATTGAAGATCCGACACGACACCCTCTCTTCCATCTCCGGCTTCCTAACAGATCCATTTACCCTGCTTGAAAAAGTGTTTCCATTCGTAGTTCGGGTTTCCTAGTCCAGGTTTATTAGTAACGGCTCCCTATCCAGGTCTTCCTCCTCAATAGCTATCTTTGTTTGATGGTGTTCGTTGCCAATGCAATAGTAATATATGCTTGCTTTCTCTGTTAGCATATCCATATCGAAAACTCTTCTTTCAGAGGCACATTTACTTCAATTCAACTACTTCATTGATGAATCAATTTGAGCAAATTCAAAATACCTTGCTCGCCTTAGATATCGCCTTCTTTTACGTGCCTTCCTAGTTTGCCAACCCTATGTTTGATTGCGAGTTCGGCGGGGTGAGTACACAGACGGACAAGGGGTTCCTTTTCGATTTCCATTTTAGAGCTTCTCTCTAGTTTGAATATATAGAACTTCCTTCTTAGAAATGGAATACCTTCACCTTAGAAGGTGTTCTTCCTACTAGTGAAACCAGATCTGCCTTTTTCGCTAAGCCGATTCAATGATCGGACGGACAATACTTGCTTAAACCTAGCACCTGTTGCCTTGCTTTTCCTCCACCAGTCTGCCTCGCCGCTCGTGATACCGGAAGGGCATCCCTCACTTCCAGATCGTCTCGCACTTCTTTTGTCCATCGCACACACTCTCGTGGGTCTATCATTGAGAAATCCTTTTAGCGAGCGGTGTGGTAACTAAGACTAGTCGATGGACAAGCTCTTGTTGAATAGGAGAAGATGCATTTTCCTAGGCTCTTTCTACTTTGCTCATTGGGTATAGCCGTCGGTGATCCACATATCTGGCGCTTTTGGATTCCTAAAGGGATAGGATAGTTCTTTACGGGCTTTAGAGGTCTCCCTTTAACCTAGTACTCTTAGGAAGGTCGGGTTAACCTTCTACTAGAACTGTTCTATCTCTGAAATTGGAAAGTAGGGTCAACTTGCCATAATATATAGCCCAACTTGATCCGTCTTAGAGTAGCAGCGTATGGAACCGCCCCGAGTCAACAATGCACCCGATCGCGAGCCTTATATGAGTTTCATAGTCGGCCTGCTCTTTCAAGAACGTGCCTTCTAAACTCGTTGTTACGCTTGCAGATTGGAGTTTCCTCTGACTATCCGGGTTCTTGATACCGCCGGCCGAATAAGTACCTATCCCTTACGGAATCGAACCCGTGTCTTCGACATGAAAAGGCGATGTCCTAACCTCTCGACGAAAGGGACCAAAAAGCTATTTTTCATATACTTAAGAGAAGAGAAGTGGTTCCTTTTCTTTCTATCTGAAATACTTGATGCACTTATTGAATGGAAACTTGAATTGAGAGAAAAGGTGTGCTACGCTTCTTCATTCTCGTAACTCAATCAGTATCAAGAACATAAAGAGTTTGTATAGAGATGGATTTCTCTTCAGTTCCAAGACTTTTTTTTGAATGGCTCGTGTTGCGCTAGTGACACGAGGGTAAAACGCTTGAGTTGGCTTGCTGACTCGAGGAGGGAAAGGCTCCATTTGCTTTAGTGAATGGAGGAAGAAACAACCATAGTAACTATCTATGAAATTGATTGATGGATATGAGAGTGGTGCAAGACCGGGATTGGATTCTCTTTCGGATAGGCCCTGAAAGGAGAAGAAAGGATGAAATGCCAACGGACGTCTTTCTATTCTCTAATTCACCCAATTCCTATCCGCTTTCCAAAAAGGAAGAATGCATGAACCACGGCAGAGGAGAAAGGACGGATCACCTGCCGATCTTTTACAAAACTATGCCAGAAAGGATATAAAGATTGACCGGTACAAAAGCCATCTCCATCAATCTACGCTCATTAAGGAGAGGGTTCCTTAGAGAAATAAGTGGGGAGCGAACGAAAAAGATGTGTGGCTGAGGTGTTGGGAGCCCCCAATAGAGAAGGACGATGCGGAAAGGGATGATGGGAAAGTGACAAGACTGGACTTCGACTCGTTCAAAAAGAGTTGTAGCCCTATAGAATTCCAGTTGGAATGGACCCATCTCATGATACAAGTTACCCTGGATTTCTTTCTATTCCTATTTCGCTGGGCAATTCTAGTTTTATTTATGATGATCTCATGGATAGTAGTATTGAGTTCTATAAACAGATTGATAGTAGGTTTTAAGATAGCTTAGCCCTTGCTATGATTCAATTTGTATTGGAGAAGAGGGGCACCAACCCTATGGGGAATGTAGCTATGTTGTACTTCTTACTACTAGCTACGGTGCAGCACCTGTTCCTAGCTACGATGCTGCTCCTATCCGCCCCTTGATTTATCACCGCTTTGGTCTTTTATTGGTCATTGATTTATAGGCGGAGGATAAGTACCTGGCTCGACCCGGATATCGATTTAGCATTCCATTATCGGATCTACGAAGCGGAAACAAGAAAAGTAATCGAAATCGTGTGCGAGCGGGACATCTGAAATTCACACTTTTGACTCTCAATCCACGGTGGAGATACCAGGGTGGGTTTTCATGGCCTATAGTCTCCCCTGCCGACGGCTGAACACGAACTACTTGTTGAAATCGCGGATCCAAATCTTGCATTTCTCCTTTACTCGTCAAAGGCCTCGTATTGTTATTCCCATGATTCATGTGGGCTATCTGCTCTTTATTGTAGGGTCCTACTCCCACCTATCCTCAAAAAGGATGTGAGTGGCTCATACTAATCAAATGTACAAATGGCTGACCCTTATCAAGCTTTCCACACATAGTGTTTTGATCTAAGATTGCAATTCTTCCATGTTTCCTTGATAGCATATTGTTCCATGGAGCTAGGGTCCAAAATAGGAATCAACAAGTGTTTCCACGACTCTACCGCCCGGCCAATCCTGTTCCTTTGAATCCCTCCCTTTTCATGGCCACATATCTTTATGGCTAAGGGTGGGAAATCTTTCTCCTGTTACCCAAATCAAATGTTTCATTTCATCCGGAAAAGCCACCTCTTTCTCCACAAACAATATCTTTGTCATTTGATCCAGTTTTTATCCGTTAGATAGGAACAACTTTGCTAAATCTGAGAACTCTCGGATAGAGTATTAGAATGAAAAGACCATTAATTATATAAGGAAGAACCCAGGGTTCTAGCCCATTCCCATTCCTAAATCAATAATTAGTAGTGCTTTTGCCTTTCTTGCGTACTCTGGTGAACCGGTTGCTAGACATATGTTTAGGAGGCTATTTTCTCCTATTAAGTAAGATTCTTAAGCTTAATAAGCCCAAAGATCGAAAAGTACGGACCATTTTGAAATAAAACCGGACCATTTGTAAATCAAAATAGAAAAAGAAATCTTGCTACTCTCTTCTCTGTCTCCTTGAAAAAGAAAGCTAAGGCAATTGGTGTTGAATAAACAAAACCACACCGAACCGGTCAGAGTTTTCAGAGATTATGCCCAGCGTCACATGACACCACTTCATTGTATGCAACACGAGGAACCGATCAAGAAAGACAAGCGAGACATGCACAAGTTCAAGAGCGAGGTCGACAAGCATGTATCGAATAGCAACATGATCAAGGCTACAGCTGCTGCTGCAAGGACTAACGTCACAAGGGAAATCCGGCAGAACCGAAGGCCACCGATCCCGACCGATCGCGCGCGGCACGGACGTCGAAAGCTCCTTCGTAGTCGACGGGCACTTCACTTGTCTGGGCGGCAGCAAGCACGGACATGCACAACTGATTTCAATTATTACACACGAAGTATGATCAACGATTCCGCAAAGATATTAATTCGATGTAGTGTTCAAGCGATCAAATGGATGAGATGATCAATGATTGCTCAGATTAAAAACTAGAAGGTACAGTTACAACTTAACGGATCGGTGCACTCAAAGTTTGAGAAGACTATATATATAGCATCCGCATCACCAAGACACTCGATCATTGTAATTAGTAGGCGATTTACAAGTTAATAGAACAGATGTTGCGAGTAGAAGAATTGAATCAATAATCAGTTTTATCATACAATCAAGTTTGAATCTGTATTCCTATAGCCCTATAGCAGCATATAACAAGAAATGGAGAGAACACGCAAGTGAAAATAAAAAATTCCGTTTTGTTGTGGGCGGATGAGCAGTGATCATATGGTGCGAAAGCGAAATGGACAAGAGTCTCTGAATGGCATTAGTGGCCGCAGATTCACGAATTACTAGACAAGTAGAAAACGTTTACAGGAGACATTTTAGGCGTGGGAGGTGAGTCAGGTGTGAAATGCATCTCAGGAAGCGACTTGAGCCCTGTTTCAAATGGGGGGAAACAAATAAATGAAAAAATAAAATTGGTATATTCAAAAGAACTGCTCAACTGATCAGTAATCATGACTAACCATAGCAAAAAAGCACAGTAATAATATCCCTAATATAGAGTAGCATCTAGAGCTTGCTGTTAATCCGCATCTACCACCAACCATCACCAATGTAGCTTCACAAGGACTCACAAGAACAAGGATAGGAGCGCATAAACTTATTTTGTAACTTGTTCGGTGATCAAGAACACGCGCATAGGGAGCACAAGAATCGATCGAAGCATATACTCGCCATCAAGAAGGGACAAGTTTCTCCCCGCCCTACTCCCCAACCAACCCACGAACTAACTCCATCGTTCATCATCATACATTGTGTACCGTGCATTTTCCTCTTCCTTCCATATCGTGCACGAGGCCTTTGGCTACTCAATTTATTTTCTTTTGCTGCTTCTCTATTCTACATAGACCCGCAATCTCCCTCCGACAAAAGCATACTTTTTGAGTACTCTAAAGAAATATAGCCCATTGGGTCGGCTTTAGGATTATGCTTACTCCTACTGTGGAGAAAACCAGAGGAGTCCGATTACCATTTCTTCGTATGAAGTACGTACTTGTTCTTCACCGTGCAAGCTCTCAGGTTTGAATCCGAGGCCTTCAAGTTCAACCGTGAGCGAGAAGCAAACCGGTACTTAAGCATCGGCGAATGATAGGCGAGTGAGACGCCTTTAGCTCCTAGAATGCCTTCTTCAACTTTGCTATATGCAATTAAATGCCAAATAGAACTGCTAGACTACGTCGAGTTGTGACCACTAATGCCTCTAAAGAGCGAGGCAAAGGGTAACACTAGGGCGGAGCTCCACCTTTTGTTCTTCCAGCTCGGACTCCTAAACAAGAAACTATATAAGAGGCACGAGATGATCAGGTGTGTGCACTAAAGCTCGACATGATGAAAGCTTATGAGAACTTCACTGCTATAGCTGATACGGGATCTAATGACTTGTTTCTTAAAATAGGGTTTTGTGACTACCGAAAGTTTCTCTTTTCATGACACAGGGGGGTCCTCTATGGCCCTAGTTTCTTTGGCCCATTTGAAATGAGCTACGAATAGGTCCTACTTCAGACAATCCTTCGTTGTCCCTTCAGAGGAGATGAGTGGGATGATGAGCGAGTTCTTTAAACATCTCTATCTGCTCAAAGTCTTGAAAGAATGGAGGATGTTAGATTACATCAATAGTTCCTCGGAAAGTATCTCGGGTAATGAATGAGCAATTGATTGCGCCCTTTTACCGGTTACGAAGTGTGACCTTTTAAGATGTACTCTGAAAGGCCCTGGCCGGACGGCTATCTAGCCCACTTTTTTCAGCGAAGGTGGGATTTCTATGGTGATGAGGTTAGTGACTTGATTACCTTCTCGGTTCTTTTCAATGGGGGCGTCTTGAGGAATTCAAACCTTCTCGGGGACTACGCCAGGAGATCCAATCTCTCGTACTTATTCTTGTTAGCAGCAGTTTAGGTATTGAAATAGCGAAATACATAAATTATCTATCTCAAGTACGTCTCGTACTTATCTTGAGCCATCGTTAGATTGAATGCAGCGCCGCCGGCAGCTCGACCTCTGTTCCTATGGGGAAAGAAGGTGTGGCTTTGGACCCCAAACTCTTCCATGGCGCCCTTCTTCTTATAAGCGTGGGTAAGTGATCAATACAGAAAAAATCACACCCATTGGATCCATCTGATATGATTGGGTGATTTGCACGTTCCCTTAAGAACAAGCACACACACACTAAATCCTGAAAAGAAAGATAGATGCTCATCTTCACACTGATAGCAGCAGGCTCACTATGTATGTTGTCCAACCCACCTCGTAAGACATCTTTCCTCGGATAGCCAAGCGAAAGAGGAGGTCTCAAGCGTGCAAGAACACATGTATGAGCAGGCAAAGATGTGCAATCAAGCTCAGAGACTGCAGATAACGGATCTCTCAGGCACCGGTTTCCCTCAGTTCAGGAAGGGAAGCGAGCTTGGATAAAAAAGGCAATTAATATGTCTCCGACCAAAGTGATAGATAAAGGCTTTACCCATTGGCAAGGAACGCTTGGAGGAGTGAAACAACGATTCCGCCTAGCGTAGGACACGTATATTTGATCCAATCTAGCAAGCGTAGCTAGCCCCACCCATGGGTGAAATGGTACAGCTCCCTATCTCGTTGAAAGCCCCTTTGCTTACGGAAGAGAAGAGTTGGATGCCGTGGTGGGAAAGCTCCCGTTTCAACTTTGCTTCTTGTAAGCTTCGGTATAAATAGCTCACTTGCGGGATCTAATCTCATTCTATGGGAACAACTTTCATTTCTATCTTTTGGCTTAAAGTGGTGAACAAATCCTTTCTCTTCCCTTTTTGTGCTCCGCATGGCTCCGGTCAAGATGTGACTCATCATGTATATACATAATTAGGAGACCTCTCACGAACTTGTTAAAGAAAGGAGTACCATTTGTGTGGACAAGCCAAAGAAATCCTTTGATGTTCTCAAGCAAGCTTTAATTGAGGCTCATGTGTTGGTTCTCCCTGATTTCAGTAAAAGACGTGTGCTAGAGACAGATGCATGTGGGCATTGGAGCTATGATAAGGGGTAGAAGTATTCGTGTGGGGTGGGTTTCGAAGGGAAGGTTGCACAATAGATCGGAGATCCTTTGAGGAAGACTGAAATGACTATACTTATAGAATGGTCCATATCGAACAGATACGATACTGGTTTACACAGAGAATATTGCCTAGCTCTAAAACGGCAGCACCTGAGTGCAACTTCGAGTAAGAAAGGATGACCTTCTGCTACCTTTTTACCGGGGCATTGTTTTAACAACTTTAGCTGATTGATCTACGAATGGAGGGATTCAAGCTTATTTTTGTTAACCGAGATGCAAGCGACTAACAAACTGGATTGAAGCCACACCGTCGTAATAGTACTGCGGGTTCTTTACGTGGAGCCTTCAAATGCAATAGCTAGCTGCCCAACGGCCAATGCCACAGGCAAATCTCCATTTTCCAACTTATACAACTCTTTGGGGTCCAAAGATACTCGCCATTGCAACTTAATAAATAGGACCGGTGGGATCGCCTTCAACAGATATATCGGTTTCACTGCTTTCGTACCCTTTGTTTTGGTCATGTGGATGACTCGCAGACCGTAGATAAGATGGATACCCACGTACTGCCTTCAATGAAGAGAGTTTTACCAAGGACCCTTAGACAGATAGGGGGGACAGACAAGAGGTATGCAACCTGCTGAATATTGTCACCGAATCGCTCACTGACAAATACTTGGGGCTCCCCTCCCTGGTAGGAGTGGATAGGAGTGACTGCTTCCAACACTTAATTGAGAGAGTTTGCACTCGGATTAATGGCTGCAAAGAGGAAGGGCTAATTGGCTCCGGCATGGAGACCGAAATACGAGCTTCTTTCATCACATCATTTTGCAACGGAGAAAAAAGAAGAACATAATAAAGTTTCTGAATGACTCAAACGGCAACAGGATCGAAGGTAATGAACAGTTAGCATCTCTGAGGTTACTTTGAGGGACTGTTCACCTCGAAGTCCTAGCTCCGACCACAGGCTCTTTGGGGAAAGTAAGCAAAGTAGTAATCGAAGAAATGAGCATAAGCCTCTTGGCTCCGTTCACGGCAGATGAAGTAAAGGCAGCACTCTGAATTCAATCGAGAGTTAGGTACAGTAATCTTCAGATATGACAATACCTCCCCCAAAGCATTGTCAAGTGTTGGAATTAGGGCACCAACCACGGATAGGAGCTGTATAGAACTCCGGAAAGAGACCTTTGATGAAGTTGGCATCCTCCCAAGTGGCATTTGTTTGATCCAAACTAGCCCACTTCCTTGGTTGCTGAAAAACCATGAAACCGCAAGTAATTTTCCACACACTGATTCACACGTTCTGTCTGGCCATCTGATTGTGGGTGATAGGCAGAGCTAAACCTCAATTTCACTTGCAGTGCTTTGAAGAAGGCCTGCCACATATTACTTGTGAATATCCAGTTTCTATCAGAGACTATTGACTTTGGCAATCCATTCTACTTAAAAACATTATCCATGAAAGCATGAGAGACTGATTGTACTGTATAAGGGTGAGCAAGGGGAATGAAATGAGAATATTTAGTGAACCTGTCCACCACCAACAATATGACTTCTTTGCCCAATGATTTGGGAAGACCCTCAAAGAAATCCAAGGAGATGTCAGTCCAAGCAGAAGTAGGTAATGGCAGTGACTAGACAATTCTTCAATGTTGTGAAGGCCTCAATTTGAGCATCTGACCACTGGAATGAATCTTTTTTTAGACAGTCATGAAGTGGCCTAGAATTGATCCAATAATTCTTGACAAATCTTCTTTTTCTGCAGCCATACCAAGAAAACTCCTCAACTGAGTGATAGTCTTAGGTGCTGGCCATTCTTTGATGGCAACTATTTTGTGGGCGTCTATAGATAGACCCTATCCTTAGATAACGTGCCCTAAATACTCCACTTGAGGGACAGGAAAACTGCATTTGCTAATCTTAGCATATAGTTTTTATGACCTTAGAATGTCCAGGACTAACTTTAGATGCTTGAGATGAGCTTGTTTGGTCTTGCTATATATCAGAATATCATCAAAGAATACCAAAAGGTATTTCCGGAGCAAAAACATGATTCATTAAAGATTGGAAGGTAGCAGGTGCATTAGTGAGTCCAAATGGTATCACTAAGTATTCATAATGACAAAAATATGTCCTAAAATTTATGAATGTCTTCTCTTCTCATTCTTATCTGATGATAACCTGATCTCAAATCAAGTTTGGAAAACAGTTGTGCACCATGTAGCTCATCTAATAGATCCTCAAAGACAAGAATATTGAATTGATTTTCTGCACTTAACCCGAAAGCAAGTTTGAAAACAAGACCTTCTCTATGAAGTGATGGAAGTAGTGAAGGTTTAGGCTTCGGATCTGTGAAGTTCAGGTTTTTGGAGTAGAGGTCAGAGGCTAGTGCGGGTAGCCCTGTTGGAAACTAGAAAGAAGAGGCTGATGCACCTGCCCGGCGGTGGGTGGGTTCAGCTCGATCAACTGGGATAGGAGTTTTTTCTCTATCTTTCTCCATGGTGTTCAAGCAGTGCGTCCAGAAAGCTGTGATTCATGGGAGGGAGCAGCTTCAATAGCTTTGGCTGTGAAAACTCTTGGTCTTGGAGCATCAGTGTGATCAGTTCACCCAAGATCAGCAGGACAAATAACTACTAGGTTTGTGCCAGAAAAGCGTCTTGCGTGACGGGGAAAGAGTGGAAAAACAAAGAGATTCTTGGTTTTATTGCTCCCGCTTCCTCATCTGCGCTCATCAAGCCAACTTTGCTTTTTGGGAGGCGAAAGAGGGGTTGAAGCGGACATGTCGAAATGATGACATCGAAGATATCTATATACACAGGCGCTTATTCGGACTGCGTTAGGAAAAAGTAACCTACTTGATGAAAGGGTGGGCACTCTTGGCGGAGGTAGGCACTCTCGTCTTTCAACCCCACCGTCACTTTGAATTTAGTGGGGCCTTTGTTTACTTACAGCCTCTACAAGTTGCAAGTGAATGGGGCGGTGCATAGTGAGCGAAAGGGTACATCAAGCCATTTCTCGCCTTAACCCTAAACTAAATAGGAAGAGGGTACTTGACTAATAGGGGCAATTGCATTGCACCGTTGTGAGGACCTCTTGATACCTTATGTTCACTTCCTAACTAGTAGCTGGTTTCTGTCATGAAGCCTTTTCCCGATCTTGAGCCCCGATGAGGAAGGTGTTAGTGCTTTCTCAAGGGGTCAATAATGCTAATCCCTCTTTTGTGCGGGAAGAAGATAAGAAAAGCGAAGCCTTCTCTTGGTTTCCCACTGTTGCTTCTAAAGGTTGCCCTCTCTCGGCTGGATTTTGGTCCAGCCTCTGCGAGATCCCGTATCCCGTACATCGTCTTTCTCCCTCCTGGGTTCCCGTGGTTCCTATGTCGCCGCGTTTCCCGTTCCTTTTCTTTTAGTGCTTCGACCTGAAGCGATAGCTTCACGCGTTTTCCATGGATAAGATGGCAGCGCTCCAGCTCACTAAAGAATGGGACGGCGGTGGTCCATGCGGCAAGCTCGTTCGATCACGGACGCAGATACATTGGAATCTGAAGCACCACCACGAGCGCTACAGCGCGTGCGCTGCGGTGTGATAAGGCACCACCTGTTGTGCGGCAGCCAACTCCGGCGTGTCATCTTAGTTATCCTCATCAAGCCACAACCTTGATGTCTAGCTTCCCAACTGGTAGATGGTTCCCTTTCCCTCGGATCAATGAAGAAGGGAGAAGTCAGTTGATTCCTCCGAAGAACCAGAAGCGAAGCGCTATGCTGGGGCGAGGGGACGGGAAAAGAAACTGCTTCGAAGAAAGATATTGGGTTCCCAATGTTGGAAATATGCCCTAGAGGCAATAATAAAAGTATTATTATTATATTTCCTTGTTCATGATAATTGTCTTTTATTCATGCTATAATTGTATTATCTGGAAATCGTAATACACGTGTGAATACATAGACCACAATATGTCCCAAGTTAGCCTCTAGTTGACTAGCTCGTTGATCAACTGATAGTCATGGTTTCCTGACTATGGACATTGGATGTCGTTGATAACGGGATCACATCATTAGGAGAATGATGTGATGAACAAGACCCAATCCTAAGCATAGCACAAGATCGTGTAGTTCGTTTTGCTAGAGCTTTTCCAATGTCAAGTATCTTTTCCTTTGACCATGAGATCGTGTAACTCCCGGATACCGTAAGAGTGCATTGGGTGTACCAAGCGTCCTGGCGAATCGGGTGACTATAAAGGTGCACTACGGGTATCTCCGAAAGTATCTGTTGGGTTGACACGGATCGAGGCTAGGATTTGTCACTCCGTATGACGGAGAGGTATCTCTGGGCCCACTCGGTAATGCATCATCATAATGAGCTCAAAGTGACCAAGTGTGCGGTCACGGGATCATGCATTACTGATGCGAGTAAAGTGACTTGCGTAGCGAGATTGAGCGAGGTATTGGGATACCGACGATCGAATCTCGGGCAAGTAACATACCGATTGACAAAGGGAATTGTATACGGGTTGTTTGAATCCTCGACATCGTGGTTCATCCGATGATATCATCGAGGAGCATGTGGGAGCCAACATGGGTATCCAGATCCGCTGTTGGTTATTGCCCGAGAGCCGTCTCGGTCATGTTCGCATGTCTCCGAACCCGTAGGGTCTACACATAAGGTTCGGTGGCGCTAGGGTTGTATGAATATGAGTATGCAGCAAACCGAATGTTGTTGAGTCCGGATGAGATCCGGACGTCACGAGGAGTTCCGGAATGGTCGAAGGTAAAGATTTATATATAGGAAGTCTTATTTTGGTGCATGGAAAAGTTTCACACTTTATCGGTATTGTCTGGGAGTGCCGAAGGGGTCCGGGGTCCACTGGGGTCCACATGCCCGGGGGCCACATGGGCTGTGGGGGTGCGCCTTGGCCTATATGGGCCAAGGGCACCAGCCCCAAGAGGCCCATGCGCCAAGGAGACTTGGGGAGGGAGAGTCCTAAAGGGGAAGGCACCTCAGGGTGCCTTGGGAGGATGGACTCCTCCCCTTCTTGGCCGCACCCTTCCTTGGAGGAAGGGGCAGGCTGCGCCCTTCCCCTCTCTTGCACCTATATAAAGGGAGGGAGGGAGGGGTGGCCGCACCCATAAGCCTGGCGCCTCCTCCTCCTGCAACACCTCCTCCTCCTCCCGTAGTTGCTTAGCGAAGCCTGCGGAGTTTGCTGCATCCACCACCACGCCCGTCGTGCTGCTGGATCATCATCAACCTCTCCTTCCCCTTGCTGGATCAAGTAGGAGGAGGCGTCATCCGCTCCGTTACGTGTGTTGAACGCGGAGGTGCTGTCCGTTCAGCACTAGGTCATCGGTGATCTGAATCACGGCGAGTACGACTCCATCATCCCCGTTCCATTGAACGCTTCCGCACGCGATCTACAAGTGGTATGTAGATGCAATCACTCTCCCATGACTCGTTGCTAGATGAACTCATAGATGGATCTTGGTGAAACCGTAGGAAATTTTTTTATTTTCTGCAACGTTCCCCAACAGTGGCATCATGAGCTAGGTCTATGCATAGTTCTCTATTGCACGAGTAGAACACAATTTTGTTGTGGGCGTAGATCTTGTCAACTTGCTTGCCGCTACTAGTCTTATCTTGCTTCAGCGGTATTGTGGGATGAAGCGGCCCGGACCAACCTTACACGTACGCTTACGTGAGACCGGTTCCACCGACTGACATGCACTAGTTGCATAAGGTGGCTGGCGGGTGTCTGTCTCTCCCACTTTAGTTGGAGCGGATTCGATGAAAAGGGTCCTTATGAAGGGTAAATAGAAGTTGACAAAATCACGTTGTGGTTATTCGTAGGTAAGAAAACATTCTTGCTAGAACCCAATTGCAGCCACGTAAAAGATGCAACAACAATTAGAGGACGTCTAACTTGTTTTTGCAGCAATTGTCATGTGATGTGATATGGCGAGAAGTTGTGATGAATGATGAATGATATATTGTGATGTATGAGATCATGTTCTTGTAATAGGAATCACGACTTGCATGTCGATGAGTATGACAACGGCAGGAGCCATAGGAGTTGTCTTAATTATTGTATGACCTGCGAGTCATTGATTCAACGCCATGTAAATTACTTTACTTTATTGCTAAGCGTGTTAGCCATAGTAGTAGAAGTAATAGTTGGTGAGCAACTTCATGGAGACACAATGATGGAGATCATGATGATGGAGATCATGGTGTCATGCGGTGACAAGATGATCATGGAGCCCTCAAGATGAAGATCAAAGGAGCTATATGATATTGGCCATATCATGTCACTACTTTATATAATTGCATGTGATGTTTATTATGTTTTATGCATCTTGTTTACTTAGAACGACGGTAGTAAATAAGGTGATCCTTATAATAATTTCAAGAAAGTGTTCCCCTAGCGTGCCTTTGTTGCTAAAGTTCGTCATTTCGAAGCACCACGTGATGATTGGGTGTGATAGATCCTTACATTCACATACAACGGGTGTAAGACTGTTTTACACATGCATAAACACTTAGAGTTAACTTGACGAGCCTAGCATGTACAGACATGGCCTCGGAACACAAGAGACCGAAAGGTCGAACATGAGTCGTATGGAAGATACGATCAACATGGAGATGTTCACCGACGATGACTAGTCTGTCTCACGTGATGATCGGACACGGCCTAATCGACTCGGATCATGTAACACTTAGATGACTAGAGGGATGTCAAATCTGAGTGGGAGTTCATTAAATAATTTGATTAGATGAACTTAATTATCATGAACATTAGTCTAAAATCTTTGCAAAATGTCTTGTAGATCAAATGGCCAACGCTCATGTCACCATGAACTTCAACGCGTTCCTAGAAAACCAAGCTGAAAGGCGATGGCAGCAACTATTCAGACTGGGTCGGAACACGAGGATCATCCTCATAGCAGCCAAGAAACAATATGTCCTAGAAGCACCGCTAGGTGATGCACCCATCGAAGAACCAAGACATTATGAATGCTTGGCAGTCTCGTCTGGATGATTACTCCCTCATTCGAGGCGGCATGCTTTACAGCTTAGAACGGGGCTCCAAAACCGTTTTGAGCAACACGGAGCATATGAGATGTTCGAGGAGCTGAAAATGGTTTTCCAAGCTCATGCCCGGTCGAGAGATATGAAGTCTCCAACAAGTTCTATAGTTGTAAGATGGAGGAAAACAGTTATGTCGGTGAGCACATACTCAAAATGTCGGGTTGCACAACCTTTGTCCCAGTGGACATTAACCTCCGGACGAGGCGGTCATTGACAGAATCCTTGATCGCTCCCACCAAGCTACAAGAGCTTTGTGATGAACTACAATATGCAGGGGATGGTGAAGACCATTCCGAAGTATTTTCAATCTGAAGTCGCAGAGGTTGAAATCAAGAAAGAACATCAAGTGTTGATGGTCAATAAAACCACTAAGTTCAAAAGGGCAAGGGTAAGAAGAACTTCAAGAAGGACGGAAAGGATGTTGCCGCGCCCGGTAAGCAAGTTGCGGGAAGAAGTCAAAGAATGGACCCAAGCACGAGACAGAGTGCTTTTATTGCAAAGGGAAGGGTCATCGAAGCGGAACTGCCCCAAATACTTAGCGCACAAGAAGGCCGGCAACACTAAAGGTATATTTGATATACATGTAATTGATGTGTACCTTACCAAGACTCGTAGTAACTCCCGGTATTTGATACGGTGGCGTTGCTCATATATGTAACTCACAGCAGAGCTGCGGAATAAGCGGAGATGGCGAAGGGCGAGGTTACGATCTTGGCGTCGGGAATGGTTCCAAGGTCGATGTGATCGCCGTCGACACGCTACCTCTACATTTACCTACGGGATTAGTTTTAAACCTCAATAATTGTTATTTAGTGCCAAGTTTGAGCATGAACATTGTATCGGGATCTCGTTTAATCGAGATGGGTACTCATTTAAATCCGAGAATAATGGTTGTTCTATTTATATGAGAGAAATGTTTTATGGTCATGCTCCGATGGTCAATGGTTTATTCTTAATAAATATCGAACGTAATGTTACACATGTTCATAGTGTGAATACCAAAAGATGTAAAGTTGATAACGATAGTCCCACATACTTGTGGCACTGCCGCCTTGGTCACATTGGTGTCAAGCGCATGAAGAAGCTCCATGCTGATGGACTTTTAGAGTCTCTCGATTATGAATCATTTGACACATGCGAACCATGCCTCAAGGGCAAGATGACCAAGACTCCGTTCTCCGGAACAATGGAGCGAGCAACCAACTTATTGGAAATCATACATACCGATGTGTGCGGTCCAATGAGTGTTGAGGCTCGCAGAGGATATCGTTATGTTCTCACTCTCACTGATGACTTGAGTAGATATGAGTATGTCTACTTGATGAAACACAAGTCTGAGACCTTTGAAAAGTTCAAGGAATTTCAGAATGAAGTAGAGAATCAACGTGACCGAAAGATAAAATTCTTGCGATTAGATCGTGGAGGAGAATATTTAAGTCACGAATTTGGTACACACTTAAGGAAATGTGGAATCGTTTCACAACTCATGCCGCCTGGAACACCTCAGTGTAACGGTGTGTCCGAACGTCGTAATCGCACTCTATTGGATATGGTGCGATCTATGATGTCTCTTACTGATTTACCGCTATCATTTTGGGGATACGCTCTAGAGACAGCTACATTCACTTTAAATAGGGCACCGTCTAAATCCGTTGAGACGACACCCGTATGAATTATGGTTTGGGAAGAAACCTAAGCTGTCGTTTATAAATGTTTGGGGATGCGATGCTTATGTCAAGAAACTTCAACCTGAAAAGCTCGAACCCAAGTCGGAAAAATGCGTCTTCATAGGATACCCTAAGGAAACCATTCGGTATACCTTCTACCTTAGATCCGAAGGCAAGATCTTTGTTGCCAAGAATGGATCCTTTCTGGAAAAAGAGTTTCTCTCGAAAGGAGTAAGTGGGAGGAAAGTAGAACTCAATGAAGTATTACCTCTTGAACCGGAAAGTAGTGCAGCTCAGGAAAATGTTCTTGTGGTGCCTACACCTCTTGGAGAGGAAATTAATGATGATGATCAAGGTACTTGGATCAAGTTGCTCTTGAACTTCAGAGGTCCACAAGGACATGTTCCACACCAGAGTGGTATGGCAACCCTGTCACGGATATCATGTTGTTAGACAACGGTGAACCTTGAACTATGAAGAAGCGATGGCGGGCCCAGATTCCAACAAATGGCTTGAAGCCATGCAATCCAAGATAGGATCCATGTATGAAAACAAAGTATGGACTTTGACAGACTTGCCCGATGATCGGCGAGCGATAGAAAACAAATGGATCTTTAAGAAGAAGACGGACGCGGATGGTAATGTTACCATCTATAAAGCTCGACTTGTCGCTAAGGGTTATCGACAAGTTCAAGGGATTGACTACGATGAGACTTTCTCTCCCGTAGCGAAGCTTAAGTCCGTCCGAATCATGTTAGCAATTGCCGCATACTATGATTATGAGATATGGCAGATGGACGTCAAAGCGGCATTCCTTAACGGTTACCTTAAGGAAGAGCTGTATATGATGCAGCCGGAAGGTTTTGTCGATCCTAAGAATGCTAACAAGGTATGCAAGCTCCAGCGATCCATTTATGGGCTGGTGCAAGCATCTCGGAGTTGGAACATTCGCTTTGATGAGATGATCAAAGCGTTTGGGTTTATCTTGAGACTTATGGAGAAGCCTGCGTTTACAAGAAAGTGAGTGGGAGCTCTGAGCATTTCTCATATTATATGTAGATGACATACTTGATGGGAAATGATATAGAACTCTTGGACAACATTAAGGCCTACTTGAATAAGAGTTTTTCAATGAAGGACCTTGGAGAAGCTGCTTACATATTAGGCATCAAAATCTATAGGGATAGATCGAGGCGCCTCATAGGTCTTTCACAAAGCACATACCTTGATAAGATTTTGAAGAAGTTCAAAATGGATCAGTCCAAGAAAGGGTTCTTGCCTGTTTTGCTAGGTGTGAAATTGAGCTCGGCTCAATGCCCGACCACGGCAAAAGATAAAGAAGAGATGAGTGTCATCCCTATGCCTCAGCCATAGGATCTATTATGTATGCCATCTTGTGTACGGACCTGATGTAAACCTTGCCGTAAGTTTGGTAGGAAGGTACCAAAGTAATCCCGCAAGGAACACTTTGGACAGCGGTCAAGAATATCCTGAAGTACCGAAAAGGACAAAGGACATGTTTCTCGTTTATGGAGGTGACGAAGAGCTCGTCGTAAAGGGTTACGTCGATGCTAGCTTCGACACGATCCGATGACTCAAAGTCACAAACCGGATCGTGTATATGTTGAATGGTGGAGCGAGAGCTGGTGCAGCTGCAAGCAAGCGTCGTGGCGGGATCTACATGTGAAGCGAGTACATGGCAGCCTCGGAGGCAGCACATGAAGCAATTTGGGTGAAGGAGTTCATCACCGACCTAGGAGTCATACCCAATGCGTCGGAGCCGATCAAACTCTTCTGTGACAACTTTGGAGCTATTGCACTTGCCAAGGAGCCCAGGTTTCACAAGAAGACCGAGCACATCAAGCGTCGCTTCAACTCCATTCGTGAAAATGTTCAAGATGGGGACATAGAAATTTGCAAAGTGCATACGGATCTGAATGTCGCAGATCCGTTGACTAAACTCTCTTCATGGGCAAAACATGATCAACACGAGAACTCTATGGGTGTTCGATTCATCACAATGTAACTAGATTATTGACTCTAGTGCAAGTGGGAGACTGTTGGAAATATGCCCTAGAGGCAATAATAAAAGTATTATTATTATATTTCCTTGTTCATGATAATTGTCTTTTATTCATGCTATAATTGTATTATCCGGAAATCGTAATACACGTGTGAATACATAGACCACAATATGTCCCTAGTGAGCCTCTAGTTGACTAGCTCGTTGATCAACCGATAGTCATGGTTTCGACTATGGACATTGGATGTCGTTGATAACGGGATCACATCATTAGGAGAATGATGTGATGGACAAGACAATCCTAAGCATAGCACAAGATCGTGTAGTTCGTTTTGCTAGAGCTTTTCCAATGTCAAGTATCTTTTCCTTTGACCATGAGATCGTGTAACTCCGGATACCGTAAGAGTGCATTGGGTGTACCAAGCGTCTGGCGTAATCGGGTGACTATAAAGGTGCACTACAGGTATCTCCGAAAGTATCATTGGGTTGACACGGATCGAGACTGGGATTTGTCACTCCGTATGACGGAGAGGTATCTCTGGGCCCACTCGGTAATGCATCATCATAATGAGATCAAAGTGACCAAGTGTCTGGTCACGGGATCATGCAATTACGGTACGAGTAAAGTGACTTGTTGGTAACGAGATTGAACGAGGTATTGGGATACCGACGATCGAATCTCGGGCAAGTAACATACCGATTGACAAAGGGAATTGTATACGGGGTTGTTTGAATCCTCGACATCGTGGTTCATCCGATGATATCATCGAGGAGCATGTGGGAGCCAACATGGGTATCCAGATCCCGCTGTTGGTTATTGCCCGAGAGCCGTCTCGGTCATGTCTCGCATGTCTCCCGAACCCGTAGGGTCTACACATAAGGTTCGGTGGCGCTAGGGTTGTATGAATATGAGTATGCAGCAAACCGAATGTTGTTCGAGTCCGGATGAGATCCTAGACGTCACGAGGAGTTCGGAATGGTCCGGAGGTAAAGATTTATATATAGGAAGTCTTATTTTGGTCTTTGGAAAAGTTTCGCACTTTATCGGTATTGTACAAGGGAGTGCCGAAGGGGTCCGGGGTCCACCGGGGTCCACCTGCCCGGGGGCACATGGGCTGTGGGGGTGCGCCTTGGCCTATATGGGCCAAGGGCACCAGCCCCAAGAGGCCCATGCGCCAAGGAGACTTGGGGAGGGGAGAGTCCTAAAGGGGGAAGGCACCTCCGAGGTGCCTTGGGGAGGATGGACTCCTCCCCCCTTCTTGGCCGCACCCCTTCCTTGGAGGAAGGGGCAAGGCTGCGCCCTTCCCCCCTCTCTTGCACCTATATAAAGGGAGGGGAGGGAGGGGTGGCCGCACCCATAAGCCATGGCGCCTCCCTCCTCCTTGCAGCACCTCCTCCTCCTCCCATAGTTGCTTAGCGAAGCCCTGCCGGAGTTCTGCTGCATCCACCACCACGCCTTCGTGCTGCTGGATCATCATCAACCTCTCCTTCCCCCTTGCTGGATCAAGTAGGAGGAGACGTCATCCGCTCCGTACGTGTGTTGAACGCGGAGGTGATGTCCGTTCAGCACTAGGTCATCGGTGATCTGAATCACGACGAGTACGACTCCATCATCCCCGTTCCATTGAACGCTTCCGCACGCGATCTACAAGTGGTATGTAGATGCAATCACTCTCCCATGACTCGTTGCTAGATGAACTCATAGATGGATCTTGGTGAAACCATAGGAAAATTTTTAATTTTCTGCAACGTTCCCCAACACCCAATGCTTCCCCGCGCCCAACAAGATGCGCCAACCTCGGGATGCTTTACTCCTAACCCCACGGCGGTTCCGAGATGGAGCTTAACCTGAGTCTTGGTTAAGAACGGTGATGATCTATGTTTCACACGGCGCACGATTCCATGGATAGTTTCATTCAAGATCGTGATGGAGGACATAGCTTACGATCATCGGCTTTGATCATGCCACTAGGCATTTGATTAGGACATTGCACAATGATCCGAACACTTTGTCGCATCTCTTCAATACGGATACAGTAACGATCATATCGATCTCCTCTGGTACCTACTGCTACGTCAAGATCCGATTGGTCATGAACATAGTAAGGTGCTGCTCTTCGCGAATCCCAGCATACCCCAGGTTGGGATGGGTAGGCCCACCACTTCACTTTTGCACTTTCACTTAGGCCCGGGCCATGTCGTTGGGGGACCTGTCGGTCTCCTCCCCCCAAAACAAAGCTGACGTGGGAGTTTCCTTCATACGGCTCGAATCATTCTCAGATGCCCCGAGAGGCATCTTTCCTTATGATCTGGTGGTTCACACGCAGCAAACGAGCACCGCCGCAGCAGCAAGGAACTATGACCAATAGAGTCGACACGAGCGTCATACTTCTTTATCTTGTGATGGTTGAGGAGTTTCTTTCTCAGAGGGTGCGGGACGCTAGCGGAGTCCATGCCTTCCGTACCACCACAGGTCGTTCTTGGGAAGATCCCGCTCCTAAACATAAGGGAGGGATAGGGGGAAAGGGGCCCTAAAAATCATATAAATAGGTTTGTAGAAAGACCACTTTCATTCTCGTTAAGGCGCCCGATTCGATCGGCGAATTTGGCGAGCTGGTCGCTTTGATCCAGAGAAAGCCCGGTCAGCCACCTTTTGGTGCAGGTCACGTGACCTATAGCTCGGCCTTCGCTTTTTGAGACTTCCTCTACCCACATCTCTATGTGCCCGCAGCACTTTCATATGGAGAAAGGTGGGCTTACCATGTTCCATCAATAGCACCTAACCTATGCCGATTTTGGCGGACGGGCTCCACCCGGTGAACTCATGCGGTTCCGACGTGCCCGAGGCGTAGAGGCGAATCCGTTCACGGTCCGTAGGACCAACACCATTCGAAGGTTGATGGCCCGCCCGCCTAGAATAGGAATCTTTGACTGGCTTACACATTCGCTCACTTACGATGTCCCCTCGGCTCACCCTAGCCCGATGCACGCCGTCTCCAAGGCTTCACACAAAATCTTCACCGACAACATATGCATGCTTTTGTAGGGTCGAGCAGAACCGTTGTTGCTCGATGGGAACTTCCCCATATTGCTATCAATGTCTTCATGTCGCATACGACCTCTTAACATTACACCACCGAATCCCCAATCCTTTGCTTCTTTGTGCGATGGCAGCACCAATATCCACTAATCGTTGTTTCAGATATGGTTGCGGTTGACATCTCTTCTAATTAAATCGATACGAGAAGCAAATTGTTGTGTGGAGGAATCAATATCTCGACATAAGCCAAGAGGCAGATCTTGTGCCACTCCACCGGTCGTATGAAACTGGCATGCATCCGGCTCCGGGACTCTTTCATAGAATTCCAACAATTTCTCCGCTCCTCAAAAGCCCAAAGGAACGGAGTTGATGCTCCCACATCCATAGCATGAGTAGTTGAAGCAAGTGAATGATTTGAAATTGAGTTATTTCACGAATAACACTCTTATATATTGAGCTCGTAATGGTACCTCACAATTCAAAAGTCTCTCTACGGTGAAGAATGAGCGTGTTCTTGGGCCATCGTAGAAACATAGATAGGGTCAACGATGGAGCGAACAACAAAACTTTACGACAGCTTTTTTCGTACACGTTCACTTGCATCACATACACAAGTGCTCTCTGAACCGTGCAATAAGGTCACCCATAACACGACTCTCCCACTTTGGAGTTACCTTAGCCCCGGCCATGCTATTCCATGATATTGGAAAAAGTTGACTAATTATTATCATCATCTTGAAAGCTGGGCGCCTTTTGAACATGAGTGGGCTCCTAGTCTAGGCGGCGCCTTCGTGGAGCCAAACCGAAGGAAGAGCAAAAGGGCGAGGCCACACCCGGCTTCGAATAGGAGGGGGGCTTAGCTCTGGATCCCGCCTGCTTGCAGAAATGAATGGATCAGAAAGGGGGTTGGGTTCTATTTCTAGGTCAGGCAGGAGGTGAAGGCCAAAAGAAGAAGAGAAGTGCGCCTTCTCGGTAAGGAAGAGGATAAAAAGGTGCTGTCATCTATCTCAACTTGTTTCCCGAGGTGTTGGAAATGAAGACCGGCTCAGAGAATCACTGGCGTGCTTTCTCTTCCCCATCGTTTCGCCAACAAAGAAGTCATCCTTGACATGACTATTGACCATTCCATCCCTACCGAGCCGCCTCTTCGAAGTATTTACCTCTGCCTTTCTTTTTTGAGAACATACCTTTCAAATCAAAAAGAAAAAAAGAAAGAAAAGTTCCTCATCTATGATTTAATCGGCCCTAAGGGAGTTTACTCGACCCATTCTCCAATCTCCCGCACTGCTCAAGTGTGCGACTCCGTATGAGGACCTCCTTCCCTTTTGCTCTGCCCACTCTCCGTTCACAAGGTTATCAAAGCGGAGGAAGGGTGGGTAGCAGGTACCACGAGCCCTCTGTCCCACACATCTATCAAGAAGCAAGTGTAGTTCACTGGTTCCACCGAATGCTCCTATCTCTCGGCGAAGATCGTGTGAGTGTGCAGTTATGCTTCGGATGCTTCGCCATGGAATAGATCGATTCAGTTCCCCTTCTTTTCCGGTGCACTCACTTTGTATCTCCGACACACAAGGAAGGACGCGGTGGGAAGAAAGCTACCCTAGCCTCTGTCCGGTCGATCATTCCACTGGCATCTTGCATTCACGCCTCCGTTTGACTGCCGCTCGGGAATGTAGTTGTAGATATGTGAGTCTTAGTGGGTCGTTGGCTCCACCTCTTATCTCCTTCTACGACATGTTGTAGTCGTCGCCATATTCAATATGTCACTTAGTCATATCGACTCAAGCATGGTCAGCACCTCCCAAAGAAAGGGAGGAGGACTTCATTCGATGACTCATGATCGCCCTCTAAATGATCAAAATAAGGTAAAGCTTGAAGATAAGTTTTGTACTCGATTAATTTCTCAGTCCCTCTAGTCGGGTGGGCGCCGGCCGGCCGGATCCCTTGAAAAACCGTACGTGCGGGTCTCCCCGCATGCGGCTCACACCATTTGAGGCTCCCAGCATTCATTCGCAAATCCTGTAGTGAAATTGAGACTGCTCGACCTCGGAAGCTAATTCGCGTGTAGGCAACGCTGTCTTAATACCGTTGACTGTATCTATTCATTGATACATTGGCTCGCTCCCCCCTCTTTTTTCAAGAATGAATGAGCCGCTCAGACCTTCATTTCCATCAAATGACCCGGCTTCCCCTGGCTCTTCCACCGTCTGGGCTCCCTTTCCTCCCTATGCTCCCCCGGCGCAGGCCCACCATGCCAGCGCTGCTGCATTTTCGCCAGACGGTCTTTGCCAGTAGTGCCATCCTCCCCTTGAGCTGTTTGTATGGGTGGGTTGTCCCTTGCTGCTACATTACATTAGGCGCTATGAATTACAGGAAATTCAGTGGTTGACTTGGACAGAAGGCGGGTTACACGTTCCAATCGTGCCGAGATGTGAGGTGCGGTGGTGATGATCACCCGGGGTATGCGCTTCGCGCCTTGACGGGCACTCGGGACCCGCCTCGCTCATGAAAACCCAGGTCGGTCCTCCGACCAGATGTGTGGATAACGAGGCCACCTTCACAACCTTCTCCCTTCTATCTTTATCCAAAGTCGGTAGGGCGGTTCGCTTGAGTTGCTCAACCGTCCCTTTGCCCGGTGCTCATGACGCTTCTGGAACCTCCATCGTGCTAGCGGCATAGGAGCCTACTCGGCGTCGGCCGCCGTGCCGACCTTGGGCGATCAATATGTGGCTCCGACGTTCCACCACTTCTCCGTTCATTTCCAATACTGATCGTGAAACACCATGAGCAGCAGGATATTGAGGTCCGAATTGAAGTGAAATTATTGATTTGCCCGTTCCTAGTCATCATGGGAAAGAAATAAGAAAGAAATAAGAAAGATATTATTCCCTAGAGCTTGTCCGGTACCACCAGTACTCAAAATGCATCTCCAGCGTCTACAGGCGCTTTTATTAGCCGCCTTGCATACAACCAAAGCGCTATTGGCGGTAATTAATAGCTCATCGGCGATGATTGATGCGATCGATCGATTGCCCTCGATTATTCTATTCACGATAGAAGGATCATGGCGCCCGGAAGCATTCCATTCAGCAGCAGCATCTCCTTCAACCACGCGAGGACAAAACTGATGTTAGCTACATTCGGCGTTCATCGCCTGAGGCGATCTCGAACACTACCTATGATAATAAATCCAAAGGAAAGGTCGACAAAATGATTCAATCTGACTTTATCGGTATTCTGGATTGAGTAAAAAAGGGACATATGAAGTTCAAGGCCTTGCCAAAACCGTCATGGCCCTATTATGTATAGGCCGTACTAAGCCAATAACGAATAACAAACTCTTTCCTGCTCCCTCGACCTTAATTAACTCCCCCATCCTGCCAAGCCTCAGCTGCCAACCCATTGTATCTAAGCACACTGCAGCAAATTGATACAAGTAGCTAAAGATGTCGCATCCGACATCTCCGGCCGAACGGTTAGGCAACACTAGGGCGCCTGGGTCAAAATTCCGCTTACCAAACAAGATGTCAAGAGGCGAACTCTGTAATTCCCCTCCTGCAAAAGTGATAGCGGTTGTAGCATCCGTGTGGAAGAGGGTAAGCTTTCGGCAACACCTTTTGCAGATTGGAAAGATGAATACTTGTGTTGGGTCCTGCAGACCAGGATAGCCTCAGATCAAAACCTAATAAATGTACCTGGTGTTGATCATATTTTTTGGGCAATAAGTATTCAGGAATTTGAGCGCTTATGTAGCTAAAAACTCTGCCACCTAAATACTTGATTCATTAAGGTCGTCACCCTATACCCGGAAGTCTCTATCGTTTTGTTTGTCTGTTAAGCTTCACAGGGTTGGGACTCCCTAAATCAAACTGCAATCGTTGTTTATCAACCACTCACGGCGACACGAGATCTTGACTTAGCTCCACAGGTCATCCACCGGGCGGAAGATAACGAAAGGAGACAAAGTCCTAACTAAATCAACACACAATAACCTCAACCTTCTACCCATTCCATCCATCATATCGATCGAGGAGATTCGTTCTTATCTATAGATAAGGCAAGATAGAACTTATGACCTCGCGGATGGAGAGGATTGAACCCCGGTATTCCTATCAATACTTCAGTTTTCAAGACCGACTCTTTCAACCGCTCAGACATCCATCCTCGCTCGCCCGCCCTATCTATCATGCGTTGGCGCTAGGCAGGGCAACTCTATGTGATTCGCTACGCTTGCTTGCGCCCCACCCGTAAGCTGACTCTATTGCCTAGCGGTTAGCGACACTTTTCTGGTAGTACGAATCGCTACGCTTCGCTTCTTTCTATATGATAATATGCACCGTCGATTGCTGCGCTCCTGCGGGTAATAGCAAGAGAGTGAAGAATGAACGATCCTCAAAAAGTCAGCGAGTGAATGAGTCCGACTCGAGTTCGTGAGTCAAAGGCATGGCAAGAGAGCGAGTTCGACTCATGAATGATCCGCAAGTGAAGGACCGATCCTTTAACGCCAAGATCTTGTTGCGAGGATCGGTACTTGGCGGCTCACGAGCAACATATAGAAAAAGGTTTCCCATCACTCCCTCGCTCCTTTTGAAGGCCCACCGCTCCCCTTTCTTTAAGTATCTATCCCGGCTTGCATTTTGGGGTGAGTACTACAGTTCCTCCATAATCATCTGACGCATGACTTCAAGAGCTGCTCTCTCCCGATCCTGACAAGGTGTGGAATCTGGATCTCTGTGTGTTCGACTCTATTGGATCAAGTCGGATACTAAGCCTTCTACTACTACTACTACTTAGGAGATCAAATGCTATATTTCAGAGATTGGACTCTCTTCTTGTGTTTTTCGGGGTTGTTCGAGCAAGGTTCCTGGATCCATTCTTACCTAAATGGATGAATGAAGAAGGGGCGGCGATACGACTGCCACACACACTTCTTTTTAGCGAATAAAGCCGGATCTACTACGGCTAGGATCGAGATAAAGATTGAGAAAGCAAGATCAAACCTACTCTCTGTCGATTCAAAAGGTAAACAGCCCCGAAGACTTTATCAATGAATGGATCAAAGAAGTTTATCTATCTAAGTCATCGTATATAAGGGAAGAAGCCATACCGATTGAAGAATGAAGAAGTTAGCCGGGTAGACTTTAAGACCAACTTGGTGTAGAGGCGACTATGTGGTCGGCCTCCACAGAGATGAACGCGGGAGATTCTTTCACCTGTTTTTAGTAGTGCGAGGAGGATAGAGCTCCCAAAGCAACGATCGATTGTTCGTGACTGAGCGAAGGAGCGAGCATGCTTTACCCTTAGAGTGAAGTTGACATTCACAGGTCTTGTGGGAACTCCTTGATTCAGGTAGCCATAGTCACTCGGGGCTATAGTGGTAGTAGCAAGATCGAAATTGTGAGATTGGCTCGATCACAAACTATCAAGAAGAAAGATCAAGATTCACTTTTGTCGGGCAAAGAACTCTATTGAGGAAATGACTTCGCTCACTGAAGACCAAGCAGCAGCCATTCTAGATGAAAGGACACAAGCCTAAAACTTGAATGTGGATCTATTTATCTTGAATTCCTATCTTCAGAAATAAAGAGTTGCCTATCTTCAGAAATGCTGGTATAGTTGACTTGCCTCTATTCTCGCACTGGTGTCTGCCAGGGTCTGAACCATTAGGTAGAGTTTCAGCTGAAAGAAAACCAGGTCAATCTTCCGATCGCGAGTCTTTACAAGCTTGAAACAACTTAAGCACATGCGGGAGTCGCCCCTTTTAAAGTCAGTATTTATGCGGCGCTGAACTAACGAGCGGATACCTAACCTTCGAAGGAGAAGAAACGAAATATGTATCTTTCATTCATATCGATCAGATGTGCTTTGCTCAGGACTCCCATTTTACCATTGCTTAAGCCATATTACATAAAGCATAGTGAGTGATACGCAATGCTGGTACCACCATGTTTTTTTCCTCACTCTCTGTAGCCACACTTGTTTGTCCATTTCTACTTATTATTTATGTTAAATAGTATCTGTTGGTTGTAGAAGCTTTGGCGTTCAGGGATTGCAAAATCCATAATATCAAGCGGTAGGAACACGGCTAACTTCGGCGAGATAACATCTTTGTAGAAGAAAGTGGATCAACCAAAGTAGACCTTGATCGAAAGGCACCACAAAGGCGAACCAATAGGCGTGGTGTAGCGGTGAAGCAAAATAGGAATTGGAACTGCTTGAACTAGAAAGGGCTTCGCTACCGCGCTACCTCGGGAGCTCCAGAAGCGGTATACTCGCTTCACTCATACGTAATGGTATCCTTGAAAGCTAGCTAAAGTGGGTTCTAGACAAAGTTCTCCTAAGCAGAAGCGAAGGAAAAACAAGAGCAGTATAGCTCTACATTACGCTTGGGGCCTCGTCTTACTCACTCACCTTCTACTAATCGGACCGTGACAAAACAACCAGCCCAAACAATAGGCAAGGACTGGCTGAAATCCCTTTCGGATCCGGTCTATCCGTATCTGTTGTCCTTCCGCTTTACGTGTTGATGGAGCTCGGTCGATAGTTCCGTATTGCGAAGGAGGGCAGCGCATTGGGATCGTCAATCCTTCCGATCGGTTGTCATATTGAATTGCAAATTCTCGTATAGTAAGAGTTCCTTGATTTCCTACCTAGCACATTCTCTGTTGTCTCGCCAATATTTTACTGCGAGTAGAGTGTGGCTGGCTACATACGGGGAACTCAACCTACCTTCGAAGGTAGACCTTCTGAGATGAGTGAAACGAGGATTTAGGTATATAAGGAGGCGACCGCCAAGCGAGCCACTGATACCGGCTTTCATTGATAGGCCATGAAACATAGAGAATGGGAACTTGTTCGACGCATACCTCGACCGCAGGTCGAGAATGACGAGTGTGCTTTCGCCCACAGCTTTTGCTGCTTAACCGGCTCGTGGTGTTTATGGTCTGACCGGTACAACCGCTAAGCTCATTTTTCATTTCAAGTGTTGTTACTAGCCTCGAGAGAGATGTTTCACAGATTCACCTGGCTGATAAACCGGGGATAATACCGAAACAGTCCTTTTTCTAATCATAGAGGAGCCGTATGAAGCTAAGGTTTCATATGCGGTTTTGCAATAGCGGTGGGAGCTGTGATGTTATTATCGACTATGATTATCTAACAGTTCAAGTACAGTTGATATAGTTGAAGCACAGCCAAAATATGGTTTTTATGGAATCTTTGGCGTCGACCTATAAACTTTCTAGTTTTAGAATTTCTTCTTTGGCGAATGTGAAAGATTACCCGAGGGGAATTAGTTGCGGGTTATCAAACCGAATATTCGGTATCAAATATGGTTTCTTTTATCTTGTTTCTTACTTATCCTTATTAGTTTCCTCTTTATTTGTAACAGTTCTTTACTTAGGCGGGTGGAATTTCTCTATTCCTACATATCCACGATTCTCCCGGTGTAGGAATCACACTAGTTATCTTGACCTTGATTCGGTCAAGCAGTTTTTCCTTACTATACTCGGTCTGAACAGGAAAAGAATCATGTACTCAGCGGTGCATTAGTAATTATCTGGGATTTATTTTGCTCTTTAAAGCAAAGCGGTGTCTTGACTCTCAAGAATAGTGCGTGTTAATATCCATGTAGATAAAGATAGAGATAGCAACGAACTGGATGCATGGTAAAACAAAAAACTTGTGACTTGTTCTCGTAGGCTAACTAACCAAATCATAGGATCTAACACGAGACCGGATAAACACCGCGCCCCCGCTGCGTCTATCTATGTAAGCTAATCCCTCGACCTCAACTGACTCCCAAATCTCAATTGCTTTGGCTCTCTCTCTCCCTCCTTTTGCGCGTCTTCGTCAATCAAACCAATCCCAAGTCCCCACCGCTTTCATGGCGAGCAAAACAAGATGATTTCCCGGACACGGTCCGCAACATCATAGGCAATGTCATCTCCTTCGCCTCTTCCTCTCCCCCTGTAAGCCGCCGCCGCCATCCCCTCATCCGCTTGTCTAGTCTACTCTCTATGGAAGGTGGTTGGTAATTAGGGTTTGATTTCGATGAGGGGCACTTGCTTTTGCTTGTACATGTGCAGGCGGCGTTCTAGCGGATCATCAAGAACAAGGGCGTGGAGGAGTTCAAGTCGGACACGTACCTAGCTACGCTGCTCAACTGCATGCTCGGGTGTTCTACGGCATCCTCTGCGTCATATTCGCTCGGCAATGTCGCCTCCCGCTCACCATCATGGTGCGTACCCATCGATCCGCTCTTGATCCACGTGCATAGATGTCTTTTTAGATCTATATTGGTAGATGTTAGTGATATTGTGGGTTGCGTTCAGGGTAAAGTGATCAAGACCAAGAGCGTCAGTACATGCCCTTCTTCACGTCATTGGTGAGCTTCCTCAATGGCGTCTGCTGGGCGTCCCACGCTCTCATCAAATTCGACCTCTACGTCACGGTCGATAATATCTCCATCTTGAGGTTCCAACCAAATCTTATATAACTTGAGTGTCTCTCTAACGTGCGGCTCTTGTCTTTGTTAGGTGCCTTTGTAGATCCCCAATGGCCTCGGTGTGTTGTTCGGCCTCGTCCTCGCTTTGCTACTACAGGCCGACCCCAAGAAGGAGAAGAGCGTAAAGCTCAAATATGATTGAAGGCTCTGGCTCCTTGACTGCAATAACAAGTGCTAGCTACAGAAGAACAAGGAATCTAGAGACCGAGACTGAAAGAAAAGGCTAGGCTACTTCTATTAGTTATTCGTTTCCCATATGATTTTCCATATTTTACCATAAAAATAGGATGTTTTAGCCATTTATTGTTAGTACTGAAATCAGGCATAAAGGATTTTACGGGGGTAAAGAAGTTATTTCAACAACGTTCTGTCATCAAATCCTGATTCAACAAAGCCATGCCAGTTGTGTTGGTCGTTCCTCCGATTCAAAGTTCTCTTGGATTCCAAAAGCATCGCTACCCATCTTGAAGTTGCTTAAATCTATTGAACTCCACCTCTGCACCTCTTTCTTGGGGCATAGGTGAACCTATAATTGATAGTAGGCGTATGCTAAATCCCCAACCCTCATGATGCACTTCATTTGATTCATTCCGCTTATCGTACCACTTAGAGCTTTCAAACCCTTTTCTTAGCGCCATGTAATATGTTGTTATTTAGAAATAGGAATGGTATGTTTAATAGCTCGCATATGTGTGTTTTAGATTCTATAGTACTCGGTTCTTACATTCGACGAGTTCTGGTTTTCCTTCTTCGCTGGGGTCTACATACGAAAGAATGGAACACTCGACAACCGATACTCAAATAACCAGCTCATTATGCTTAGGTTGGGTTAGGAAAGCGAAGCTTTCAAGGGACTAGTTCTTTCGCGCATCTGTTTCTCCATCCGTTCTCTTCACATAAGAAGCCAGCCGCCTACTCCTACTATTGGGTCGGTTGGTCGGTCAAGTGAACCACGCCCAGCAGGTGGGTATGCCAATAAGATTCCTTTGTTCGGCGTACGTCCATATGAAGCGAGCGCTTCAAAACGAGGCTATTATGCTGAAACTAGGGCTCCCTCTGGATGGGTAGAGCGAGAGGGATAGCAAACACTTGAAAAGGGAAGGAAGGGTCTTAGAACTACTGAAACAGTAGTAGAACTCTTCCAAAATTAAAATAGGAGAGTGAAAAACAAAAAGAAGACCATTGGGCTGGGGAAGACTCCCTCAATCACTCTGTTGGGCGATGCTTCTTACTCTACCTTTCAATTCCTTTGCCTTTCTTCTTCTGATCGATCCAATGGTTCGAACTAGGGCGCATAAACCCGAAGGAGATTGACCCTACCTAAGTATTTTCTTAGATAGAAGTGGTTGGTCAAGTGTGAGTCACGCCTTGGTAGGTAGACCCACTTTTAATAGCAACGCCCAGATCAATGGAAAATGGAAGTTTCTAGAATTGCTGCTCTGTTCTGTTCAAGAAGTCTTTCTCGTGGTTCGGTTCGGAAGGCGGGATGGAAGAGAGAATGGGCTCATCGTGCGACAAGGTCGATCGATCACTCAAACTGTTCGGTATCTCTACAATTGAGTGAGCTGTGTTGCGAAGGAAAATGATGAAATTGCTTACTTTTCACAGGCGTGAATTCTATCTTCGATTAGATAGTTTCCATGCTTTTGATAAAAAGATGGGTTGGTATCTGAATGAAAGTCGGTAAGCAATCAATCTAGTGTTGTCCTCGGCAGACCAGGAAATGTAATAAACTTTGGAGCCTCGTCATTGGAAAGATTGACAACTTAACGGTCTGAAAAACTATTCAAAGAGTAACTTTTAAGCCCCACTGGTTCGCTTTATTTTCAACGGACATTTCCTCCCTCGTCAGCAGCTTCATTACCTGCTAAGTCTGGAAGGGTAGTAAAATCACTCACAACAATCAATCTTTTCTTATGATACTGATACGATGCAAACGGTGACACCCCCGGATAATGTGTCTGTGCATTTGTGTCTGTCTTCCCTTAGATGTGAGGAATCGAATCTCTATTGAAATCTGGAATCACAAGGTATCCTTTCTTTAAAAACACATGAACGGGCGCCCTGAATGAATAAGAAATCGCTGCTATAACAGAGAGTTGCCCCAGATCATACAATGTGGTTCTCTACTTTCGGTTGGCTGGCAGATCAGCGTATTTATACGAAAGAGTAGAAGAAAGGTTGGCCTCCATTCCTAGACTTATTATAATGTTCTCCTCTTAATCATCAAAGATGGCTAAGAAACTATCTTATACTCCTCCATTCGTAAAGAAATATTCCCTCTGTTCCTAAATATTTATATTTTTAGATATTTCAAATATACTATCATATATGGATGTATATAGACATATTTTAAAGTATAGATTCATTCATTTTACCGTATGTAGTCACTTGTTAAAATCTCTAGAAAGATAAATATTTAAGAACGAAGGGAGTATAAGAGTATTTAGATCACTTAAGAGGAAGTAACTTGTAAGGTCTGATCACTAACTCAAGTGTTCAGTAGTTTGAGAAATATTTTGTTTTGAAAATGGTGGGAAAAACCTCTATCGTCCCCTGCACCGACTATGTGTGCAACTTGATTTACTATAGATCACAAATCACACAAATGCATTTATATCTATGACATTTCCGGGTCATACAATTTATACAAGTACAAAAATGAATAAAACACATCGACGATTATTGTGGAAGCCTGGAAGGCCCGCCTGTTGAGTATATGTGTTGTGCATATTTATGTATTGGGCCCACCTCTTAGTTGCCTTGTATAGTTGAGGTCGTGACCTATTCTTATACATCATATATATGTGTGTTTGAACCCGAGTAATGCAACACGTAATTCCCACATTATGCATGGTATCAATATCCGGGTTCTAACCCTAGTCTTCCGCCGTCGCCGCGCTCCTCCGCACCACCTCCGCCGCCACCTAGCTGCCGCCGTTCGCGCACCTCACGCGCCGGCCGCCGCTTCTCCGTCTCCTTGCGCGTGTGCTCCTCTAAGTCGCCCGCTAGCCCCCGCCCGCCCGCACTTGCCCGCATCACCCACCCGAACCCGCCGTATCGCCTCGCTCGCGCCAGCCACCCGCCACCCGATCGCCTCGCTCACGCCAGCCTCCCACCAGCTGACCGCCTCGCTTGCACCAGCCGCTCGCCACCCGATCGCCTTGCTCACGCCAGCCGCCCGCCAGCCCGATCGCTGCCACTCGCCTCGCTCGCACCAGCCGCTGCCATCCGATCGCTGTCGCTTCCTGCTTCCCTTGCCCGCTGTCGAACCCGCCACATCGCCCGAAGCCGCTGCTGCCGCCGAGACGCCGCACCATCTCATCCTCGCCATGTCGTCCGTCACGTCTTCTGCGTCCACCAACTCCTACCCGTTCGCCGACGCCAACCCTCCCGACGTGAACGACATCCGCAATCTGAACATCTTCGAGCGGGTGCCGGTTCGTCTCTCCCACGCGGACTCCTCCTACTACACGTGGAAGACCTACTTTTCCCTCGTGTTTCGGGAGTATCATCTCGTTGATCACGTGGACGGCACCGTCGACTCCAGCCTCGTCCCCGAGTTCCATGACTGGCCCACCATCGACACCATGATCATCCGGTGGTTCTTCCTCACCATCTCGTCGGACCTCTTCCAAACGGTTGTGCAGGACGGTGATGACGCATGCGCCGTGTGGACCAAGCCGACCACGTGTGCCTGCTTTCGCGGTCCTTGTACGGACTCAAGCAGGCTCCGCGCGCTTAGTACCAGCGCATCGCGGCATTTCTCCACCAGCTTGGGTTCCACTCTACCCGCTCGGATGCCTCGCTTTCTGTCTATCTTCAAGGCTCTGACACGGCATACTTGCTGCTCTATGTCGACGACATCATCCTGACGGCATGTACGACTGGTCTCCTCAGTCAGCTCACGGCTCGTCTTCACGCTGAGTTCGCCATCAAGGACTTGGGTCCTTTGCACTACTTCCTCGGTGTCGAGGTGGTGCGCCGTCCGGATGGCTTCTTCCTTCATCGGCGAATACGCTCATGAGCTCTGGGCGCGCCGGCATGCTTAGCGCAAGCCCGCCGCTACACTGTTGATCTGAAGGCCAAGCTTTACGCCACGGATGGTTCTCTTGCTTCGGATGCTGCTTTCTATCGGTCTATAGTTGGTGCTCTCCAGTACCTCACTCTGACTCGACCGGAGATCCAGTATGCCATGCAACAGGTGTGTCTTCATATGCATGCTCCTCGAGACGTTCACTGGGCTGCCGTCAAGCGGATTCTCCGCTATATCTGTGGCACTATGGATCTTGGCGTCACGCTTCATGCCTCCGCCGACACCGCCCTCACCGCCTACTCCGATGCAGACCGGGCGGGCTGCCCTGACACTCGTCGCTCCACTTCGGGCTATTTTGTCTACCTTGGACCGTCACTTATCTCGTGGTCGTCCAAGCGGCAGCCTACGGTCTCACATTCCAGTGTTGAGGCTGAGTATCGTGCGGTGGCCAACGCCGTCGCTGAGTGTTCGTGGCTTCGCCAGCTGCTTCAGGAGCTCTCTTGTCCTGTTGACCGTGCCACGGTGGTCTACTGCGACAACGTCTCGGTGGTCTACCTCTCCGCTAACCCGGTGCATCATCGACGGACCAAGTATATTGAGTTGGATATTCATATTGTTCGGGAACAGGCGGCCCTTGGCCATAATCGTGTTTTACACGTCTCTGCTTCCCAACAATTTGCCGATATCATGACCAAGTGCTTGTCTACGGCGTCATTTGAGGAGTTTCGGTCCAGTTTCTGCGCCAGCTGCGGTGCCGTTTTGACTGCGGGGGGTGTTGAATATATGTGTTATATGCGTATTATGTATTGGGCCCGCCTCCTAGTTCCTTGTATAGTTGAGGTCCGTGGCCCACCTTTGTACATCCTATATACGTCTCTATACATGAAGAGTAATACATAATGCAATTCACATATTCTACAAGCACGAACTACCTCCATGGCATTGTGGATCGGTTTTCTCTACCGCCCACCCTCGCCACCACTGTGTGATAGCTCGACGCGGCCAGTATGACCGCCGCTCTGGCCAGCAATGATGAGGTCATCTCTCGCTCACTCCGCCTCCATGCGACACTGTGGACCGTTTTTTCGTTACCGCCCACACTCGTGTCCACTGTGTGATAGCTCGGCACGGCTAGTATGACCGCCGCCTTGGCTAATGACGACGAGGTCATCTCTCGCTCGCTCCACCAAGTTGTTGAGTGTGTCGCCGCCCATCGTGCGCCTTCCATGTCTTCTTTCTCCGACTGGTGCCACGGGATGAGCTTGTGGGTGGTGTGGAAAGGGGTCGACTGCAGAGATACCGTTGTGGCGTGGTAGGGGAGGAATTTAAACAAAAGAAAGTAAAAGTATTGTGTGTCACATCGACGAGTGGGCTCCATGTGACTGAAAAAATATAAATTTTAACAATTTGACTAATTCACATCTAGATGTTTTTTAAGGATGTCACATCTAAGCTCCCACAAATATATAATGCAGCAACAAGAAACAAAAATATGTCACATCTAGATGTGTCCTAGACAGACCCAAATTTTAATGAGTCTGACATTGCACACTTATTTTAATGTCATTAAACAATTTAGGAAGCGATCTGTGGCCAGTCAACAAGATTTTACAAATTTGTTACACATCTGGAAAGAAGTTCACTGTGTTATTAAAAAGTGTTTGTCTAGAATCTTGTGCAAAAGAATTGCAGTGCTTGTTTCCAAGCTTAGAAAAACACTCCCTATGCTTCTTTTTAGTTTTTTTTCGGGTATGCTTCTTTTTAGTTTGCATTCTTTTTAAGTTGAACTTTGTAAAGTTATATTAACTTCATAGAAAAAAATAGCAACATCCACAATATGAAATTTATATCATTAGCATCATAAAGTTAATTTTCATACTATATTAGTATCGTAGATGTTGATATTTTTTTAATATAAATTTGATCAAACTTTGTGTAGTTTGACTTCAGGCAAATTTTATATTTACGAAGTATCTTGCATGGGATCTCAACGTGCGATTGATTGGAACTCGGTGTTGCCTAAGAATTATTAAATTCAAAATTTTCCTTTAGGGAATCAGTTTAGCTAAATGACAGTCGACTAAATTTCAAATTGGGGACGGTCAATTTTGAGAGTTCGTCGAAGAGAAGGAAGGTGCTCGCCGGAGGGCTACCCCATTATCTATCTTAAGGTTTAGGGTGGGGCGGTGGTGCACTTCACCAAAGAAAAAAAAACGCGGGCGAAGCTGGAGGGATGGCCGGGGGTGGCGGATAGACCGGCGGTGGGGAGCGGTTTCAGAAAGGGCGGGGCGGCGAGGCTGCGCGGGAGGCGCTCCACCTAGTAGTAGCTTTGTACGTACGGATTAATCGTTTCATTTTGCATGTAGAGACCGGCCGACGTGGTTGATGTGATTTGCAGTGGTCAATTAACGCAAGACGGGAAGAGAATTTCCTTCTTCAGAGTCCTTTTATCCCAATATAAAGGATAATGTGTGGACCTTTACTGAAAGAAGATGGTTGATCCCCTTGCCGACTCATTCCATCCTCCCCCGGTGGGTCATCCTTTTATTCACTCTCGCGAGCAAAGAAGAAGAGAGACAGGAATAGACGTAAGTACGTACGTGCAGTTGCAGGTGTAGGTTGGCGCTATGCTTGGCGAGCACTTTGGGGAGCTCTGGGGTGAGAGCATCTCAAGCCGCGCCCCCAACAGGCTCCTTCGGGCGTTTTTTTGCCTCCAATGCCTAAAAAACTGCTCAGTCGCGTCCTCAGGATCCCGTTTTTCGTCGGTTTGAGGTGAACTGGCGCCAGCGAACTCAGGGCGAACGTGGTACACTAAGGGGCGCCTGGGGGCGCCGGGAAAAAGCGTTTTTGGCGCGAACGGGGATGGCCCGCCGAGTCAGCGAGACACCGCTTCATTGTCCTCATCGCCTCGGTTCCCGCGGGAATCAATGCCAAGGCTGCCGCGCTACCGCGCCGGTCAACCTCCATTGATGCCTCACGGGCGGCGCGGTGAAGGCGCCACCGACGCGCGTCCCGCCCGCTCCCGTCACGGGTCGCCGGCATGCAGGCTCTCACCGCCCCGCTTCGGCTATAAAAGCCTATCTCCCCGCTGGTGAACGCCACAGTCGCCACAACTCGCCTCGTCTCGGCACAGAAAGCAACACCCCTCCCCCCTCTTCCCGCCGACGAGCAATGGTTGAGTGGTACCCCGGCGACGCCCCGGCGGCGAACGGCTTCGGCCGGCGCTTTCTTCACGAGGACGAGGCGCGTCTCCTCTACGAGGCCGACTATCCGGCTCCCCCGCACATGCGTGTGTCGGGGTCGTGGAAGTTGAGCGCCGGCGGTGTCCCGGTGCCACCGGTGCCCGAAGGGGCTGCACGGCGGGTCGAGATCGTCCGCATCCGCTTGTCGCTCCCGGAGGAGCAGCCGAACGAGCCGAGGTACGCCGCCGACAGCCACACGCTGTGGACATGTACTTCGAGCACCGCCGCGAAGACCAGATCGCCTCCGCCAACGGCATCATCCCCCGCGGACGCCTCAACGCCGATGGGCGGGGCGAGTGGTGGGGCGTGCCCGGCCGCACCCTCGAGGCTGTCCTCGAATACATCAAGACCGGCAACACGTCGCGCCTCGAGTACCCACCGCGCCCGTCATTCTCTCGCCGCCGTGGCAGCTCCTGGACGCCGCGGCGAATGGAGCCGGGGACCTCCTCATCGTCGGGCTCCGGCTCGCCGACGCTCCGCCCCGTCAAGCCGGAGTCGGAGGAAACGCCGCTTCGGCGACCTCGTCATCAACGAGGGCGGCCGCCCCTCGCCTCCCTTCGCTGTCCGGCGAAGCCCGAGCCGGGCTGCTCCCGTGACGCCGAGCACGCGGGTATGGTGGCCCCGACAGCGAGGCCGCCCTCAAGTGGGCGAGGAGGACTATGTCCGAAAGAGTGCTCGCCAGCTCCGGGCATCGCGAGCTCGGGCGGCGCCTTGAAGCGAGGAGGTGGCGTCATCGTCCTCGGCAATGACGAGGAGGGCGAGGCGAACCATCAACCCCCCAGCGTCGGTGACCACGGCGAGGGTGCGGTAGAGGCGGCGGCGGCTCGGCGGGGCGCGCGACGACGATGGTGGCGACAACACCCATTTCTACAGGCTCCTCGGTATCTAGAAGGCAGGTGGCGGCCGCGGCGTAGTTTGTATGTTTATCTGTTTTTTTACAAATTTCTACTATGAAATATCGCCGAATTTGTACAAATTTCTATGAAAAATCGCCAAGTTTGCGCGATTTTGATGGCGACCTGGGGGCGCCGACTCGGAACGCAATCGCTCCCACGCGTCAAGCAAACGCTGGTTCGGTCTAGACGGCTCTTTTTCGGTGTTCCAGGCGCCGAATGGCTGGAGATGCTCTGACCTCCTCCATGGACTTGGCGACCCCGCGGACCTCCATGGCGATGTCCTTGCCGCTCGCCCCGCACCCGACCACCACCACCACGTCGCCGCGGAACGGCTCCGGCACCCTGTACGAGTGGCTGTGCATCTGCCTCCCCCTCCACGCCTCCATGCCCTGGATGCTTGGCAGCCTCGGCTGCGAGTACCGAGTAGTGGCCGTTCGCCACGACGACGGCGTCGAAGACCTCCTCCTCCTCCACCTTCTCCTCCGTGCCCTGGTGTACGGACCTCACCGTCCACTGCCGCGTCGGCGCCACCGCCATGGCGACGCGCAGGACACGCGTGCTGAGCCGGACCGCCTCCATGAGCCCGAACGCGTCGCACCTCGCGGTGGCCCGGGAAGCGGCGGCGCGAAGTGGAAGTCGGTGAAGCCCATGTTCTCCCGGCGCTGATGACGCGGAGGGATGCGTACAGGCTGCCGTGCACCTTCACCGGCTCCGCGGCGCCGAGCGGGTCGTCGGCGCCGTCGCCCCTCGGGTCGTACAGCCACTGCCCGCCCACGTCGGCGTTCTGCTCCAGCACCGTCACGTCGTGGCCCTCCCGGCGCAGCTCGCGGGCTGAGGCGAGCCCGGCCATCCCGGCTCCGATCACGCATACCTTCTTACGTTCCAATGGCATGCTCTCGCCACAGACCATGTCGATTCTCGGGAAGTCGCGCGGTGGATTGCTCGAGCTTGGCTCGGATCACGCATGCAGACCTTCTTCCGTTGCATTGGCTCTTTTATTATGCGCATTATCTGTCAGATCAGACACTCCGCCCATGACGATAAACAGTGGTAGAAAGTTTAGGTGGTTGCCTGAATCGATGGGATGTCACCCATTTTTCTGTACTAGCTGTTGGGGCACGCCCATGGCGCGCCGCCTGAGCGATAGCTCGGCGGTGCCAGATGGGTAAGCGCCCCTTTCTCTTTCTTGTTAGCGACATGTTCCATACAACTGCATGCAATGCAAAGTGTAACTGCATCAAAGGCAGTGAGCAAGCTGCGCGTTAGACAGTCAACCTTTTCAGTTTCATTTTTGCGTTGTTAGTAGCAAGCAAACACGCAAGTGATGAAAGCCTCATAAACGTATTATATTGCCCTTTCATTTGAGAAACAATTAAAAATGCCATCACCACAGCAATGTATTGCAGCCATGAAACTTTGCCACTACAGACTACAGAGTAGTTGCTCATCCACGCCATGGTCTTGAGGCTTATCCAGGCCATACTCGGTCTGCTCGCCGTCGTAGCAGTCCACATAGCCCACGTCCCACTCGCTCGCCGCCGTAGCAGTCCACATAGCCCACATCCCACTCGCGGGCGCCGCCGGTCGTTGGACCTGCCACCGAGGCCAATGTGGCTGTGCCACAGCGTCTTGAGCAGGCAGTGAGGAAATACTGAAGCCAACCTGAACAATACTGACCCTCTGAATGAGCTCGATCTAGTCTCCTCCGAATCACACTTGTAGAGTGCACATTTCCATGAAAGACTCACACCGTAGAAGGGAAGATGTATTAAAAAAGGGAAGCCAAAGCTGTCAGATCAAAAATAAATATGTGGATGCATCTATCATGCATGTGCGTGAGTAGCTTCTTATCTTGAATGAAAACCTGGCAGGCAATCCTGAGCATAGCAAGGGGAGACCAGGCAAACAAAAAATGAGAAATACACCAATGTCTACTAATCCATGAAATTATCAATTCCAAACCTGTGGCTCCTCAAAAGAAGTTTTTCCATAAGAAGCAGACCTTGCAAAAACTTGGGATGAGTCGGCTGGATCTCAAACAACGCATGTTCTCACATCCTCCTGCAGTCCTTCTCCAATCCTTCGTGTATCTCGTCACTTCCTCACGTTAACCTGCAGGTCATTGCCAGCCTGGAGGAAGAAGGCGGTGATCCTGAGTATATGACCAAGTTAGCTATTTACCAACACAAAAAAAAGTGTAGATCGTACTATGTTCTTATCCAATTATACAGCCAAGCCAACAAGAGTAGTTACCAATATTACAAAGGAAACAACAGTCAGATTCCAGTCCTAAAGGCCTAATTATACAGCCAACCAACAAGAGCAGTTACCAATACAAAGAAAACAATAGCCAGATTACAGTGCCTAAAGGCCTAATTAGCACACATAGGGTATCGGGTCATATGATTAAGAACAGTAGTCATGTTCAGTATAAGAAACCAAGAAGGCTAGAACCTGCACCTTATAGGTTAACTATTGTAGCTTCATCTAGTAAGAACAGAACTCTGACTGGGGTAAGTGAAACACCAAGTAGACAAGCACGATATACACACACGTACACAACAAATTTGCACAAGATGCAGCTTGTAGATGTGGTACCATGAACAATACGAACAAATCAGACTGATTAACCATCCAGCTCCAAAACTGCATCAAACTTGTCTTATTATTAAGGTATTCAGAAAAAGGTACACATCAATGACTTAAACCAAAAATTGGAGCAAAAAGGTCAATTTCGCAAGTTTTGATCTGGACATTGCTGTCTGCTAGTTTTTTGTGACAGTGGATCTGGCTTCCAAAGCTTAACAAGAATGGAAATTGACCAAAATCACAACATTAGAAAAAATAGGCCCACCAATAATCCATGCACCAGTTATCATTGACAGTGACTTTTTAAACGTAAGTAGTTATGAACCGGTTCTAAAGCTCTGAATACAAAAGAACTCATGTCTGGTGGGGGTGTGATAAAGGAAATATCCATGAATATGTACATGTAAGATTACCTCATTTCTGAAAACATAAATCAACGTTCAACCTGACGAATTTCCGTGAGACGCTCTATTTGTTCCCAACTCTGAACAGAGGAGGAATTATAAAGTTGGAAACAGGGCAGGGAGGCGCAAAAAGTGTGAGTCTCACCGGGATCCGGAGTAACAATGAAGGTGCCAAGCCGTCGAGGTCCCGCACCAAACCCTGGATGAGGATGGCGCGGCGAACTAAACTGACTAATGACCAATCCCACAGCTCGCTACCACCCACTTTCTCCCGCCACGGCCGGACGCATGGCAAGAGGGTGAAATCCCCTGCACCCAGCTGAGGACAAGAATGAGCCAGCCAACAGAGAAGGATGACGGGGTGGTCACCTTTGTTTCCTTGGGGCTGAAAGTATTTGTCGAGGTCTTCCTATGTGATATACGATCAAAAGCGCAGTTAAATAATTACACAAAGATAGCACAGATTGATAGGATGCTTTAGACTTGAGTATAAACTCCCTGGCTTTAACATGTTCGTGAACATTGGGTGAACATGCTTGTAACCCAAAAAGGGATCAAAGTGAAAGTATAAAGAACTTCTTGATACAATCATTAATTGCAAGAATGTGGTTAGCATTCAGTAAACTCACTTGGATTTGTTTTGGACAATATTTTGTTCTTACTTCCCTAACCCAAATTCCAGCTAATGAAGGGAAAGAAAGAACAATACTTGGATGCATGTTTTCTATTCGGAATTCAAGCCACGGTACCTTAATTCCTTTGTAACCAAATCTTTTGCCAAGCCCACCAGCTACAAGAACAAACACAATATTGTGTGCTTAAACAAAATTGCCATCACCGAAGGTCAATACTTCATTCGAGGGAACCTGAAAATGTAGTTCATCTATTAACACCGTGTACTACTTTAGTTAAGGCATATCAGTACACAAAGTTCAGAGTAGGAAAAAAGAGCAAATGTCTTTTTGAACTGAAATTTTAGATCACATACAACACAAAAAGGCTCATTTCAAACAACCCAACAAATTCATGAAAAAATGGTGCATGGCAAGACTTACCAAAGGCGTTAATCGTATGGATTTTGTTCTTCCTTGGAATCTGCCAAAAGCCTTTTGGCATTCTGGATGTATGATGTTAGTCCAGCAGGATATCTTGAAATAAGTCGGCAAACATGCGCCATAGAGGTGCCATCTATACTTCCTTCAAGATAAACTTGGCCATGTCAACAATAAAGACTATAAAGGCAGCACTATGTATTGTCAAGCTAGGAGTGCAACTGCAGCAATGATGGAAAACCGTGTAACAATCAGTTCGCGAAACATTTTGATAATCTCATCTCCCAAGGCCAATGACCATCACTACCACCATATTGTGCTTATTAAAAAGGAATAACAAAGTAGAATGCCTGGTACACACCTGCATTTCAAGATGATGAAACTCATGGTTAAAATAAGGACCTTCAAAGTTCCTTGGCGGTGTGCTTAGAAATATCCCAATAACGGGGGCCTTTTCGCCAACAGAACGGACATTCTCGACATCAAATTCATCTGCACAATCACCCAGAGAACAAATCTAATTTCATTGGCACCACATATTTAGATAGAGAATGAGGATGATTCTAAAAGTAAACGACAGAAATCATAATTAAAAATCAGAAAACAAATAGGTTGCAGAACCCACAACAAATCTTTGAGCATTATTGTCCTTAACTCCTTATCTTTGAGGGCTCTGCCAAATGCATTTTTCAAAACATATTCTGCCGCAACCTCAGATTTCTGCTTGTCAACGACCAATGAGCATATCCAAATAAATAAATTTATGCGCATTTCGGCAAGAATAAAGGGGAACTCTCCAAAAGAAAACTGGCCATGGGGACGTAGGGAGGGTCAGACCTCCTGGACCGCTGCTCCTCAAGTTCCTTGTCCTGTACACCACGTTCACCCCCTGAAGAAGAAGAGAAACATAGACAGAGACTCAGAACAAGCATAGTCAAATTGGAAGAAAAACAGAGAATCCAAAAGGGTCGGATTTGTGCGTCTGTGTCAACAACGTACCTGGAGCAATGATTTGTAGAGGTCGGTATCTTCGTAGACAGTGATGACCTCCTCGACGGAGTAGCAGGGAGAAGTGGACACGATTGAGGAGAAGCAGGGAGGGGCGATCGCCGCGATGTGATTGCAGGTGTCGAGGATGGCATCGAGGTAGCTCTTGATGCAGTTATTGTTTCCCACCATCCAACACACACAGAGAGAAGAGATGGGAGGGCACCTTGTCCATGGCTGTAGCACCAGGGCAAGAGCACCTTGGTCTAGCCAAAGCAGCGTTGTGGGCGTGCCGGATCCAGACCTGTCCTCGATCTGGGGCGAGAGGAGGGAAGGAGGTTGCTGATGATGAGGAGAAGGCAAGGGGCAGAGAGAAGGGGGTTGGGGCGTCAGCCGTGGGGGAGGTCACCGCCGGCGGCGGCCGAGGGAGAGGGAGAGGAACGGACAGATGGGGAACGAGGGCTGGGCAATTCCTCTTTCTTCTGGAAGAAGCGAACGATGTGGGGCAATGAAGGAGTACGACTTGGACTGCGTGAGAGCTCTCTTGTGATTGGCTGCCCTTTGCTCTCGCGTGAGCGCGGGTCCAGCGTCGACGTGGCTAGCGCGGGCGTTCGTCCTTGATGCGCAGCTGAATGTGTTTAATCACCAGCAGACCAAGAAAAGGGGCGTACTGTGCTCATCGTTACAGTACAAACCAAAGTGCAATAATTGAGATCTTTCAAACAACTTATTTTTAGATCTTTCAGAAAAGTGCAATAATTGACGTGCGCTGTTCGTGGTAGCCAAAATTGCATAGTGCACGTACCTAATGGAACTGCTTACATTTTCTCCATCCATTTCCCTCAGATTTTAACCGAATTTGCTAATATGCATGTGCCTGAAACATTTTCGCATGTCAGTCAATTTTCTGCCTCGCCGGAGGCCGAAGGTGAGGGCGGCGTGAGGAGCACAGTGACGTGAGTCGATTCCGACGAGGCCGAGCCAGGACCTTGCCGAAAACGGGGAAAACGCTTGGAGCAGTAGCGAGCTACGACGTCTGAGGTAGAGGCGAGGAAGCAGATTGACTCGTGCGGGTGTGGAGGCCGTCGGCGTCGGAACATGAGGGCAGAGGGTTTACAGTGTGAAGCGGTGAGTAGGTGGGGGCGGGCGGATGGGGCGGGTCGAAGGTTATGCAAGGGCTAGATAGGATTGTGGCTTCATGAAGAAGTTGGTTAAGAGCAAGAAGACTACTTCCGAACCGCTGGATGCAGGTCTAACGAACAGTAAAAGAGTAACTATCATGAATCATTTTTCCAGATACTTGAGATTTAGTCGCTCCCAATTGAAACTCCTCACAGTTTTTATGAGTTAAAAGCATAAGCATTTCTGTAACTGTAATTGCATGCATGATCGTCTCCCTACTACATAGCCGTGCGGTAATTGCACGCATGATCGACTAGAGGACTTCTCAACTTTCTGCAATGCTTAAGCAGCAAGAAAGGAGTCTGATTCTTCCTCCAACAAGTTGCATCCAATGTTTGATACCAAGATCAAGCCATTACGAATCAAAATCCAGCTGAGTCCACATTGCTAACATAGGGTAATAAGCAGGTTGCAGCAACGATAAAGTCAAACATAAATTATCTTTTTGAGAAAGCTCTCGGGCTAATTTATTCATCGTTTGATTTATTTTTGCAGGAAATCCCTCGGGCCAATTTATTCATTATCGAACATGGTTACATCATTTATGAGCAGTAAACTAGAGGTTCATCAACCCAAGTACAAAATTCGGACAGTGTTGAAATTAATCTAGGTACCTCATGAGCTGCCATGTCGCCTTCACTAGAACAGAATTCAAAAGACACCTCATAAAACGCACTTGCTCGCAACATGCAATCATGAAATGGTGTTGAACTTGCCGTAGTAGAGAAACCCCTGTCGCTTAATATAGATATAATCAACTCATTGTCAGATTCAAGTATGACTTCGAAATGTCGCATCTCCTGAGCAAAATACCGTCTCGAGTTGCGCATGCCTCCGTCATCAGGAGATCAGTTGTGCCATCAAGTTTAAAACTTCTCGCCACAACAAAACCTCATGTTGGAGTCTCTAAACTACTCATGTGTTTCAGGATAAAAAAATATCAACGTTCATCAACTATATACACATAGGAGATTTACACCACCCCTCATGAGGCTTAGAAGTTTCTTCCTAAATCTCACATATTTTTGAGCAAGAATACTAATTGACACTGTTGCTCGCATGATAGGTTGTACCTTCTATCCATGAGTTAACAGGCGTATTTCGTACCAATTGAACAAGGCAGTATAAGAACAAGCTCATGAATGTGCACCTCCGAGGACAAGGACGTTGCATGGAGCTTTTTTTAGCAGAAATTTAACTAGTGGATTTAGAGATAATATTGGGAGCTCCTATTTGCCGTTCTCTGTGGCAAATAGTTGAGCTTTCACACATGGGACCTCCGTGCGGGACGGCCCATCTAACGCATGTCTCCTTCTGGTGTTATTTTTTCTGCGAATGTCTTTCTTTCTAATTTTCTTTGTACATTATGTTTTCTGTTGGTTTTTTACTTCGGTTTTAGAAAAAGCACAAAAAATATTTTGGAAAATTGATCCTTTTTTTTGTGCTGCTGGGGGTCCTTTTAATTTTTATAATATTTCTTGGAAAAAATGAAAGATTTTAAAAATATTTGTGAAAATTTCTTCGTGCAATTTTCTTAAAAAACTCATACCATTCAAAAAGAGTGTTTGTGTCATTTTAGAATGTCTGCCGTTTTAAAATATGGTCTTGACATTTTCTATGTATGTTCATGAAAATGTAAAACATTGCTCACATAATTTGTCAAATATGATTGCACCATCCAAGCAATTGTTTGTGACATTTAAAATTTTGCGTTTGAAAATGTTCATCACACATAACAAAATTGTTACATTTAAATAAAATATTCATACACACTTACGAAATGTTCGCAAATCTCGTGAAAAAATTCATTATGTGTTTTAAAATGTTCATTGTGTGTTAAAAAATGTTCAGTGACCATTTAAAAAATGTTTGGCATGTATTCGGATAAACACTCATTGTATATTTGGAAAATGTTTGATGTATATCTGAAACGTGTTCAACTTGTCTACTAAAAATATACAACATATATTTTAAAATTTGACATGTAATCTCTACTACCTGAAAGATACGGAAAGTTCCGTTTCCCGTCTTACGTTGTCGATCTTCGTCCAGCCTTCGCTCGTTCCGGTCCCTGTGGCCGTTGTGCGCAGGCCCAGAAAGGCCCGATACAAAGGCATGCAGGAGTCCATGCGTCTCTCGGCCATCGTCGACAGCTTTTTCCCCTCGCACATTCATCGCGCCCGAAATTATCAGGATGAAGTCCCTGATCCGATCTGATTTGATGCCCTCGCTCGTTATCCTCGCCATGGGTGTTGCCTCCTCGTCCTAGATTTTTTTTCAAAACTGTGTTATTTTTTGTAGCAATTTCGGAAATTATAGGACGTAATACAAAAAAACCAAAACTAGTAGCCCGTCGGCCATCTTTAGGCAGTAGTACTTTTCGCCACGATTAGGCGAGTAGTACTTTTCGCCACCGTTAGGCAGTAGTACTTTTCGCCATCGTTAGGCGAAAAGTGTCTTTGGTCAACACTAGGCGAAATAGACTTTTGGTCAAGTCTAGGCGAAAAGTCACTTTTTGGTCAACCCTAGGCAAGTTGCATTTGAAATGTATTTTGTCGCCACCCGCTTCCGCCCACCCTTCCCGCCACCCGTTTCCGCCAACCCCTTCCCGCTTTATGTTCCCGCCACCGTTTCCGCCAACCCTTCCCGCCACCGTTTCCGCCAACCCTTCCCGCCTTTATGTTCCCGCCACCGTTTCCGCCATTATCTCCTCTCAGATCTATAAAACCCTCTTGAGCGAAGGTGGATAAGCATTCAAAGGCAGATGTAGTCGAGATGTCCCATTATCCATTCGATCGTAGTTTTCACCACAGGATGAGCAGCACTCTTCCGAGTCTAGTTACCGATTTCGGGATGGACAATAGGATAGTTCCATGGGACGAACTCACCGTAGTGACACCATAATGAATGAGTTGGCTCACCAATTACGAGAGTGCAGGTGGCCCGAAAGGACCTATGAGGAGGTACGTCAAGAACTTCTTAGGTTGCATGAAAGGTGGAAGAAGGTAGTGGAGCCAAGAGTGAAACTTTCGTAAAGACTGCAATAAAGAATACATTTTTATGGATGAGGAGAGCGAGGACGACGAAGATATCTTCATGCCGCCGCTTCCGGGTTCGCATCGTCGAAGGGCAAGAGTTTCAGATCGTCCAAAGGCAAGAGTTACGCATCCTCGAAGGCCAAGAGTTACGCATCCAACAAGGGCAAGAGTTACGCATCGACGGAGGGCAAGAAGACCGCATCGTCGAAGGGCAAGAGGGCTGCATCAACGGAGGATGACGATGATGACTTCATGTAGTATGTAAGATGTATTCCAGTTATACCGTTTCATTCAGATGTATTTGCATTATTAGTTTGTATTGTATTATTGTAGGGCATTATGTTCTATCTGAATTTCATTTTGTAGTATGTAAGATGTATCTTAATTATCGGTTGTAGTCTATTTGGAAATGTAACTGGAATAAGAATGCAAATTAATAGTAATATGTCTCTCGCATACATAAAACAATATATGTCTCTGATCGATAGAAGGATGTGCGATAATAACACATACATGAAGCATGTCTCATACATAAATCTTGACACACAGCTGCGAATAGTCTGAAACTAACATAGATAATGAGTCATACATAGATAGATAAGCATATCATCATGGGGACGACGACGAGTCTGGGTTTTCTCGGCGAGGACCGGAAGGTGATAAGCGCCGAGGCGGTGGGCGAGGCTCGCGATAACCACGACCATAGTTAACCTCGTCTCTCACGGTTTGTGTCTCCGTGTCGGTGGTGGTGGTGGAGTGTGAAACACTGTCTGAGAAGCCATAAATGTTTGTAGCATGGTCATCATACTCATGATCGCGATCGCTCATAAAGTAATCAGCACCACCACTAAGGATCGGTGATCGCTCTGAATGCATGAACAGTTATGATTGGTGCGCTGCATGTAAAGTAAAACATGTAAAATTGATACAAATGCATGAACGAAGCACTACCAAGAAGCATCATGGATGCTGAGAATGCAAGAATAATTACTACATTGTTGAAAAGAATGTAGTGAGTAGTGTTACCTAGTTCCATCGATGCCGATGAAGCGCTCCCTAGCTGTGAAGGAGGTGGCTGATGCCGTGAAGAGCTCCACGGCTGTGAAGGAGGTGGCTCATGCCGGAAGAGCTCCACGGCTGTGAAGGAGGTGGCTCATGCCGGAAGAGCTCCCGGGCGTGAAGGAGGTGGCTCATGCCGGAAGAGCTCCCCGGCTGTGAAGGAGGTGGCTCATGCGGGAAGAGCTCCCGGCTGTGAAGGATGAGGTTCGCACGTGCACGAGGGTCGTGGTTACGAGCAGTGCACGAGGGTCGTGGTTCGAATCTTTGCATGAGGGTCGTGGCGGACGATGTCTTTGGAGGAGGAAGTGCAACATCCAAGACCGTCTACACGTAATAACTGCGTAAATCCCACGTAGCTTGTCATCAAGACGCCTCAACCATGAGACGCCCTCTCGCGGTGGGATAGTTTCTCCTCTCGAAAGCGCCGCATTAAAGCGGAAACCTCCTCTCGCGCCTGTACTGTCAAGTCACCCTGTACACGAAGAGTTAACCAATTATATCCTCGTTGTATGATAGACAGCACGAATAGGCAACCAAGCGAATATGTCCAGATTAACAAAAGACTTCACATATGAGAATCAAGGCATTTACCGCGTGGTGTCTGGTTCCCACAACAGAGGCAGTTGGGTACATATCGCTGGTGAGAGGGGCTTTGATCTGATCTGAAGCAGCTGATGGAACCAAGTAGATCCTCGTTGTATGCCGTAACGCTGCAGATACAGCCCGAACATTTCCGCTTAAAGGCCGAACCTCACCCCGGATATTTGTCGCAGCGGTAGTCCATTCGTCAACGTAAGGGTAATGCTCTTAAGCCAATAAGCCATGGACTTGTTTCCTCCTAGGCGATCGTCCACGAGATTGACATCGCGATACATGATTAGGTATATTATGAATGCAGAGTGACAACTAAAATAGTATTAGTACTTACTTGTGCACGTGTTCGCAAGTGTGGAATATCTGGAATCTCGGGCTCTTGATATAGACCGAACTGTCTCATCACCCTATTAAGAGACATCTCCTCAACCGTCACGTCGAACACCAACTTGGCCTTGGTCATCCAAAAGTGTCGATCTCTAGTGCACAATCCAGAAATCCCAACTGGTACCTCGATGATATAGCTCGAGGCGAGTATGGCTCCCAGATAACTTGATCCTCGTGCAAACTGTCAAATCAAGGCCGTGAAGGACGGGTAGCATCCCTAACGACTATGCATAAACTGTCTCGTGCCATGACAACAAATAAGCATTAGTAATACTATTGAATGGCAAGAAATAATTGAATTAATTATTACTTAATATAAATGTACCTCTCGCCGTGCCCAAATAGATCCCATAGTAGGTAAGTCGCCGATAGCAGCACATAAGCCCCACTAAGTCCTCCAAACCAAAAGGTTTATCAACATAGACATAGGGTCGCCCAATAGGGAATCTCTCGTATGACCGAGCTGCAACAATAGTGGACATCCAACAATACTAGATTTTCTAGACTTCAACGGCAAGCTTTGCACAGTCCTCATGACGTAGCCGCTAACACAGCAGAACCAAAACTCCTCTCAGAGAATATCCACGGCAACGCGTCGTCGGCTATCTCTCGTGCAATACCGATGAGTCGTGCATCGACAGTGGTCACGTGGTTCTCCGTAAACATCGTCTTGCCGAACAGCCAAAGAATATATGCCTCTAGGGACCGGTCAATCTGTGGCGCGGACAATGAACATCGGGATATCCTAACGAGACAATCTACATAGAAACGTAATAATTGTATGAACACCGGACAACTAAAAAACAACATTTGTTTAAGTGGCCGTGATGGTTACCTGAAACTGGCTCAACCATCTAAAATGAGGTCCATGAGGATCGTTGTCTATGGCCCTAGCGATCGGGACTGCAGCAAAAAACGGGTGCGCATCGCTGCTTGCCACCCAGATTCTGCCTCTAAGGGACCTATGGCAGCACCGCCGAGGTAATCCCAACAAGTAAGACACATCCTGTAAAGTAGGCGCCATCTCTCCCCAGGGAAAGTGAAACGTATGTGTCTCTGGTCTCCATCTATCTACTAAGCAGGTAAGGAGTGACTTGTCGTAAGAGAAACGTCTCACTTGCCTCTTGTGTACCTGCAATGGTTCACCTGCCTCATCTAAGTCCGGACCATCAATCCACTCATCCAATGTACCCTCAACCAGCCGTGCCAAGGGTAGAAGTCCAGCCCAACTTAACCTACAAAATTAAGAGAATGTTAGCGGCGTTGAAAAGTATGTCAAACATAGTAAGTCATTATATGGACTCCTTTATATGCACACATACCTATCAACCCATGAATCGTGTATCATCCAGTTAATCTTTGGGGTACGAGTGACCAACACGTCTAAGTTGTTGCCCGCTTCCATAAGGGCGCCCCGGTGCTTACTATCGATGTTACCATTAAGCAACGGATACGAAGACATATCTGCAATTCAAACAACAAATCAAAGATGCAATTAAAACATAGTCCTGACATATTACAAATTAAAACATAGTCTTGACATATTATAAATTAAAACATAGTCTTGACATATTACAAATTAAAACATAGTCCTGACATATTACATATTAAAACATAGTCCTGACATATTACATATTAAAACATAGTCCTGACCCACTACGACACATTATATAATTTGTGAGTTGTTTCTTCCTCGTCCGCCCCTTCGGCCTCGACTGCCACGACCACGTCCGCCTCTTGCTCCCGTTGTCGCAGCCGTCGACGTAGAAGCACTCGTCGATGCGGAAGCACCATCTTTGTTCAGATCGGGACAATACTTCATCCTATGCCCATAAGCCGCGCATAACAAACATTGTCTGGTTGCTCCACCAGCTTCAGACTGGTCCATATCGTTCCGGATGCGACGGGCCTTTCGTCTGCCCCTACTTGTTCGCCGAAGGTCTGGATGCGGGATGTATACTCTCTCACCGTCGTTTACCTTGTTGAAATTGCCGACGACTCTAAACCCTGTCATCTCGCTTTGTCCGGTGTTGAGCACGCCTCTTTTAAATAGTATGGGGACACGAAGGAGATAGCATCCAACTCAATCTGGCCACATGCAGCCAACACATGAGAGCAAGGTAGGTGCAAAAACTTTGGTTTGTTGCATGTACACTCACACGTTGGATAAAATTCCGTTCCAATTTTTACCTCGTGTGTCTTCACCTCATTTCCAGAACCAAAACCATCGGTAGGAAGCTGAACCTCATACCTCCTTTCTTGATTCCCTATGAGTCTGACAGTGTGCTTCTTTGCTTTCTCTATCTTCTTTGCCATGTATTCCATGACACGGCTACAATAAGGTGTGTTCTGATTATCTTCAATATGCTTCTTTGCTAACTCGTGCCTTTCTCTGAAATATCTCAAAGTGCCATGGAATACAGCCTCCACAATAGCTGTGAGTGGCAATGCTCTATTCCCTCTCGGCACAAAGTTATACACCTCTGCAAGATTGGTTGTCATGTGGCCATACCTAGCTCCATGTGTGTCATGTAGCAAAGACCAATTCACTGGAGGCTCTTTCTCTATCCACTCAGAAAAATTCTTTATTGCCCTTCCCTTCTTTCTCTTAGTATTAGGAGGGTCAATTCTTTGGCAAGTCACAAAGACCTCTGGCTCCTCTAGCTCCGCGATGAGTGCTGCTAATTTAACCTGATCTTTTTCCATTTTTCGCCTCGCACGGACCTGCTTCTTAGTAAACTCATCTAGTTTTGACCAAATAAAATCGTATTTTGCGCTGCTGGCTTTGCTTGCATAATTTTTAAACAAGTTCATCAACCGCTTGTTCTTGAACTGTGAGAAAAATTAGCCCCAAGATGGCGCATGCACCACCGGCTCTGCAAGTCCCTCCAAGGTGTTGGTTCGTCATCCGTTGGATTACGAAGTGTCTTCATGGCCTTCAATATACCAGCATGTCATCATGAATGACACACACGTTTGGTCGGTCCTTCACGATGGCAATTTTCACTTGGCGGAAGAACCATACCCACTGAGAAAGTTCTCACCTCCACAAATGCCATGGCAAGTGGGATGATTTGATTGTTCCCGTCCACACCAATAGCAGTCAGGATTTGCCCTCTATACTGACCGGTCAGGAATGTACCATCCACAAACATAACAGGAGGATAATGCCGAAAAGCTTCGATGCACATAGCAAAAGAGAAGAACACTCGTTTCAACACCTTGAAATCAGGTATACTCAACAACCTCATGTGTTGTACATTCACATAAGTGCCGGGATTCCTCTCCTTCAGTATGCCCAGGAGACGGACAACATTATCATATGAGTCAAAGAACGTCCCAAACCTTTCCTCCATAGCCTTCTGCTTAGCCCTCCAAGCCTTCCCATAAGGAATGACATAATCCCATCCGACCTTCACTACTGCGGATGTGTTTTGCTTCCATATATTTCTTCTCTACTATCTCAAGTATACATGAGTTGCGAATGAGACTTGAAGTCAGGTTTGGATGCTTCACCAGCAGGTTCTTCCTCACACAATTATGTGGGATTACAATGGTGACAACCCGGTGGATGTCATACTTGACGCGTCTTGCGTGCACCTTCCCTGGACAACCTATTTCAACGCATTTCACGGTATAGTTTGTTGGACTTGATATGTGTGTCTTGAAAACCCTCTGCAGAGACATAGCCCACTTTATCACCGCATACTTCAATTTTTTCTTTGTATCAAACATAGCCCCTATTTGTACTTGGTTCAGATTATACTGCCATGGAGTCTCATGCCCATCGTTCACCGTAAGGCGGTGGATATGTCCTACTCCCATGCGAATGAATCGGTACCTCAACTTCATCCTCGAATTTTCGAATCCAGTTCCTCCACCAATCCATCCTCGTCCTCTTCCTCCATCACCCTCTGCATTTCATCCCCTTCCTCATCCCCATCAGCAAAACCAGAACCAGCTATTATTATCGAATGGCTACTCTGCCCAGTATTAGGACCACAAACATTGTGTGGCACGTAGTCTGACTGTTTCTCGGGTTGGCTACCATCCACATCTTGTGGCTGTGACCCGGATAAAACAATCTCATTAGCCACTTCACTGCCTTGGCCGGGTTCATACCCCCTGTGGAGTTGTATGGTATTCTCCTCCTTCGGTACAGGTTGCACAAGTGCATATGGGTGGATTCTTCGGTCTCGGCAGCGTCTTAACAGGGACAACCAATGTTGGCTCCTATCTACCGGCATCAACTCCCACTTGACATTTTTACAAGATTTGGTCCACAATGCATGAATCTCGACGGAACATACTTGAGGATCCAGCCGAAACTAGTTGTCAACCAAGACTTCAATTGTCTAATGTCCAGTCTGTCCGGTCTGCTAGTGTCATGACGCCATTTTAAACTCGCTAAGATCAACCCCCAACTCATTATATCGAACATTACCAGCGCCGTAGTAAACATTCAGATTTACTGATTCAGACATTTTCACCTGTCAGACATTGCCATCTTCTCATTAATCACAATATACACTAATATTATCCGCTACACGGACTATGCGCTAAAATGCCTCCAAAAAAAATTAACACTCAAATTCACAATATACACTAATATTATCCGCTACACGAACTATGCGCTAAAATGCCTCCAAAAATATATTAACACTAAAATTCACAATATACAATAATATTATCCGCTACACGAACTATGCGCTAAAATGCCTCCTAAATTAAATTAACACTGAAATTCACAACGAACACTAATATTATCCGCTACACGAACTATGCGCTAAAATGCCTCCAAAAATATATTGACACTAAAATTCACAATATGACTTATATACACTAACTAAACTATACAATTTACATAATATTTGTGACGACGTGATTATACCTTCGAAGTGTGTGTCCGCTTCTTGCACCACCGGAGAACGACAACGCCGCCCGACGACCGGAGGTTCAACTCCAGTCAGCCCCAACCTGCTCCTCCTCCTCACCACCTCCTCCTCTGCAGCAGCTTCTACTAGTCACCACCACCTACTACCCGTCCTCCTCTCCACCATGGCTCCTCCTCCCACCATGGCTGCTCCTCCCCAAACACATCAAAAACTATCCCATAGCAAAAATAACACCATAGGCGGTGGGGATTGCTATGATCTACCGATTCTGTGGGTTGGATTTGCAAATGAGTGGCAAATGGAGGAGATCGCGGGGGCGAGGTACTGAGAAGAACTGAGAGAGAGAGAAAGGGAAGAAGAACACAAATTTCATAGGGCGAACGGTGCTTATCCGCACCTTTTCGGTCGTGCTTTGGCCGAAAAGTCTTGCCGGTCCCGGTGGGCGAAAATGGCCCGATTGACGCGCGAGAGGCGGGCTACTATTTTCGGTCGGGCCCCAGCCAACAATGAGTTTTCGCCCAAGCGGCCGAAGCGTGCTTCGCCATGGCTCGGCCGAAAACTCCTTTTCGCCCACTCGCCGACGGGCTACTAGTTTTTGCTTTTTTCATTCTACACTATAGTTTCCGAAATTGCTACAAAAAACATGATAGTTTTGAAAAAAAATCCTCGTCCTAAGCACAGCCGCCACACATACCCATCTCTTCTCTCTTGAAGCCGCCGCCGTCGCCCGCCCCCCGTCCGTCACAGCAACTCTCTCTGGCCGGTGCTCATCGGTGAGGCTCTCCTTCCCTCTTCGCAATGATGGGATTGGGAGGCGGTGGTGGTGGGTGTGGATCGGCGGCGACGTGGCGAAGCGAGTAGAACGCGCACGCGCGTGCTCCCGACTCGAGCCACCCCGCCTCCAAGTTGTGCCCTAGACGAGGTCGTCGCCCGCCTTTGTGCTGCCATCGGCGCGCTGAACGAGGATGCCACTGCTCCTTCCCGTGCTCACAGGAGACCTAACCACGACGGGTGAGGGTCGCTGCTCCTCGTACAAGGATGCCGAGGCAGGCCACGCGTTCTGCACATGATGACGTTGATCTTTGGTGTCCTTGACTCCTTTGCTTTGGAGTAGGAAACAGAGGGGAGACCGGCCGCTGGGGTAGGAGAGCAGTCTGTCAGAGCGGGCCAAGATGGTCGTGGCGCTGGAGACCTGCAGGGAGATCGGTGAGAGATGAGAGAGAGATTCTTTTGGCTACACTGACATGTTGTTGTGCGTCCATCTATACGTCCAACTATTAATGCTAGCAGGGAGTGAGAGAGAGAGAGATCAGAGTGAGAGATGAGATGATATTTTCTATGCTTATTTGCTTGATGCTACTCACATATAAGATAGTTTAGGAAGTGGAAGAGATTGATCCTAGAGAGAGAGAGAGAGAGGAGATGAGATATAGTATGCTGCAGGGATGTTGTTTTGGCTATTTCTTCTTATTGCTATGCAGATGAGAGAGAGAGAGAGTCGAGCAGTGCTTTGTTGTTGTTTGGCACGACAATGGATCCCTACGTGGATTTGTTGAGTGATGAGAACACCGATGCAATTTGAGACTACCATTGTATTTTTGGATAACCATCAAAGTGCACGGACGTAGCTTTTTTGTTTTCTTCCCAGTAGATTATATCCAGCAAATACGCAAGTAACATGTAGCTGACAAGAGAGGTCAAGCCAACATCTTCACTGGTAAGAAACTTGAAAATATTGTGCCATCCTCACAAACATTGGATTCTATGGCTGCCGCCATAATGGGAGTAATAGATGACTAATAATACTTATGTTGACACCATGTATAACTTTTCTGACTTTGTCATACTTTCTATGTTCCTATTCTTTTCCCAGGAGCGAATCTACATTTATTACATGATTTTGGTAATATCTCTTAAATCTTTTCTGGCTTTGTCATACTTTCTATGTTAACACCATGTCACTTCTTAAATATTTTTGTTCTCTTGAAAATAACAGAGTCTACTAAACATAGTTAGGTTAAATGCAAATCAGCATGTGGTTGGATGTTAGGAGGACAATGGTATCTTCAGTCCACCTAGACTTGAACCTGGTACTCGTCATTTCCTGGATTTATTTCAGGCCGTTCGGCGATGCGTATTTAGTGGGAGGAAGGGTGTGCGTGCGTGTGTTCATAGGGGAGAATGTATGTGTGTATGTATGAGCGCCGGCGTCTGTACCTTGTTCAAAAAATGTAAGATCAAAATAATTATTCTGACATGATTAAAGAAATGGATAATGAAAAAAATATCAATGATAAAGTTAACTTAAAGCTATTGGAACTTGGTTTGTAATACTGGTTTGATCGGATTCCATGACATTATTTTCCTCCGTTGTGGTGGCAAATATAGTACATCTGATCCTTCGGTAATACGGGACGTGATTAGATTGGATGCCCAATGATAGAAGCCGAATATAAGAAACGGATATCCAAGAAAATATTGTGTGTGTTTGAAATGGGGTGGAGAAAGGGGTATGAGCCCGATGCGCCATTGACAAAGATGATAAGTTTGAATTAGATAGGCAGAGACATGAAGGCAGTGGATGAAAAATAAGAAGAGAAGTAGTGCCTCGTGATTATTGTTTAACCACTAGAATATTATGCCCCGTTGCAACGCACGGGCATTTACCTAGTTGAATAGATAAAAGGGAAAACTAAGACAGGGAATACATAATGAAAATAAAACCCGAAAAACAAACAAAGAAATTGATGAAACCAATAAAAATCCAAAAAAGAACATGTGAAATCTTCCCAAAAGCAGGCGAAGCCCACTCGGGCTTCGCGAAAGACCAAGCAACTGAGTGAGTGGTCGGGCCATTTCGCTAATCGCGCGGAGCTAAAGACCAAGCAACTTAACGGGCCCGCCTATTTAGCCAGGATTTTCGCGAGGAACCTTCTAAATGATTTTGCGAAATCACTAATTAAGGAGTACTTCTTGCAGAGATCACTCCAACTTCCTCAGGTTGCGACAAGTGGTGTGCTGTATGTGCGCCATTTGTTGCAACCTGGGAGTTTTTTCTTTTTTCGTAGATCCATTTATTCAAAACGTTTTATCTCTTAAACCGTGCGTCCAAATCTCGAACCGCTTTTGCCATTGGATTCTTCGCGTCGAGATCTTCAAAACTAGATCCCATGTTAATAGGTTTTGACGAACTATTTTTTCACGAAAAAACCGGACAAAAAACCGACGAAAAAACCGAACCGGGAACACAGGTTTTTTTTCCTTTCCGAAAGAGGCACTCCCGTGCCTCTGACGAAATCACAACCGTGCCTCTCACGAAAGCAAAATCGTGCCTCTCGCAAAAGAAAAAATAATAGAAAACGCGTTTTTTTTCCTTTTCCGAAAAAGGCACGCCCGTGCCTCTCGCGAAAGCACAACCGTGCCTCTGGCGGAAGATAAACCGTGCCTCTCGCGAAAGAAAAAAACAAAAAACGCGTTTTTTCCCTTTTCAAAAGAGGCACTCCCGTGCCTCTCGCGAAAGAAAAAAAAAGTGTTTTTTCCCTTTCCGAAAGAGGCACGCCCGTGCCTCTTGCGAAAGCACAACCGTGCCTCTCGCGGAAGCAAAACCGTGTCTCTCGTGAAACGAAAAAAACAGAAAACATGTTTTTTTTTCGTTTCCAAGAGGCACGACCGTGCCTCTCACGAAAAAAAATCGTGACTCTCGCAAAAAAAATGCATTTTTGCGCAAAAAAATTAGTTTTTTCGAAAAAATATTTGGTCGAAAAGCTAGGGAAGACCGGTAGAAAACCAAAACGTAAAAAGAATCGAAAAAAAACCGTTTAAAAAGCCGACAACGTGTGCGTAAAAATAAAAAAATAAAATCTGGAGGGAGCGCCCAGAGCGCGACACGTGGCGAATGGCTGTGAGCGCGCCAAGTGGCGCTGATCGTTGTGAGGCTCCCGAAGGAGCGCTCGTTAATTAGTTGCTCCCATGATTTTGGTCTGGGTTGTTCTTTGGTTTTCTTTGTTCTATTTTTCCCTTATGGCCTTTTAGGTTTACTTACTATTTGATTGTAAAAAAGGTTTATTTATTATTTTCAAAGAAAAAAATCAAAATTTTGGAATTTATAATTTCAAAAAATCTACAAATTTTTGGGTTCAGAAAAATTCACATTTTAAAAAATGTTTTAAAGAATTTTGCAGTTTTTTGAAAAAAATTAATTTTTATTAAAAATAAATATATGTCATGTTTTTTCTAAAATTAGAAAATCTTTAAGAAAAAAAGAAGAAGCATAGACCGGCCCACTGAGCGCATGCCCTTTTTTAGAGTCACGTGTAATTTTATTCAAACTCGGCAACCATTATGGGTACAGATGCTTTGGATCATAGACCCAAAAAATTACATAATGGCTCATGTTTTTAAGAATTACAATGAAATCTCTTGATGGCTTTATTCTTTGGGGTGACAATCCTTGCAACACGAATTACTACCCAGGCTTCAACAAAGATAATGCGGTTAGTCTGAAGTCGCGGCACTGCCATCCGTATACCTGCATAAACTTAACTACCTTAAAAGGTTTCTGAAGCTCTATGAGTCGCCCTACGTCTAAAAGTATGGGAAGTTGTGAGTGTGGAACGTGCTTGGTCCGGGTACAACCCCTAGTAATATAGGTCGTCGAACCACAAACTCTTTACCAAGATGTCAGATAAGCACACCAAACCACAAGAGATCATACAAACAAAAGCACCAGACACTAACACAAATCCGTGTGAACGCATCTGCGAAGACATAAATCCAACTTCCGCAAGATCAGACCTGCGTAGGCAAGACATCTCTAGCTCTGTGAACTACCTGATAAGGCATCATCACAATAGAAAAAAAAACTAAGTAACTTTATTCTCACCGGTATTGCACCCTCCGCAAGAACATAAAATACCATAAAAATCATACTTGAAAACTTTTAAACATGCCTGGAAGGCGTCGCCTCTCTTCTTCTCATATGGCTTCCAACTGCTTTTTTTAGGCAAGCTTCCAACTGCTACGTTTGTTAACGCGCCAATACTTGATAACTGCTTGTGCTCCCCGGAATATTGTCATTTCCAAGGAACCCAGTTTTCTTTTTGAGGGACAGGAACCCAGATTTTTTCTAGGTTTTGTTTTTCGAGAATCAACAGGAACCCAGATACACAATAAAATTGGGCGCATTGAAGCCCAAACAGCAATACGAAAGTTGGTCCCTTTTCTTCAGTCTGCAAGCAATTGGGCTCACTGAAGCCCAAATTGGTCCATTTTCTTCAGTCTGCAAGCCCAGGAGGCCCATCCAAGAAAGCAGCAGACGTGTCTCATTAAACACGCATCGTCCATCCACATCGTCAGACACGAGCAAACGCACCTCCACCTTCTGCCTCCCACCTCTCCGGCGAGATCTCTCTCTCTCCGCCCCGCGCCGCAGCCAGCCATGGACGCCGTGGACTCCGTGGTCGACCCGCTCCGGGAGTTCGCCAAGGACAGCGTCCGCCTCGTCAAGCGCTGCCACAAGCCCGACCGAAAGGGTAAGGACTCGGCGCATCGGATCCGCCGACGCGGCGGTCTTAGCTCCGGCCCAGATCTGACGCCGTATCGTTTGCTGGCGTGTGCAGAGTTCACCAAGGTGGCCATTCGGACGGCCATCGGGTTCGTCGTCATGGGCTTCGTCGGGTTCTTCGTCAAGCTCATCTTCATCCCCATCAACAACATCATCGTCGGGTCCGGCTGATTTCGTCTCCGCAGGTACTTGTTCGCTCCCCGCACCCCCCTCCGATCTGGGATCTGGTTTCTTCGTCGGGAATTCTGTGCGCCCGTTGTCCGGATACGTGTCTGTGGATGTTGTGCGTGCGATTCGCAGGTCGTGAAATTCTCCCTTGTGGTATGGCATCGCAGATCTGTGAGATCGAATGGGTCACTTGGCAGAACTGAATCCAAATATGTTTGCTCTTTTCGTCTCTATTCGGTAGTGTGATTGATCCAGTGGTCCTATGTTTGGATGAGAATTGTCATTTTGGTTCGTTTTCACCAGGGTGCCATAGTTTTGAGATAATTACTCACTGAATTGACTCTAGTGGCTTCCGTGATTTCCATTTTTGTGTGCTAGAGTAGTTACTTGGTTTGGAGCCAACTTTTGTGCTCTGGCCTGGTATTCTCATGCTCTTAGCCTCTCACAAGTTACAACGTTTACCTTATCCAGCATTGAAGCCTAGAGGTGCGAGTTACTTGGTTTGAGGAGCCTGTCTGGGTCGTGATTTCGTAACCTGTCACTGACCGGGCCATCTGCCTGGACGTATAGGGGGGCATTTGAGGAGCCCGGCTGTAGATGCCCCAAGGGAGCCACTATAAGTTGTATATGCATCAGCTCCTTCTGTGTCAAATGTTTCATTGTAACAGCCAGTGCAAACTTGAACAATGTGTGCTTATATTTAACTATCAATACACTGGTAGTTATTTTCTTTATTCTATATACTCAATTCTTGATGAAATTAAATGCCTCTATTTGCGCCTTTTTTTTGGTTCGCCTGCGTTTAGAAGTGCAAACTTCCAAGCTAATATCCTTTAAACAGTTGGTTTGATCTGCTTTAGAGGCTTACTGTGGTTTTTATTATTTACGCTGTTTTGATCATCTTGACAATGTTTCATTCAGTGGCCTGCTCTACCCTATATAAAATTGCAAGGTAGAACCATGGTGATGATAAGTTAGGCTTGTGTGCCTGCATGTGGAAGCAGTATTTTACGCACCAGGTCCTTTTAAATAACCGTATGCTAATATTTTCAAGTATTAATGTGGTCACAGTCAATGACATCCATCTGATATATCAGAAGACTGTGTGCCTCCTTATATTTGCATTTTAATTTGTGTGTGTCTGATTCAGGATTCAGAAAACATGTGATCATACATTGTTGAACTACATATGTCTGAACAAACTAAACTTTGCAACTTCTGATGGTATATAAGTCTGAAATATGCCAAATATTTTTATTTGATAACCTGCAAATTATTTAAGTCGAATTTATAGCAAATATATTATAAACCTTGAATCCTGGATTAGAACCCTTAACCAGCGCTAAGACAAGTTAGTCACGAGCCCAACATTTTCATGATAGAAGCTGGTTGTCAACCATTTGAGTTGGTTAGGCTTCATTGCATTTTGCTTGCTATTCCAAGAGGGCTGCTTTCATCAATTATGAAATTGCAATGACTCTTGTCCTCAAACATTAAACATATCACCCAGCTTTGTATTTGATCAATTGGTATGGTATGTTTAATTCTGAGGACATGTGGAGTTCACATTCTGTATGCAATATTGCTTAATGAAATGGCGATCCATGTGCATATCATTACAATCTTGGCATCATTGTTGTGCGTCACACAAGTAATATCATTGGCCTGATGTGTCTGCTGCAACCGCTAGTCACACCTGCTAGCACATGTTTTTTCCTTCTGCTCCTGGTGAATTTATTTTGCTATATCGACATCGTGACCGGTCTTAAGGTTTCCTGTTACTCTTTCCACAGGTGAGGGGCCGCGGGACGAGAGGATGGTGTCCATTCATGGAGGCGGCGCTGGTTTTCTTATCCTCGTACCTTAAAGCAATTCATTTAGGACTTCATTCTAGAGGACAGTTCCCTTGTGTTTTCATTTGGAACAGTTGTATTGGTAGACCTGGAGCAGTTTTGAACCTGATACTGGCTAGAGCGTAATATCAAGCAGTGAATGACAAGAATTGAAACCCTATCACTTCCTCTCAGGTGCATTTTGCTATGCTGTCTTGACCTTCATACTTTCATCGTGCTCTATCCGTAATTATCCAAAAGGAAATTGCTGTGTGTATGTCATAGCATGTACTAGCCAGGAGCCCAAGATAGTTGAAATATTTACTTAAACATTTTAAATTAGATTTGAGGGCCGCTGATAAATTGATCACCACCAGCAATATTAGATTTATTCGTTGATTTGGTCGTATATTGATGAACAAATACGATGGGTTCACAGTGCCATGCTTAGAACTGTGAAGCAGCAGCAATCTGTGATTTAGTGGGGATTGCAGGTGAAACGGTTTAGCTTCAACAAAAACAAACGTTGCTTGCATTGCCAAAGAAAAGACCTGAGATATCGAACAAAGAAACACGAACAAAAGTCAATCCTTAGCTCAAAAAAGTGCAGGCCTCCTTTGGTTTGCAGGTTTTTATGTAGGAATTTTATAAGATAGGATTTTCAAAGAGAGAAAAAAAGACCTTGGAGCCCTTTTGGTTTGTTGAAACGGATTCCTATGTATAGAATATGAACCAATATTTTACAATTATAAAAAAAACAGTAGGCTAGACTCAGTGGAAAAATTCTTATCCTATGCATCAAATGACATCTCATACTCGTATATGTTATCTCACTCCCTATAATTTTCATGTTGCTATGTCCTATCCTATGAACCAGAAATAGGAAAATCATAGGAATGATGGTGTATTGCATGACCTATAGGAAAAAAGATGCCATTTGGTTCAATGGATTTGATTTTTTTTTTCATTAGGTGTGAGCTAATGTTTTTCTTCGTTTGAGAGGATAGGAATCTATACTGCATAGGAATAAGAAACCCTTCCTTTAAACCAAAGGGCTCTTAAGGAAAATTTCCTATAGGAATTCCATCCTATAAAATTCCTACAAACCAGTCATCAGAATCAATCGTCCATAAAAGTTAAAACCACATGTCAGTATGTCACCATAGGAATAGGAAAACTACAGGAAGTGAGATGACATGTATATCAATTCATACAAGGAAAGAGATGTCGCTTGATTCATAGAATAATATATCTTTTCATTGAGTCTAGATTAATGTCTTTTTCCTTTGAAATGTGAAGAATTGTTTATATCCTACAGTACATAGGAATTTTTTCTAGAAAATTCCTCTAAACCAAAGGAGGCATTTGTAAGTTCAAAAACAAATAGTACAGATTTGTTAATTAAAGAGCAAATTTTGCCATGCTTAGATACTGTAAGGCAGCAGCAATCTATGATTTTGTGAGATTGCGCAGGAAACAGTTTAACTTCAACAAAAATGGGCACTTGCATTACCATAGGGCGAATCAAACCATGACCCATGGACAGATGAATACATCATGTTTGCAGAGTTGAAATTCATTCCTTCGTTCAAAGAAGTTCAGAATCAATCCAGCCAGTACAAGTCATCACTCCGTAAGATAGTTTTGCTAGCAATCCACATAATCATAAATCCTGTAACAAGCCATGACTAAGATAGATAGTCATCACCACACTTGGAAGTCCAGATCCGCAGGTCAAGAAGTTACATGACAGCACGGAGACCAACAGCCCAACTGAAAAAAAAGAACACTGAGAGGGGGGAGCGCGGAGCTAGCGCTGGCTAGACACGCTGAAGGAGGTGACCTTCATGGGCGTCGCAACGACCAGCGGCGCCTCGGGGCAGTCGCTCACGTCGTACTTCTCGTGCATGAAGCGACTGGCCACGATGGACTCGTCCTTGGGGATCACTTTGTAGCAGTAGCAACTCTTGAGCCCCTCCTGGTTCTTGTAGCATTCGTGGTGGCTGTTCTTCACCTGGAGGAAGTTCCACACCACGCTGTACCTCCCCACGGTCGTCACGAGATGCCTCTCCTGCTTGCCGTTATCCGTGACCTGCGTAGTCACTAGAATGAGTGCTTGATACCAGATAGTAAATGCACACACATTGTTCAGTGCAGGCAGAAAATTCTCAATGCAAAAGGGATCGTTCAGGCTATTATGATAGCTAGAAGAATGGCATTGTTGCCATTTTGTTTATAGTGCAAGAATATTAGGTGATTTAAATGCAGCAGAGTCGACCATTATCCATCAACGAAGATAATGAAGCTCAAACATAGAACCACATGACTGCGGCCAACGAAGCAACAAAACATGCAGCCAGATTTCCTAACCATGCAGAAAGACCACGAATGTGTACCATGTGTAAACATGCAAAAGAAGCTCAAACATTGAAACTTAGACAGTCTATACTCAACACAAAATATTAACATAATTAGACAGCAAAGGTACAATGGTATTTGCATTAGCTACAAATATTCTGCCATGTATGTAAACAAAATTTGACAGTGACAAAATTTCAATTTCTACAAAAAGTCAAACCGGCTTGCTGGTCCTATATGCTAGTGACGAAAATGGAGGTGATATGACTCAAGAGTACACACTAGCATATGCCTTGCCATGTAATCGATACATAAATTATTACATAGCCAATATGGCAATATTAACAAATAAATGACCTGCACAAATATTCAATCATATAGCATACATGACCTATAAAAGTAAAAATAAGTAAACATAAAGGTAGAAATCCAAAAAGTGACGAGCAGAAGCCACAAAATAAAATCTAGCACCGTGTGTGACCGAAAACCTTCTACAGAATTACTATGCCCATAAGATGTGGAGTAGACCTCATAAATTGGTGGTTACTAATATTCAAGATGTCAAATGTCACTTTCAGTCATCTGATCACCGATCAGTCCCAACTTAAATGCAACATAGCATCTATATACCAGACCACAAATAAGTAAATTTGATCAAGTCTTCATGTAATGCAACAATAAGTAAATTTGAGCAGGAATTCACAATAGCAGAAGTGGTAAGATGTACTGACCCATGAAAACCTGCCCTCACGAAACTTGCTGTTGTCCCCTGCAAGATGAGAGTGGAGTGGGCTGAGCTTGAGCAGTCTTGGTGCAGCAATCCGGTTCCCCATTCTTCCACCAAACCCTGTTTTCTCCTTCCCATCCTTGTCAATGAAAATGGTGCATATGAGTACCAGATAGGTATCAGTGGTTCCCAGTATCCACTTCCCATCGTACGTCACATCCACATGAGTAATTGGGGAACCCAGCCCTGGGAAGGCCGTCTTCGCCATCCTCATAGAGCTCTTTGAGTACAAACGAATTTTCCCATCCAATGAGCCTACCACGATGGACCCATCACCAGTTGATGCAAAGCACTGGAAGTTTGTTCCCCTGGAGAACTGATGCCCCTGGGTCCATTCCAACACTGGGGACTCCATCGAACTAGCCAAGTTCTGCACAATCCCATGTCTATCCCTCATATCCCACCTGCACAATCGGTTGTCATCTAGTCCCAGGAATGTGGATTCAGACGCATCCATCTGTGCGCCCTTGCTATCATTAGTGATATCCCTCATGTTAATGTCAGCTCCATCCTTCCCGAACTTCCATTGCGAGACCACCTTCCCTGTCTCAATGTCAAGCTGATGCACCCCTTTGGCATGTGGCTTCCCATCAGTTGCTGGGCTCATGAGGAGCATGTTAGTCTCAGCACGCATCAGAAGTGCTTTCTTTGGTGTGGTGAAGTTTGTTCCCCCTCCAGAGATCTTCACAGAGACACCCTTCCCGTGTATGCCGTGCTCAAAGTTCTTGACCACGTGAATGCCTGAATCACCAACAAGGAAGCTGTTGTCAAGAGCACCCAGTGCGAGGCTCTGTATGTTACCATCACCCTCCTCCACAGGCTCCTCAAATTCCCTGAAATCCTCCATCAGAGGTCTCAGCATCGGGCTCCGTGCAGGCATCGGGCTGCCCTTGGGGCCCGGCGAGAAAGCATCACTCGCGTCCTCCCAGATGGACTCATCGCCACACTCTGGGCGCGCCCACGCAGCAAACTCCTTTCCAAACACCTTGGCGCGGCCCTCGTCGGTGGCCTCGACGCCGTAGCTGTTCTCGAACAGGCAGCTCTGGTACTTGGCGTTGAAGTCGCCGTAGCCGTCGGCGTGCAGGAACTTGAGCGCCCAGACGCCGTTGGCGACGAAGTCGACGCGCCGCTGCACGGGGAAGGTCTTGAGCTGCAGCTCGGGCCCGACCTTGGCCCGGATCTTGGAGCCCACGACGAGGAACCACGGCCCGGTGGGCTCGTCGTCCTCGTCGGGGTCGGAGGCGCCCTCGCCTGAGCGGACGAAGGACACGGCGGCGAGGCGCTCGGAGTTCACCCAGCGGGCGGCGGCCGTGGAGCCGCCTATGTGGAGGTACAGCTTGACCGCATTGACGGCGGAGGCGGAGGCGGAGGCGCCGGGGTTGGGGGCGGGGCTAGGGTTCGGGGAGATGGGCTCGGAGTACTTGAGTTGGAGGTTGCGGAGGTGATGGTCGATGTCGTCGACGACGGAGGCCGGGGTCGCCACCCTGGCGGCTCTGGAGGCGGAGGCGGAGGCGGGGGGAGGGGTGGAGAAGTCGGAGGAGGCGTCGGAGGCGCGGGAGGAGGTGTCGTCGTCGTCGGAGTCGGAGAGGTCGTGGTCCTCCCGGCTGTGCGAGCCCCCCATGGCAGCGGCGGCGGTTAGGGTTTCGGCGAGGAGGTGGGTGGAATGGGAGGGGAGGGGAGGGGAGCGTGGGCGAATTTGAAATTTGGAGAGGAGCGGAGGGGAGGGGAGCGGAGGAGGAGCGTGTGCGGCGGAGATCTGGGGAAGACGGGCTGATAAACGTTGGGGAAATCAAACGGCGAGCAGTGATTCAAACCTGCCTTTTTCGAATTGGTCAGTACGGCACCACGTCAGATCCCAGCTTTGTCCGAATTTTTTAATGAGATTGATACATCTCAGTCGATTGAGAGTGTTTTTGACGCTACTCCCTCTGTCTCGTAATATAAGAGTGTTTTTAACACTAATCCCGCATGTCATCCATAAAAAGACCTCCAATAGCGTTGGTGGACATTTAAAATAAAAAAACGCTAGTAGCCAGCCACAAGTGTTGGCCTCCGTAGCGTTTATATCTCGCATTAAGCGAGACAAGAGGGAACTCTCGCTAAGGGTTTTCCCTCCTCCTGTACCGTATTGGGCCAGCCCACTTGCGCGCGCGTAGCGACTAAAAATAAGAGCGAAAAGGGAAGAAGCAGGGATCAAACCTTGGTCTCTAGGCAGATCGTAGGTGCTGCTAGCCACTCCGCCCAAGTCCCTCTCAAGGTAAGTTGTAGGGGCGCGTCCTACTTGAGGCTATTCGAGCGTTTTTTTCTTTTCTTTTTCTTCTTCATTTTTTCAATTCTTTCTTGCATTCTTTTTTTTTCATTATCATGTTTCTTTTGTTTATTTTACTTTTTTTGGTTTACTTTGTTCTTTCGGTTGTTATTTTACATTTTTTGTACATGCCAACAACATTCTTCTAATTCAAGTCTAACATTTTTCTAATACAAATTAATTATTTTTTAATACATGGTCAACCCTGCACCATCACCTACTCATCATGGAACGAGTAGGAACTCTATGTCTTCAAACCTTTTGGGTCCTTACTGACAAAAAGGAGAGAAGCATATGAGTTGATAGTCTTCAAGCGGGTCCTTATGGGTGGCTGCTATACTTTTTGCCAAGTGTTTACAACTCTCGCTTTTGATACTTTTGATTCTTTGAGTTGTAACAATTAAACTTGATGGTCGTCTGCTATCTTTCTGTCAACTATGTGATGCGATGATAAATTCCGCATGTAAGATGATAAATCCCGAACGAAGTCATTCCACATACGTCCATTTTTCCATTATGCATGTCATTACCTTCGTTATATCCTTTCATGCATAATGAATTGTCTTCATTAGTTGAAGAGGATCTCCACAAGTAAAACATGCCATGTGCATTTGCATTCAAACGCAAACTATTTATATGCACATCTTCAGGGGGAGCCTCTTGCTACTTTCGAAGACAATTCCTTACAATTTCACATACTTTTATCCCCGTTGAAAACTTCAACCAGTTTGTTATCAATCATCAAAAGGAGGGAGATTGTAAGTGCATCTAGTGCCACCCCTAGTTGATTTTGGAGTACTGACGACAAACCTGGTTGAGGGACTAATGTGTTTCTGAGAATTGCAGGATAACACAGGTAGTAGTCCCTCATTGATTCGGTTTACCTACCGGAGATGACCCCTAAAAATGTGTGAAGACATTGAAGATAATGGTGGTCTGTGAAGATATTCACGTTGAAGACTATGACATAGGAAGACATCGCATGAAGACTATGGAGAGCGAAGACATAGTTGTTTCGTAGTTTTCTTTTCTTCCTTGTTGAGTCATAAGAACCACCGTACAGTTAAGTGAGGTTCAAGTGAACAAAATCAGAGTGACTGAAGTGATGCTCAACCAAATCCTATGTCTTCGAGCGAAGACTATAAGAGCAAATCTTATCCAGAGTCGGATAAGTCAGCTTTACTTGTAGCCCAAGTCAAGCTGTCGCGTGTGTTTGAAATCTGACCGTTGGACACGTGTCAGTTCCTTAGTGACCTGTGGTCATTTCGCATAAATCGGTCGGGTTGCCTAGTGGCTATAAATAGCCCACCCCCTACACCATAAATTGGTGGCTGCTCAGAGTTAGTGCATGGCTTTTGTCGTTTGAAGAGCAACCCACCTCGAAGCCTTTGAGAGAAAGATCCTTGCGAGGACAAAGCCCAAAACACCCAGAGCCAAAGAGTGTTAGGCATCATCAAGTCTTTCGTCTCATACGAAAACTTGTTACACTTGAGGACTGTGAATCCTCCAACCAGTTAGGCGTCGCGTTCTGAGCATCCAAGAGTCATTGTGGATTGCCGATGAACGAAGTTTGTGAAGGTTTGGAAGTCTACCTTGAAGACTTACCAGAGTGATTGGGCGAGGACTAAGTGTCCTTAGCTCAAGGGGAATAAGGTGAAGACGCGGTCTTCTGAATTGAATCTCAGCCTCCCTAACCAGACGTATAGTTGTCACAACAACTGGAACTGGTCCAACAAATCCTTGTCCTCACCAAGCAACTGGTTCTATCTCTTCCCTCACTTATTTACAGTTTGTCTTCATGAAGTCATTTGCATGCTTGCCTTATTTGTTTGACTTCACTGTGTGACGACTATTGTTGTTTGCCTTCATATTATCTTCCATCTTGATCCATACTACCTAGCTGCTAATAGTCTTCGTGCTTTAGCTTCATTATTTGCTTGACTATGGCTTGTCTAGTGTAGTCTACCTTCAGTTGCATATCAATAGGTTCATTTCTACTGTCTGTCTTCAAATTGTAAGTGCATCTAGTGCCACCCCTAGTTGGTTTTGGAGTATTGACGACAAACCCGGTTGAGGGACTAATGTGTTTGTGAGAATTGTAGGATAACACATGTAGTAGTCCCTCCTTGATTCGGTTTACCTACCAGAGATGACCCCTAAAAATGTGTGAAGACATTGAAGACAATGGTGGTCAGTGAAGATATTCACATTGAAGACTATGACACGAGAAGACATTGAGTGAAGGCTATGGTGCGCGAAGACTTAGTTGTTTCGTTGTTTCTTTTCTTCTTTGTTGAGTCATAGGAACCACCGCACTGTTAAGTGGGGTCCAAGTGAACAAAGTCAGAGTGACTGAAGTGATGCTCAAACCAAATCCTATGTCTTCGAGCGAAGACAATGAGAGCAAATCTTATCCTGAGTCGAATAAGTCAGCTTTACTTGTAGCCCAAGTCAAGCTGCTGCATGTGTTTGAAATCTAACCGTTGCGACACGTGTCAGTTCCTTAGTGACCCAGGGTCATTTCGGACAAATCCGGTCGGGTTGCCCAGTGGCTATAAATAGCCCACCCCCTACACCATAAATTGGTGGCTGCTCAGAGTTAGTGCACAGTTTTTGTCGTTTGAGAGCAACCCACCTCCGAAGCCTTTGAGAGACAATCCTTGCGAGGACAAAGCCCAAACCACCCAGAGCCCAAAGAGTGTTTGGCATCACTGAAGTCTTTCTGCCCGCGTGATCTGAAGACTTGTTACACTTGAGGACTGTGAATCCTCCAGCCGGTTAGGCATCGTGTTCTGAGCATCCAAGAGCCATTGTGGATTGCCGGTGAACGAAGTCTGTGAAGGTTCGGAAGTCTACCTTGAAGACTTACCGGAGTAATTGGGCGAGGACTGTGTGTCCTTAGCTCAAGGGGAATAAGGTGAAGACGAGGTCTTCTGAGTTGAATCTCAGCCTCCCTAACCAGACGTACAGTTGTCACAACAACTGGAACTGGTCGAACAAATCCCTGTCCCTCTGAAGCCACTGGTTCTATCTCTTACTCCTCTTTACTTACAATTTGTCTTCGTGAAGTCATTGCATGCTTGTATTATCTGATTGACTTCACTGTGTGACTATCTGTTCAGTTTGGCTTCACACTATCTTCCATCTTGATCTTTACTACCTAGCTGCTACTAGTCTTCATGCTTTCACTTCATTGAATACTTGACTATGGCTTGTCTAGAGTAGTCTACCTTCCGCTGCATTAGAATAGTATTGGTTATATTGTCCGTCTTTGAAACTTCCATGTTTTGAAGACTTTCATAAAAATCGCCTATTCACCCCTCCCCCCCCCTAGTCGATAACTAGCCCTTTCAATTGGTATCAGAGCAAGGTGCTCCCTTGTTCTGTGTGATTCGGTTTAACCACCTGGAGTTTAGCTATGTCGACTGCATGGATAATCAAAGTCGCCGCTGCGTGCCCCATCTTCAATGACACTGAATATCCCTACCGGAAGAATAGGATGCGCATGCATCTTGAAGCCATTGATGTCGATCTATGGTATGCCGTCTAGAACAGCGTTCCCAAGACTGGTGAAGGTGTCACCCCTGCTGATGTTAAGAAGTTCATTCAACTGGACTCCACTGCCAAGAACATCATCTGTGGTCACCTTACCAAAGGACAGTATGGTCGTGTGAGTGCTCTGGAAACGTCGAAGCTAGTTTGGGACTGGCTGTCCAAGGTCAATGAAGGCGTCTCAACCCAGCGAGATCAACGTATCAGTACTCTCCGCAACCTTTTCAACCGCTTCAAGAGACACGACAAAGAGAATGTCTAGATTACATTTGATCGCCTTACTGATATAAAAAATGAGCTCCATGCACTAGGCGCCACTGAGATCACGAAGCATGAGATAGTGAAGACACTACTGAGATCTCTTGACAACTCATTTGACACCTTAGCCCTGATGATACAAGAATGCCCTGATTTCAAGACTCTCGATCCGTCAGACATACTTGAGAGGCTCAATACACATGAGTACCAGCTATCTGAGAAACTAGATATCTATGGCCCCAACTATGGCCGAACCCGAGCTTTGAAGGCAAAGGCTCACTACAAAAAAATACACTTCCGTGATGATACATGTTTGTCACAGTAGGTCGCGTTTTTTGTCATGCATGTACATCCATGACAAATTTATAGCGTAATCAAGATAGTCATACCTGTCGTGTCGTAGAAGTGTTCCATGACATTACCAAAATTATCATCACGAAGTGTCCACTTCCATGACGATAAATCGCGTCACGAAGTGCTTTTCGTCAAGGGTGACCGACATGTGGCATCCACCATAACGGAACACCGTTAAGCTATCGGGTCGGGTTTTGGATTCGATAACCCGTTATCAGTACCGACCAATGGGGATTTTCCGTGTAAAATCATCATTGGTCGGAGGAAACACGTGTCGACTCATCATTGGGACAAATGTCATCCACTCACCGGATGAAGGCGCCTATGATACATCGACACGTGGCACGGCCCAACAGTGGCCCATTCCTGTGAAAAGGCCGGCCCGTTTGACTTGGTCAAAAGCTGGCGGGCCGGCCCATGGAAATCCTATTAACGGCTTGTTAGCATATAGCCCATTTACAGCCCGCTAACCCAAGGCCCGTTACGCCCTATGCGAATTAGGCCCAGTAGCGTCATCTGGGCCATCCAATATGATTCTAGCCCGTTTTCACTTCTGGCCCATGTATGGCCCATGACGTTTTTGGTCCATATGAGGCCCTTTGTAACTCTTGGCCCATTAGCGGCCCGTCTTTGGCGCCCGTAATGAATAAATGTATTACTTTACACCCATTAACGGCCGCGGTGGCGGCCCGTAATGAACGGTGTAACACTTTATACCCATTAACGGGCCGTTATTCCATTGGGTCGTTTCAGCCCAAGTTAACTTTCGCCTTCGAGGCCCATTTATTCTTGGGCTCATTTGCAAGATTTCGTTACTTACGGCCCACATCGCTATTTTTTTTCGTGGGCCAAATTCAGCCCATCGTTCTGATCAGCCGTTTGTGGTCCGTTAGTCTGTTGGGCCATTTTCATAGCATCACCAACACGGCCTATTAACGCCCGTTATGGTCAGCCCATAAAACGTATGATTTCCATTATAGGCCCGTCTACGGCCCATTAAAGGCCAGTACAAGACCCATAAATGAGTCGGCGGCCCATGGATCCTACGTGACGTAGAAGGCCCATGGATCCTGCGAGACGTAGAAGGCCCATGGACACTGCGAGATGTAGAAGGCCCATGGATCCTACTAGACGTAGAAGGCCCATGGATCCTGCGAGACGTAGAAGGCCCATGGATCCTACGAGACGTAGAAGGCCCATGGATCCTACGAGACGTAGAAGGCCCATGGTCGGGTGAGTTGGCCCCCGTTTGAACGATATAGCATATTCAAAGAATTATCCTACTAAAAAGCATACACTATACAACAAAGAGATCAAGGCATAGAAAAGTAGAATAATCCTACACTATACAATAAAGAAATTACAGCCGATTATACCCACTGGGCATTATGGTACGGCACAGGTGATAATAAAGCAAACACAAACAACAAATTACGTACACTGGGCAAATACGACTCATACATCATGGACGCGCATCAACTTAACTCCATTTTAACTATAATCTCTTCAGAAAATAGGATTGGCCGGATTCAGATAGCACAAATTTCAGTCTGCAAAATCTCCAATTCCTTCATGGTTACCTCGGTGTCTTATTTCATTTTTTGACTCTGCATCTAATACCGCATGTCCAGCCTCAACTTGTTGATTATATCGCTGACAATCATGTACACGTTGTCTTGCCACCTCTAGTTGATGCTCGAGAACATCAGACATTCCAATTCCAATCCATAATCATTTCGTAACGGCCATGCCACATTGCTCGATATTTTTGTGTTGACGTCACTTCATCCTGAAATGTTTCGTAAGTACACATGACTAGGGCAAAATATAGTTACAACAATGAAGTTTAACAAGACACTATTTTGTACTACATGGCAAAACAGGACTAACAATAATGTTACACGCCACTTTCACAAAAAAATGTTACACGTCATGAAGCATAAGCGGTGATATTTTAAAATTATAAAAAGATAGTGCATGCAGCCTGCATATAGAAATCCCTCTTAGCTCACCAGAGGAGCATGATGTTGGGGCCCAATCAAAAATACATGCAAGTTACAAATTTAGACAACACGTTGCGTATAAGTAAGCAAGTAGTTGGCCATTCTATACCTCAATTAAAGTCTTAGGTTGCATAATGAACAGCAGAGGGTTTCATACAAACATACTACACCAGGCAAAACTATGCAATCATTAGCGTAGTATAAACTAGATTGTGAGCCTCATGCAATAATAGTTGGTTAATAGACTTTAAAGCTTCAGGCACACTTAGGCAGAGTAATTAAATGGTAAGGCCTTTAATTATGTCAACTAATAGTGATACAAGTACCAAACATCAGGCATAATTATTTGGGCATCTCATTTAGTGAGGACAAATAAAGCAATTGAAAAGAGAAAATTAACTATGCCTGAAACAAACAAGGAATTGAACTATTGAGTTGCATACAAGGACTTACCTTAGCAGTGAAGAGGCTCAGCAGCAGCTCCTACTTCTCTTGCAAGGCTCCTTCCTAACATCTTGTACTTGGTAATCCTCAATCTTATCTTCATTGCACCCCTCCGCAAGGTGACACAAACTAGTTACTCGTCTCCTTGGAAGATAAATATGCATACTTTCCATCTGTGAACACAAAAGGATGAGATTATAACAAAACAACACCACATAATGAAACATGCAGATCTCTTGCACTTGCACACAATGAAATGAGCATTTACTATCTGCACTATGTAAAAACTAGGCATACCTTCGAACTGGATCTCCGGTACTCTTGGAGAGCCTCTTGTAGTGTACAACCAAACCTTTATGTCACCTATAAGTTAGACAAGGCCCCACTACAGCAGCCCTTAGTGTTTAAATCGTTGACAAGCTCATAGAGTGTTAGGTCAAGAACAACAAGTAATCAAAACAAACAGTCCTAGTATGGCTCATTGATGCAAACAAGCAATTGAGCAGATGTGTGAGCAAATCTTACATATCAAGAAAAGAAGCAAAGAAGGAGGATTAAAGACCATCACTTGATCGACCAGATTTAAGGGCATTTAAACATCATGTGCAACGATGAACTAACATAAACATTGCATATTCCAGATTCTACAATGGAATGCACATGTATTAGGTTATGCCATGTATGATGATGCCTAAATGTATAGATAGCGCATGGAGTGATTCATCATTGCACGCACAATTGAATTGCAGGTTAAGGGCCAGTTTGATTCCACCTTTTCAGGGAATATTGTCAAAATAAGCCATAAAAGATGTAAAGAAGTCATTTTTGAGTTATGGGCTTGGGCTTAACTAATTTCGCTTTGAGGGGGTGTTTGGGTAGAACCTCACTAAAAATTGAAGGGAAGGGGAATAGTGAAATGACTTTGTTGTCTGCCTATATTACACTCAAAATGCAACTGCTGACGCCCGTGTCACACATGACCCTCAAGTAAAAACAAACACGCAAGCATTCATTGCCCTGCCCGCTTGCATCTCCTCTCCCCTTTCTCTACTCGATCCCCGCTTGCGGCACTAGGGTTCCTCCAATGAGCCGTCGCCATGGTCCCATCCGCCTGGTCCTCAACGATGCTATGTCCAAGAGGCTACATGGCCATGGTAGGGGCAAATCTCCTGGCTGCTCCTCTCTGGCGCCGCCTCATTCTCATGGTCTCAAAGAATGCTCCACCGTGGTTCGTCCAATGCACTACTCCGCGGTATTTGCACAATCATGGCCGATGCCACATCTGCGCGAAGGCACCTTGTTCCCCTCCTCTCCTCCTGTGCCATGGCCTTGAGGTGTTGTTGAAGGATGAGCTCATCCAACAAGGTGAGGATCTCCTCGATTTTTTGCCAAATTTTCATTCCGATCCACTATCGATGAATTGCTATGAGCTGCTTCTGCTGCTGCTATATGATGCATTGCTATGAGCTGCTCCTCGCCGCTGCTATATGATGAATTGCTATGAGCTGTTGTCTGCTGTATGATGAGTTGCTATGAGCTCTGCTGCTGCTATATGATGAATTTATGAGCTCTGCTGCTGCTATATGATGAGTTGCTACAAGCTGCTCCTCGCTGCTGCTATATGATGAATTGCTATGAGCTGCTCCTGCTGCTGCTATATGATGAATTGCTATGAGCTGCTCCTGCTGCTGCTATATGATGAATTGCTATGAGCTACCGCTGGTATATGATGAATTGCGCATCGTTGTCTTTGTTGTATGATGAGTTGCTATGAGCTGCTGCTGCTGCTATATGATGCTTCGGTGGTGCTGCTATATGATAATAACCAGCCACTTGGACCATCGAATTTCAATAAATAATGGTTCTTCATTTAAATGTCGGTCATGCGTTCTTCGTTTAAATTAGGCAATGTGATCTCTATGGAAAACATTGACCAAAGTAGATTGTGCCAAGTAGATGGTATCTTTGTATTTGCATTTTGAGCAAATAGTGATGGTCTGTTTTCCTATCATATTAATTACCGACCGGGTTCAATTTGTGATGTTTGCAAGTCAAATTAATTTCCATATGGGCAGCAAAATGAAAATATATATAATGCAATCTAGACTTTCCATCGATCATAAGCTGAAAACGCAATGAAAAGAACTGGTTGGCGTATTACATGGAGCTTATATTCACAGTGCTTATTTTCTTAGGATAACTCGTAATAACCGTCCCTAAGAAACTTGGCTAATAGAACTGCATACAAATAACATGTCACGATGATTGCAATGGAGGAGTGACGTACCATAGCACACTCAGTATAGGCTCACCGCTGCCTCTCCTTTTTGCGATGTTCCATGAAATTGCCACATACATCTTATACTTTTTCATTGTGTAACCCTATTTGCAAGTTGACACGGCTAATTTCAGACATCTCTACATGATACTACATTGCATATCCCTTGCATATTTAAACCACCAATTAACGATTGTGTGCGTACCATAAACTAGCCATGACTCTCTATCTTTGGTGGCGGCAGCACTCTAAGGGAGCCTAATGTAGTGGACTGAAATTCCTACATGCCACCTACGATTTTGTGTAATGTCTGCCCTGTTCCTAAATATATGTCTTTGTAGAGATTCCAAGTATGGACCACATACAGATGTATATAGATGCATTTTCGAGTGTAGATTCACTCATTTTGCTCCGTATGTAGCCTATAGTGGAATCTCTAGAAAGACTTATATTTAGGAACGGAGGTACGAGGTAGTATCATGTATGACATCTACATATCTAATTTAGTAGCGAGAGTAGAAATCATTGTCTGCGCAAAGGGATTCTTGGTTGAAAATCCTAGCAAAAGCTTTGGCAGAGCCTGTAACAATACAAGAGAGAGACGCGCTTACAAGATCATAGCAATGCCTCATCCAGGATCTTGGTTGGCCAAGCTGTTAGATCCGGAAGAAACATCGTCCTTGTAGTTTTTGCCGGCTACATAACAGTAACAACGACCGTTAGTATATTTGAAGTACATCGGGCGGTGATGCCGGACGGGTTTAAAGGTGACAAGTACGTAGGCCGTGGCGGGTGCTTGGCATCTCTCGCACGGTGGGAATCAGGTTAGAAACGTCGAGGGTGATGACGCTACCGGGTGTCGTGGTCCGTAAGGAGATCTAGAACCGTCGAGTAGGGTGTTTGTGGAGCGGCTCCGTAGGGTGGACTACGGTGTGGGCGAAGCGGATCTGTGGCCGTGGACGAGGTGTAGGTGAAGCTGCTCGTGGTTGGGTTAAGGATGGTGTCGACGACGCGGATCTGCGGCCGTGGACGGGGCGTCAGAAACTGCTCCGGTGGTTGGGTTAAGGATGGTGTCGACGATGCGGATCTGCGGCCGTGGACAGGGCGTCAGAAGCTGCTCCGGTGGTTGGGTTAAGGGTGGTGTCGACGATGCGGATCTACGGCCGTGGGACGGGCGCCGAAGATGCTCCGTGAGGTTGGATGAGGGTGCGAGGAAGCGGATCGAGGCCGTGGACTTGTGAGTTGGCAAAGCGGCCTGTAGGGTTGAGAATGGTATAGGCGGCTACTCCGGTAGGGTTGACGCTGGTGTCGGCGGCTGCCCGTAGGGTTGAGGAAGGTGTCGGGAAGCGGCTCCGGTAGGGTTGAGGAAGGTGTCGGCGAAGAGGATTAGAGGCCATCGACAGGCGTCGGTGGGGCGGCTCCGGGGTGTGGACGGCGTCTCCGGGGGGGATCTGAATGAGCCGCTGGCGATCTGTGGCGATTGACAAGAGTACCGTGAAGCAGATCCGCGCCGTGGACAAGGCCGGCACTCGAATGGGTTGTGGTACAGTGGTGGATGAGCAGTCTACTTGTTTCTAGGGAGGTGGGAGGGTAGATGCGCATGAGCTGCACCGGCGAGGTGGACGCTTGTTGGCGATGAATGGGCTATGTTACGCGGTGGATGAGTAGTCTAGGGTTTCGAGAGGGAGGGAGAAAGGGCGATGAAATACGGACGACGTGATGTAAGATGCTCGATGATGTGGAGTTAGTCGTTTTTATGGAGGGGAGAGGAAATGGGGTGCCGTGTAGTGGGGGAACAGGAAGTTACTAAAGCAGCCCGACCTATCATGTAGATGAGGGCGGTATTGTAACTGTTGGTCTCCGTGCACCAAGGACAAAAGGAGATTTCGCATGCTAAAGACTAAGGTGGCGGAAATTTTAGAAGGAGGCGGAGATTTTGCCGCCTGGATCGTTCAGATCCAGTTTCAACCAGTTTTGGACCGTAAGAAGGGAAGGTCATGCTAGACTATGTACACGGGCACGCGTCGCGATTAATAACTGGTGTGAAGTCCACCCCAGAAAAAAAGACAATAACTCGGGATGATGCGCCGATAACTTGGCTGTTCACACGGGCGCGGCCAATGTACGGGTGTAGTGTTGCGTTCACAAAAAAGGGATCAAACACTCAACCTATGTATTTCTCATGTTGTCACAGCCCTAGAGCTTGCTTGTAACTAGTGGCAATGCATCCATGCATCATGTTTATTTTTCATGAAATTTGAAATGGGGATGACAAACCCTAGCACTAAATGAAATGCATTTAGGATCAAAATAAAAATATTCTCAATGAACCCAAAATGCTCTTCAGAAAAGTTCATTATTTTTGGATTGGTCTAGAACCTCTCCCAAAAATGGTGCACATTTTCCTAGGCCATTCTGGATTTTTGAATTAATCCATAAAGTATTTGCATTTGGGCATTTAATTACTATAAATATTTTAATTGCCCAAATAATTTGAAAATGGTTGAGGGCTGTTGAAAACATTTCAACAAAGGCCCACAATTTATTTCAGGATTTTATAAAGTGGCTTAGTATTTTACTAAATCAGAAACAAATGTCAGAAAATAGAAAATAGAAATAAAGACAGAGGAGAGAGTTACGGCCTACCTGGGGCTCACCTCTCAGCCCATCTGGCCCAATTCCACCGGCCCAGTCCACCACCGCTTACCTCCCTGTCGTCTTCCCTTGCCGGGGAGGGCAAGCGTGGCCGCCAGCCTGCACACACCGAGCCACCTCCCCGCGCCGCCTCCCTCGCCGCCTGGACGCCTCCCGCGACGCCACGCAGCCCTCTCGATCCTCTCTCACTCTCCCCCCGACCACGTCCCCTCCTCTGGCTCCCTCTCTCTCCCACCGAGCGGAGCTCGTCGCCGCCGCTCGCCACCACCGCAGCCACCGGCCACCTCTCGCCCTGCCGCTGCACCCAAAAGATCCGCCCCGTCACCCTAGCCCTCTCTGCCGAGACGCACGCCCTTCTCTTCATCTTCGAGTTCGGCCACCGACGACCGCCGCCTCGATTCGCCATCGCAGGAGCTTCCCCGAGCCCGCTGAGCTGCCTCCCCGACCCCTTGTGAGCTCCCGGTCACTTTCCCCCTCACCCCGTGGCCTATTCCTCACCGTAGACGCCGATTCGAAGAAGCCCGAAAACTCCCCGCCGTCGGCCATGGCGCCGCCGTGGCTAGAGCCACAATGGCTCAAAGCCAACCTCACTTTTGTGCTCAGCGCAGCACCAGGAGCTCGTAGCCACCACCCGCTCCTCCTCCCGTGCACCGTAGCGTCAAACCCGACCCCGCCCGAACTCCGGTCGCCGCCAAAGCTCGTCGCCGGCAAGATTCCGGCTGCCCCGTGACCACCCGTCTGGTCCATTAGATGCCCGAGTGCAAGAGCTCCTCCCCGGTGCGCTCAGCGCGCCAAACCACCGCCCGAAGCTCAAATCCGAGCCGCGCCACCGTCGTTTTGGTCGTCGCCGACCATGCTCCGGCGAGTGTCGACGTGGTGTCATTAGCACCTAATCCCGCAGCCTAAACCACCCCCCAGGGTCACTAACAAGTGGGCCCGGCCCTGTAATTTTTGGTTAAGGTTTTAAACTAAACCTTAACTAACCCGCTGACGTGGCACCGTTAGATTAGCTAATCAGGGTTAGTAGTGACACTGACATGTGGGCCCGTGTCTCGCTAATTTTAGTTAGTGCTAAAACTAACTCTTTTAGCCTCGAGTCAGCGACGATGGACCCCACTGGTCAGGTTTGACTCGAGGCGCCAGTTGACCTCTTGACATCATTGTGATGTCATCTCGACGCAATAACACATTTTCGGATTTATTATAATTCAGGAAATTCCAGAATATATCCAAAACTTCTAAAATTCATAGAAAATCAACCGTAGCTCCAAATCAAATAATTTATATATGAAAAATTATCAGAAAAATCCAATCTATCCATCTGTACCACTTTCATGCATGATTGAACAAGTTAACCTCACTGAATAGGATGAATCATGATTAGGGCAATTTATGAAATAGCATTTGGAGTTGGAATTTAACCTTGTTTGAATTCCACTTCAATTAACTTGGCTTACTGCTGCATTAGGTCAATTAAGTACCTTAACATGACATGTCATTCATGTGAATGTGCATTGCATTGATCGTGTTCTTTCTCAGTTGCCGGTGTTTGTCCCCTCTCAGTAGACGACGTTCCGACGATTGTTCGATGACACCGATGAAGAACTATATTATCTTGAAGTGCTGCAAGCAAAACCCCTTGTTCATGCCGATACAATCCCACTCTCTCGCTCCTGCTCTCTTTTACTGCATTAGGACAACAACGATTTATACATTACTTGCTCATGTAGCTGAACCCCTTTATCCTCTACATGACTGTCATTCCACAAGTAAATAGATGAAACCCACTAGCATGAGTAGGAGTTGTTTGAGCCTGTTGTGCCTACTCATTCATGCTTGTTTGTCATGCACCGCCATCGCTTAGAGTTGAGTCAGGTCGATTCATCGGGAATGAATTGGAATGGGTGTGTGAACATGTCCTCTCGTGTGCGATCTAAGTGTGTGAACACGATTTGGTAAAGGTAGCGGTGAGAGGCCATGTAGGAGTACATGGTGGGTTGTCTCATTGCAGCCGTCCTCGTGAACTGAGTTCGTGTTTGTGATCCATGAACAGTTACTACCACACATTGGGTTCCGTAACTCGACCCTCTCGACTTATTAATCAACTTGATCTCCGCCCAGAGTTGCAACTAGTTTCGGTGTTTGTAGGATATGTGTTGGGGGTCGTGCGTGGCGCTGACCCTAGGGGTGGGCTATGTTATGTAGATACACCGTGGCACGGTGTACCGGGCGCCGCTTGGTGTCTCGGGAACCCTGCTCACATCGTTTGGGGCCGTGGCGACACCCGGCCGGATCTCCTTGCGGATGGAACCCGAATAGGCGATAAACACGGACGAGAGACTTGTGGGGTTAGTCGGTCGTGGCCGACTCCCTCGCCCGACTTCCGCTTGAAGGTTGCCGAGGTACATGGCGTGTCTGAGGCGATAAGTGGCGAGAGCGTGTGTGAAGAAGTACACCCTGCGGGTTATCATTATCTATTGAATAGCCGGATTCCTCGGATATGGAAACTTGGACCCTTGCATAGTTCATAGACAAGTGAAAGTGGATACTCTAAAATGCGCAAGATAAGCGTGAGTGCTATGGATGGCGTTCTCGTAGGGAGACGGGAGCGGATCCATAGTGGTGTATTGATATGGTGAATATGTGGACTCGTGCGCCACCTCAAAAGAGTTACTTGCAATGTAGTTCGGGATAGCCACCGAGTCAAAGCTGGTTTGCTGCAGTCAAACTCCACCACCCCCTTTATTGATAATGATGCATATGTAGATAGTTCTGATGTAAGTCTTGCTGAGTACAATTGTACTCACGTTTGCCTATTTTTTGTTTTCACAGAGAGACGTCAGTCTCGCTAGTAGTTCCACGTGGACTTCGACGTTTAGCTTGTTACCTCAACTACGATCTTGTGCCCTCGGCAGGATGTGGTAGATAGTCAGGCTTCTCAGCCTTTTTCATTTGTAGATGTCTGTACTCAGACATGTTAAGCTTCCGCTTGTGCTTTGACTTGTATGCTCTGAGTGTTGGGTCATGAGACCCATGTTTGTAATATCTCGCTCCTCGGAGTCTAATGAATAAATATTTGAGTCGTAGAGTTATGTTGTGATGCCATGTTGTATTTACACATATTGAGCATATTGTGTGTATGTTTGAAATGCTTGGTATGTGTGGGATCCGACAAACTAGTTGTTTATCCTTGGCAGCCTCTCATATGGGGAAATGTAGTCTCGTGCTTACGGCGATAGTAGTCCGCTACAGCCGGTTCACCGGAGTCCTGCTAGCCCAGACTCTGCTTGGACACTTGGTGGCGGCATGTGTTTCACTTGTTCCTATATACGTCCCTTTGGGGAAATGTCGCGGTGATATTCGAGTCTGCCTAGCTGCTACATGCCGGGATACCGGAGTCTGTTAGCCTAGTGCTACAGCCCGAATTCATACGTTGATGACCGACATGCTCGATGTGATTCATGTATGCTGTCCCCATGGGTTAGCGCCGCTTTGGGTTCACGACTAGCCATGTCGGCCGGGTTCTCTGTCATATGGATGCTAGCGACACTATCATATCGTGAGCCAAAAGGCATAAACGGTCCCGGGCCATGGTAAGGCGACACCGTGGAAATACCGTGCGTGAGGCCGCAAAGTGATATGAGGTGTTACCGGCTAGATCAATGTGACTTGGAATCGGGGTCTGACAGCGTTGGTATCGAGCCTGTTGCTGAGGATTACCAAGTCAAACTGGTGAAGTTGTGTCTAGAAATGCTTTAGTTATGTAAGGAATTGATTATGGAAGGAGCGTAAGGCTCTTTTTACTCCTTATACCTCATGGCCTTCGATCCGAGTCATCCTCTTCTCTTCTCTACGGGTTTAAGAACTAGGCTTCTCATCTATCTATTAGGATGACGTGTTACTAATCCATAGACCTTTAAGATTGTTGGTTTTAAGCCCCAGTTCAGTTCCTACTATGTAGCGACCTGACCCAAAATCGGTCAAGTCTACGTATGCATGCCATCCCAAGATCATCTTTGGTACTCACGGTACATCGATGAAATAATCAAAGTTCAATCACACCTGAATTTATTACATGATTCTCATATAGAGTCTTTATTACAAGAGAATAAATTCGGCCAAAGGCCAACTCATGAGAATTAAAATAAAATAAGCTGCGGAAGCGTAGACGAAATAGCGAGTCCATCCGACTCAAGGGCAATCGCCAAGCGCGGGCGTAGCCTCACTCTGATCGGAATAAACCTACGCAACATAAGGCGTTGCAGCCGTGTAGGTCAGCTTTTGAATAAGTGGCAAGTCATGAAGAAAATAACAATAATAAAATTACTAACACTATATGCATTTTGGGTGTGGGGCTCTAAGTTTCATCATTTTGCTAAAAGCAGTTTTCCCTACTACGGTGGACTTGCTTGCAAATACTACAAAATTGTTGGTAGTTATTGAGATGGTTCCGCCAACCAATGTCTCATTCCCAAATTATTAAGTCATAACCCCTCAAATTAATTTATTAGTTTTTAGTGTTGAGATTTCGAATACTTCCAAGTTCCGAGGCTCAAATTATGCAGAATCGGGACACGGCTAATCGATTAGATCTTTAACTCGCAGAGGTTTGCGCACTTTACCCGCAAGAATCATTCCCTCCTTTTAAGTCTTAGCACTTCATGGTGTTTGAAGACGGGATGAATGAAACAGGGTCTTCCGAAGAGTTCTTCTGGCTACTGCCGGTACCCATCCAATCCTACCGTTCTTCTACATCTTGTAGTACCGTCCAGCCAGCGTCACAACTAGGGTTGACCCAGCCAGAGCCCATAATGGCTTGCGGCTGCACAGGTAAGCTTCCGGTCAATGGGGCATCCATCCGTCTCTTCGTGGCTGGGTGAAGCTTTCCGCAAGATGTCATGGCACTTCTCCATGCATCCGGCCAACCTTTGGGTTCTCCGTGGTGCCCGTCAACAAATCCTCCACCCAGTAGTGAATTCCGAAGTCCATCTTGAGCATTAAAGTTCATGGGGTTGTCATCATCATTGACTCTCATATCTTTCTTATGAATTCACTCAACCAATCCCGTCTATGAGCATAGCAAAAGTAAACTACTTCGTCCCGGGCCATGGTAACAAGGGGGAAATTGGTTCATCCTACCACATGATACTACTCAAGATTATAACTTCAAAATTTCAACTACTGCATGCATGGTGGGGTGGTATAATTTCTAATGCACAAAATCATAGGTATTGAAAATAACATGATCAAGACTTGCCTTGCTGACGATCTTCGTAAGCTAAGGACTCGTAGTAGCAAGCTTCGCACTCCGGAAACTCTACCGAGACAAACAATAATCACAATAAGCATATAGCATAGGATCACTTAACACAATGGCATAGTAACATAACACACCAAAACAAACGAATCAAAACCCAAAGGAAAAACTCAAGAAAATCCAACTCAAAGTTTTCCTACTTCAAGCAACAACTAGAAATAGTTTTACATAACAAAAATTTTCTCAACATGACCTAAGCATGAGTTTATGTTAACTTAACAGAAAAGAATGCATTAAGCAACTAGGAGCAAAAAGAATCAATTTAAAAGCTATTATGAAACTCCTATTAGGCCTAATTCAATTTCTATTAAGAAAAATAAAATAAAAGTTTTATTTATTATAAATAAAAGTTCATGCTATAAAGTGACAGAAACTAACCTAGAATAATCAATCACATGTTAAAAATAAATTTATTTACTAATTATAATAATAGGAAAACAGTAGCTAGTTAATTAATTAAGAATAACAAGATTCGGCTAGAAACTATTTTTATTAATCCTAAAATGCCCAAATTAATTCCTATGGTTTGGCAATGTCAAAACAAAGTTGGTACAAAAGGAATCATATAAAAATAATTTTCCTAGCTCATGTTATAACAGATTTACTATTCTGACTAAAACTAAATTAAAGCAATTATAAATAATTTTAACATAGATAATTATATTTTATACAGAAACTATAATAAATTTTCAAACCAATAAAAAAAGAATCACCTAAAAATATTAAGTAGAATAAAAGATATGAATTTTTCAAATCAGGAACTATTCTGTTAAAACAGAAAAACGAAAATAAAGAAAAACGGCTAAATGGGCCTAACTAACGCACTGCGCGTAATATAACTAAAACGGGCCTAGGGTTAAACGAATCGGGCCGGTACTAAAAATAAAACCCTAACTTAAAAATAAACCGTAACGAACCGGGCGAACTGGTTTATATAAAAGAACTTACCCTTCGTGGGTGTTCTAATCACGCCGCTCACGCGAGATCGGGCGGTGGGGGCGAAGTCCGGTGGCTTACCGGAGTTGGACGGCGGCGGCGGCTCGGGCGGCGAGTGCGTCGGCGTCTCCGGTCGTCGGGGAGGTCGGCGGGGTGCTCCGGCGGGTGCGGACGGGCTCGGGGGGTGGTCTGGTGGAGTCGGTGGAGCTCGGGGTGGGCTAGGGCGACGCGGCGAGGCAAATGGCGGCGAGGTTCGGCAAGTCCGCGAAAGCGTGAGGAGGAGGAGAGGTTTGGCGAGGGGGAATGGGGTGCGGGGAGGGTACTTATAGGCGGGGCCTCACCTTGGGCGGGGATGAATCGGGGCGTGGATCGAATCCCGGATCCTTCGGGATCCGGCGAGCGGCGGCGCGGCGAGGTGGCGTGGGCGGGGGGTTGAAGGAGGTGGGGGTCCACCTGTCGGCGACGGCGGGGAGCGGGCGCTCGGTCGGTTGACCGAGCCGAAGCCGATTCGGGCAGGGCTAGAAATATTGGCCATGAGCTGGCCGTCATTTGGCCTGGGTGGGCCGCTTGGTGGCCTTTGGCCGGGCGGTCGGTGGGGCTGCCTGGCTGTTAATTTGGGCAGTTGGCTGGCGCTGTTTTTTTTTTTTTTGAAAATAAACACAGAGTTATAAAATATAAAATATAAATATTTTATATAGAACATATATATATCAAAATGATCAGGGGAATATTCCCTATCATTTGAACATTTTTCCAGGGGCAAAATCCAAAGTTTATAAAAAAATCATTTCTTTCCAAATTCAAATAAAATTCAAATTTGAATTCAAAACTTTTGGCATTGTTTTCCTCTGATATTTTTGGAGTGTCATGTTTACTCCTCTCATACTCTTGCTCAAGTATTTATCAGGCATAGTTTTTGAAATGATTCCCACTTGCCAAAGTTTGAATTCAAATTCCAAAACTCAAAATCCTCTGAAACTTCAAATGGCACTCAAATTCAAACAGAATGCATAGATGCTTAGCTATAATTGTAAAACATTCCAAATAGGAAATTTGGGATGTTACATACTATTTCTGTATGATAACTGTTGATCTTGGAACCTTGATATTGTGATGTTGAGTGGTTATGCCACCATTTTTGCAGGATGTCTCAAATCATTTTGAGCATTTACACCGTTATCTGTGTCGATTCATCCTGTGTCTCTAATTAGTCTGATGCATTTGCAAATCCCTTCTTTCCATTCCCAATGTCCTTTATGGTCAGAATAAGCACACTAATCGGTAAGTTGAGGTACTTTGTTGCCTCGGCGTAGATGTTGGAGCTATTATTATGACCTAGGTGTTTAGGAAGTCACCTAGTAATTTAGCAATGCTTTTGTATCCCCAGTGTGATGATTCTGGCCATTATTCTTGAAAGCATCCCGTGATGTTATTAGTTAGTAGGCAATCTATTCCTGGGTTCTTGAACCCGAGATTCACCCTACCTCATGTTGTTAGTATTTGCTAGTTCCTTTAGGATATTAGTAACTTTGTGATAGTCCTCGAGGTTCGTGGTATATCCTTCTTCCAAATACCATGAACCACTTATGGCAGAAGTTTGTTAGATCAAAAGATCACAACAGAAGTGGCCTCGATGAGTTCTCCATTCTAATTGTGACTCTGCCAGTTCAACCTTTCTGCATGGGTTATCCGGAAGAAATATGTTGAAATCGTTCGACATACTAATCCATGCCTCCACAACTCGAAAAGTTATATGATCCTTTGAGTTGTTTCCATTGTAGTTGTATTCCGATCCCCGTCTATCAGTTGATAGTCAGGAGTAGTTGTGCATTCATGTTATCAATGCCTATTACTCATGTGGTCCGTCAAGCCACTCTATTCCGGAATGACTAGGAGAAACAAACTCCAGTACCTCATCCATATCCAGGATTGGGTCAAAGCAGTTGTATTCCACAGATCAAAATGCCAATTCAGCTTTTGTTCTGTTCTACCCTGAAGTATTACCCACTTTATGTCAGGAACATCATGAGAATTGCACCTTCTCTTTTGAATTCTTGTCGTAGTGATACTTCTCGCCATCATTGTTCATTTCCTCGGTGTCGTGTTGTCGCAACCGGAATGCCGACAAGTGAATTGTGGTGTGTGAAATCGATACTCCTAGCAACATCGTTGCTTGGTAGTAAATGGACAATACTCTCATTCTTAGCGTGTTGGTTATTAAATCATCATCCTAAGATTAATCGTGCTACCTAGTCCTTATTTCTGGTGCACACTTTGATTGATGAGTTAGGATCTTGTCAAGTCCTCACTCATTTGATCATATCGTCTTGCCCTCAAAAGCAAGATTGTTCTCGAGCTTAGTAACATACCGGTGGTTCGTGACTTTCCAAATATCTTCTTGGAAGTGTTACCGGGTTGTTTCCTGACTGTTATGTTGAGCTCGTGATCAAGTTGGTTTCTTGTAAATCACCCCTTCTCCAAGAATCTGTGTTGGATACCCTGAGCTAGTTGGTTAAGCTTAACAACAACTTGGAGAGTTGGAAGATGAAAGCTTGCCTGACTTAGTTCATCACTAAGGGATATCCTTGTGTGTGTGGGTGTGTTGAGGAAAGATGATATCTTCATCGATTGATCCCCATGATCATTTGTTGAATCTATTGTCTTGTCCAAACCTTGACTCGAGTATGGGCTATCGTCAAGTCAAATCAGAACCAACGATGTTCGTAATGTTGTCTTACTCGTGGTTGATCCCTCGAGCATACACCATTATATCATTTGGTCTGACCAATACTATCACCGTGTTCACATGATGGTGGAAGTCCAGTGATATGGAAATTCCGATGAGTTGCTGTTGAGCCCATCAGTGGCATTTTGTCTTCCCCATGATTCATGTTGAACATCAACCTAGTGTTGAAAACTTTGTAAGCAATGCCTTCGTGTTCCGTTCATGAAGCTTATGCTTGGATGGAAGAAGTGACTTCCTCGATTTCATGTGCTTTAGGTGTAAGTTGCCGCCATGAATTTGAGAAAGGTTTGTTTTGTTTCCTCTGGAATCGTCCCAAGTTAGTCATGCACGTGCGAAGTGCCCTATGGTTTGATAGGTTGGCCACCTCCACTCCATATGTGTTCCCAGCACACCAAGCCACTGATTTACTTGTTCAAGGAGAAGAAGTTCCTTCATAAGAGCTAATCATATGACTTATGCAAGGGCTTCGCTCTCCGCAATGATGGTTCCCAACCAGCACTTGGTAGTGTTCTAATATAAGACGACTACGTGGTCATGCTTGTCTGGGACAGCGTGTTCACTTGTATGTAGCAGAACCAGCTCATGTTTTGGAGCTTGCTATCGTGGTTCATTCCCCGAGAATCTCGCAACTCCACCTCGTCGATTTGTGTTGCAACTTTTCTTTTCAGACATGTGAGCCTGAAGTATCCTGTTTCTAACCAGATCTGAATCTCAGGCAGATATGATGGTTGGAACATTCCCAGCATTTGCGTTATGTTCCCAGCTTGCACCCCAGTAATTGTTGTTTAGGATCATCTTCAAAAGTGGTCTTACCATGGGTCCCATCCATTTCCGGTGATAAGCAAAAATCATCCATTGCGTTGTCTTCAACAAGGTAGTCCACATCATCCATTCTAGTCTGAGTATGTCATTCTTTCGAACTCCTTCAAATGATCGATTGTGATTGCCTTAGGTTGGTATGAAGAGTTTCAATGATCTCTGAATCAAAAGTAATTCTTTTTGCCACTTAAGGGAACAGCTCAACGAATCACTTTTCCCAAGGTGCCCCGTTACGGGATCATGGTAAATATTTCCTCGCCACCTTGACACCATCCACCATCTTTCTAAGCGTGGAATTGTTGCCCACCAATCAAACCCCGTCATTTGTTCTTCCATCCCTCTCGATGTGTTCCGTGTCACAGCTCGAGAGATGTTTCAATGTCTCGCTCAATGAGTGATCCTGAGTTGTTCGATCTTCGAGAAGATCGATCCTTCTAGAGTTATCCTTTTCCTCTCGTTGTCATGATAGTTGGAGTACTCAGAGCAAGACATCGAGACAAAGATGGTGATTGGATCAACGTTTATTTGAAGTGCAACCTGGATCGTGAAGATTGTACTAGTTTTGTGACTCCCCTTTTCCTCTTACCTCACGTCTTGAATCTCGGGGCGAGATTCTTGTTTAGTGGGGGTGAGTTGTCATAGCCCTAGAGCTTGCTTGTAACTAGTGGCAATGCATCCATGCATCATGTTTAGTTTTCATGAAATTTGAAATGGAGATGACAAACCCTAGCACTAAATGAAATGCATTTAGGATCAAAATAAAAATATTCTCAATGAACCCAAAATGCTCTTCAGAAAAGTTCATTATTTTTGGATTGGTCTAGAACCTCTCCCAAAAATGGTGCACATTTTCCTAGGCCATTCTGGATTTTTGAATTAATCCATAAAGTATTTGCATTTGGGCATTTAATTACTATAAATATTTTAATTGCCCAAATAATTCTGAAAATGGTTGAGGGCTGTTGAAAAACATTTCAACAGTGCCCACAATTTATTTCATGATTTTATAAAGTGGCTTAGTATTTTACTAAATCAGAAACAAATGTCAGAAAATAGAAAATAGAAATAAAGACAGAGGAGAGAGTTACGGCCTACCTGGCCCTCACCTCTCAGCCCACCTGGCCCAATTCCACCGGCCCAGCCCACCACCGCTTACCTCCGTGTCGTCTTCCCCTTGCCAGGAGGACAAGCGCGTGGCCGCCGCGCGCCGGCACACGCTCGAGCCACCTCCTGCTTCCGCCGCCTCCCCCTCGTCGCCCTGGACGCCTCCCGCGACGCCACGCAGCCCTCTCGACCCTCTCTCACTCTCCCCCCGACCACGTCCCCTCCTCTGGCTCCCTCTCTCTCCCACCGAGCGGAGCTCGTCGCCGCCGCTCGCCACCACCGGAGCCACCGGCCACCTCTCGCCCTGCCGCTGCACCCAAAAGATCCGCCCCGTCACCCTAGCCCTCTCTGCCGAGATGCACGGCGCCGGAGGCCCCGAGCAGCCGCCCTTCTCTTCATCTCCGAGTTCGGCCACCGACGACCGCCGCCTCGATTCATCGTCGCAGGAGCTTCCCTGAGCCCGCTGAGCTGCCTCCCCGACCCCTTGTGAGCTCCCGGTCACTTTCCCCCTCACCCCGTGGCCTATTCCTCACCGTAGACGCCGATTCGAAGAAGCCCGAAAACTCCCCGCCGCCGGCCATGGCGCCGTCGTGGCTAGAGCCACAATGGCTCGAAGCCAACCTCACTTTTGTGCTCAGCGCAGCACCAGGAGCTCGTAGCCACCACCCGCTCCTCCTCCCGTGCACCGTAGCGTCAAACCCGACCCCGCCCGAACTCCGGTCGCCGCCAAAGCTCGTCGCCGGCGAGATTCCGGCTGCCCCGTGACCACCCGTCTGGTCCATTAGATGCACGAGTGCAAGAGCTCCTCCCCGGTGCGCTCAGCGCGCCAAACCACCGCCCGAAGCTCAAATCCGAGCCGCGCCACCGTCGTTTTGGTCGTCGCCGGCCATGCTCCGGCGAGTGTCGACGTGGCGTCATTAGCACCTAATCCCGCAGCCTAAACCACCCCCCAGGGTCACTAACAAGTGGGACCCGGCCCCTGTAATTTTTGGTTAAGGTTTTAAACTAAACCTTAACTAACCCGCTGACGTGGCACCGTTAGATTAGCTAATCAGGGTTAGTAGTGACATTGACATGTGGGCCCCGTGTCCTGCTAATTTTAGTTAGTGCTAAACTAACTCTTTTAGCCCTCGAGTCAGCGACCGTGGACCCCACTGGTCAGGTTTGACTGGAGGCGCCAGTTGACCTCTTGACATCGGTGTGATGTCATCTTGACATAATAACCCATTTTACGGATTTATTATAATTCAGGAAATTCGAATATATCCAAAACTTCTAAAATTCATAGAAAATCAACCGTAGCTCCAAATCAAATAATTTATATATGAAAAATTATCAGAAAAATCCAATCTATCCATCTGTACCACTTTCATGCATGATTGAACAAGTTAACCTCACTGAATAGGATGAATCATGATTAGGGCAATTTATGAAATAGCATTTGGAGTTGGAGTTTAACCTTGTTTGAATTCCACTTCAATTAACTTGGCTTACTGCTGTATTAGGTCAATTCAGTACCTTAACATGACATGTCATTCATGTGAATGTGCATTGCATTGATCGTGTTCTTTCTCAGTTGCCGGTGTTTGTCCCTCTCGATGAGCGACGTTTCGACGATTGTTCGATGACACCGATGAAGAACTATATTATCTTGAAGTGCGGGCAAGCAAAACCCCTTGTTCATTCGATACAATCCCACTCTCTCGCTCCTGCTCTCTTTTACTGCATTAGGACAACAACAATTTATCATTACTTGCTGCGGTAGCTGAACCCTTTATCCTCTGCATGACTGTCATTCCACAATAAATAGATGAAACCCACTAGCATGAGTAGGAGTTGTTTGAGCCTGTTGTGCCTACTCATTCATGCTTGTTTGTCATGCGTGCTACTACTTAGAGTTGAGTCAGGTCCGATTCATCGGGAATGAATTGGAATGGTGTGTGAACATGTCCCTCGTGTTCGAGCTAAGTGTGTGAACACGATTTGGTAAAGGTAGCGGTGAGAGGCCATGTAGGAGTACATGGTGGGTTGTCTCATTGCAGCCGTCCTCGGGAACTGAGTTCGTGTTTGTGATCCATGAACAGTTACTACCACACATTGGGTTCGGTAACTCGACCCTCTCGACTTATTAATCAACTTGATCTCCGTCCGGGAGTTGCAACTAGTTTCGGTGTTTGTAGGATATGTGTTGGGGGCCGTGCGTAGCGCTGACCCTAGGGGTGGGCTATGTTGCGGTAGATACACCATGGCACGGTGTACCGGGCGCCCGTTTGGTGTCTCGGGAACCCTGCTCACATCGTTTGGGGCCGTGAGCGACACCCCGGCCGGATCTCCTTGCGGATGGAACCCGAATAGGCGATAAACCTGGACGAGAGACTTGTGGGGTTAGTCGGTCGTGGCCGACTCCTCGCCCGACTTCCGCTTGAAGGTTGCCGAGGTACATGGCGTGTGAGGCGATAAGTGGCGAGAGCGTGTGTGAAGAAGTACACCCTGCAGGTTATCATTATCTATTGAATAGCGGATTCCTCGGATATGGAAACTTGGACCCTTGCATAGTTCATAGACAAGTGAAAGTGGATACTCTAAAATGCGCAAGATAAGCGTGAGTGCTATGGATGGCGTTCTCGTAGGGAGACGGGAGCGGATCCATAGTGGTGTATTGATATGGTGAATATGTGGACTCGTGTGCGCCACCTCAAAAGAGTTACTTGCAGTCGTAGTTCAGGATAGCCACCGAGTCAAAGCTGGTTTGCTGCAGTCAAACTCCACCACCCCCTTTATTGATAATGATGCATATGTAGATAGTTCTGATGTAAGTCTTGCTGAGTACAATTGTACTCATGTTTGCCTATTTTATGTTTTTGCAGAGAGACGTCAGTCTCGCTAGTAGTTCCACGTGGACTTCGACGTTTAGCTTGTTACCTCAGCTACGATCTTGTGCCCTCAGCAGGATGTGGTAGATAGTCAGGCTTCTCAGCCTTTTTCATTTGTAGATGTCTGTACTCAGACATGTTAAGCTTCCGCTTGTGCTTTGACTTGTATGCTCTGAGTGTTGGGTCATGAGACCCATGCTTGTAATATCTCGCTCCTCGGAGTCTAATGAATAAATATTTGAGTCGTAGAGTTATGTTGTGATGCCATGTTGTATTTACACATATTGAGCATATTGTGTGTATGTTTGAAATGCTTGGTATGTGTGGGATCCGACAAACTAGTTGTTTATCCTTGGCAGCCTCTCATATGGGGAAATGTAGTCTCGTGCTTCTGAGCGATAGTAGTCCGCTACAACCCGGTTCACGGAGTCACGCTAGCCCAGCACTACTGCTTGGACACTTGGTGGCGGCATGTGTTTCACTTTGTTCCTATGTCATCCCTTCGGGAAATGTCACGCGGTGATATTCGAGTCCTGCCTAGCTGCTACAGCCGGGATACCGGAGTCCTGTTAGCCAGTGCTACAGCCCGAATTCATACGTTGATGACCGACATGCTCGATGTGATTCATGTATGCCTGTCCCCATGGGTTAGCGCGCTTTGGGTTCACGACTAGCCATGTCGGCCCGGTTCTCTGTCATATGGATGCTAGCGACACTATCATATCGTGAGCCAAAAGGCGTAAACGGTCCCGGGCCATGGTAAGGCGACACCCGTGGGAATACCGTGCGTGAGGCCGCAAAGTGATATGAGGTGTTACCGGCTAGATCAACGTGACTTGGAATCGGGGTCCTGACACATGTAAATAGATAATTTAGTGCCATTGGTTATTTACTTTAAACATAATGCATTGACGTGTTAGTGTAGAGGCGCACAAAAAGAAATGGATATTGTAGTTAGCTACTTAAAAGTGTTACCTCATATGATTACATAGCCTCCATTTCATAAATTATGCACCGTTGAATTCATATATGAATATTACATATATTACTTCAAAATAGAAACTTAAATCATCCAAGACTAATGAATGTGAATGCAAGAGTAACAATGGTGCATGTGTATGATAGCTACATTGTTTGTTTGAAGAAACATCACTGTAACTTTGGCATGCACAACTGAAAAGGTTTATTTAAATAGAAAAAAATGTGATATGTGAGTGTCCAATCTTTATAGCGTTGAATCGATATTGTACCTTTGGCCACGATACGAAGTAGATATTGACTTATGTTCAAGCGATGCACGTCTACGATCGCTAGATAGTGATACGTGAATGAATTGTGCAATCTCTCTCACACGCATACATATCTCATTTCCCTTAGGGCATCGGAATCACACACGCGCACTTCTTGTATTTATCTCCCTCCGTCAGGGTTAAATTCATCTTTCTACCCCGTCCTACAAGTCTCTCACACAGAAATACACATGCTCTCTATGTCTAACACGCACACCCCTTTAATTCTGCCCACCCACATCCACTAATGTCTCAAAGTATAATAATGTCTCTCACACATATGCTATCTACCTATCCCTTAATATAGCTAGATATGTGTCACACAAACTCCTTCTCCCTACTAGCAAGATGCCCATGTGCGTTGCACGGAACATCAAGATGCATTTGTATGAGAAGTTTATCTTGTGGGAGAAAAGGATAAACAAGGGAATGCCTTATTTGCAAATGCGGAGAGGGGTGTGGGTATCTTTTGCAAAATTGCCATATTTTCCTTCCTGTCATGGGATATAAATCGGATGGCCTATATTGCAGGATGGCAGGAACACCATCATCACCAACTCTGTTTTTTATAAGGGTATAGATATGTGAGTGTCACTGCCTCAGAGGTGTCAAAACCGGCGGATCTCGGGTAGGGGGTCCCGGCTGTGCGTCTAGGCGGATGGTAACAGGAGACAAGGGACACGATGTTTTTACCAGGTTCGGGCCCTCTCGATGGAGGTAATACCCTACCCCGCTTGTTTAATATTGATGATATGGGTAGTACAAGAGTAGATCTACCGAGAGATCAAGGAGGCTAAACCCTAGAAGCTAGCCTATGGTATGATTGTTGTTCGTCCTACGGACTAAAACCCTTCGGTTTATATAGACACCGGATAGGTTAGGGTTACACAGAATCGGTTACAATGGTAGGCGATCTACATATCCGTATCGCAAAGCTTGCCTTCCACGCCAAGGAAAGTCCCATCCGGACACGGGACGAAGTCTTCAATCTTGTATCTTCATAGTCTTGGAGTCCGCCGTGATGATAGTTCGGCTATCCGGACATCCCCTAGTCCAGACTCCTCAAGAGCCCTGAACCAGGCTTCAATGACGACGAGTCCGGCGCACATATTGTCTTCGGCATTGCAAGGCGGGTTCCTCCTCTGAATACTTTATATAAGGTTTTGAACACCGGGATAGTGTCCGCTCGCAAAACAAGTTCCACATACCACCGTATAGAGAATAATTTTGCACAGATCTGTTGGCGTACTCAAGGGCGTGACATCACACCACACGCCAGCCTTTATATGAATCATTTTTACCGTTCCACCTTAGCGCGTTTAGCGAGGCGGTTTCCTTGGCACGTCTTATCAAAGCATAGATCGTGCCCCTTTATTCCGGATTCTCATCAATACGGACGTGGGTAACCATCCGCGCCATTGATTACGGCGCTTGGGAGATAGCGAGTTTTACCGGGCTGGTGGGGGCGATAACTTCGTCCGTCCATATAAGGGATAAGGATCCACCTTTTCACCCACGCCTTCTTCCTCCTTTGCTCATCCATTTCCTTTTCGAGCTCCAGCGCCCAAGTCCGCACATCCCACCTCAACCTTCTCCAACCATGTCCGGGCGGGAGGCAGGTGGATGGCCTCCTCCGTCACGGAGGGCACATCACAAGGCTGTGGGAGGCTGGATACTTGTCCAGCAACATCGCGATAGGCTGCCCGGACGGGGCAGCTCATTCCAACCCCGGGCCCCATGAGAGGTGGTGTTTCTCCCCACTTCCTCCGCTGGACTAGGTTTTCCACTTCACCCATTTGTCAGGGGCTCATGTTCTACTACGGCATGGACTTGCACGACTGGCCCAATTTCATCCTCAACATCTCGGCGTTTATCGTCGTGTGCGAGGCCTTCCTCTGCATCCAGCCCCACTTCGGCCTATGGCTGAAGACCTTCAATGTCAGGCCGAAGGTTGTGGGCGGCCGTCAAGCGGAGTGCGGAGGCGCCATGGTTGGCAAGATGGCCAAAGTCCTATGGCTCGAGGGCTCTTTGTGGATACAATAAAGGGGTGGCAATCGGGGTGGTTCTACATCACCGAGCCACGCGACCCCAAACGGGTGGCGGCCCCCGAATTCAGATCTGGCTTCCCCACACGGCTCTCGTCATGGAAAGGGACGGGCCTGACGTGGGGGAATTCGGATGAGCTATCCGGACTCCAAACATGCGTCTGAAACCTGGTGGACAAGAATCTCAGGCTTGTCAACGTAATCCAGGTGATGCTCATCCGCCGGATTCTCCCATGCCAACAACGGGCCTTCAAATTGTGGGAGTTCGATCGGCACGGCACCCCACTCGACAAGGCTCTTCGACACTACGTGCGAAGATGCCCGGAAGGTGCTTGTTCAAGGCGCCGAGGCTCCCACATCCGCCATCAAGATCACGGATTCAGCTCGTCAGCGTCAAGCCAGCGAGGTGAGTTATTTTACCCTTTATGGGACTCTTTTTTCATAGTTTGACTCTATGTGGGATCTAAAACTCCCTAACCTTTAACAGGACTGGCTGAAGACGTCCGGACAGGTTAGCTGTCCGGCTCCTTTGCCAGAAGACCCAGCGGACGCCCGATTGACGGGGCTGCTGGCTCCGGTACCTCATGTGGTGCCGGAGAAGAAGGCCAAGAAGGAGGCAACGGGAACTCGAAGGAGCTCCGACACTGGTGTTGTCGATTTCAAGCGCAGAATCTTCTCCGAGGACGAGGAGGAAGAAAAAAGCCTCTCCCAGTGGGAGGAGAGGAAAGGAAGGCCGCCCCAACCGGGAGGCCGGAGGGTCCAAGAAGGGAAGAACCCTTCCTCCGGACTTGTCCACCAACGTCGACAACGACGAGGAGGATTGGCCAACAAGGACCAAGCCCCTGGCGAGATCGTAAGTGTCCGGATACCCATGGCTTTTTTATCATTGCATAGTGTTCTCTAATGCCGAACAATCATGCAGCCCACCCAAGGGCGAGTTCGCCGCTTCGTCGAGCGGGTCCCTGAGTTTGTCGGAAATGGAGAGTACTTCACTTCTGGCCGCCTCCTCACCTCACTCTGCGGACGACGCCGCGGTGGGGCCCCAAGGGGGCTTGGTCAAGAGGAGGTGGCGCAGGAGGCTCCGCAAGGCAACCTCCCGGACTCCAGGCGCGTGGGGGGCGAGACCCCCAGGGGCTCTAAGCCCGACCCTCGTCCGGACTCCATGCCGGAACCTTCAGCGGTTCCGGAGTCCGACAAGCGGTCCCTTCGCAAGAAGGGTAAGACGCCGGTGTCCTCCGTCCAACCGGAGGCACCAGATAGCTTACTGGAGGCGCTTAACAGCGCTTCCATCAAGGAGGAGCACCACACTGTTATGAGTGCGGTGATCCGGACAGTTCATTCCGCCAAAAGAGGGTTGACCGAAGCCTATACCAGCCTTCTAACAGGCTTTGAGGTAAGTTTAGAATATGTAAAAATATTACCGCATAGACAGTAGCCCCTGATGCTTAGTTTGGTGTTCGGAAAGAAAAGCCGGACTAAGGATCTAAAAAGATATATGCAGGAGTCTAACATAAGTATGTCAATATGGGAATGCAGGCTACGCTGCCGACCTCTGCCGACTTGATCATGGAGGTCGATGCATTGAAGCAAAGCCTCGGCGGTCCGAGAACGAGCTCGGCCTTGCCAAGAAGCAACTCGAGGACAAGGAAGGTAAGTAATACCTTATGAAAGAAATACCTTATAGAAAGGTTTCGGTTGCAAAAAATAACAGGAATAACATGGGTACTGCAGGGGCCACGAACGAGGTGGCGACCCTGAAGGAGGCGGTGTCCGTGGCCGAAAACAAAGCGGCTGCGGAACGCACTGAGCGAGAGAAAGGGGAGGCGCGGCTAGCGGAGGTGCGGCAAGAGCTCCAGGCTCTCGTGGAAAAACACGAGAGTTTGGAGCGTGACTCGAAGACCCGAGAGTCCGAGCTTGCTTCGGCTCTTGAGAGTGCCAAAACTGCTAAGGCCGAGGCCCAAAAAGCCCTCCAGGAGATTGAGGCAATAAAGAAGATCGCGGCGGGTAAGGAATTCTTTATGCAGAGCAAGCATGTGAAAGTGAATTACTTATTACTTACCCTGATTCGGAGCTCTCCAGGAGAGTTCGCAGATCTGCCTCGTAGTGTATCAGATGCTGCCGCGTTCTACCACACCAAGGAGGGGAGCTCGACGGAGAAGGTGTTCTGGTCTCAGTATGCTGAGGCCGGACATCCGGTGCCCCTAAGAGACAAGCTGAAGCAGCTGGTCGGGATCCACAAGGTCGCCGAACAGGCCATGAAGGGCCTCATAGTTCGGTTGTGGCCATTGGAAGCTATGCCTGGGAGCTACTTTGGGCTAGTGCGGCGGCTGGTGGACGCCTGTCCACGGATTGAAGTCATCAAACGCTCCATCTGCATTGAAGGTGTCCGTCGGGCCCTTGCCCGTGCTAAAGTGCACTGGGGCAAGCTGGATGCGGAGAAGCTTGTGACGGACGGGCCACCGAAGGGCAAGGAGCATCGCACGCCCGAAATGTACTATGAGGGCCTCCTGAAGGGTGCCTGCCGAATAGAGGATGAGTGCTCCAAAGATGTAATTTTTTAATAGACTCGCATTTGTTATCCTGTACGCTGAAAACTTGTTCATATGCGCTAAACAACGCTTGTTAATTTAAAATATTACCTTCTGTGCGGCCGTTTATCAAATTTGAGAGATGGCAAGTCGTTGGCTTCAACCCCCCTGCCACGAGTGCTGGGGTGTTCGGGATAAACTTGAGCACTCTTGTTCCCATTCTTGGGTCCATCTAGGGAGGCACTCAACGCAACGAACAAGGCAACCGGACTTATGATGCTTGAACACTCTCACTTAGCTATAGAATTCTATAATTTTAAATTTCGGCGAAGCCCCTAGTGTTCGGAAGACCAAGTTCGGGGCGCTATCCACGCCTTGGCCGGACAATTCCGGTTCCTCGCTCTAAGCGGCATAAGTCTTTAGGGACCCAAAAAAACCTCTCGAACAGCGACCGGCTCTCGCCCTATCATGACGGTCAGTTTTAGCTTTCTCCACTGAGGTGCTCGACCCAGCTCAACTGGGGCACAATCGTAGTGGTTCTCCCGGTGCTACCTTAGCCGATATAACGGAACGTAAGGTACCAAAACACGGGAGCCGGGCAAACCCAACTATTGACCCAAGACATGATTCGGAGCCGATTCATATAATGCTATAAGTTCGGGGTGCCGCACTTGTGAAAGTGTTCGGACTTATCACACCATAATTTTGGGGTATTTAAGCCCCTGGTGTATTGGCCGTACCAAAGTGTACGGGTGCGGAATGTCATGAAATGAACATATATATAGATAAAGAAAAGAGTGCAATAATAGGCAAAAGCTATGTATTGTTTATTCAAAAAGGTACTGCAATGAAAGCGAGTAACGATACAAATAGTGCGATAAGCAAGGGATGGGACTATCTAACATGTCCTTCTCCGAGGGTAAGCTGCGGATGGTATGTAAAACATGTATAATGCTCGTAATAGAGACCACCAACACTCGACGTGTCTTTCGCTTCCCTGGCTGTTGCATCGTGAGTTCGGCGATTCTAGTGCCGGACAGGACTTCTGGAAAACGGAGTCCTGAAAGTAAGAAAAAGGAAGAAAAATAAAAAATAAAAAGAATGACACAATCGGGAGCCCCTGGTGCGGTTGAGCCGCATTCCGGGCGTGCCGTGGTCGTGCCCCTCCCTTTATGCCCATGGTATCTCCAGAGCGTAGTTATGTACGCGTAGTACTGGCTTCGCAATTTCGCGAGGGCTGGGGCTGGGGTCGGATTGCTACGTGTGTTTGAATCGTGCCAGGCGGTCTTGTTGCGGGTTACTCCGGGCGCGCTTGACAGTGTCCGGACGCTTAGTGGCCGGACTCGAGAATTGCTGTGAGAGGCTGCTTTGCGCCTCCGCCGCGAGGGCCGCCGTGTGCTCCTCCGTTCGGAGAGAGCGCTCGGTGTTTCCATTGACCATGATTACTCCTCGAGGGCCCGCATCTTGAGCTTGAGGTATGCGAAGTGCGGCACCGCATTGAACTTTGCGAATGCGGTTCGTCCGAGTAGTGCATGATAGCCGCTATGAACGGGACGATGTCGAAGATTAACTCTTCGCCGGAAGTTATCCGGGATCCAAGACCACTTCGAGTGTAATCGAGCCTGTATAATTGGCCTCTACACCCGTATGACACCTTTAAAGGTCGTCTTTGTAGGTTTAATCCTTGAGGGTCTATGCCCATTTTGCGACTTGTATCCCGATAAAGCAGGTTCAGGTTGCTATCGCCGTCCATCGGGACTCGGTGAGATGAAATCCGCCAATAATTGGGTCAAGAACCAATGCGGCGAAACTGCCGTGACGGATGCTAGTGGGTGGTCCTTCGATCGAAGGTGATCGGGCAGAAGACCATGGGTTGAACTTTGGGGCGATCGCTCCATCGCATATACGTCTCTTAGTGCACTTCCGCTCCCTTTTGGGTATGTGGGTTGCGATATCATGTTCACCGTCCGCACTTGTGTGGGAAAGCCCTTCCGTCCTCTATTGTTCGGCGGCCGGGCTCTTCCTCGCCATCGCTATGTAGCCCTTTTCATTGAGTTCGCACTTAACTTGCCTGCTTGTTTGAACACCCAACAATCCTGTTGGTGTGATTGGCTTTTTTCGGGGTGCCATGTATCCGCACAAGTGATCGAGTATTCGGTCCAAGTTGGACGGGCCTGGGTATTTCTTTTAAATGGCTTCTTCCGCTGACCGGTTTAGAGCCTCTGAATCCGGCATTGACGGTCGATCTTGAGATTATCGCCGTTAACGCGGCGCTTGTTCTTGTTGCGACGCGACTGCCGTTGCTGTCCTTGGTATCCGAACTATCGTGGTGTTTGGCCAAGTTGTTGCTTCGAGCTAGCCAGCTGTCCTCTCCCGCACAAAAGCGGGTCATGAGTGTTGTGAGGGCCACCATGGATTTGGCTTTTCCTATCCTAGGTGCGGGCAAGCCATTCGTGGCGGATGTTATGTTTGAAGGCTGCAAGGGCCTCTCGCATCCGGACGATCAACGATTTGATTTTTCTTTGTTAGGAACCGTGTCCGTAATTGTCCGCCGATTCTTCGGCTGCTGAATTATATGGCTAAGGTCGTCGGCGTCGGTGGTCGCACATATGTGGCCTGGAAGTTATCAAGGAATGCAGCTTCTGTGTCCTCCCAACAACCAATTGATTCTGGCGGCAAGTTGTTGAGCCAATGCCGAGCTGGTCCTTTAAGCTTGAGTGGGAGGTATTTGATGGCATGTAGATCATCACCGCGGGCCATGTGGATATGGAGGAGATAGTCCTCGATCCGCACCGCAGGATCTGTGGTACCATCGTATGATTCGATGTTCTGGGTTTGAAGCCCTCGGGATTTGATGATCCATTACTTCATCTGTGAAGCATAGTGGGTGTGCGGCACCCTCAGATTGGGCTATATCACGACGTAGCTCATATGAGCTTTGTTCATCGTGTTCGCCCACCGGTTTCTTGATCCGCGCGACGGTAATCATCCCGTCGTCACAGGCCCACGCGATCTGTAGATCGATCTTGTATGTTTTGCCTTATCCTCCAATATATCTCGCAAGTCCGCGTGTTTTCCGTGCCTTGGTACTTTTTGATCGGCGCCGGGTGTGGCTTGAGCGGAGGGCCGAGAGGCTTTTCTTCGTCGCGCCACGGGTGGCCGGTCTGCCATGTCGTCGCTGGTGACTTGGGTGCTTCCTCCTCTAATCGAGGCAACGGCATGCGTTTGGGGTAGCTTTTGGAGGGCGCTCGAGTTCATACTCTTGGCTGCAGGACTTCATCCATCCGTCGCCTAGCAGTGTCTTGGACAGCTCTAAGCTGTTGCTGCTTTTTCTTGAGGCTGCTTGCCATGGCTATAAGCCTGCGCTTGAAACGCCTCTGCTTGGCGGGATCCTCGGGCACGACAAATTGCGTCGTCGAGGCTTGCCTCATCTTCGGAGGGAGGCGATAATTATCGCCCTCGACCTCTCTTTTCTGCCGCACTATCGTGCGGACTTGCTTCTCCTCCTCCTGCGCCGAGTCCTGCTGGAGGGGGTTGTCTTCGCACCGTCCCGGTGTTATTATCTCCGTGCGGAATCACCGCTTTTATTGTGGCGGGATTTAGAGCGGCGCCACGACGCCGGGCGCTTGGTTGCTTCTTGAGGGGTCATCCTCCGTTGTTCCATCGCCGTTCCCATCTTTTGGGATGTCCACCATGTATATGTCATATGACGAGGTGGCCTTCCGAGGCCTCGTAGGCGCTGGGTCTTGGTCGCCTCCCGCATCGCCGTCCATACCGTCGATGTCTTCGAGTTGAAGTCGAGCATGTCGGTTAGATCATCGGCAGTGGCTATAAAGTGGGTGGTGGGTGGGCATTGAATTTCTTCGCCGTCAGATCCCAACCTTCCTGTCCGTAGTCCGCCAGGCTCTCCGGATAAAGAGAGAGACTTTAGTGAATTCAGGATGTCGCCAAAGGGCGTCTTGAAAGATGTCCGCGGCAAAGTGAACTCCATGACCGACACCCAATCGGATTCGATTGGGGGCGCGGAGGTTCGGAGTCCGAGAGGAGTCCGCACCGGAGTCGAGGTCTTCGCAGCGACAGGGATGGAGTTCGCTCAATCGCCGAGAGATCGTAGCCCGAGGCGGTGTCCAACCACTCATCCTCGATTGGGAATCGGCCCGGATTAAGGGTCGGAGCGGATCTTGGTGCGGCCTCGTGGCATCGCTCGGCTGCAGAGCTAGATCATGCCCATCGAGACAAGGCGGCACGCTTGGCTGCGCTCAAATCCGTCAAGATCAAGTCTCTGCGGACATCGGCCGATAGTTCAAACTTCCAAATCTGACACGATGGCGGGCGTAGCTTCGATCTGCTCCGGATGGCTGCTTAATTGGCCCGCAGTGCAAAGCCGCCGAATACGAAGATCTGTCCGGGAGAAAAGTCTCACCTGGACCGCTCGTTGTTGATGATCGAAGGAGCCATCGGGCCTATCGGTGACGACAGAGGAACTCTCAATGAAAGCACCAATGTCGTTGTCAAAACCGCGGATCTCGGGTAGGGGTCCCGAACTGTGCGTCTAGGCGGATGGTAACAGGAGACAAGGGACACAATGTTTTTACCAGGTTGGGCCCTCTCGATGGAGGTAATACCCTACCCCGCTTGATTAATATTGATGATATGGGTAGTACAAGAGTAGATCTACCTCGAGATCAAGGAGGCTAAACCCTAGAAGCTAGCCTATGGTATGATTGTTGTTCGTCCTACGGACTAAAACCCTCCGGTTTATATAGACACCGGATAGGTTAGGGTTACACAGAGTCGGTTACAATGGTAGGAGATCTACATGTCCGTATCGCCAAGCTTGCCTTCCATGCCAAGGAAAGTCCCATCCGGACACGGGACGAAGTCTTCAATCTTGTATCTTCATAGTCTTGGAGTCCGGCCATGATGATAGTTCGGCTATCCGGACACCCCCTAGTCCAGGACTCCCTCACCCCCCCCCCCCCACACCCACACTTCCCAAGACCGAAGGAGTAGGGTGACACCTCGATCTTGATACTAATCTATCGACTGGCTTCTCTCTCAAACAACACACACACACACACACACACTACCCGCACCAAGGAGTAGGGTGACACCTTGATCTTGATACTAATCTATCGATCGGATTCTCTCTCAAACATACACACACACACTACCCGGCCTTTGAAGGAGTAGGGTGGCACATCGATCTTGATAATAATCTATCGACTCCTCTTTCAAACACACACACACACACACACTCGCTAGTTGTGCCTCTGTGCCTACCGCACACTCTCGACACGTCTTTCTCCCCCCAACAATGACACAGCAGAAGGGTGACAACTCGATCCGATCATAATCATCAATTGGTTTCTCTCTCAAACATTGTGTCTCGGTGCCTCGCTTCGGTAGCCCCTCGATATGTAGACTTCTCGCACAAGACACAGCTGTAGTGACGATGACGCTGAACCCAGTGTGCCTTGTTTTTACCGGCCTCATGTGATAGTTTTCACCCTGTTTTATGTTAATTAACAAGGCAACCTTTTCTTTGTTACTACTAGTGAATATGAAATCATTCAGGCAGACATAAAATATATCACTTCAACCCAATTATCGCAGCAACTATTTTAAAAGAAATTAGTTAGCTGTTCGTGCGCTGTACGGAACATCAAGATGCATTTGTATGAGTAGTTTATCTTGTGAGAGAAAAGGCTGAACGAGGGAAGGCCTTACTTGCTAACGTGGAGAGACGTGTGGGTATATTTTTGCAAAATTGCCAGAGTTTCTTTCCTATCCGTTAGATATAAACCGACGGCCTATATTGCAGGATGGCACGCACACCATCATCACTAACTCTGTTTCTACTCCTCCGTTCGAATATACTTGTCATCAAAATGGATAAAATAGATGTATCTAAAACTAAAATACGATAGATACATTTCCTTTTATCCTTTTGATGACAAGTATTCGAACGGAGGGAGTATTTGTCTTTTAGAGATTTCAACAAGTGACTATGACGGACCTTACCAACATACTCAAAAAGTAGTCCATAATTTTGATGTTACCTCTTTTCTTGGGGTGCGGTGCCATCTGGATACCTCATAAATAAATCAAGGACAAATCTGACCCCTTCCGAAAAGACATATGTAGCAAAATGAGTGAATCTACACTCTAAAATATGTCTACATACACATCCGTATGTGGTAGTCCATTTGAAATCTGAAAAGACAAATATTTAGGAACAAATGGAGTATATATAAGAGTAGACATGGAGATATATCTCAGCATGGTCTACAACAAAATGTGCTGGGCTGGTTAGCGCGGATGCTCGCAACGCGATGACATGAGTTCAATTCTGTCTTTTAACTTTAGATTTGTATATTATATATTACTCTACTTATTTAATATATACTTCTTTTCGCATCAGATCGATAAAGTGGAACCCACAGAGTACTTAGAATATTAAGGATGGACTTGTTTCTTTTTAACTTTCATCAGACGGTTATAGCCACCTCGCAAGTCACGTGTACACTGTACATGCAATTAACTTTTTATAGAGGGACAATCATACATGCAATTAACTCAAATGGATTGGATGTCACTCTATTATTTCCAGCATAAAGAGCATCTCCAACGGCAGCCGACAAATTTCCTCCCGCTTCCTTCCGTGGAGGACGACATCAAACGCGAGCTGCAGACATTTTTACAACTCTAACCAACCAGATGAAATTCGTGCAAACACGGACTGATTTCATATAAGCATGAAGGATTTCATATAAAAAAGTCGGATCTTCATATAAACATGATGGATTTCATTACATTTACATGAACTAAGAGGTGCCAATCCGCTCTCTTGTATAATTAATACCCTCCGTCTCGGAAATACTTGTCCTAGAAATGGATATATCTAGACTTATTTTAGTTCTAAATGGCCTTGCATGATCCCTTTGTCTTCCTCATGTCCGCTGACACTTGCGGGTCGATGAAGGTCCTCGGAAGAGACGGCAGCAAAGAAACCACCTGAATCCGTGGTCGCCGCCTCGGCGGTGGCCTTCATGGGTCCCAAGTGGCGGTGGACTTCATGGGTCCCAAGTGGCGGTGGCCTCTCGTGTTCTACTTCTCCTCGATGATGGCGGCGGACATGGAGAAGCTGGCCACCGACTGCCGCTCTCCATGCACCCGGCTTCTATCTTCGCCGCATGGCGCTGCCGCAGCACGGAGGCGCGCCTACAGACACGGAGGCGCGCCACCACAGACATCGGTGGCGCGGCACGACGCTGGCAGCGACGGCGCCAGATCGGCGTGTTTCGCCGCCGCAGCCGGCGTGGAGCAACTCGCCACTCCTCATCGAGCTGAACTGGAGCGACGAGTTGCTGAACCACGCGCCTTCTTGGGGCGGCAACTGGCTCCGTCGGGCCAAGCGAGGTTGGTGAAGCATCGAGTGGCCTCGCCCGTATCCGGAGGGCTCGGCGGGCCACCCAGCCGGGTAATATGCCGGAGAACGGCTCATCGGAAGCCATCGGAAGGGTGGAGAAAATGGTGAAGGAGGAGATGGGGGAGCGGCGGAGGGGTGCGATTCTTGCCCGCTGTCTGTCTGGCCTCGTGTAAATAGAGGGCGGACGGTAGGAGCTTGGCCGGCGTCTGGCCTCGTTTAAACTGAGGGCGGACGGGAGGAGCTCGGCCGGTGTTGCGTTTAATTCTGGCCCGCTCATGAACGGACGTGTGGCCGGAGTAGGATTCTCGGTTTGCATGCGGGTTTAACGAAGGGGTTTAATGGAGGCGTCGGGCGCAGCAGCGGCAAGAAGATTATTCAATTTGACAGCATTAATGAGCCGTCAAATCACAAAGGCCCTCGCCTCGTGAAACCGACCGAGCTAGACTGCCCGCGCCTCTAGCCTTTTAAAAATGTATATACTCCACTTTTGTACAATAGTAGTATCGATGGATTGCGCCATGGAGCAAAACTTGAAATTTTAAAGAAAGGTGGTACATATAGAGAGCGCTCATGAACTATGTGTCATGCATGGCAATAAATAAAGTACTACATGATACTTATATGATACATGGCGCAGGAGTACTAAGTATTATTAATACAGTTTTGCTAGAACTCATCTAGATGAGATATAATTTGGTCTCATTCATCTTTTATAGCCATTGGATGTGATGCTATAAGATGCGTGTGTGCTGACGTGGGTTGTATTTTTCTTGTGCAATGAACTCGACCAACGCATGTCATGTTTGATAGTCTCAAGTCATTAAAAGCATACAAGCCCCACATCTCTTCTTGGTTGATTCCTCTATTTATGTCAAAAATAAGAAACAACGTGAGAGTTAATGCACCACGCCTATGTGTTTACTAGTATTTGGTTTTCGTAAGATGACTTAATACTCACAGGCAAAGACTATTTCCATCAACTTTCGGCAACGCTACAGCATCTTGCTAGAAACACTAGAATATGTCTATATAATCCATATGTGATAGTCCATTTGAAATCTCAAAATAGACAAATATTTAGGTACGGAGGAGTAATATATTAGGAGTATATCAAAACAATAGTAATTTCTTTCAAGTTTGTGAACAAATACTACTATTCTACTACTTTGGATCCGTCATAACGCACGGGCACGTTGCTAGTAAAGGAAAAGGCCTGCCACGTCAAGGTCGCACCCCACACGCCCGAGAATCGGAGTACAACACGCCCGTCCGCGCACGACACATAGCTTAGGGAAGGCGTGTTGCCTAGCAAATGGCGGAGCTTGAAGCAAAACGTTGGGCGTGCGAGTCTAGCCAGGCTATAGAAATTACCCTTGCGTTGACGTTCCATGCCTCAAAACTGGATGTACAAATACGAAAATCCTGCTAGGTTGGGCAGGCCAGGGCACGTGTTGGCCCTCACGTACCTCCACCCCTGTGCCTAGCATTTTCACTTTCATGTGGGACCGCCCGTTGAGCAAACCGACACCCCGCCCGCCGTCGGGTTGGAAAACAGAAACAAGGGGAAGGTCATAGCTGTTAGCACGGGGCTCGTTGATAGAGTAGGAGCATTCCGTACTAGTACTACTCCTACTAGTACTTACCAAGTTTGTACTCCTAATACTATATTACTAGTACTACCACTATACAACTAGTAGATACGTGCACGGCACAACATCATAGGAACAAAAAACGGGAAGATCTTGTTTTGGATGATTTATCTTTTTTTCAATCAACGTAGTATGAATAATATGATGTGGGGGGCACCCATGAAGCTTATGTGGCTTGGTTGCATGGCTATGGAAGGTTAGAGAAAAATAAATAGATAATGTGTTTAGAGTGCACTCCACTAAATAGATATACTTTGGATCCATTGCAACAGACCGGCACATCTATATCTATACCCCCTATATAGTGTGTGAAAAACTTTGAAAGTTGGTCGTTGGATGAAGCCAATCCGACGGTACAAAGATGGCAAATCCGAGCACTACTGGCCATTGGATATCATCCACCAGATTCTGCCACATGTATAATCTAGAAGACTCCATGGTTGAACTTAATTCATGACTAACTTTGCCACAAGTAAGCTCAGGCAAAGTTATTAATAAGTTCTTCAAAACGAGAGCCACAAGTTGGCAAGCCTAAGGGAATCTTGCCATATTTTTTGTGTGTACGTCATGTGGGGCCAGTGTGGCTTGCCTAAGGTGTGGCTTGAACCAAACACTCACCTGAGTTAATCAAACTTGCCTAACCTTACATTCCACCAGATTTTGCCACATGTTAGAATCCAGAAAACTCCACATGTAGGAGCATAATGCACAAACCACCAGAATCTCATGCGTGCAATGCACGTGTACCTTACTAGTACTAGTTGGTAGTAGTAAGAAACAAATTCAGTTTTGGCACGAGCTCAGATCTGGGAGCACCACAAGGCCTGCCACAGAGTTACATTTCCTCTCGGGGCCCATGGGACCGAACTTCGTGGCTTAGTGCCGGCCTATGAGTCAATGACATGCGGGCCTTAAATGCGGCTGGCCCACATGTCATTCTCATGGTGGTGGCGTGGTTCGCGACTCACTGCTCGAGATGAACCGCCGGTGGTGGCGTGGCCGTGGCGAGGGTACCACAGCTGGGCGTCGGACGTTACGAGGCGAGATGGCCACACGGCGGGTAGTACCGTAGTACATAAGTACTCCGGTGAGGATTGATGCCCGGACGAAATGTGTCACAGCCGCTGGATGAAAATTCGATGGTGCGGGAGTACGGATCGAGCACAAGAATGAGCAGGCAAACCGCATCCAATCGGGTGTGTCTGTGGTAGAAAGTTGATGGTCGTCGCAGTTCAGCTGGCCCACATGTCATGCACACAAAGGCAGAGGAGCGGTGGGGCCAAGAGGGATGAGGGGCATGAACAATCCTACCATTCTTTCACTAACATGTGGGACCCATAAGCGTGGGTCCCACCTATCGTCAAGGAAAGGCAGGGCAAGGCAGTGATAGCCACGCCGAGGATCCATGTCCACATCGGGGACGCCGTGCCGTGGGTTGGAGCGCGCCGTGGGAATCGCATGTGGGTGTGGCATGGTAGAAACAAGAAACGTGATGGTCGCCGTGGTTCAACTTCCATGGACAAGCTGTCGTGGTTCACGACACATGTATATCAAAACTAGAGTGTTTATATTTCAAGCACGTGAACAAGTATTATTCTAGTACTAGTTTGGATCCATTGCAACGCACGGGCCAGCACATTGGTAGTAGTAGTGTCCATCTCTATCTCTAGAGGCCTTCCTCGCTCATCCTTTTCTCTCACAAGATAAACTACTCATACAAATGCATCTTGATGTTCCGTGGAACGCACGAGGATGTTTCCTTGGTGGTCTCTCCAGCGAGCGCGTGGTCAGAAGTTGCAAGTTGACGCCTTGAGATGCCGGTTGAGGGGCACTCGGTTTCCTCCGATGAGCAGGTAAGATGAGTTTGATCACGTAGTAAATGCATTCTAAAGACTACTGTGTCCATTTCCTAATTCTCCCCGCCCACTGTTTCACAGTGCTAGGCTCAAAGCAGTGGAGATTGGCTTGCATATGTACGGAGGGTACCAACATCAATTTGCACAACATTTACAACGGTGACACTGCTCCAGAGAACCTTTGTCCAACATTGGGATCAGCCATGCAACGGGCCACCGCATGAATTGGTACGATGGAACCATGGTGAGATTGAATAAAGATAGCACGAACCTTGCACATGGCGGTCAAAGGCGGACCATGTTGTTCATGGCCGATTTGTTGTCAGACGATAGGAAGACGATGTGCTCCTTTCTAACCGCATCTTCGTGGTGACAAACCAGGGACTTATTTTGTATGGGACACATCCTACGATATACTCCTCTCTCCCAGTTTATTTGTTTTGAATCTTTTGTTTTATAAGTTTCAAATTCAAATTTAGAGCTCCCCATCACATGTTGAGATTACAATGTCCATTAAATCGCTGCGTGCATGTATAGTAAAGAAACAAATCTCGAGTTTGGCACGAGTTCATGCTATGGAGCACCACAAGCCTGGCGCAGAGTTACATTTCCTCTCGGGGCCGTCGGACTGAGCTTCAGCGCTTTACTACACCTACCTTTGAGTCAATAACATGTGGACCCGATAGGTGACTGGTCCACATGTAATGCTCCCAAGGCAGAGGGCAGTGGGGCCAAGAGGGTGAGCCGCAGGTCGGGGACGGTGGTTTCATGGGTTCGAGCGGCATCGTGGGAATCGGGTGGCTGTGGTAGAAACTTGATGCTCGCCGCATTTTAGGTGGCCCACATGTCATGCACACAAAGGCGAGGGCGGTGCGGCCGAGAGGGGTGAGGCGACGTCGGGGCGTGGTGCCGTGGGTTGAGAGGCGCCATGGGAATCGCAAGATGAAACGTGATGGTCGCCAGTAGTTGAACTTCCATGGACAAGCTGTCATGTCTCACGGACACATGCATCGCATACCGATCACGGAAGGAGTAGCAGAGAAAGCTATATATGCGGATAAATAGTTCCTTATAGTCAAGCGGACCCACGCTACTACTCTGTTCCAAAGACATGCACACCATCGAAATAGTCCATCTATATCAATATACACCGAGAGGGAATAATTTTTTTACAAGAGATGAAATAGTTCATCCATCCATAATGCCCTCTCGCTGGTGCAGCTTTTTTCTTCTTCTTCTTCTTCTTCTTCTTCTTCTTCTTCTTCTTCTTCTTCTTCTTCTTCTTCTTCTTCTTCTTCTTCTTCTTCTTCTTCTCTCTCTGGGAGACGGCTTCAACAAGCTCTTTGGACCATGCAGCTATCTCAAACTCACACGGGCATCGAGGGCAGCATATTTTATCCGCTTTCAGATTCAAGGGATAATTCTCCCATCCAAACGACCTTAATGCCACCGCCTCGTCACCCTTCTTCAAGATTTGTACCGAGCACAAAATTTGCTATGTCGAATAGGGATGGTGTCTGCTTAGCACAATCTTCTACAGTGAATTTTGATTCTGGTTTGTAGGTCAGCGATGCTTTTCAAATCAAGGTTGTACGGCTCCAGCTTCTGTTTGTCCCCTTCGATGGCTGCCCCACATAAGTATACGTCCTCCCAAGACAAGAAATCGTGAAGCTCACCTGGTATGGAGGGCGAGTGTATGATGTGGTACACCAAAACATCATCTTCGAGGCACGGTGAGGGACGACGACGCTACTGGATCTTCCTGTGGGCACGCCCGTGTACTCTGCGTCGAGACCGATGACCCTCGTCTCTACCTTTTTGAGGGAGTTGGATACATTGTTGATCCACTGCCGAACAACCCTTGGGTGGACGGTGACGGTGGCAACTATGCGCATCGAGCCTTCGACGAGGACATGTTGGACGCTAAAAACCTGCATCTCGATCTCTTTCGCCATTTGGAACCGCTGGAACGGAGGGCTATGGTTTGGAGAATTAGGATTAGATGGCTAGTCTAACTGAAGTAGTAGATGATTATTTAAAGAGGTTAAAACAATGTGAACGCAGTGGGGTTTGGATGCAAATGAAGATGAAGGGGAGGTGAAGAAGCCGAGGCGAATCGGTTCCCGATGGAGAAGTAAATGGGAGAAGTGGCGTGCATGCAGTTGATTAGACGGCTAGGTAGACTAAACGAAAAGGCTATGCGGGTAGATCGAGGAGTCGCACTGTTCGTGTCGCGTGCTCATCCTTCTTGATAGGTGGGACCTATGCAAACAGATAAAAAATGTGTCGTAGCTTTTTTTTGAGCGCGTGAGTGGGAGACACAACATTCTCTGGTTAAGGAATACTCCCTCCGTTTAGGTGAGTATAAGTCACCTTATGAAAATCAGGTTTTCCCAAAACCTTTAGGCGTGGAGCATTAACTTCCTGCTCGATCCCCTCCCAGCCTCGTTAGCCAGCGTTCTCTTCCTCTGCTGCCGCGTTCTACCTTTCCATTTTTCCTCTTCTCAAGTGTGGAACGATCTGCATGCCGTCCTTGATGCACTGAACGACCAACGCATGCATCGCGGGCGCTGATTGGGCATGCACAAGAATTTGGTTCTGCTTGCAATATGGATGATACCTGAACAATGAAGTGAACAGGCATGCTAGCACGGGAGACCTATTTCCGCTATACAATACTAGAGTACTCATGTTCCTACTACTACTAGTAGTAGTAGTACAACTGTGGTACACTTGATGGTCAAAATACTATTCATCCGGTCCTCACAAAGGAAGTGACAACACCGCTACCGACACTAGTCCAGCGAGGCGGCGTGTTCGGGTTACCAAAGTCAGCCTCACCACTGCATCAGGCGATCTGTCACCGCTGCCAGACAAAGACATTGGCGCCTCGCCTCGTCTCCCTCTCCGCTCCCATAGCACCACTCCATCTCCATCTCCTTCTCCGTCTCCGTCTCCGTCTCCATCTCACTGTGCCCCCATGTACCGTCGCCTCACTCGCCTCCCCCAGTACCACTTTTCCCTCGCTAGCCGCTCCAGCACCGACATCCTTCTCCCCCGTAAATCAAGCCCCCTTCCAAACTCCACCATGGCCGAACGCGAACCGTGCAACATCCATATGAGCCGTGATTGGAGCAATCTCCCCAGTGACATCCTCGACCTCTGTTGTTCGTGTATGGATATGTTGACCGCCCTGCGGCTGGCTGCATGCTCGAGGGACATGCACACGGCATCGTCGAAGCGAGGCCTAAGCTTTCCAAGACACCCTGCTTGCTGCTATCTGGTCTTGCGAGATTGGCTCACCATGATACGGAGGCGTGCATGATGCCCCTCGACTTCAATCCGATCTCCATTATCCAAACTTCTTTGCGTGTATGTAGTGTGTCGCCGACATCATTTCCCTCGACATCGATCCGATCACCATCGTCAAACTTCTTGGCAGGTATGTACTGGGTTGGCATGAACTCCCATTGGATGGCTGCCTTCAGAGAAGACGGTAAAAGTTGGTGCTCGTGAACTTCCAGACCTCCCATGAGATTATCCTTCCTCCGTTGGATTATATAGAGTATTACCATCGCGGTCCAAGAAATCTAGATTACTACGTCAGTTGGACGGACCTTGTTTTGCAGAAGATTGTAATCTGCCAAGTACCCACATGACATGCGAATTACGCAGACTTCAAGCTAATTGCCTTGTTCGACCGCGGACTTGCCTATCTTTACGACGGTGCCTTTTTTAGCTGGAGACAACTCGGCTCGCAGTGGATCATCGTTAAAGCTGATACACACTTCTGTGATGTTATTGAACACAATGGCATCATCTACGCGATCGACAAAGCAGATGGCACCACGTATTGCTGGGACGGCGCGTGTAAGTTGTTTCCGTCTCATGTTAATGATGACGCCATGACACTGTTTGAACTTTTTGTGATGATTGGCATATCCCTGTTTGAGCAGAATTTGAGTAGAACTATGGCAATATATTAGAGATGCCGTAAATCAGCTATATTTGGAATGAGTTAATTCATGCGATTGTGACCATGTCATTACAACCAATTTGTACCCTGAATAATCAAACGGTTAGGAATATATGGATATTATCCTTATTTTACAAGAATCTATATACTACTACTAAATATGAGTGTATCAATGGCCATGTTAGTTTCCTCATTTTCATGATGTAGAAACATGCACCACAATGTTGGTTTCATCTAACCATACATTAGGGAAGTAAATGTGCATATGGAGAACTCTATATTTGGAAGTAGTGAAATCCTGCAATGCTTACCATGTGTACATACCTATATTCGCCCTTCAAAGAATCAATGGCTAGAATAATATCCTCACAAATTTTTGCCCACGTAACACGAGTATATAACAATGCATGGTCTGTTAGTTACCTTGAAGAATTTGTTTGTGAGGACAGAACATGATTACATAACATGCATGACATGGTAGTTTCGTGAAGAATCGATTATAGATAACATGAGTATAACCATGCATGGCACTTCTATATTTTCAAACCCAAGATACATTTCCTGTATTTTCCTCCCAGCCCAACAGGACATATCAATGTTGTTTCTTGCATTATCCTACTCATACTCGAACAATGCTGATCTTACATTAACAATGTCTGTCCTTTTTGATATGATGCAGTGTCCCTACAAGCATCGCCCTTTGTAATTACACCACCTTTGCCAAAAACAGGAAGCACAACTGGTTCCTCGCCGATCGAGACGACGGCAAAAGACCGATGATCATTCGGACACATGAGCCGGAAAAGTTATATTGCAAAACCCCACTGTATACAAGCACCGTAATACGTGAGTATCCCGGACAATGGCTGTTACGCCTATGAGCAGGATACCAGCTTGTTGGGGCCTTTAGGATTTTTTAGTTGAGGCGGTAAACAGCCTTGGTTCACACTCTCTTTTCGGACTCAATTATCCGATTAACCAGGAGATCACCGCTGGCAAGGACCTTGATGGCGAGAGGCTCTGCTTGCTATGGAAAACTATGTCTACACGGCGAGCCCTAGGAGTTCGGGAGCATACTCCCCGATTGTCAACGATACAGCCCCGCAGCCAAAAGAAGGTGAGAATGACAAAGGCATCCGGATTAACTTTGATCCTTGGATGTCTCAATTACGACAAAGTGATGTGGTTCAAGCCTTCAAAGTTGATAGGTAATTGGGCTGTTGCATCGAAGGGTGGAGTATCGTGTCTCCGGATCACCGGTCGCAGAAGCGGGCCGCAAATTATGATGGTGTTGGATCATCTCTTCAATGACTTTGTTGTCTTTGCTGCTGGTTCGGATGGGTAGTTCTTTCTTTGTTATGCATATTCCTTGTCATTTGGTCATCCTCGTCTCATGTCACTCTTTCTATGTAATAGTTCCTTCTGTTTAGAATGTCATTCTCGTCTGGATCATGAGAGTCTGAGCGCTGCAGATGGGTACGTTTTGGTGGCGTAGCAAGACTTCTTATGAACTATCATGTCGTGTTGTTTATGTCAGTAGTAGTCACTAGTCAGTGTTTGAATGTTGTATATATCGTTGTTTCGAACTGTTTATTGTCTCGAACTACTGGTGGGCTAAATGAGGGCATCACCATTCTGCAGTGTTTAGAGTATATCTCCTTTTCTCAAGTTATATAATTTGAGCTCACTGTCTTTTCGATGATGTACCAGTGAGGTGTCGTTGAATATGGGCCGAGTAGTAACGCAATGCCAAACAGGTCAATTATGACTCTCGGGCCGGGCTCTCAAAAGATCCTGGAAAAAAAGGCCGGGCTCTCAAAAAAAGAAAGAATAAGGACTCTTAGGCCGACATGTGGGCGCCACCGGTGTTTTCGTGCGCTTGCATCGAGAGCATATTGGCGCATGCTCGAAATTCATGCTACCTTTTCATCCCCGCCTCCCCCCCTCCCCACCTCCGAATCTCGATTCCTACCCAGTTCCCCAAATCCCTCCCAGACTCCCCTGTACTCAAGCGCACTATCATGTCGCGGTCAACGCGGATCTCCGAGCCGGAGATCCCGAGGTCCGCCCCGCCTTCGTCGCTGCGTCTTTGTCGTCAACAAACGGTGGCATGGCGGCGCTTGACGACCAGTTTGTTCGCAAAGTGCCGATGGTAACCATCAACGGCGACCGCCTCCCGTCTCGCCGGACGACCTTGTCAAAGCTCTTGGCATTGCACACGGCATCCAAATAAGTGACTTGCTCGTCAAGTCTGTCCGCCACCGGCTGATTTCTTCGTCGTGTTCGAACAACTTTCGACCGCAATCGTGTGTTCGAATCTTCCGGCGCTTGTTCTGCGATGGCGCTAGTGAGCTTTGATCGGTGGCACCCAGGATGGGGCTCGGTGCCCTCTGAGATTGAGTTTTTAACAAAGCTTACCTTCCACGGCATGCCTCGACATGCTTGGAACAGCGAGTCCATGAACGAGCTTATCAACGACCTTGGAGGTGAGCTCGTAAGTATGTTTGTTCCTCCGCATAGCTGGGCTCACGGTTATGGCATGGATGAAGAAGTCGCCCACCATACGAAGGTGATTGGTGTTGAGATACCGTGCAGGAACCGGGTTGTACTATTCATCGCCACCAAGGCCGCCGCGGACCACGTTAGGGATGTACCTGTATCGAGTGTTCGTGCATGTCGAAGAAGTGGTCAATCCATCAATTGAAGTCCTGCCGCCGCCGCTGGTGCCAGGGTCCGTCGACGACGTCCATTACATGAGTCAACATCAGACTTTCCCCTGTTGCTCGGAACGATGGATGGCATAGGGCCTACTCCATCGCGCGGCGGAGGCCACTGCTTCTTTGGGAGAAGAGGCAGGGCTGGCTGCCTGGATGTGCTCTAATTTGAGGTAACAACTGAATCTTGTCAGATAGTACTAGTTAAATCCGAGCTATTGGTCTGAAGCATTGATATGCCAGTACATTTGATTGTGACATGTTCTAATTTTGTACCTGAACTTTTTTTAGAAAGGGTTGTACGTCAACTTAATGTGCTAGCAGAACTTATTGTGTTGTCTGTCTGTTTTCTTTGCACAACATTCAAGATATTTCCTCGTCATTTATAAAGACGATGAACCGTTATGTACGACTTCGTTGGCTTCAACATAGCCCTTCCCGTAGCGATCCACTGCTTCCATCCTGATTGTGCCGCCTGCGTGAAATTTTTGTATGCAAGTTCACTGTGCTATGATGTTCTATATGATTGTGTCAACTATATAAGTTTTTACTGAGCATCAGCAATGCATATGGCTGAAAGATGTATTTACGAGCATCGTCCGATGGGTCTCTCTCTCTATCTCTCTCTCTCTCACACACACACACGCACACACACACGCACACGCACAAGTGGGACCCGTTGAATTATTTATTTGCTCATGACAGCTTTTAATTAGGTTCCTCTGTAATCTAACTTTTTCCTTAAGTTATTAATTGAGCTGAGTGACTTCAAAAAGTTGTACAGAAGCCTTGTTTGGGCCTTTCCAGCATCCCTGAATGAGGGCTGAGTAACCATGTTAGGTTGTACTGTACTACACAGGCCTTTTTTCAACATCAGCAATGCAACTGGGCCGACAGTTGTACACAATATCCGGTCAACTTGTTATCCGCTTCATTGGCTGCAAAGTTTCCTAGGAGGTATGCATTAGGCTTAACAAGAAAATGAACTTTAAGAAATAATAAACGGGGTGTAATTATAATAACTGGGCAATTACTATGCACCAAACACGTAATTAGTTTGAAAAATATTTTTTTTTTGGAATTTGGAAATTTTAATTTCATTACTTGTTGTGCGCGCAATATTTTGGATTTTAACGTGATACAACTTTATTTTGAAATTATATTTAACCTGACTAGAAATTTCACATAAAAATATTTCGGATCCCATCAAAATATGGGATTTTTTTATTCTGTTTTGAGCGGGTTGTACTTTTAACAAACCCGTAAATGGGCTGTAGTAAATTACATTAGAATTGAAAAATGGGTTGTACATTCTTACAAATCGCAAATGGGCTATATGTTCTCTGCCAAACCGAAGTTGTGGGCCTACTAAGTTGACGCGCACCAAGGGCTTTGTCAACTTAGTCAATATAAACGATTCTAGCTGCAGTGATCGTGACGATGTCCATCCAACGGCCGTAGTGCTTCTTTAACCTCTCGGTCTTCTTGCTCCGGCCTACCAAAGCAGCGCCGGTCATGTCGCGTGCTCCTCGCCTCCCGTGGCGGGCTGTGATGCCGCTGGAGGCTTCACCGCCCGTAGTACTCCCACCGCTGGCCGTGCCATCCTCTACTCACCCACACCCCTCGTTATTCTCATGGAGACGGCAGCCTCACACCGCAGCCGAACCAGTGAACCCTCGACTCTCTCCGCTGGCTACCACTGCTATGCGTCTTCCCGGCTCGCGTCGTCCCCTTCCTAGGCCTCGCCGTCGTCCGCACCACCGCCTCGGTGCTCTCGGCAAGCGTGGTCAACGTGGTCAACGATCGACTTCCATCAAGAGTATCAGACATGGAGAGGTCGATAGTGGGTCCAGCGGCCGCAAGGAAGTGCCTCCTTATTACGCGCAAAATAATTATTCCTCCACACGATAGCAGGGACCCACCGGCCACCTTATTTCATGAAAAATGTTTCCCCGACTGCTGGGACCCACCGGACGGGCCAGCGATTTCGTGAAAAAACGTTCTCCTCACTGTCGTCACTCGGACCCACCGGAAGTGCCTCCTTATTGCGCACAAAATAATGAATACCCTCGCTAGCTGGGACCCACCATGGTGGGAGGCCGACTTATGGGCCTACTAAGTTGATCGGGATGGGGCCTTTGTCAACTTTAGTCAATATGAACGATTCTAGCTCCAAAGGATCAGACGATGGCCATCCAACGGCCGTAGTGCTTCTTCAACCTTTGGTGTTCTTGCTCCGGCCGCCAAAGCAGCGCTGGTCGTGCCGCATGCTCCTCGCCTCCGTGGCGGGTCAGGCCGCAGAGGCCTCACCGCCCCTACTATTCCCACCGCAGCCTCACACCGCAGCCGAACCAGTGAACCCTCGTACTCCTTTCCCCGCGGGCTTCCACTGCCGCGTCTTCCCGGCTCCCCGTCGTCCCCTTCATAAGCCTCGCCGTCGTCCACCGCCGTGGTGCTCTCGGCGCGGCGTGGTCAATGTGGTCAATGACCGACTTCCATCGGCAGAGTACTGTCCGTGGAGAGACTGACAGCTGGGTCCACGGCAGCCGCAAGGAAGTGCCTCCTTATTACGCGGAAAATAATTATTCCTTCACCTGACAGCAGGGACCCACCGGACGGGCCACCAGATTTCGCAAAAAACGCTTCCTCGACTGCTGGGACCCACAGACGGGCCACCGATTTCGCAAAAAAATGTTCCCTGCTGTCACTCGGACCCACCGGAAGTGCCTCCTTATTACGCACAAAAAAATGAATACCCTCGCTAGCCGGGACCAGCCTTGGTGGAGGCTGACTTAGGGCCTACTAAGTTGATCGACGAGGCCTTTGTCAACTTTAGTCAATATATGAACGATTCTAGCTCCAAAGGACCGTGACGATGTCCATCCAACGGTCGAGTGCTTCTTCAACCTCTGGTCTTCTTGCTCCGGCCGCCCAAAGCAGCGCGGGTCATGCCGCCGCTCGCCACCCATGGTCGGGTTGTGATACCGCTGAGGCCTCACCGCCTTCTACTACTCCCATCGCTGGCCAGGCCATCCTCTACGCACCCACACCCTCGTTATTCTGCGGGCGACGGCAACCTCACACCGCAGCCGAACGAGTGAACCTCATACTCCTCACGTGTGGGCATCCATCGCCGCTGTCTTCCCCGCTCCGCGCCGTCCCCTTCCTAGGCCTCGCCGCCGCCCATCGCCTCGGTGCTCTCGGCCAGGCGTGGTCAACATGGTCAAGGAATGGCTTCCATCGGACGTGGATCAGACGTGGAGAGGCCGATATTTGGGTCCACGGCCGCAGCAAGGAAGTGCCTCCTTATTACGCCGCAAAATAATTATTCCTCCACCTAACAGGGGGGACCCACCGGACGGGCCACCGTATTTAGCGAAAAAACGTTTCCCCCTATCTGCTGGGACCCACCAATTACATCTTCGCATGCAAGGAAGTGCGTCAAAAAAAATGATTCGCCCCCCTGACTGCTGGGACCCACCAGCTACATCTTCGCACGCAAGGAAGTGCCTGAAAGTCGGGACCCACCTGGTCGAAGCATACGTAGTGTTGTCATTCTGGTCGCGAACGTGTACGTACATATATATTGGTGGATGTAGAGGCGCGCACGTGTCGTAGTAGAGGTCGCACGTGTCATAGTAGAGGCACGCACGTACAGCGGTGAGGGTGCAAGAAAGAAAATATGGCCACGTACGTACATACGGGCAGGGTCTCGAACGCCTATCATGCATACGTACATGGCTGGGTCGGAACAGAGAAACAGCGTCGTCGTCGTGTTCATGGGGAGCCAACCGGCTGGGTTGGAACGGAATGCGTGGTCGTGTTCATCGGGAGGGCTTGGACGGAACAGCGATGGAAACGAGGCTGGCGATCGCACAATAGAGGAAACAGCCTTGTGTTCGACCGGCCACGCTCAAATGGGGTCCTGTTGATCGGGAGGGCTCGCGCATCAGAAAACGGAGGAAACGGACGCCCCACGGTCGAAACGGGGTCCTGTTGATCAGAGAGGGTGTGGCGCATCGCAAAACGGAGGAAACGGACCTCCTACGGTCTAAACGGGGTCCCGTTGATCGGGAGGGTGTGGCGATCGCAAAACGGATTTAAACGGAATTGTGTTGGAGCGCCACGGTCAAACGGGGTCCTGTTCATCGGGAGGGTGTGGCATCGCAAAACGGACTCCACGGATATTGTTCAGCTCCACCGTCGACCTCCTCCAGCCTCCACGGGCTACCGCCGACCTCATCCAGCCTCCATGGGCTCCTGCTCATCTAGCCTCCACCGCGCCACCCCACCGCCACTGCTCAACCACCCTCCACGGGCACCCTCCATCGCTCACTGCTCATCCAGCCTCCACACCACGGGTCCTGCTCAACCACCCTCCACGGCCACCCTCCACCGCTCATCTGCTCATCCAGCCCTCCACACCACGGGGTCCTGTTCATCCAGAGGCAACGCCACCGCTCACTGTTCATCCAAACCCCCCCGCAACACTCACTGTTCATCCAATCGATCGGCTTTAGTTAGCAGCAGCAGCGAAGGAATCGCTCCATCGGGTTCAATTAACAGCCATCGATCGATCGCCCGGTTCGAAGAACGTAGCGCAAAGGTAATCGCGGGTTCGATTAGAGCCCAACGCCTTGCTCAGTTCGATTAGAGCGAACGCCGCACACACGCCAGCGACGCACGAGAGAAACGCGCATCGCTTCGCCCCGACCTCCCACCGTGAATCGCATATCGTCAAATTTTCCTCCCTCGCTTCTACCATGGTTTTTACGCCATGGACGGCCCAAAGAATGTCATGCAGCTGCGTCTCCGCCCGCCCAGACGAAAAGCCCATTTTCTGTCATGATTTTTTGTCAAAGAAGTAGGATCCCACCACATCTATGACGATACCGGGTTTTGTCACAATTATCGTCGTAGAAGTGTCATATGTATGACAGAAAAAAATTCGATTGGCCCAAAATGTCACGGATGTGTCTTTTTTTGTAGTGGTTGCTGCTTCCTCATCTGAACAAGAATCTGACTGCAGTTCTGGTGATCCTGAAGAACTTGGAAAGGAGCTTGCTATGCTTGTGAAGAAGTTCCAGAAATTCACCAAGAAGAAAGGCTTCAGAAAGTCTTCACGATCCAGCTCAAGAAATGATGAAGCTTCTGCCTATGATCACAAGAAGAGAACCTGTCACAAGTGCAAGAAACCTGGTCACTACATCTCTGAGTGTCCACAGTGGGACAATGAGAAGAAGAAGAAGAAGAGCAAAGAATATGATTCTGATGACAAGAAGAAGAAGAAATCCTCAAAGTCTTCTTTCAAGTCTTCTTCCAGATCTTCATCACACAAGAAGAGCTCATCTGGCAAGGCTTGTGCTTTTGTTGGCAAGGAGATGGATTCAGAAGAGGAGTCTGCTTCAGAGGAGGCGGAGGTGGAGTCCGAGGGGAGTCGACTCGGTGTTGCGAGTCCGCCCTAGCTTCCGCCTACGTCGCCAAGTCCATCTTCAACACCGAAGACAATGGTTCCGTCACCAACACTGATGATAATGACGAGGACGACTCGCCTCCCACCTACTGCTTGATGGCACGTGGTGCCAAGGTAAAATCACACGACGCTTACTTTCAAACATCAAGTGAAGATGACTCTGATTGTGAATCCAAACCCAGCTACAAAACACTTGCTAAAATTGCAACTAAACAACATAAAGCTATGGAACACACTCAAAAACTATTAGACAAAAGCGATGACCCGTTGGACGCTGAATGACCTGTTCTCAGCCCTTAGTTGAAGACATTAAAATCTTCATGCTAAGTACCAAGAACTTGAAAGTCGCCATGAAACGCCACAACCACTCACTTAAAAGCTCTCCTATGATTATCTTCAAAGGAAGCAAGAGCTTGAGAAATTGAGAGCGGCTCATGAAGATCTTCAAAAGAGAATGAGTCACTTCGCTACCAATGATCAGTTCCGCCAGAAGGATTTGAACCACCTTGTCTTTAATGCCTTGAGCGTGATAACGCTACTTCGTTGTTGAATGTTCTATCGCTGCCATCTGTTGCAATATCTTCATCACCGATGTGGTAACTAACCCCTCTGCGGCGGATACCACTACTATTGCTGATGAAAATTTAGGTTGAAGACATTGCTTGAAACAGGATGCACAAAAGTCTCAAAGGGCATCAAACACCGTATGATGTCCTCAAAATCAGATTCGAACCAAAACCCTAGGAAAGAGGGTGTCGGGTTCGAGAGGAAAATGAATGTTGATGGCTCCTCATCGAAGCCCGAGCAAGTACCCAAAACCACATGGGTTGTTTGCAAAGGGACCTTCAAGGATCCATCCACCCTATCTGGCTTCACTTGTGCTAACCCAATTGTCATTGATGAATCCCTTGATGCAAACTATAAATTTTTTAAGAATCAGAATGGTGAAGTGTTTGCCAGGTATATTGGCACTAACTGCAGGAACGGGCCACCTATGAAGAAGATCTGGGTTCCCAAAAGTTGTCTTGAGAATCTTCTTGTGAATGTCATTATGACACCACCTGGGAGGAAGACAAATGCCAGACCAATGGCTTCATACAAACAGAGGACTCACCTGAGTCACCCTAACGCCAATGTTTTGCAGGGAAACCATACTCAGACTTATGAATATGAGCGTGTGTCTTCAAACCGCTTTGTTCATAGAACTAAGAACTTTTCTGCTTATTCATATGAGTATCGTTCTTCTCCTGCAAGGCTATTTGCTAGGGCTCCAAAGCCAAAGTTCTCAGATGCTGCACTTAGACTCATTGCTTCTAAGCCACCCCTGAAGATGTGGGTGGTTAAGAAGAATTAACTTTCTTTTGCAGGGAAAGGTCTCCAGCCGGAAATCAAAGGCGTCTGATGCTATTGCTGGGGACCTAAAACATATTGTAGGGCGCAAGATCAAATGCCCAAATGGTCTCACTATGTATATTTTTCCTGAATCATTTGCCATACATCCAATCAGTCCTAACTTGGATCTAAGCTTTCATAATCCACTTGCTCGTAAAATGTTTATGCTTCACACTTCTCTTTGTGAAGCCTATCCCCCTAACTGCACTGTAGGCTACGACACCTCGTGCTTCAGAATGGATTATGGATAGCGGATGCACTAATCATATGACTGGTGATCGAAGTCTTCTCATGGACTCAACCTTACGTCCATCTGACAAGAGTCACATCACATTTGGTCGACCATCGGTAAAAGCAAGGTATTGGGTCTAGGTAGAGTTGCAATCTCAAGGGATTAGCACATGGATAAAGTGATGCTTGCTGAATCCCTTGGTTTCAACTTAATGTCTGTCTCAATGCTTTGTGACTTAAACATGATTGTGCTATTTGGAAAATATCGATTCCTTGTACTAATGGAATCTGACAAGTCTCTAGTCTTTGAAAGGTATCGAAAAGACGATCTATATATTGTAGATTTCTCGGCTGGACCGCAGATGGTCGTATGTATTCTAGCAACGGCTTCAGAATGCTGGCTCTGGCATCGAAGGCTAGGGCATGCTGGCATGAAGAACTTTCACACTCTCGCGAAGAAGAAGCATGTCGTGGGCATCAAGGCGCCAAGTTCAAGAAGGACCATCTATGTGGCGCCTTCAAGGTGAAAGATGACTAGGCCAAGCATCCTCAAAGACAATCATGACTACATCTCAACCCTTCGAGCTGCTTCACATGGATCTATTCGCCCTACTCACTACTCTACTCTCAATGCTACCGCTATTCTATGGCTTCGTAATTGTTGATGATTACTCTAGATATACTTGGGTACATATAATCCTCTACAAGACTGAAGTGCAGGATGTCTTCAGATGCTTTGCCAATCGTGCCATGACTAACTATGCCATCAAGATCAAGCATATCAGAAGCAACAACGGCACTGAGTTCAAGAACACTGGCCTCGACCTCTATCTGGATACACTTGGCATCACACATGAGTTCTCTGCTCCTTATACACCTCAGCAGAATGGCATCACCGAGCGCAAGAACAGAACTCTCATTGAGATGGCCCGAACGATGCTTGATGAGTACAAGACTCCACGGAAGTTTTGGCCTGAAGCCATTGACACTGCTTGTCACATCATCAACCGCATTTATCTTCACAAGCTTCTGAAGAAAACATCCTATGAGCTCCTAACTGGTAAGAAGCCAAATGTAAGCTACTTCAGAGTATTTGGTGCTAGGTGCTGGATCAAGGATCCACATCACACTTCAAAATTTGCACCGAAAGCACATGAAGGTTTTATCTTGGTTATGGGAAGGATTCGCACTCTTATAGAGTCTTGAACCTCTTTCACTATAAAGTGGTTGAAACTGTGGATGTGCGGTTCGATGAAACTAACGACTCGCAAAGAGAGCACCTGCCAAATGTGATAGATGAAGCACCTCCAAGTGAATCCGTCAAGCAGATGGGAATTGGAGATAGCATACCCTCTGAGAATCAATCTGAAGAGGAGCTTATCATTTCTACACCTAATCAACCTGAAGGCAATGCTCAGTCTGAAGACAATCCCCCGAATGATGATATTGATCAGCAAGAGCAAAATCTTCGTCCTGCTCATCCTCGTGTTGCAAATGAAGTTCAGTTTCAGAAGATAATTGACAGCTTGAATGCACTGGTCCACTCACTGCTCAAAAGCAACTCAAAGAGCAACACAGCTAACAAACTTCGTGGGCATTTTGCATTTGTCTCAATTACCGAACCCAAGAAAGTTGATGAAGCCTTCATGGAACCTGAATGGATTCAAGCTATGCAAGAAGAGCTTCAACTGTTCGAGCTGAATAATGTGTGGGAATTGGTCAAGCGTCCTGATCCTCGAACGCACAATATCATTGGCACCAAATGGATATATAGCAACAAGCAAGATGAGCATGGTCAAGTTGTCATAAACAAGGCTCGTCTCGTTGCGCAAGGTTATACTCAAGTGGAAGGAATTGACTTCGATGAAACATTTGCTCCGGTGGCAAGACTTGAAGCCATTCAGATATCGCTAGCCTATGAAAATCATCACAACATTCTTTCAGATCAAATGGATGTGAAAAGTGCTTTTCTCAATGGAAAGATAGAAGAAGAAGTATATGTCGCACAACCTCCAGGCTTTGAAGATCCAAAACATCATGATATGGTATACAAGCTCAACAAGGCACTGTATGGCCTCAAACAAGCCCCTCGTGCTTGGTATGACACACTCAAAGACTTCCTTAAGGGCAAAGGCTTCAAACCTGGTTCACTAGATCCTACACTCTTCACGTATGATGGTGAACTATTTGTGTGCCAAATCTATGTGGATGACATTATCTTCGGCTGCACCAACAAGAAATACAATGATGAATTTGGTCACATGATGCAAGAGCAATATAAAATGTCCATGATGGGCAAGTTCTTTCTGGGTCTCCAAATCCGTCAACAACGCGACGACATCTTCATATCACAAGAAAAATACTTCAAAGATTGCCTGAAGAAGTTTGGAATGCAAGACTACAAAGGATACACGACGCCAATGCCAACCAAAAGTCATCTGGGCCCCGACGACAATGGTAAAGAGTTCGATCAAAAGGTATATCGCTCCATGATTGGCCCTTTGCTTTACTTATGTGCATCTAGGCCAGATATAATGCTTAGTGTTTGCATGTGTGCCCGATTCCAAGCGGCACCAAAGGAATTGCATCACTTAGCTGTGAAGCAAATTCTTCGATATTTGGCTTACACCCCAACACTAGGATTATGGTATCCAAAGGGCTCAGAGTTTGATCTAGTTGGATTCTCAGATGCTGATTATGCTGGTGACAAGGTTGATAGCAAGTCCACATCAGGCACATGTCACTTTTGGGACCATCTCTTGTCTGTTGGTCTTCAAAGAAGCGTAACTGTATCTCTCTATTGCTGAATCTGAATACATTGTCTTTGGATCCTGCTGTGCTCAACTTCTCCGGATGAAGCAAACTCTCAAAGACTATGGTATCTATCTGAATAATGTGCCTCTCTATTGCGACAATGAGAGTGCCATCAAGATTGCCAACAACCAGTTCAGCACTCGAAGACAAAGAACATTGAAATTCGTCATCACTTTCTCAGAGATCATGTTGTGAAGGAAGATATTGATATCATTCATGTCAAGACGTAAGAACAGCTATTGATATCTTCACAAAGCCCTTGGATGAGAAAAGGTTTTGCAAGTTGTGGTGTGAGCTAAATATCTTGGAATCCTCAAATGTCCTGTGAATGGACACACATTCTAACACTTATGCATTTTGATGACTTAGATGTACAACACACAAAGTAATGTATGTCTTCAATCAATGAAGTCATACACTCTAAGTGTGATTACATTAATGTGGAAATTGACTTCGGAGCGCCACGATAGTTGTGCGCCGTGTCTGGGTCTAATACTTCCTATACGGTGGGTAACACCACCACCAAACTCTTGTTTGAAGTGTTTTTCCGTGGCGTTATATTTGCAAAGTCTTCACAGTTGATTTGTCTTCAATATTTATTTGAATTCATGATTAACTGCACCATGTTGATTTGGTCTTGACTCTGTTGCATACATATATTGTGTTCTGTCCTCTACAACATTCGCTTATAGCTATGTCTTCTTGCTTGAATCTTTTGAACTAAGTGAATGTGATCGGACCCTAACCTCTCTATGCTTCTTACCTCAAGCTCTATCTATCCAAATCATATGCATTCTGATGAAACTGTCGAATGTCTTCTCTGCGTCCTCGTCAGCAGAAGACACAGAGACAAACTTTAAATCTGTTTTTAATGCTATATCCTTTTGCCTGAAACCCGGAGAATTCGGAACGACCACCCCGACAATCCAGGCGAGCGTGGGAACATGGGACAACAATCGATGTGTTGCATGTGTGCCATGTGTCATTCAGATGTGAACCGCAAGGGGCACCTGCGTAATTGCGATGTGTCGTCTCCTTCCTTATAAATACCCATCACATCTCGGTCAAAAATTCTTCTTCCACCTCGCCACCTCTCGCAAACTCTAGCACCTCTGCTAAGCTCTCGACGACATCGGCGACGAAGTGCTTAGCTGTCGCGACTTCTCTGACGCCGTCCTCACGCCGGCCGCGGACCTCATCCTCTCCGCCGTTACCGTAGGTGTCTTCCGTCGCCAAGTTAGGGCACGGGAGATCGAACTGCTCGGCCTCCAACTTCGCTCCGTCTAGCAGTTCTTTGTGTGGTAATTAAAATTCACTTTTTACCATCTTTTCAATCTGATAGATTCATCCTTTCTTACCAAAAGTGGTTTATAGTTCCCCAAGTTGAATCTATCTCTTTCTGCATCTCATACAATGCCTAGTCCATTCACTTATACTTCTTTACAAGTTCGGTTCCTCACTTGTACTTATTCTTGGATTTGTACAAATCTGGAACCAACTCTCGTCAAATAAGTGAATGTCTTCGCTAGAGGTCAATGTCTTCAAACTGATTTATCTTCAAAATCTTCTGAGAATGCATATGACCTCTTCTCCTTCCCTCGCACCTCTAATCCTGTCACAGGTACATGTCCGTGGGAGAATCCCTTGGTTCTCATAGTCTGCATTCGTTTGCAAAATTCTTACAGCTTCACATCAACTCTCCCAGAAGGCCCCGGTCGACCAGCAGACGGAAGCCCTTGACAGTGTTGAAGCCATTCAGACTGAACCTCATGGCAACAGAGAAGTCTACAAGGAAGGGTGGCAGACAGCGCCGTGGGAACACTTCCAAGGATTTGCCTCCAGATTTGCACGAGCTGTACAAAACAGATCCAGAGGAAACCTATAAGGGCCGCAAGAATCGGATCCAATGGATTCGGAGATATTGGGCTGAGGAATGGTTCAAGTACCGCTTCGTTACAGCAGAATATGCAGAGAAGAACGCCATCAAGGCACCCTGGAGTGATGTTTTGTACAAAAATCTTCCACCCAGGACCCAGGCTGAAGCTATTGAGCAAGGTATCTATCCATGCATGGTGCATGGACCATAGCCTGTGAATGCTGACCCTTCTTCACTGCTATGGTGCCGTGAGGATCATCTGTTCAAGTGCAACTACCAGTTCGCCAAAGACTCAGCTACGAAGAACAAGAAGGATCTAGGACTTGACTTCAACCCTGGTCCTTCCTCACCTCGGGACAATGGCACCCGTGAAGCCAATGAGAACAGGATCGACCCCTTCTACAACCTTGCTGGCCTCATCACTCACATTGCTGTTCAAGGTGCCAAAGTGGATCATTCTGATGATGGTGCTGACACTGATGAAGCCCCAGCTCCTACCCCAAAGCCGTAGAAGCAAAACAAGGCTAAAGCTTCAAAGTCATCTGCTGCTCCAAAAGCTTCGCGAGTGAAGCCATTGGCAACTGCCCCTCCTGCTCCAAGTAACACTTCTGAAGATCTTTCTTGCATCTCCAAGAGGCGCGAGAAGCCACAGAAAACTGCTCAAGGATCAAGTCATGCACTCACACAAGCTGCCGTTCTGAGGAACGACTCTGAAGCCATTGACTTGTCTTCAGATGACGAATTTGGCAATGATGCTCTCGAGAAGTTGATCAAGAGCAAGCAAGAGGTGGAGATCTTCATTGATCTGCCCCTCTTTGATGTGAACATTTTGAAGAATTTCATTGATGAATGGTTCGACAATCCAGATATCAGCTTTGATAATCTTCACTTCCATCAAGGCCAAGATTGCTTTCAAGGCACCATTTCTCCGGTGCTGGCTCTGGCTCAGCGCATTGTTGAATTGAAAAAAAAGATAGACTTTGAGAAAGAGCAATTCAAGAAGCATGTAGCAAAGCTTAGTGTGGATGATGTTCAAAAATTCAAGCTGATGCTGAATGACCTCAAGGAGTCGTTTCGAAAGAAACGCGAAGAAGCCAAAGGTTCAAGAGAGCGCATGAAGAATCTTGCAGACAAGTGCGTTCAAGCTTACAACGAAGCTGAGAAGCGCAAGGCACTTGGGCGTCCTAGCATTGATCCCTCGATGGCTGCCAAGAAAAAGAAGAAGCATACTGAGGCCTAGACTGAAGCTCCACCGCGGGAAGAACCTCACATTGTCTTCCCAGCCAGCATGATAGGCTCGAAGCCTAAGGTCTCCAAAGTGGCTTCAGATAAGCAGAAAACCAAGGTAGCTGAAGATGAAGCCAGGAAGCGGAAAACCAAGCGCACTACTGATGATGCACCACCCCCCAAGAAGAGAAAAACCAAGAAGAGAGATCGGGCTACTCCCACAGAGCCCCTTGTTGCTGAACCCATTGCTTTCGCTCATCCTGCTTCTGCAAATCAAGAGCGTCAGCTGATCGTTCATGAGCCTGCTTCCACTGAGGCTCCTGAAGCTCAAGAAGTTCCAGTCGTTGACCCCATCGCGGCTGAAGAGATTGGTCCCCACGACAATGTAGAAGATGATGTAGTTCTTCCTCAGATCGAGCGCCCAACGGTATCATCGCCTGTTCTAACGAACAGCGAGCTCATCAGTATTGGTTGTCCTCTGATGCCAATCTCACAAGATGCCTCATGGGCTGATCGCCCCCAACAAGAAACTCCAAATCAAGACTCACCAAGTACACCTCGTCCTTCATCAGTGCCAGTCATCAGTCCCATTTCAAATGATGACAACTACATGGAGACAACACCATCACCAAAGGCGTTGCCCATCTTCACGGCTTCGCAAAGGCCTGAAGCCATCCGTCTCCATGACCACCATCACAGAAGAAGACTCAAACTTGTCCAGCTCAGTGGCACGTCAAGTGTTCCCTGAAGACAATCCTTCCGGACGGTCCTAGTATCCGGGCTAATATGGTTGAAGACAATCCGCCGCATCACCAAGAAAGACAAGAAGAAGAGCGTGTCGCTACTCCCCTACCACTCAAGAAGTTGTTCTAGAAGAGAACGTGTCGTGCTCGCCCTCCGGCTCCTCAAGTGGAGGTTGAGAACTCGAGGCTGCCACCACTAACACCATCGAAACCAATGACGTTGTCATGGCTGAAGACAATGTGGAGCCTGCATCAACACCGTGCTAGAAGCCAATGAAACCAATGATGCACCGCAATGATATGCAGCTCGACGCCTCGCTGATGCCATCGCCCTGCTCCGCCACCAAGGCCCCACACCATCGAGCGAGCATACAACTATGGTTAGCTAATCACTGTTAAATGGCCTTTTCTAGTTCCTCCACCTACTGTTGGTCCTCAATTTGATTACCATGTCGAGCACAGCCATGTGTTCGTAAGCCAAAGCCAAGGCTGCCAAGGTTTCTGTGCATCGTGATCCGCACCAGATCATTTAATGTCAATGGCTTCAAAGCGCACAACACCTTCTTTGATAGCGCCAAGAACCCCTACTCAAGGCCAAGAATTTCATCCGATCGGTTCGAGCTATCAGCAGCAATGATTACTACTCATGCATTTTATATAACCAAGGTCGATATTCCCACATATGCGTCTTGACACCGGGCCATAAGCGGCCTGCCTGCTTGGAAGAAGCACCGATTGCTTCAGAGAGTCTGCCATCGCAGTTCGTCACTGACAAAGAGCACTGGAATGAAGAACTGCTACTCCAATTCTATGCCACTCTTCATATTCGTGGTTGCTACAGGGATCCGAAGAAATGGGTCCTTGAGTGGATGACAGGAAATGTCCGTCATGAAGCCAAAGCTTTTGATGTCATTGAGCTTACTGGCATGCCCACTCCAGGAGATCTATATGAACCTTGTTGTCAGCTTCACAGTGCTGCTTTGGAGAGCATTTTTCACAAGCCTGAGTCCAACATGAGCCAGATGCTTAGCATGATGAAGCCTTTGCCTCCAGATGCAGAATATCCTAAGGAGTTCTTTGTTGAAGACCTTGAGTATCTGCCATGTACAATCTATCACATTATACGGCGAACTCTTTGGCCCATCAAAGGACATTCTCCACATGCTAAGCTGGAAGGTGCAATGAAGACTTTGGTATTCCATATTCTTCACGGCAAAAGCTTCAATGCACAAGACTTCTTTATTCGCCAACTTGTCGCATCAGATCCGACATTTTTGGTCCGAAGTTCTATGCTCCCCGGATCATGCGTCCGATCAAGATCCACTCGCCTTCAACTATCGCCCTCTCGCACGCAACCATATCATCTTTTGCCGAGGTTGATCCGTCTGCTGAAGCCATCTACCCGTAGTCCGCCAAGGAGCCAATTCATTTCACAACGCAGATCACCAAACCTTCACTCAGCCCATTGAAGGAGTATGGCTGCCACTCGTGTTTATCCTCGGCGGCACTACGCTGCACCTCACCGTGCCCACACCAAAGCCACCGAAAGCACATTGCTCAATGGCCTCGTAAGCGATCTCGTGTTCTCAATGACCGAGAGCTTCTCTTTGCCCTTCATCAGAAATAGGATAAGCATCATGACTGGCTGAAGCGCCAAATGCACAGCCTTTTGACGGACGTCAACCGCATTCGCAACCTTGCCACCAAGAATGCCTTTGTCTCCCATGAAACCTGTCGGCGAACATGGAAAGGGCTGACACTTATGTGTCCTGAATATGATCTTCAAGACGATGGCTTCTCTGAACGATTCAAGTTTGACACAACACCACCCAGAAAGGTTGTACTGCAGCGCACTCTATCTCTTGAAGACTCAGAGTACTCCTCCTCCGCAGCAACGGTGAATGCCAGAGTGATCGGTGATCAAGATGATGCTACTTCGCCACCTCCAACACGTATCGACACTGCACCAAGTTCGTCTGCACCGCCAAACCCCGACACCGACCCGGCATCTTCTCCTACTCCTTCTGGGAACGAGTAGAGGCTCTATGTCTTCAAACCTTTTTGGTCCTTACTGACAAAAGGGGGAGAAGCATATGGGTTGATAGTCTTCAAGCGGGTCCATATGGGCGGTTGCTTTATATTTTGCCTAGTGTTTACAACTCTTGCTCTTTATACATTTGGTTCTCTGAGTTGTAACACTTAAACTCGATGGTTGTCTGCTACTTATTTGCTACTCTGTGATGCGATGATAAATTCCGCATGTGCGACGATAACTTCCGCACTTAGTCATTTTGCAGACGTCCATTTCTCATTCTGCATGTCATTATCTTTGTTATATCAAATCATGCATGATGAATTGTCTTCATATGGTGAAGAGGATCTCCACAAGTACAACCTGCCATGTGCATTTGCATTCCAATGCAAAACATTTATATGCACATCTTCGGGGGGGCTTTTGCCTTCTATGAAGACAATACCTTATCCTTTACAATTTCACACATTTTTATCCCCGTTGAAAACTTCAACCAGTTTGTCATCAATCACCAAAAAGGGGGAGATTGTAAGTGCATCGAGTGCCACCCCTAGTTGGTTTTGGAGTATTGACGACAAACCTGGTTGAGGGACTAATGTGTTTGTGAGAATTGCAGGATAACACATGTAGTAGTCCCTCCTTGATTCGGTTTACCTACCGGAGATGACCCCTAAAAATGTGTGAAGACATTGAAGACAATGGTGGTCTGTGAAGATATTCACATTGAAGACTATGACACGAGAAGACATTGAGTGAAGACTATGGAGCGCGAAGACTTAGTTGTTTCGTTGTTTCCTTTTCTTCTTTGTTGAGTCATAGGAACCACCGTGACTGTTAAGGGGTCCAAGTGAACAAAGTCGAGGATCAAGTGATGCTCAAACTAAATCCTATGTCTTCGAAATAAGACAATGAGAACAAATCTTATCCTCGAGTCGGATAAGTCAGCTTTACTTGTAGCCCAAGTCAAGCTGTCGCGGTGTTTGAAATCGACCGCTATGCGACACGTGTCGGTTCCTTAGTGACCTGTGGTCATTTTGACAAATCCGTCGGGTTGCCCGGTGGCTATAAATAGCCCACCCCTACACCATAAATTGGTGGCTGCTCAGAGTTAGTGCACGGCTTTTTCGCTTGAGAGCAACCCACCTCCGAAGCCTTTGAGAGACAATCCTTGCGAGGACAAAGCCCAAACCACCCAGAGCCCAAAGAGTGTTTGGCATCACTGAAGTCTTTCTGTCCGCGTGATCTGAAGACTTGTTACACTTGAGGACTGTGAATCCTCCAGCCGGTTAGGCGTCGCGTTCTAAGCATCCAAGAGCCATTGTGGATTGCCAGTGAACGAAGTCTATGAAGGTTCGGAAGTCTACCTTGAGGACTTATCAGAGTAATTGGGCGAGGACTGTGTATCCTTAGCTCAAGGGGAATAAGGTGAAGATGAGGTCTTCTGAGTTGAATCTCAGCCTCCCTAACCAGACGTATAGTTGTCACAGCAACTGGAACTGGTCAAACAAATCCCTGTCCCTCTGAAGCCATTGGTTCTATCTCTTACTCCTCTTTACTTACAGTTTGTCTTCGTGAAGTCATTGCCTGCTTGTATTATCTGATTGACTTCATTGTGTGACTATCTGTTCAGTTTGGCTTCACACTATCTTCCATCTTGATCTTTACTACCTAGCTGCTACTAGTCTTCATGCTTTCACTTCATTGAATACTTGACTATGGCTTGTCTAGTGTAGTCTACCTTCCGCTGCATTAGAATAGTATTGGTTATATTGTCCGTCTTCGAAACTTCCATGTTTTGAAGACTTCCATAAAAATCACCTATTCACCCCCTCTAGTCGATAACTAGCCCTTTCACAAATCCCCCATGTTTTAAAGACGTTCATAAAAATCGCCTATTCAGCCCCCCTCTAGTCGATAACTAGCACTTTCAATTGGTATCAGAGCAAGGTACTCCCTTGTTCTGTGTGATTCGGTTTAACCACCTGGAGTTTTAACTATGTCGACTGCAGGGATAATCAAAGTCTCTGATGCGTGCCCTGTCTTCGATGGCACTTATTACCCCTACTGGAAGAATAAGCCGCGTATGCATCTTGAAGCCATTGATGTCGACCTCTGGTATGTCTTCAAGAACGGCGTTCCCAAGGGCGGTGAAGGTGTCACCCCTGCTGATGTCAAGAAGTTCATTCAACTAGATTCTACTGCTAAGAACATCATGTGTGGTCATCTGACCAAAGGACAGTATGGCCGTGTGAGTCCTCTGGAAACTTCGAAGCTAGTCTGGGGCTGGCTTTCCAAGGTCAACGAAGGCGTCTCAACCCAGAGAGACTCAAGGTTAGTGTTCTTCACGACCTCTTTAACCGCTTCAAGAGAAATGACAATGAGAATGTCCAGCTCACGTTTGATCGCCTCACTGACATCACAAATGAGCTTCATGCCCTTGGCGCCACAAAGATCACCAAGCATGAAATCGTCAAGACACTCCTGAGATCACTTGACAGCTCGTTTGACACCCTAGCCTTGATGATCCAAGAATGCCCTGACTTCAACACCCTCGATCTGTCTGACATACTTGAGAGGCTCAACACACATGAGTTCCAGTTATCTGAGGAAAGAGATATCTACGGTTCTAGCTATGGACGTACTCGCACTTTGAAGGCAAACGTTGTTTCCTCATCTGAAGAAGAATCTGGCTGCAGTTCTGGGGATCCTAAAGACATTGGAAATGAACTTGCTATGCTTGTGAAGAAGTTCCAGAAATTCACCAAGAAGAAAGGCTTTTGAAAGTCTTCAAGATCCAGCTCGAGAAATGATGAAGCTTCTACTCATGACCAGAAGAAGAGAACATGTCACGAGTGCAAGAAACCTGGTCACTACATCTCTGAGTGTCCTCAGTGGGACAATGAGAGCAACAAGAAGAATAAGAGCAAGAAATATGGTTCTGATGACAAGAAGAAGAAGAAATCCTCAAAGTCTTCTTCCAAGCCTTCGTCCAAGTCTTCATCACATAAGAAGAGCTCATCTGGCAAGGCTTGTGCTTTTGTTGGCAAGGAGATGGATTCAGAGGAGGAGTCTGCTTCTGAGGAGGCAGAGGTTGAGTCTGAGGAGGAGTCCGACTCTGGTGTTGCAAGTCTGGCTTTAGCCACAGCCTGCATTGCCAAGTTCATCTTCAACACTAAAGACAATGGCTCCGTCACCAACGCTGATGCTAATCACGAGGACGACTCTGCCCCCACCTACTACTTCATGGCACGTGGTGCCAAGGTAAACTGACGTGATGCTTACTTTCAAACAAGTGAAGATGACTCTGATTGTGAATCCAAAACTAGCTACAAAACACTTGCTAAAATTGCAACTGACCAACATAAAGTTATGGAACATATTAAAAAATGGTTAGACAAAAGTGATGACCTGTTGGACGCGGAAATGACCAGATCTCAGTCCTTAATTGAAGACATAAAAAATCTTCATGTTAAGTACGAGGAACTTGAAAGTCGTCATGAAACGCTCTCAACAACTCATGAAAAGCTTTCCTATGTTTATCTTCAAAGGAAGCAAGAACTTGAGAAATTGAGAGCAGTTCATGAAGATCTTCAAAAAGAGAACGAGTCACTTCACGCTCAACAGATCATTCCCGCTCAGGAAGGATTTGAACCACCATGTCTAAAATGCCTTGAGCGTGATAACGCTACTTCTGTTGCTGAATGTTCCACTATTGCTATTGCTGCAATATCTTCAACTGCTGACGTGGTAACTAACCCCTCTGCTGAGGATGCCACTACTATTGCTGATGAAAATGCTGTGTGAAGACATTGCTTGAGACTGGGATGTACAAAAGTCTCAAAGGGCATTAGACACTATGTGATGTCCTCAAAAAGCATATTCTGAACCGAAACCATAGGAAAGAGGGTGTTGGGTTCGAGAGGAAAATGAATGTTGATGGTTCTTACTGGAAGCTTGAGTAGTACCCCAAAACCACATGGGTTGCTGCAAAGGGACATTCAGTGGACCCATCCACCTTATCTGGCTTCACTTGTGCTAACCCGATTATCATTGATGAATCCTTTGATGCAAACTATAAACTGTTTAAGAATCGAGAATGGTGAAGTGTTTGCGTGTATATTGGTACTAATCGCTGAATGGACCACCCATGAAGAAGGTCTGGTGCCCAAAAGTGTCTTGAGAATCTTCCCGTGAATGTCATCATGACACCACCAGGAAGAAGACAAACCCTGCACCAAAGGCTTCATACATGCATGAGGACTCACCGAGTCACCCTAACGCCAATGTTTTGCGGTGGAAATCATACTCAGACTTATGAATATGAGCGTGTATCATCAAACCGCTATGTTCATAAGACTAAGAACTATTCTGCTTATTCATATGAGTATTATTCACCACATTTGCTAGGGCACCAAAGCCAAAGTTCTCAGATGCTGCACTTAGACTCATTGCTTCGAAGCCACCCTGAAAATGTGGGTGCTTAAGAAAACTTAACTCTCTTTTGCAGGGAAAGGTCTCCAGCCGGAAATAAAAGGCGTCACATGCTTATGCTGGGGACCTAAAACATCTTGTGGGGCGCAAGTGTAAGTGCATCTAGTGCCCCTTAGTGATTTTGGTGTATTGAAGACTTATAGGTTAAGTAACTAATGCGTTTGTGAGTGTACACAGGTCTATAAGTCTATGAGGAGTTTGATATTTACAAAGGAAAGTCGAATTCTAAAAATAAAGTTCTTCAATCAAGACTTTGATATTCTCAAGACTTTTCAAGACTTTGAAAGTGAAGAAATTGGTGTGACCTTGAAGACTTGGTATTCATTTGAGGAACATGAAGCGTGAAGACTTTTGTTTTCGTAGTTTCATTTTTCTTTCTTGAGTCATAGGAAACACCGTGATCGTTAAAGGGGTCGAGGAAATACTAAGGAAAAATTTCATTTGATGCTCAACTCAAAATCCTACACCTACCAATCCCTTCGAGTGAAGCTTTTGAAATCTCATACAGCTTCAGTCAATTTCTTCAAAGGATGAGACGAAGCTCTTCCGTCGCCGAGGAATTTGTTCGATCGAGGAGTTAGGAATTCGCCAATGTAATTGCCTACACAAAGGAGGAACATGATAGCCCCGAGGAATTTGATATTCAAATTTCCAACCGCTGTTGTCTTGTTGCGCGCCACCTGTCCCAAAATATCTTATCCACCTAACGGTCATATCATTGAAGGGCATTTATGTCTTATCATGTCGGGCTGCTCCCTAGGCTATAAATAGCCGCCTCTACAACCACTAGTTGGTTGGCTGCCCGAGAGAACTTGACACTTGTCATTTGAGAGCAACCCATCCTCCGAGGACTTTGAGTGAAAATCATCAAGTGAGGAAAACCCAAAACCAAACCCCTATAAACCCAAAGTGATTGAGCATCATCAAGAAATTGATCCTGCGTGGATCCGACGCTTGTTACCTTTGAAGACTGTGCTTCTTCCAGACGGTTAGGCGCCAAGGTCTAGAGCATCCAAGAGGAATTGTGGATCGCCGAGTGACCAAGTATGTGAAGGTTTGGAAGTCGCTCAAGACTTACCACGAGTGATTGGACGAGGTCTGCGTGACCTTAGTTCAAGGAGAATACGGTGAGGACTTGGTGTCCCGAGCTGCGTGCTCAAGGATCGGGTGTCCGGACTGTGTGTCCTCGAGTTTAAATACTCACCGCTCCAACCAGACGTATAACCGAGACAGCAGTTTGAACTGGTCTACCAAATCATTGTCTTCACCAACCTAATCTGGTTCTATTTCCTCAACCCTTTCATTTCCTCATTCTCGTGTTGAGTGTTTGTTCATATCTGTGTTTGAAGACTTTGATCAAGACTTTCTCAATTTCCTCGCTCAATTTCTTCACCGTTTGTCTTCATCTTGTGTTATCCCGTGATTACGCTTTCAGACTCTGTGATTGTCTTCATTTCATCATGATGACTATGCTTGTAATCTGTTATGCTTACTTCGAGTACTTATTCCGCTGCAAGTAGTTCTTCGCTAAGGAATTTCTCACCGCAAATTCCTCGAGTGAAGAATTCATAAAATCGCCTATTCACCCCCTCTAGTCGATATAACGACTTTCAATTGGTATCGAGCAAGGTACTCCCTTGTTCGTGTGATTTTGGTTTAACCACCGGAGTTTTAGTTATGTCGACCGCAGTATGATCAAGGTCTCAGCAGGGTGTCCTACCTTCGATGGGACGGACTACCCTCATCGAAGAACAAAATGCTAATGCATCTTGAAGCAATTGACAACGATCTCGGTATGTTGTGACAAAAGGTGTTTCCTCACCACACCCTCTCCGAATGATGCTGATGTGAAGAGATTCAAGCAACTCGATTCTCAAGCTTAAGAATATCATATGTGGCCATCCGAGCAAAGGTCAATATGGAAGAGTGAGTGCTTTGAATCGCTAAACTCATCCGGGACAGCTGTCCAAAGTAAATGAAGGTGTTTCAACTCAGCGTGACTCTCGAGTTGATGTTCTTCGAATCTCTTCAACCGCTTCAAAAGACTCGACAACGAAAATGTTCAACAAACCTTCGATCGCCTCACCGACATCTCAAATGAGCTTCAAGCACTGGTGCCACCGACATCACCGACCATGAGGTGGTGAAGAAATTGCTAAGATCGCTTGATTCCTCATTTGATACTCCGCACCGATGATACAAGAACGGGCTGACTACAAGTCTCTTGATCCCGCCGATATCCTCGAAGGCTAAATACTCACGAAGTTCCAGCTTGTCAAAAGAGAGATCTCTATGGTTCGCTATGGAAAACACGTGCCTCAAGGCCAAGGCTGTGTCTCAATCGAGAGTGAAGACTCGTAGTAGCCTTGGAGATCCTCAAGAATTTGGCCAGAGCTAGCACCGCTCGTGAAGAAATTCCAGAAATTCACAAGACGTGGTCGCTGGAAAATCCTCAAGAAGTAGTGATTCCTCATCTAGTGACTATAAGAGAAGACTTTGCCACAAATGCAAGAAACCTGGTCACTACATCCAAGATTGTCCTCGATGGGAAAAGGAATTAAAGAAGAAGAAGCACAAGGATTACAGCTCGATGACTTGAAGAAGAAGAAGAAATCATCAAAATCTTCATCATCAAAATCCTCAAAACCTTCTTCTCACAAGAAGAGCAGCTCCAAAAGGCTCTGCATTCATTGGCAAGGAAATGGACTCAAGCTGAATCTGAGGAAAATGAGGAAGAGGAGGAGTCTCAAGAATCCAACTGTGTGGCTAGTCCGGCTCTTGCTATCGCTTATGTTAGCAAGTCCATCTTCAACATCAAGAAACTGACTCACCGACAAGCCCGATGAGGAAAATGATGACTACGCCCCACCTATTGCTTCATGGCAAAAGGTGCCAAGGTACTCAATTTCACCTCCTCCGAATCTAGTGAAAATGAATCGATGAGGATCTCAAGCCCAGCTACTCTAAACTTGCTAAGATTGCTATAAAACAACAAAGGGCTTTTGAAAAGGTTCAAAACATGCTAGATAAGAGTGATGATATGTTAGGTGAAGAAATGGATCGCACTCAAGCCCCGATCGAAAATCTTCAGAGAGTTCGCCTAGGCTTGACAGCCTTCAAGGTCATCATAACACTCTCTTATCTCGATCATGAGAAACTTTCTTATGAATTTCTTCAAAGAAAGCAAGATCTTGAGAAGCTAAGAGCGAGTTATGAAGATCTTCAGAAGGAGCGCGATTCATTACTTGCTCAACAAATCAGCGCTTCTCAAGAAGAATTTGTTCCTCCATGCTTAAAGTGCATTGAACGTGAATCTGCTAATTCTTCACCTGAATGTTCAAATGCTTCAACTGTTACAAATTCTTCACCTGCCTCTGCTATCACTAATTCCTCATCTGAGGACATTGCTAGTATCACCGACGATGCAGGTTGAAGGAATTGTACATGATGTGCATGTACAAAAGCCTCAAAGGGCATCGACTCTTTGTGATGTGCTTAAAAGCAGATCCTCAACAGAACCCTAGGAAAGAGGGTATTGCCTTTGAGAGGAAACTCAATGTCGATGGAACGATCGAAGCCCGAGCAAGATCCCAAAACCTCATGGGTTGCTGCAAAGGGACCTCCAGTTGATCCATCTACCTTATCTGGTTTTACATGTGAATTTCCTCATTCGCTGATGAGTCATTTGACTCAAACTATAAACTGTTCAAAAATCAGAATGGTGAAGTATTTGCTAGATATGTTGGCACTAATCGCAGAACGGTCCCCTATGAAGAAAATCTGGTTCCCAAGAAGTGCCTTGAAAGTCTTCGTGAATGTCCTCATGACACCACCCGTGAAGAATAGGAACCCCAGATCAAATTCTTCATATGGACCAAATTCTTCATATGGATCCAAGTCCTCATACGGACCAAATTCCTCACGTGGATCAAATTCTCAAAAGGATCAAAGTCCTCATATGATTATCATCGTGCTAACAACTCTGTTTCGCAGGTAGAGCTAAGGGCTATGAATATGTGCATTATTCTTCAAACCAATATGTTCATAAGTCCTCAAGAATTTCTCCGCTTATTCATATGCTTACCCTAACCCTCTTATGTGAAACGAAATGGTTTGGCCTCTATGCCACCATTCTCATATGGTGCTCGCAGAATGATGAACTCTTTGCCACCCCTTCGATGTGGGTGGTGAAGAAAAGAACTAATCTCTTCTCGCAGGGTCAGTCTCCAGACGTGCCTCAACGTCTCAAGAATTTGTTGGGGCCCGACAAAATTGCTCGAAAGGACGCAGCTAATCATGATGAAATGAACTTTCATTTCACACGCCCTCATACCGCTTATCTGAATATCGATCGATGAAATTCATCTCGATGAACTTGATATCATATTCTTCACCGATGAAGTATATGAGATCGTAAGTTGTACTAATTCATCCGCAGGATGATCAACCCAAAGCCACCGAGTGGGTTCTCGATAGTGGATGTACAAATCACATGACCGGTGACAAGAATCTATTGATGGATGCTACCTTATCACCGTCACATCTCAAGCATATCATCTTTGCCGACAAAGGCAAAAGTCGTATTGGGACTTGGTAAGGTTGCTATCTCTAAGGACATGCACATGGACAAAGTCATGCTTGTTGAGTCTTTAGGATATAACCTCATGTCAGCCTCAATGCTTTGTGATCTTGATATGGTTGTTATCTTTGGCAAGTATCGTTGTGTTGTGATTATGGAAGTCGACAATTCCAAAGTCTTCAAGGCTTTAGGAGAGGAGACTTGTATATTGTTGACTTCTCTATGTGACCACAACCAGCCGTGTGCCTACTTGCAAAAGCTTCGTAGGCTGGCTATGGCATCGACGACTTGGTCACGCAGGCATGAGGAATTTGCACACGCCATAAGAAGAAGCATGTCATTGGCATTGAGAATGTCAAATTCCTCAAGGATCACTTATGCGAGCCCGTGAAGCTGGAAAATGACCAAGGCCAAGCATCCAAATAAGACTATCATGACCACTACTCGTCCCTTCGAATTGCTTCACATGGACCTCTTTGGTCCCAATCATTACTCAGTTGTCACTAATGATGCATCACTATATGGCTTTGTTATTGTTGATGATTACTCTCTACACATGGGTACACATTGTTACTTACAAAAATCAAGTGCAGGAAATCTTCAAACGATTTTCCTCGAGGGCTTCAACCAACTTTGGTGTGAAGATCAAGCACATCAGGAGTGACAATGGAACTGAGTTCAAGAATTCCGGTCTTGATGACTATCTTGATGAACTTGGTATTACTCATGAGTTATCTGCTCCCTATACTCCTCAAAGAAATGGCGTCGTGGAGCGCAAGAACAGAACTCTTGTTGAGATGGCTCGACTATGCTTGATGAATACAAAACGCCTAGTCGTTTCTGGATTGAAGCAATTGACACCGCGTGCCACATCATCAACAGAGTATATCTTCACAAATTCTTCAAGAAGACTGCCTATGAACTCCTCACTGACAAGAAACCTAATGTAAGTTATTTCAAAGTCTTCGGTGCTAAATGCTGGATTAGAGATCCTCACCACAACTCTAAATTTGCACCGAAAGCACATGAAGGTTTTATGCTTGGTTACGGAAAGGACTCGCACACCTACAGAGTCTTCAACATCGCACTTCACAAGATTGTTGACACTGTAGATGTGCGGTTCGATGAAACTAATGGCTCGCAAAGAGAGCACCTACCTTCCGTGTTAGATTAACCAACACCGAGGATTCTATCAGGTTCAAGGCAACCGAGGATGTCATTCCCATCAAGAAACTGCTGAAGAATTCATTCTCAGACGCCAAGAACGCCGAGCTGATGCACCAAGATAATGTCAAGAAAATGGTGCCGAGGAAAATGATCAAATTCCTCGAAGACAACCAGCTCATCCTCGCTGCAAAAGAAGTGCAAGTTGACAAGATCATCGATGACATTGAAGCGCCAGTCCTCTCACTCGCTCAAAAGCTTCACATTTATCTAACTTTTGTGGGCACTATGCTTTTGTCTCTATCACAGAGCCCACTAAGGTAGATGAAGCATTTCGAGCCGGAGGATTCAGGCCATGCAAGAAGAATTACATCGATTCGAGCTCAACAACGTCTCGGGAACTGGTCAAACGTCCAGATCCTCGCAAGCATAATATCATTGGCACAAAGTGGATCTATCGCAACAAGCAAGATGAAAATGGTCTTGTGGTGAGGAATAAGGCACGACTAGTAGCTCAAGGCTACACGCAGGTTGAAGGAATTGATTTCGATGAAACTTTTGCACTGCCGCTAGACTTGAGTCTATTAGATATTACTCGCCTATGCTAACCATCACAATATCACTTTATATCAAATGGATGTGAAAAGTGCATTCCTCAATGGTAAGCTTGAGGAAGAAGTATATGTTGCTCAACCCCTGTGTTTTGAAGATCCAAAGAATCTCGACAAAGTCTTCAGACTAAATAAGGCCCTCTATGGCCTCAAGCAAGCCCTCGGGCGTGGTATGATACATTGAAGGAATTCTTCGTGAAGAATGGCTTCACACCCGTTCACTCGATCCTACTCTTTTACTAAATCTTATGATGGTGAACTGTTTGTGTGCCAAATATATGTTGATGATATTATCTTTGGCTGTATCGACCAACGTTATAGTGATGAATTTGCCTATATGATGAGTGAAGAATATCAAATGTCTATGATGGGAGAGTTGAAATTCTTCTTAGGTCTTCAAATTCGTCAACAACACAATGGCATATTCATATCTCAGAGAAATACCTCAAAGATGTCCTCAAGAAATTCGCATGCAAGATTGCAAAGGCGTCAAAATTCCTATGCCCACAAATGGCCATCTATGCATCGATGAAAATGGTATTGACTTCGATCACAAGGTATACCGCCCATGATTGGTTCTTTATTGTACTTATGTGCATCTAGGCCAGATATAATGCTTAGTGTTTGCATGTGTGCCCGATTTCAAGCTACACCAAGGAATCACACCATAAGGCTGTGAAGCATATTCTTCGATATCTAGCTCACACACCAACACTAGGATTATGGTACCCCAAGGGCTCTACTTTTGATCTCATTGATATTCGACTCGACTATGCTGGTGATCGTGTGGACCGCAAGTCAACATCTGGTACTTGTCATTTCTGACGATCTTTGGTCCGTTGGTCCTCAAGAAACAGAAATGTGTATCACTATCCATCATGGAAGCTGAATACATTGCTGCTGGCTCGTGTTGTGCTCAATTACTATGGATGAAGCAAACCTCAAGGACTACGGCATCAACGTGAAGAATGTGCTCTCTATTGTGACAATGAGAGTGCCATCAAGATTGCTCACAACCCAGTTCAGCACTCAAGACAAAGCACATTCAAATTCGCCATCATTTTCTTCGTGATCATGTGTTGAAGGGCTTACATCTCCATCGAAAGCACGTGAAGATCAAGAACAGCTAGCTGATATCTTCACTAAGCCCTTGGATGAGAAGAGATTTAGCAAGTTGCGGTGTGAGCTAAATATCTTAGAATCTTCGAACGTTCTTTGAAAAGGCACACATCCTAACACTTATGCAAAATTGATGACTTAGATGTGCAACACATGAAGAAACGTTTTTCTTCAATCAATGAAGAATAACACTCTAAGTGTGAAGAAATTAATGAAGAATTTGATTCTCAGAACCCTACGACAATTGTACGCGGTGTCTGAAATCATCATTCTTATACGGTGGGTCACGCCACCACCAAAGTTGAAAATCTTCAATTTGAGTTTTTCCTCGCTTTTGAAATTCTTCGCTTTTTCAAATTCTTCAACTTTGCAAAATCTTCACTGCTTCCGTCTGCCTTTCTTCATTGACTATATATATATATATATATGAGTTTATGTCCTCTACAAGATTCACTTATGGCTATTTCTTCAAGTCGCTTTTTTCGCTAAGTGAATGTGATCGACCCTTCCCTCTATGCTATACTCAACCCAATCCATTCACAAATTCTTCATGTGCGTTCTACTTTGAAACTCGCTCAAATTCTTCATCGTGTCCTTGATACTGAAGAAATTGCAACGGAACTTAAAAAACTAATCTTATTCAAACCTTCGCTTTTATCATTAAACCGCTCCGCATCCCACGATGCATTATTTTATTCACCCACGATCGACACGATCTCCACTACACAAGACGTGGGTGACACATGTCGTGAGAAGGAAGCGGTCAGGCATGTTCGTCCTAAATCTTCGGCGATCCGCTTTTCACCGTGTCTATAAATACCCTCTCTCCCTTCCTCACTTTTATTCGCCGACCTCTCTCTCCCGCCGAGCTCCTCAAAACCCTAGCGCCGCCGCTACTCCATCGTCGCCGGTGAGGAAAAGCTTCACCGCTTGACCTCTTCGCCGACGATTGCTACCGACCGTGGAAAATCTTCACTCCGCCGCCGCCATAGCTGATTTCCTCTCGCCAAGTTAGGGCGTGGAAGATCTGAACGATTTAACTTCCCAACTGTTCTTCTCAGTTCGTCGTGTTCTTCACTTCGTAAATTAAAAGTTACTTTTATTACTCGCTTTGATTCTCAAATCTTCTTCAAATTCTTCAAAGGTGTTTATTCTTCAAATCCTCACACATATGAACACCTAAAATCTCTTCAAGATTCCTCAATTGTGTGGATCCTTGATCTATACAACTCTGGAACCTAAGACAAAGAACGCTTAGTGAAATTCTTCAAGGCTCATCCGTCAAAATCCTCAAAACTTGTTCTTTTGAAAACCTTCGAGAACGATATGACCTCTCCAAATTCCTCGCACCTATACTCTGTTCACAGGTACAAATGTCCGCCGCTGAATCCCTAGGTTCTCATCAACTTAACTCATTTGCAGCGTTCCTCGAAGAAAACTGCACACTTCTTCAGAGAACTCAATTGTTCAATTTCCTCAATCAAGAAAATGGCGACGGTAAGAAGCCGCAGAAGGGAGGAAAGAAACCCGAGGTTATGACAACGCTTGAAATCCCCGAGGAAATATATGCTGACTATTGCACCGGATGAAGAAAGCAAAAATCAACGCAAGGTGCGATTCGTAAGATTGAACGGAGATGGGCACGGAATGGAAGGAATACAGATATGTAACTCCTAAGTACATGAAGAAATTTGCTTTAAATCCTCCATGCCCAAGAGCTCCTTTGGCACCTGGCCAAATAGCTGATCCCACTAGCATCAAACGCGTGAGGACTTTCCGATGAATGGGCTAAACGCCAAGCAAAGTTGGCAAAGCAAGCAAAGGAGGCAGTGAAGAAATTCAATGAGGATTCTGCCGCTGCCATCGCCATCGAGGTCTCGGTCAAACCGAGGAAATCAATGCAAAAGAAGCCGCTAATAAGCCAAGTGCTTCATCATCTGCGCCTCACGCCAAGTTCCTCAAGAGCACCTTCCAAGCAAATTCTCACATCGCTGCCGCTCCACCAAAGTCCTCAACAGCTCCGTAAAACCTTCAGCCTCTGTGCACTGCTACTTGTCAAAGGACCACTGGTTTTCAATTGCCTCAGCATTTCGCAAGTTCCTCACCTGCTCCAATTTCTTCATCGGGCCCGCTCACCAAGATCAAGGCAACAATGGACGAGGTCCTGGCCCAGTCCAAGGAAGAAACAAGTTGTATTTCATGTACCATCGACGATGAGGCATCCGATGAAGAACTGAAGAAATCATCGAGACCGCCAAGAAAGGGCCGCTAGAGCCAAAGGTACATCTGTGCCATCGCTATTGATCCAAGAAAGTCCTCGACTTTATTGATCTCTAGCACAATGATCCCAATACCCTCCGCTCGATCTTCATCCGACACTGGTCAAAGTCATGCGCCGACTCACTTCATCGCTGAAGAAAATGGAAGTTTGAGAAGGCGAGGGAAATCAAAAGGCTCAATACAGAAGGAGAAGTTTCAAGAAAACGTTGTCAAGATGACACCGAGGAGCTTCTCAAAATTCAAACTGAAATTCAAGACCTCAAAGAAAACTTCGATACCCACTATGCTGATTGGCAAGGAGTCAAGACCAGATTCACAACCCGACGAAGAAATTCACAAGTGTTGCTGCCCCTGCAACATGAATTCCTCAGCCGGAGCCTCCGCTCAGCCCATCAAGAAAATGCCAGACTGGCTGATGACATTCAGCCTGCTGAAGAAAATGCTGATTCTGTGGCTGATGATCCCATTCCAACCACCGAAGAAACTGCCTGTGGCACCCACTAGTGGTGCGCTCAAGAAATTGCTCAAGACAGGGAACTGCATCGCTTGTTCTCAAGAAACTGCACCAAATTCCTCAGCTCCTCCCGCGCCAACTCCAACTCCAATTCTTCCATCCGCTCGATGTGAAGAAAACCAAGGCTGCAGAACGAGCGAGCTGTGTGAAGAAAAGGAAAGCATCACCTGCGCCGATTCTTCGCCGCGAAGAAAATGAAGCCAATGACCAGCTCATTTGAAAACCCAATTGATGTTGTTCCAATTTCTCCATACCATCAAAGGAAGTTGTTCCTTTGGAGAAGACTATGAGATCCCAATCGGATCGATGAAGAACATCAATTTGCTGCTTCGTCAGAGAAAATTGATGAAGAAATTGAAGTGGAAGCAATCCTTCAACCCCAATTATTTCCTCATCGACCATGAAATTCCTCAAGCTGGTGCCGAGGAAATTGAAAATGAAGATGTGGATATTGGATGCACCACTCAAAGTGATAAATGATGACTTTTGGGAAAGTCAAGATCCCAATACTCCTCTCTTCACCCCGCTCCAACAAGTTCCTCACTCTCCGCACAAACAGTCCAAATGGACTCAAGAAAATCAACCGACCGGTTCTCTGCATGAAGAAATTCCAGCCACTAGTGCCGATGAAACTGCTGCTGCCGCTAATCCTCGATCGCCTCTGTTGAGGAACAAGAAATTCTCAGTCAAGAACCTGAACTTGTGATTCCCGAGGTGGTGATGCAACTCATCGACACCCCTCGCCCAAGCAAAAGAATCCGTTCTCAACCAAGCAAAAGTTCAAGGCTGAAGATTTCTTTGCCGAGCACGTGTTCTTCATCGAATATAATCCTTATGATTCTGCTCGATTAGGAAGAGGCGCTCGACTGCCACCAAGCCAACTTCTATTCCTCGCTTTTCAACAAGGACAAAATCTTCGATCATGCTCATATTCCTCATGTGGATATGGAGTCGCCGCCAGCTTTGAGCCAGCCCTCGTTGTTCTTCACGACGCAGACTTCTAAACTTCTGCATTGATATTTGTGATGGAATGAAGAGCTAATTCTTCAGTTCTATGCAACCCCGCACATCACCGGAGACGTCAAGACGTAAATTCATGGGTCTTAGATTGATGACCGAAAACACTCACTACAAGGCACCAAAGAAGTGAATTGCTTCGTGCCCTACCACTCGATCCTCCGCTTGATGGTGCACGCCGATCTATGAAGAAAAGAACTTTCAAATCACTATATGCAAGTGCCGATGAAGCCTTTGAAGCCAAGGCAGGCCCTAAGAACCAAATTCTCGTCAAGGAATTATTATATGTGCCTCGAACAGTCTATCGGATTTCGACGAAGACTATGAGTCCTATCAAAGGCCACGACTCGAACGATGAAGAAGTCGCTGGCATCATGAAGAATATGCTTTTCAACATCATCCATGGCGCTCCGCCAATTTCCATGATTTCTTCATGAGGACTCGCTAACATTGCCATGTCACCTTTTGAGTGAAGCCTTATGCACCTTGGATTATGAGATTCATCAGTCAAGATCTTCACCAATTACAAGGCGATACTTTGAACCATCGCAACTACTTGCCTCGATTGAAGTCCTCAAACGGACAATTACCTCACCGATGACAAGGGCAAGGCCATCGCTGTGATAGATGAAGGCATTCGTCCATTGATGGACAGTTTCAGCAAAGCAGCATCCTACTCCACCAATGATGACTCGCCACACATGACTCAAAGAAGAAATACCTCACCAAGCAAAGTCCTCAAGCTATCGCACCTGTGGTGATGATCGATCGTGAATTACTCCTCGCCTTCATCAAGGTTGATCGCAATCATAAGTGGGTCAAACGCCGCTTGGTACTCTTCTTTACAACATGACCTCCACACACAATGCAAGTGAAGAAAACCACTACTACCTTCATGAAACCTTCAAGCGCACTGGCTGTTCTTTCACATGTCTACAATGAAGAAGAACTCGACATCAATGGGACTCAAGGAAGAATTTGACTGGTCTGCACCTCCTCCAAGAAATTCAAGAAGGTCAAAGTTCCTTCCTTGGTGGCTAGCTCCTATTCTTCATCTCGCGACATCGATGAAAATGAAGATTTGGAAGACACTGCTGCTGGTCCTACTTCAACAAACAACCCCGATAATGTCAAGCGCCCGCCTTCAACTTGAAATTCTTCAAGAGCGTTAGTCCTCGCCGATCCTTTTGGTCATTTGATGACAAAGGGGAGAAATTTGAGTTAGTCTTCAAGCCGGTCTAGTTTTTGTCTATATACAGTATTTTATTAAGTTACAACTCGCTCTTCCAAACCTTTATTGGATCGAGTTGTAATCTTAAACCCGATGGTGCTTTGATACTTTTGATGCATTATGCTTTTGCTCTATGCTCGATTAGAAGTAGTTTTGATATTTGTTATGCTCTCGATCCAATTTGGCCTTTGGGCTCGTACTCTTGATGCTACATTGCATAACATCAAGCACCATATTTCATCATGCATTTCAAATTCTTCATACTATATGTTAAATGCGTATGAATTACAAGATATAGGGGAGATCTCCATGATTCATTTCTTCAAATGTGCATTGCCTCAAAAGCAAATTCCTCACTATGCACATCTTCGTGGGGAGTTCTTCTATATCTTGCAATCAAATTCCTCATTATCAGATTTACACTTCATATGTTTATCCTCGTTGAAAACTTAACCTATGTTGTCATCAATCACCAAAAGGGGAGATTGTAAGTGCATCTAGTGCCCCTTAGTGATTTTGGTGTATTGAAGACTTATAGGTTAAGTAACTAATGCGCTTGTGAGTGTACACAGGTCTATAAGTCTATGAGGAGTTTGATATTTACAAAGGAAAGTCGAATTTCTAAAAATGAAGTTCTTCAACTCAAGACTTTGATATTCAAGACTTTCAAGACTTTGAAAGTGAAGAAATTGGTGTGACCTTGAAGACTTGGTATTCATTTGAGGAACATGAAGCGTGAAGACTTTTGTTTTCGTAGTTTCATTTTCTCTTTCTTGAGTCATAGGAAACACCGCATCGTTAAAGGGGTCGAGGAAATACTAAGGAAAATTTCCATTTGATGCTCAACTCAAAATCCTACACCTACCAATCCCTTCGAGTGAAGCTTTTGAAATCTCATACAGCTTCAGTCAATTTCTTCAAAGGATGAGACGAAGCTCTTCCGGTCACGAGGAATTTGTTTCGATCGAGGAGTTAGGAATTCGCCAGTCGTAATTGCCTACACAAAGGAGGAACATGATAGCCCCGAGGAATTTGATATTCAAATTTCCAACCGCTTCTTGTCTGCTTGCGCCACCTGTCCCAAAATATCTTATCCACCTAACGGTCATATCATTGAAGGGCATTTATGTCTTATCATGTCGGGCTGCTCCTAGGCTATAAATAGCGCCCCTACAACCACTAGTTGGTTGGCTGCCCGAGAGAACTTGACACTTGTCATTTGAGAGCAACCCATCCTCCGAGGACTTTGAGTGAAAATCATCAAGTGAGGAAAACCCAAAACCAAACCCCTACAAACCCAAAGTGATTGAGCATCATCAAGAAATTGATCCTCGTGGATCCGACGCTTGTTACCTTTGAAGACTGTGCTTCTTCCAGACGGTTAGGCGCCAAGGTCTAGAGCATCCAAGAGGAATTGTGGATCGCCGAGTGACCAAGTATGTGAAGGTTTGGAAGTCGCTCAAGACTTACCACGAGTGATTGGACGAGGTCTGCGTGACCTTAGTTCAAGGAGAATACGGTGAGGACTTGGTGTCCCGAGCTGCGTGCTCAAGGATCGGGTGTCCGGATGTGTGTCCTCGAGTTTAAATACTCACCGCTTCCAACCAGACGCATAACCGAGACAGCAGCTTGAACTGGTCTACCAAATCATTGTCTTCACCAACCTAATCTGGTTCTATTTCCTCAACCCTTTCATTTCCTCATTCTGTGTTGAGTGTTTGTTCATATCTATGTTTGAAGACTTTGATCAAGACTTTCTCAATTTCCTCAGTTCAATTTCTTCACCTGTTTGTCTTCATCTTGTGTTATCCTCGTGATTACGCTTTTTCAGACTCTGTGATTGTCTTCATTTCATCATGATGACTATGCTTGTAATCTGTTACGCTTACTTCTGAGTACTTATTCCGCTGCAAGTAGTTCTTCGCAAAGGAATTTCCTCACCAGCAAATTCCTCAGTGAAGAATTCATAAAAATCGCCTATTCACCCCCCCTCTAGTCAATATAACGCACTTTCAGCAAGATAAAATGCCCAAATGGTCTTACTATGTATTTTGTTCCTGAGTCGCTTGCCAATCATTCCATCAGTCCTAACCTTGATCTGAGCTTTGATAATCCTCTTTTCCGTCAAATGTTTATTCTTCACAATACTCTTGGTGAAGCCTATCCCCCTAACTGTACTGTAGGGTATGACACCAAATGCTTCAGAATGGACTATGGACAGTGATGCACTAATCACATGACTGGTGATCGAAGTCTTCTCATGGACTCAACCTTACGTCCATCCGACAAGAGTCACATCACATTTCTTGACCTTTGGTAAAAGCAAGGTATTGGGTCTAGGTAGAGTTGCAATCTCAAAGGATCAGCACATGGATAAAGTGATGCTTGTTGACTCCCTTGGTTTCAACTTAATGTCTGTCTCAATGCTTTGTGATTTGAACATGATTGTAATATTTGGAAAATATCGTTGCCTTGTTTTAATGGAATCTGACAAGTCTCTAGTCTTTGAAGGGTACCGGAAAGATGATCTATATATGGTAGATTTCTCAGCAGGACCACAGTTGGCCGTATGTCTTCTAGCAAAAGCTTCAGAGTGCTGGCTCTGGCATCGGAGGCTAGGGCATGCGGGCATGAGGAACTTGTACACACTCACGAAAAATAAACACGTCATAGGCATTGAGGGTGTCAAGTTCAGGAAGGATCATCTAGGCGGTGCCTGCGAAGCTAGAAAGATGACGACGGCCAAGCATCCCTCGAAGACGTTCATGACTACATCTCAACCCTTCGAGCTGCTTCACATGGATATCTTTGGCCCTACTCACTACTCTACTCTTACTACCACTGCTTGCCTCTATGGTTTCGTCATTGTTGATGATTATTAAAGATATACATGGGTGCATATAATCCTCTACAAGAATGAAGTGCAGGATGTCTTCAGACGCTTCGCAAATTGTGCCATGACAAACTATGGCATCAAGATCAAGCACATCAGGAGTGAAAATGGCACAGAGTTCAAGAACACCGGCCTCGACCTTTACCTGGATACATTAGGCATCAATCATGAGTTCTCTACTCCATACACACCTGAGCAGAATGGCATCATGGAGCGCAAGAATAGAACACTCATTGAGATGCCTCGGATGATGCTTGATGAATACAAGACTCCAAGGAAGTTCTGGCCCGAAGCCATTGATACTGCATGCCATGTCATCAACCGTGTTTATCTTCACAAGCTCCTAAAGAAAACATCCTATGAGCTCCTGACTGGTAAGAAGCCAAATGCAAGTTACTTTAGAGTATTTGGTGCTAGGTGCTGGATCAAGGATCCACATCACACTTCAAAATTTGCACCGAAAGCACATGAAGGTTTTATGCTTGGTAACGGAAAGGTTCGCACTCCTACAAAGTCTTCAACCTCTTTCACTATAAAGTGGTTGAAACCGTGGATGTGTGATTCGATGAGACTAACGGCTCACAAAGAGAGCACCTGCCAAATGTGCTAGATGAAGTTCCACCTAGTGAATCCATCAAGCTTATGGGAACTGGAGAAATCATACCGTCTGAAGCACAGGCTGAAGAGGAACTTATCATTTCTGCGCCTAATCAACCTGAAGACAATGCTCAACCTGAAGCCAATGCTCAAAATGAAGACAATGATCAGCAAGAGCAAAATCTTCGTCTAGTTCACCCTCGTGTTGCAAATGAAGTACAAATTGAGAAGATAACTGATAGCATCAATGCACCAGGTCCACTCACTCGTTCAAGAGCAACACAGCTAGCAAATTTCTGTGGGCACTTTGCATTCGTCTCAATATCTGAACCCAAGAAAGTTGCTGAAGCCTTCATGGAACCTGAATGGATTAAAGCTAAGAAGAGCTTCAACAGTTCGAGTTGAACAATGTGTGGGAATTGGTCAAGCGTCCTGATCCTCGCAAGCACAACATCATTGTCACCAAATGGATATATCGCAACAAGCAAGATGAGCATGGTCAAGTAGTCCGAAACAAGGCTCGTCTCGTTGCTCAAGGATACACTCAAGTTGAAGGAATTGACTTCGATGAAACATTTGCTCTGGTGGCTAGGCTTGAAGCCATTCGCATACTGCTAGCCTATGCCAACCATCACAACATCCTTCTGTATCAAATGGATGTGAAGAGTGCCTTTATCAACGACAAGATTGAAGAAGAAGTGTATGTTGCACAACCTCCTGGTTTTGAAGATCCAAAACATCCTGATATGGTATACAAGCTCAACAAGGCACTGTATGGCCTCAAACAAGCCCCTCGTGCTTGGTATGACACACTCAAAGACTTCCTGAAGAGCAAAGGCTTCAAACATGGTTCTCTAGATCCTACACTCTTCACGAAGACATATGATGGAGAACTATTTGTGTGCCAAATCTATGTGGATGACATTATCTTCGGCTGCACTGACAAGAGATACAGTGATGAGTTTGGACACATGATGCAAGAGCAACATCAGATGTCCATGATGGGTGAGCTGAAGTTCTTTCTTGGTCTTCAAATCCGTCAGCAGAGCAACAACATCTTCATATCTCAAGAGAAATACCTCAAAGAGTGCCTGAAGAAGTTTGGAATGCAAGACTGCAAAGGTTACATGACGCCAATGGCAACCAAAATTCATCTGAGTCCTGACGCCAATGGTAAAGAGTTCGATCAAAAGGTATACCACTCCATGATTGGTTCTTTACTTTATTTACGTGCATCTAGGCCAGATATAATGCTTAGTGTTTGCATGTGTGCCCGATTCCAAGCTGCACCAAAGGAATCGCATCACTTAGCTGTGAAGCGAATTCTTCGATATTTGGCTTACACCCCAACACTAGGATTATGGTATCCAAAGGGCTCAGAGTTTGATCTAGTTGGATTCTCGGATGCTGATTATGCTGGTTACAAGGTTGATCGCAAGTCCACATCAGGCACATGTCACTTTCTGGGACGATCACTTGTCTGTTGGTCTTCAAAGAAGCAGAACTGTGTGTCTCTCTCCATTGCTGAATCTGAATACATTGTTGCTGGATCTTGCTGCGCTCAGCTTCTATGGTTGAAGCAGACTCTCAAGGACTATGGCATCCATCTGAAGCAAGTACCACTCTACTATGACAATGAAAGCGCCATCAAGATTGCCAACAACCCAGTTCAGCACTCGAAGACAAAGCACATTGAAACTCGTCATCACTTTCTCAGAGATCATGTTATGAAGGAAGATATTGATATCATTCACGTCAACACTGAAGAGCAATTAGCAGATATCTTCACAAAGCCCTTGGATGAGAAAAGGTTTTGCAAGTTGCGGTGTGAGTTAAATATCTTGGAATCCTCAAATGTCCTGTTATTGGACACACATCCTAACACTTATGCATATTGATGACTTGGATGTGCAACACACGAAGTATCATACATATTCAATCAATGAAGACATACACTCTAAGTTTGAATACATTAATGCGGAATTTGACTTCGGAGCGGCACGATAATTGTGCGACGTGTCTGGGTCTAATACTTCCTATACTGTGGGTAACGCCACCACCAAAATTTTGTTTGGAGTGTTTCATTTGGCGTTACATTTGCAAAGTCTTCGCATTTGATTTATCTTCAACATTGATTTGTCTTCATGTTTATCTTCACAATGTTGATTTAGTCTTACTCATATATATATACATATATTTGTGTTCTATCCTCTACAGCATTCACTTATAGCTATGTCTTCTTGTTTGAATCTTTTGATCTAAGTGAATGTGATCGGACCCCAACCTCTTCTATGCTTCTACCTCAAATTCTATCTATCCAAATCATATGCATTCTTTTGAAACTGTCGAATGTCTTCTCTGCGTCCTTGTCAGCAGAAGATACAGAGACAAAAATTGAATCTGTTTTAAATGCTATTCCCTTATTGCCTGAAACCCGGAGAAGCCGGAACGACCACCCGACAGTCCAGGCGTGCGTGGGAACATGGAACAACTTCCAATGTGTTGCATGTTCGCCGCGTGTCCCTCAGATGTGAACCGACAGGGGAACCTATGTAATTGCGTTGTGTTGTCCCTTTCCTTATAAATACATATCACATCGCGGTCAAAATCCTTTTCCCACCTTGCCACCTCGCACAAACCCTAGTGCCACCACTAGCTCTCAACGACGCCGACGACGAAGCGCTTAGCTGCCGCGACCTCACCGACTTCGTCCTCACGCCGGCTGCGGACCTCGTCTCCTTCGCCGCCACCGTAGGTGTCTTCCGTCGCCAAGTTAGGGCACGGGAGATTGAACTGCTCGGCCTCCCACTCCGCTCCGTCTAGCAGTTCTTCGTGTGGTAATTAAAACTTACTTTCTACTGCCTTTTTGATCCGATAGATTCATCCTTCTCCACCAAAAGTGGTTTCTATGCCTACAAAATTGAATCTATCATGTTCTGCATCTCATATCATGCCTAGTACATTCACTTATGCTTCACAACAAGTTAGATTCCTCACTTGTACCTATTATTGGATTCGTATAAATCTGGAACCAACTCTCAACAAATAAGTGAATGTCTTCGCGCTATGAGGTCAATGTCTTCAAACTGATTTATCTTCAAAATCTTCTGAGAATGCATATGACCTCTTCCCCTTCCCTCGCATCTCTAATGCTGTCACATGTACATGTCCGTGGGAGAATCCCTTGGTTCTCATAGACTGCATTCATTTGCAAAACTCTTACAACGTCACATCAATTCTCCAGAAGCCAGTTCCTGTCTGACCAGCAGACGGAAGCCTTATCAAGTTCTGAAGCCATTCAGTTTGAACTACATGGCCACTGAAAAGTCAGCAAGAAAGGGCGGCACACAGCACCGTGGGAACACTTCCAAAGATTTGCCACCATATCTCTATGAGTTGTATAAGACAAACACTGAAGAAACCTATGGCGAACACAAGACTCGAATCCAATGGATTCGCAGATACTGGGCTGAACAATGGTTTCTGTACAGATTTGTGACTGCAGAGTATGCAGAGAAGAATGCCATCAAATGACCATGGGCAGATATTCTCTTCAAAAATCTTCCACCCAGGTCCAGAACTGAAGCCATTGCTCAAGGTTTCTATCCTTGCATGGTTCAGGGACCACAACCAGAGAATGCTGACCCATCTTCTTTGCTATGGTGTCGTGACGACAATCTATTCAAGCGCAACTACAAGTTTGCCAAGGATTCTGTTGTGAAAAACAAGAAAGCATTTGGACTCGACTTCAACCCCGGTCCATCTGCTCCTCGGGCTGATGGCACCCGTGATGCTGAACCCAATATCGCTGGGCCCTTCTACAACCTCGAAGGCCTCATCACACACATTGCTGTTCAGGGGACAGTCGTGGAGCACTCTGCTGACGATGCTGATTCTGATGAAGCGCCTGCTCCTCCTAAGCCATAGAAGCAGAAGAGACCAAAGGCTTCAAAGCCCTCTGTCGGTGTCAAAACCGGCGGATCTCGGGTAGGGGGTCCCGAACTGTGCGTCTAGGCGGATGGTAACAGGAGACAAGGGACACGATGTTTTTACCCAGGTTCGGGCCCTCTCGATGGAGGTAATACCCTACTCCCGCTTGATTAAAATTGATGATATGGGTAGTACAAGAGTAGATCTACCACGAGATCAAGGAGGCTAAACCCTAGAAGCTAGCCTATGGTATGATTGTTGTTCGCCCCACGGACTAAAACCCTCCGGTTTATATAGACACCGGATAGGTTAGAGTTACACGTAGTCGGTTACAAAGGTAGGAGATCTACATATCCAGACGCCAAGCTTGCCTTCCACGCCAAGGAAAGTCCCATCCGGACACGGGACGAAGTTTTCAATCTTGTATCTTCATAGTCCAGAGTCCAGCCAACGGTGATAGTTCGCTCTCCGGACACCCCTAATCCGGGACTCCTCAAGAGTCCCCGAACCAGGCTTCAATGACGATGAGTCCGGTAGCGTTGATTGTCTTCGCATTATGAGGCGGGTTCTTCTCCAAATTCCATATACTTGTCTAATAGTGTCCGCTTCGATAAATGCTGCGCTCCTTGGCTTCTACGCCCAATAATGGCCATCTTCCATGTGTTTGAATGAATGCGAAAAGCCAGGGTATTTTACACTTACCCCCCTAGCTGCGCAAATGAGCTGCCTATAAAAGGGGCGAGGATCTAGATCTGAGTCACACCATCCCCCCTTCGCGAGCTTTCATCGGAGCGCCTCTGACCAAATCCCATTCCATCATGGACAGTCGACGCGGCTCCTCCTCTTGCGCTCCCAGCCCTCAGCCTCGAAATTGGGAAAGATGCTCAGTCCCGCATAGCGAGCTAGTTATACTCCAAACCAAGGGATTTCTTCCCCCGACCTTTATGGTTCCGGTTCGAGCCGGACTTGCCACCTACAAGGGCGGAAAGCAAGCGGAGAGCGTCCCCGATCCCTCTAAAGGAGAGCGGGTGTGCTTTATCTCTTATCTAGTAAGAGGACTCGGATTTCCAATCCATTCGTCTCTCCGGGGGCTCTTGGAGTTCTACCGCCTCCAATTGCACCACCTTACGCCTGCCTCCATTTTGCACATCGCGGGCTTCGTGGCCCTTTGCGAACTGTTCTTGGGCGTTGAGGCTCATTTTGCGCTGTGGAAGAGATTATTCTGCCTAGTACCCCGTTCTCATGAGGGGTCAATATATCAAGCGGGCGGAGCGAACTATGGCGATCGCCGGACCGGATATCTATCCGAACCCCGAAGAAGGCGTCCAAGACCTGGCCTTCGAATGGTTTTACATGGAGGACGCCCGCTGCCGGATCCTGTTCGGATCGGCCTTCCGAGTTTAGCAATGCTCCTCTCAAGAAGCGCCTAAGCCTGGCGCCCATGAGCCCCAGAGGGAAAATGACCGGGATGTCCTTTACTTGATGAGCCGAATAAGGTTACTGGCTCATGCCGGATTGACCATGATTGGAGTCATGGAAATCTGCATTATGAGGGGAGTGCAGCCGCTCCAATATAGGGGCCACCCCATGTGGGATTTCAATGGGGAGGACGATGCCACCCGCCATGGCCGCAAAGGGCCAGGATCGGTCACCGAACTGGTGAAGACCTTGTCTGCCATGTATAAAGGGGAGGAGGAAGATTTCCTCCGCGTCAACCCACTGAGCGAGTTTTCTTCGAATAATCCTCAAAGTTGGGTAAGCAAACATCTTTGTGGCCTGTCCGATCCATGTTCCCGTGATTAAATATCTCATTTCTTGGTTTTCAGCAGAATCGCGCCAGATCGGTGGAGAAGATACACAGCCCGCCCCACAACCCGAGGATCCAGAACGGTCCTCGATCCGCCTCCAAGAGGATCCGGATATAAAGGTGGAGTTGATCGACGGGTGTTCCACCAATTTAGCATCGACAATGCTTTGTTGCTATTACGCCGCGATTACCGGAATACTTCCAGCCTCGCAGTAATCGAGATCGAGGTCCCAATACTCGATAATGACCCATCCGTGCTAATTTCTTAATCACCGATACCAATGGTGTTTCAGGGGCGCCTTCGAGGCAGGAGGCCGAGCTCAGCGCGGCTGGCCAACAAGGCGCGACGGCCCGCAGAAGCTAAAAAGAAGTGTGGTCCGGATCGAAACTCCGCCAAGAACGGTATGGCGCGCCACCATATTACCAGGATTGATTCCTGGAAGGTGTACTAACGCTGGTGCTTTTCTCAGGAAAAAGAGCGCTCGCCGGACTGAGTCCGGAGAGGTTGCCCATCAAGCCTCCGCCGGCCAGGCTCCAAAGCCGGGTCCGGAAGCGGAGGCGAGCACGAGGCGTGCGTCGGATGCTCCTCCGACAGAGGATGCCAATAAATTGTCCGCCACCAACTCCGAGGTGGAGAGCGCCATGAATCACAAAGCGCCACGGACAGTTCTTCGTGACGCATGTTTCTCCCAAGAGGCCTTGAATGCCTTCAAATCGGGAGATGCGCACATCCGTGCCGCTCAAGATGGTCTAGCCAGAGCCACGGAGCAGTATGTAAAGGACATACAGGTAAGGAAATTTGTGATTATATATGCCAAGAGCCCCGACACTTAAAATAGTTAGAATAACTGATTTAAGGATCATTTGTTATGCAGGATCTTACAAAAAGAATACCCGACTGTCCCCAGAGCTTGAAGAATGCAAGGCCCAACTTGAGGCCGACTAGCCGCCATGTGGGGAGCCACAGAGACCCCTCTGGTAATATATGCTTCAAAAGATAAATAGTTTATGAAGTGCGGCGGGTGTGTAAATCTGACAAAAATATTGCAGATGGCGCCGACTAGATCCGGACAAGCAACAGCTCTTGCGCCAGCTAAAGGCCGGAGAGAGCGTGCTTACGAGGGTGCGGCAGGAGAAAAATAACCTCCAAGATGCCAACACCAGACTGGGTGAGGAACTAAAAGATGTTCGTGCTCAGCTTGTGCGACCAGAAGGAGAATCGACGGCTTCGTCGCTGCATTTTCAATAAGTGCTTGAGCGAACTTTGAAAGAGTTCGGCGAGGGAGGCGACTAACATAAACATGTATATAGGATTGCTCACAGTGTCGCCCCAAGAGGAGATGCCCAGTTCTTCGGGTGATCTTCTTCCGAACTCGTCGGCTACCGACGAACGAGTTCGGCAGTGATGAAAGGCGTCGGCCAGCCTTGTGGCCATCTATCTCCCCGCCTCAAGGCATTGGGAGCTGGCAGAGCGGCTTCAAGGAGCACGGCGGCGCTTCCGACTATGGAAGATATCGGCTCGGCATCAAGGCGCCAGGAGGCTCGGGCCATGGTAAAGACGCAGACACGGTTGTTGACCCAAACCACATGGCCGAGGTCGGACCTGTGGGGCCTGATGGGAAGGAGATCCTCAGAAGCTTAGTGTACGCACCAAGTAGAATTGGCCGCCAAGTATTCCCAAGAAGATTGTAAATTAGATAGCCTATTAGATGGCATTGAGGAGGAACACAATGAGTCGAGTTGACTATGTAATTAAATATGACATGAAAAATGTCTTCTAGCCGGATTGTAGATCGCTTGTCATAGCGGACCTTTTTGCTTTGACCTCGGGACCCAATAGTCCGAGTGTGTCCGAATACCTTTGTGGTTATATAAGAACCGGGTATGCATGGAGACAAGGCGAGGGGTCATTATTGCTGTATCGCATAAGTGCCCAACTAGTTATGTTATATTACATGGATAGTAAGAAACATCTTCCAGGAGAATAGTTCCGTTAAGGGTTCCTTTCGCTGGGATGCATGCCCTAAAGTGCATGTAAAACTGCTAGGAAAGCGTAAAATCATCTGGGGCAGAGGGTAAATAGTTAAAATCATCTTTCAGTTCACCGACCGAATATTCCCTTAAGAACGCTAGCTTTCGGCTTCACCCGGTCGAGGTACACATCCGCTGACCCGCAAGAATAATCGCAGAGGTGCTCCTTTACCACCTAGCCGAACTATCGGGAACGAGGGGTAAGCACAGAGCCAGCAACCCAGCTTGGCCAAACTTAAGTCATATCGATGCATATAATGGTGAATAAAAGGTACATGCGAAAGTTTGACGCATGTGTTGGGCATAAAGCCCGTATAAATAAGCTTCTGGTAAAGAAGCCCCCAGGTATAATGAGCGTGTACAGCGCGTCAAGTATGTGCGAATAAAGCGCAAACGAGCCTCTAAAGGCTTCAGGAAGAAGGAGGAGGAAGAAGAGAAATAGAAGACAGTAAAAATAGAAAATGTGGACGGAGGAAGGAGACGAACTTGGAGTCCGGCGCTTAGGCATAGAATCTTCGTAGACGGGCTGCGTTCCATGGGTTCGGCTCGAGTCGGTTATCCGATGCGCCGCAGACGGTATGCTCCGCCATCAGACCTGGTCGATGATGAAGGGACCTTCCCATTTGGGCTTGAGTTTGTCCTTTTTCTTGTCCGCAAAGCGAGAACTAGTTCGCCAATGTTATAAGCTTTGGCCCGCATTTCCTCGCTTTGATATCTTCGAGCCTGCTGTTGATAGAATGCGGAACGAAGCTTTTGCCACGCCGCGCTCCTCCTCCAATGCGTCAAACTGTCCCGCCGACGAGCTCGGCTTCTCTTTCTTCATACATGCGCACGCGAGGTGAGTCATGTATTACGCCGCAGGCAAGACCGCCTCTGCGCCGTACACCATAAAAATGGTGTGAATCCGTAGTACGACGGCGTGGTCCGCAGCCCCCAGAGTACGGAGTCGAGCTCCTCAACCTAGTGCGTGTTAGATTCCTTGAGGGACCGCACTAGTCTGGGTTTAATGCCGCTCATGATTAGACCATTTGCTCGCTCGACTTGACCGTTGGTTTGAGGGTGATAGACTGAGGCGTAATCGAGCTTGATGCCCATGTTTTGCACCATAATTTGACCTCATCGGCCGTGAAGTTGGTGTCATTGTCAGTGATGATACTATGGGGGACACCGTAACGGTGCACTACCCGTGATATGAAGTCTATCACCGGTCCGGATTCGGCCGTTTTAACAGGCTTGGCCTCTATCCATTTGGTGAATTTATCCACCATGACCAATAGGTATTTTTTCTTGTGGGTTCCTCCCTTGAGGGGTCCAACCATGTCAAGCCCCTGCACCGCGAACGCCAGGTGATGGGTATAGTTTTGAGGGCGGTGGGTGGCATGTGGCTTTGATTAGCAAAGCTGGCAACCAACGATCGTTGGACTAAATCTGCAAGATCTCGCCGGGCCGTCGGCCAATAAAATCCTGCACGGAAGGCCTTGCCTACAAGGGCCGGGCTGCGGCATGGTGCCCACCCAGTCCGCATGAATTTCAGCCAGAGGTTTCGCCTTCCTCTTCGGAGATACACCTTTGAAGGACTCCGTAGTGCTTTTCTTATAAAGCTCTCCTCATGGACTTTATAGGCTTTCGATCGCCGCATTATGCAGCGAGCCTCATTTTGGTCTTCGGGAGTTCCTGCCTAGTTAGGTAGGCTAGGAATGGTTCCGCCCACGGGCGATAACCGCCATTATTTCGTGGGCGGAGGGTGTTATCTCGGTGGCGAGCCTCCGATTGTGTCGAGTGTTCGCGTCAGCAAAGGCGGTTGGGTTCGGATTGTTATTGCCGGACTCCCTTCCCATAGTACGGATGGCTTGAACAGCCGCTCCAAAAGATGTTGGGCGGACGGCATCGCATTTTGCACCGATGCGTGCTAATATGTCCGCCGCCTGGTTGTTATCCGGGCTATATGATGAAATTCAAGCCCTTCAACCGCGGTTGACATTTTTAGGACCGCATTGCGGTATGCTGCCATTTTCGGATCATTGGCATCAAAGTCTCCGCTTATTTGAGATATCGCGAGGTTCAATCGCGCACCTCTAGGCGCTTAATGCCCATGGAGATCGCCATCCGGAGGCCGTGCGTAAGGGCCTCGATTCGCCGCGTTGTTGGAGTCCGTATACATTATCTGAAGGACCTATTGGACTGTGTCCCGATTGGGGACGCTAAGACGACGCCAGCCCCTGTGTCGGCCAACATTTTGGAGCCGTCAAAGTGCATGATCCAATTGAGTATGCGCCGCACTTTTAGGGAGTTCGCCGTCCATTCGCCACGGTTGCCAAAACCTGCGATTTGATAGCTCGTCGTGGCTTGTAGGTTATGTCGAATGGAAGGAGCTCTATGGCCCATTTAGCAATCCGGCCGTCGCGTCGCATGTTGTTTATAATGTCATTAAGAGGTACTTTGAGGCTACCGTTATCGAACACTCTTGAAAGTAGTGTCGCAGCTTCCGGATGCCATGAACACCGCGTATGCTATCTTTTGATAATGTGGGTACCGCGACTTGCATGGAGTGAGGACAGTGGACACATAATAAACCGGTTTTTGAAGAGGGAACCGGTGTCCGTCCATTTCTCGTTCGACAACGAGCACCGCGCTGACAACTTGATGTGTTGCGGCGATATATAATAGCATTGGTTCGCCCATGTTGGGCGCGGCCAGGACCAGATTTGTTGCCAATATGGCTTTTATCTCTTCGAGTCCGGCCATGGCGGCATCCGCCCACTCAAGTGTTCGGTGCGGCGGAGGAGGCGGTAAAGGGTAACGCCTTTTCTCCCAAGCGGAAATAAAGCGGCTTAGAGCCGCCACGCATCCAAATGAATTTTGTATTTGTTTGAGGTCTTTTGGAATATCCAATTGTGACAGAGCTCGGATCTTGGCTGGGTTTGCTTCAATTCCTCTACCGGACACAATGAAGCCCAGGAGCTTTCCGGCTGGAACGCCGAAGACGCATTTTTCCGGATTGAGCTTGATGTCATATTTTCGAAGATTTTTTTTTGAGAAGTTATACAGTGGGAGAGGCTCCCACTGTGTTTCTATTGCTCAAAAAGCAAGTTACAATGTACAATCCATAATTACAAGCATCTGATCCTCCACTTTGGGAGGTAGGGCGAACTATCAGAAACCTGGACTAACTAGTGGGGGTGGAGGTTGTTTACAAAGGAGAGAATAAAGTCTCTCAACTCAACCTTGGTTCTGTATTGGAGTAGGGTGAAGTCTTTTTTGAACCTATCCAGCCAGATATGATATGTTGGAGGGATGCTTCTAAAGAGTTTGTTGTTCCTTTCTTTCCATATGCTCCAGGCTGCTTGTAAAAAGATTTCCATGAACATGGGATTATTCCAGTCAGCAGAGGCTTTACTTATCCATTGCAGTCTGGTGCCAGTTACATCCCAAGAGATCCCAATTTTGGACTAGCAGTATTTGCTGAATGGGCATTGGAAGATCATGTGTTCGACATCCTCTTCAACTGGTTGGTTGCACAAGAGGCAGGTGAGGTCATCTCCGATGTTATAATGTCTTCTTTTGAGCATATTGCGAGTATTTAGTCGATCAGAGAGGAGTAACCATCCAAACATCTTGATTTTGAGCGTGACTTTGCTCTTCCAGAGCCAAAGATAGGATTGGTGGGCCTTGACATCCCGAAAATAGAACTTGTAGTATCTGTTTGCTTTGAAATCCTTCGAGCCCCAACAATACTCCCATGTGTCATGCAAGTAAGGAGTCTCCTGATTACCGACATGCACTACCTTTTGTTGTAGATCACGGACTTCATCACGTGCTTGTATGGAGAGGGGAAGGTGAAACGTTTCATGGAGGGAAGAGGATCCCAGGAAATCCTTGACAGAGATGTCCTCATTCAAAGCAAAAGAGAAGGCTCGAGGGTGCGATTCTTCCAACACAGAATCCAACCAAAGATCTTTCCACATGAGTCCCCCATATTGTCGAATGTGAGCCTCAAATCATCTACTAGAGTTTCGACATGCTTGGTTTTGACGACCACGTCATCTACATATGCTTCCACTGTTTTGCCGATCTGGTTTGCCAGACATGTCCGAATCATGCGCGCTGATATGTTGCGCCGGCGTTTTTGAGCCGAAGGGCATTGTGTTGAAGCGAGAATGGGTCGATGGAGTGATGAATGCTGTTGTAACTTGGTATGGCTCCGCCATCTTGATTTGGTGGTAGCCGAGTACGCGTCGAGGAAGCACAATGAGTCGTGTCCTGCTCAGAAGCGCCGATAATTTGATCAATGCGAGGGAGGGGAAGGGATCCTTTGGGAAAGCCTTATTAAGGTCTTTGAAATCAACACATAGGCGCCAGGATTTATCCTTCTTTGGTACCATCACCGGGTTTGCTAGCCAGTCCGGATGTTTAATATCTCGATGAATCGGCTTCCGAAGTTTGGCTAGCTCCTCTCCCATGGCCTCATCTCTTGGGTTCGGAAAAGCGCCAAGAGCCTGTTTGATGGCTTGAATCCTGTTAGGATATTTAGGCTGTGCTCGCCAGCCGACGTGGGATTCTGGCATATCTGAAGGGTGCCAGCAAAATGTCCCGATTTTCTCGTAGAAATTCTCGTAGTCTTGGCGCCGACATCCGGGTTTAATTGTGCCTCAATGGAGTCCATCTTTGCGTGGTCCGCTGGTGGACTTGGAATTTGACTATTTCGTCCGCTGGTTTAAAAGAGGTGGACTTGGATCTTTTATCAAGTATCACATCGTCCCTGTTCACCGTGGAGCGATCGCAGATGAGTTCCTCGGCCGCTAGGGCTTCGAGATAGTGCCTCGAGGGCTAGTGCGGCTGTCTTGTTTTGGTAGCTGAGTGTTATGTTCGGATCACTAGCGAGAGTGATGATTCCGTTGGGTCCGGCATTTTAAGCTTCATGTACCCATAGTGGGGTATAGCTTGAAAATTGTGAATGCCTCTCGCCCTAATAAAGCATGATATCCGCTGCTGAACGGGCCACTTGAAATGTGACCTCCGGGACCTGTAATTGTCCGCGAGCTGAACACTACGCCGATGTGATTTTTCCTGCAGCATGCTTCCCGCTAGGGATTATTCCTCTAAAGGTTGTGCTGCTTCGCTCATTGCGGTTCCAGTCCATTTCCATTTTTCGAGGGTTTCCTCATAGATGAGGTTTAGTCCGCTGCCACCATCCATGAGTACCTTAGTAAGGTAAAGCCGCCCACTATTGGACCGAGGACCAATGCGGCTGGTGCTCGGGCTGTTCGAATTTGGGTTCACACCGGCATTAAAGGTAATAGCCGTGTCACCCATGGATTTATTGTTGCTACTTGGTAGACTTCGCAAGGTTATGGAGTGTTCGCTTCGCATGTTATTTGATGCGAAAGTCTCAAGACTGTTAACACCGCATCTTGGTATTGTTGGGCTGGGATTACAAGCTAGAAGCTCTTTGCCACTTTTGGCCACCGCCGTAGTATCCAACATGCTCAAGGCTATGAGTTGGAGTGGCGCCCTCGTGCTATGAATTTTGCAGGTCCGTTTAGCCAACCCTCCAAAGACGGTTATGCACCTTTAGGGGTTTTGGTTTTTGGTGTTTAACCCGGTGCTTGGTGATGATGCACCCTTTTATTTCAGACTAGGGATGTATTCGGGGCGGATTATCCCAAAATTTACTTCGGTTTTCCAAGCACTCTCCATCGCACAATACTTTTGTACTATGGTCACCAAGTCAGCAAAGCGTGTAATTTCGCGGCGACTTATGGCGTTTAGGATTCCCTTGTCCGTGCAATTGTTGCAAAAAAGTGGGATTGCGTCCTCCTCTCGGCGATCCTTTATCCTGTCCATAACTAGAAGGAATCGCCCAAGAATGATGTATTGCTTCAGCCTGGCTCTTGCCGAATTCGGGATAGATCGCTAATGTTTGGGTGGACGGTGGAACTAGATCCGAACCCGCCCAATTTAAGACTCAGGGCTGAGAAGTTTCGAACTCGGAAGTTTGGATTTTGAATGATATCCAATGAATTCAACCCGCCACCGACTTTAAGTTCGTGGCTTGATCGACATCCGTCCCTCACGGGAATCCTGCATGGAGGATCGAACCGGACGTAGCTAGTCCTTAAGATAGAAGAAGAATCGCCGCATTGCTCCTCTATCACAGCAACATGATGGGTAGCCCGGGAGAGTTGATCTCTCGGATCGGTTTTAGGCCCGATCCGGTCGTAGTCTGTGGCGACTCCTGTGGCGGCGATGCGATCCAAGAGCTCGTTTACGGAGGAGAGCTCGATCGATCTAACTGTTCGCAAGTTCCAATTAACGTGGAGATTGGTTTCGATGACTCGAGAAGTCATCGCCGACGCTGGCGGCCGAATCGGGCGGTCATGAGAAACCACCTAGTCAAGAGTCGACACGTGGCCAAGGCTTCTTTGGCGATAGTATCGCCTTTAAAGACGAGATGAGGCATCCTTCCTGACGGCGACGGCACAGAGGAACTCTCAATGAAAGCACCAATGTCGGTGTCAAAACCGGCGGATCTCGGTAGGGGGTCCCGAACTGTGCGTCTAGGCGGATGGTAACAGGAGACAAGGGACACGATGTTTTACCCAGGTTCGGCCCTCTCGATGGAGGTAATACCCTACCCCGCTTGATTAATATTGATGATATGGGTAGTACAAGAGTAGATCTACCACGAGATCAAGGAGGCTAAACCCTAGAAGCTAGCCTATGGTATGATTGTTGTTCGTCCTACGGACTAAAACCCTCCAGTTTATATAGACACCGGATAGGTTAGGGTTACACAGAGTCGGTTACAAAGGTAGGAGATCTACATATCCGTATCGCCAAGCTTGCCTTCCACGCCAAGGAAAGTCCCATCCGGACACGGGATGAAGTCTTCAATCTTGTATCTTCATAGTCCAGGAGTCCGGCCAACGGTGATAGTTCGGCTATCCAGACACCCCCTAATCCGGGACTCCCTCACCCTCCACTGCACCAAAAGCTTCACGTGCGAAGCCTCTGGCCACTGCCCCTCCTGAAGCAAGTGTGCAGTCTGAAGATCTCTCTCGCATCTCCAAGAAGACCGAGAAGTCTTTAAAGAAGAAGAAGCCCATCCAAAGTTCTGGGCAAGCACTGACCCCAGCTATCGTTCTGAGGAACGTGAATGAAGCCATCGATCTATCAACTGACGAAGATCTTGGCGATGATGCTCTTGAGCTGCTAATAAAGAGCAAGCAAGAGGCGGAGATCTTCAACAATATGCCCCTCTTTAATGTGGATATCTTGAATAGCTTCATTGATGAATGGTTTGACAACCCAAGCCTCAGCATCGATGATCTTCAGCTCCCAATTGGCATCAGTGTCTCCTTCCATGGAGCCATTGCTCATGAGATGGCTCTGGCTCAGAAGATTGTCGAACTAAAGAACAAAATTGACTATGAGAAAGCTCAATTCAAGAAGCACATGGCCAAGCTCAGCGTGGCTGATGTTCAAAACTTCAAGCAGATGCTACATGACCTCAAGGAGGCATTTCACAAGAAACGTGAAGAAGCAAAAGGTTCAAGGAACGAATGAAACACCTCACTGCAAAATGTGTTCAAGCTCACAATGAAGCAGAAAAGCGCAAGGCTCTTGGGCGTCCAGGCATCGACCCCAAGATGGCTGCCAAAAAGATGAAGCCCATCTTGTGGTCCAAGTCAAGCATCGTATGGAAGCACCTCAGATTGTCTTCCCCGCCAAAGATGACAAAGCTCAAGCATAAGGTCCCCACAGCTGCTTCTGAACTAAAGAAGACAAGGGCAGCTGAGGCCGAAGCTAGAAAGCGCAAGAACAAGAATGTCACTGATGATGCACCACAACCCAAGAAGCGGAATACGAAGTCTTCGAAGAAAGATCGGGATGCTCCCTCAGAGCCCCTTATTGTCGAGCCTATCTCAGTTGCTCGTCCTGCATCCGAACACCAAGAGCGTCAGCTAGTACTTCACGAGCCTGCTTCCACAGAGGCTCCTGAAGCTAAAGAAGTTCCAGCTGTTGACCCCATCGCATTTGAAAACATTGGTCTCTAAGACAATGTAGATGATGATGAAGTCCTTCCCCAGATAGAGCACCAAATGTTATCATCGCCTGTTCTCACGAACAACGAACTCATCAGCATTGGTCGTCCTTTGACGCCAATCGCTCAGGATGATTCATGGGTTGATTGCCCTCAAGACTCCCCCCGTCAAGAAGAATCACCAAGTACTCCACCACCTCAAGTCACCACTCCGGTGCTTGACGATGATGAATATGTGGTCCAGCCAACTCCCTCTCCGAAAGCGTCGCCCGCATTTTGCAGGCTTCGCAAAGGACCAAGGACACAAGTTGCTCTACCGAGCGTTCCAGAAGGAGAAGTCCAAAACAACTCAATCGCACGACAAGTGTTTCCTGAAGCCACTCCGACTGCGAACGTCTCTGAGTCTGAAGCAAAAACTGCTGAAGACTTTCCGGCTGCATCAGCCGATGACCAACAAGAACCCCGTCAAGAAGAGCGTGTTGCCACACCCTCTATCAACCAAGAAGATGTTCTCGAGGAGAACGAGTCTGTGCCCGACCCTCCTGCTACTCAAGTGGAGGTTGAAAATACTGAGGCGGCCACCAACAACACTACTGAAGCCAATGACATTGTCATGGATGAAGCTAATGTGGCACCTAAAGTGGATATGGTGCCTGAAGCCAATGTTGCACCTGAAGCCATTGTGCAGAATGAAGCCCATGTCAATGCCAATGCTCCTATACCTCCTCCAATGCCTCATATTATTGAGCTGGCATTTGATCGCAGCCAACATGTCATGGTTCGCTGGCCTATTCTGGTTCCTCCTCTTACTCCCGGACCACAATTTGACTATCATGTGGAGCACATGCCTCAGGTCCAGAAGCCAAAGCCCAGGTTGCTAAGGTTTCCAGGTACTGCGTCTTCGCCAGGATCGTTCAATGTGAATGGCTTCAAAGCAAACAACACCTTCTTTGATAGTGCCAAGAACCCATATTCCAAGCCAAGAATTTCATCTGATCGGTTCTGGAGCTATCAGCAGCGCATTTATTATTTGTGTCTCTTATACAATCAAGGGCACATTTTTTCCCATATGCGTCTAGACTGTGAAGCCATTGCTGGCCTGCCCTGCTTGGAAGAAGCCCTCAACTGCTTCAGAGATGCTGGCCTTCTGTAGTTTGTGACCGACAAAGAGAATTGGAATGAAGAGCTTCTGTTACAATTCTATGCAACTCTTCACATTTGCGGCTACAACAGGGATCCGAAGATTTGGGTCCTTGAGTGGATGACAGGCAATGTACACCATGAAGCCAAAGCTCTTGATATCATTGAGCTTATCGCCTCGCCCACCTCGGTGAACTTTATGAACTGGTTGTCACTTTCACCGCAATGCTTTGGAGAGCATATTCCGTAAGCTTTGAGCGAATATGAGCCAAATGCTGAGCTTGATGAAGCCACTGCCACAAGATGCTGAATATCCAAAGGAATTCTTTGTTGAAGACCTAGATTATCTGCCCCGCACCATCTATCATATTATAAGGCGAACTCTATGGCCCGTCAAAGGACATTCTTCTGCAGCAAAGCTTGAAGGCTCAATGAAGACATTGGTTTTCTATATTCTCAATGGCATCAGCTTCAATGCTTAGGATTTCTTCATCAGACAACTTGTTGCATCTGGCTCTGATCTATTTTGTCTGAAGTTTTATGCTCCATGGGTAATGCGACCAATCAAGCTTCACTCTGCTATCAACTATCAGCCTTCTGCACGCAATCATCTCATATCCTTGCCAGAGGTTGATATGTCTTTGGAAGCCATATACCCAGAGCCTGCCAAGGAGCCAATTTATCTTCACAACGTCGACCGTCAAAGTTTCACTCAACCTATTGAAGGAATTCGTGTTGTGATGTCTACTACGCAACCTTCTTCTTGTAGACGTTGTTGGGCCTCCAAGTGCAGAGGTTTATAGGACAGTAGAAAATTTCCCTCAAGTGGATGACCTAAGGTTTATCAATCCGTGGGAGGCGTAGGATGAAGATGGTCTCTCTCAAGCAACCCTGCAACCAAATAACAAAGAGTCTCTTGTGTCCCCAACACACCCAATACAATGGTAAATTGTATAGGTGCACTAGTTAATGAAGAGATGGTGATACAAGTGCAATATGGATGGTAGATATAGGTTTTTGTAATCTGAAAATATAAAAACATCAAGGTAACTAATGATAAAATTGAGCACAAACGGTATTGCAATGATAGGAAACAAGGCCTAGGGTTCATACTTTCACTAGTGCAAGTTCTCTCAACAATAATAACATAATTGGATCATATAACTATCCCTCAACATGCAACAAAGAGTCACTCCAAAGTCACTAATAGTGGAGAACAAACGAAGAGATTATGGTAGGCTACGAAACCACCTCAAAGTTATTCTTTCCAATCAATCCGTTGGGCTATTCCTATAAGTGTCACAAACAGCCCTAGAGTTCGTACTAGAATAACACCTTAAGACACAAATCAACCAAAACCCTGCTGTCACCTAGATACTCCAATGTCACCTCAAGTATCCGTGGGTATGATTATACGATATGCATCACACAATCTCAAATTCATCTATTCAACCAACACATAGAACCTCAAAGAGTGCCCCAAAGTTTCTACCGGAGAATCAAGACGAAAACGTGTGACAACCCCTATGCATAGGTTCATGGGCGGAACCCGCAAGTTGATCACCAAAACATACATCAAGTGAATCACGTGATATCCCATTGTCACCACAGATACGCACGACAAGACATATATCAAGTGTTCTCAAATCATTAAAGACTCAATCCGATAAGATTACTTCAAAGGGAAAACTCAATCCATTACAAGAGAGTAGAGGGGGAGAAACATCATAAGATCCAACTATAATAGCAAAGCTCGCGATACATCAAGATCGTGCCAAATCAAAAACACGAGAGAGAGAGAGAGAGAGAGAGATCAAACACATAGCTACTGGTACATACCCTCAGCCCCGAGGGTGAACTACTCCCTCCTCGTCATGGAGAGCGTCGGGATGATGAAGATAACCACCGGTGAGGGTTCCCCCCCTCCGGCAGGGTGTCGGAACAGGGTCCCGATTGGGTTTTGGTGGCTACAGAGGCTTGCGGCGGCGGAACTCCCGATCTATTCTGTTCCACGATGGTTTTAGGGTATATTGGTATATATAGGAGGAATAAATACGTCAGGGGGGCCACAAGGGGCTCACAAGGGTGGAGGGCGCGCCCAGGGGGGTGGGCGCGCCCCCTGCCTCGTGCCTCCCTCGTTGCTTTCCTGACGTGCACTCCAAGTCTCCCGGGTTCCTTTCCTTCCAAAAATAACTTCTCCAGAAGGTTTCATTCCGTTTCGACTCCGTTTGATATTCCTTTTCTTTGAAACACTGAAACAAGGGAAAAACAGGAAGTGGCACTGGGCTCTGGGTTAATAGGTTAGTCCCAAAAATAATATAAAAGTGCATAGTAAAGCCCATTAAACATCCAAGATGGATAATATAATAGCATGAATACTTCATAAATTATAGATACTTTGGAGATGTATCAGCATCCCCAAGCTTAATTCCTGCTCGTCCTCGAGTAGGTAAATGATAAAAGAAAGAATTTATGAAGTGTGAATGCTAGCAGGTGCATAAGTTTGATCAATGATAATTTCAATCACCTTTTCTAGCATCATTATATGTCATAACAGTAGCTCAACTCATAGAACTTTTCATGATCAAGTAACAAACTATTCACATGTTAAAGTATAGACATTAAACTTTCTTAAAAACTAACAAACTATGTTCTCAGTCATCAAACAATTGCAATTCATCTTATTTTCAGGAAGAGTCTATGTCAGAGCTTTGATTCAGCAAACTTCACATACTCAACTATCTTTTAGTCTTCCATGATTGCTACCACTCAAAGCATATTTTTAGAACAAATAGCATCCATCGAACACAGAGAAAGATAGGGCTTAATGTTTCGCCTCCCAACTTATTTATCATAAAGATAATTGTCAGCAATAATAGTTCATGATCAAATATATTTGAATGGACATATATGCTCAGATCTTTCCATCACATGATGCTTGCCAACTAAAGGATAGGTTGGAATAAGAAGGAATACTACTGACTCTTGCATAAAAGTAAAAGATAGGCCCTTCGCAGAGGGAAGCAGGGATTTGCAGAGGTGCCCGAGCTCGAAGCAAAAACAGGGATGAAAATAATTTTGAGAGGTATGCTTTCATTGTCAACATAACGACCAAGAGTTCCCAATATCTTCCATACTACATATATTATAGGCGGTTCCCAAACAGAAAGGTAAAGATTTTACTCCCCCTCCACCAACAATCATCAATCCATGGCTTGCCCGAAACAACGGGTGCCTCCAACTAACATCAATCTTGGGGGAGTTTTGTTTGCAATTATTTTTGATTTGATTTCGATATTTGGATCATGGGACTGGACATCCCAGTTACCAGCCATTTTTCTCGTGAATGATGAGCGGAGTCCACTCATCGTGAGAATAACCCACCTAGCATGGAAGATACTGCTAACCCCTAGTCGCTACATGAGCGATACGGGCATACAAAACAGATTATTATTTGAAGGTTTAGAGTTTGGCACATGCAAATTTACTTGGAACGGCATGTAAATACCGCATATAGGTAAATATGGTGGACACTCATGGAAGGAACTTGGTTCAAGGAGTTTGGATGCACAAGCAGTATTCCCGCTTAGTATAGATATTTTGGCTAGCAAAGGATTCTAAATAGCAAGCACCACATGTTAGAGGATCCATAATAATATAACTTCTATACAAATATACCCAAGCATAACTCATTATGTTGTCTTCCTTGTCCAACTTCAACTAATTTGCTCAGGTGGGAAAATAATTAATGGGGCTCACAATCATAGAAGATGTCCAAGATAGCATATTTATATGTGAAATCTCTCTTCGTTCAATATTCTTTCATGAATTGTTCAAGTGACCAATACAATGTTTGCTAACCTTCAATAAATTTACCACCTCTACTCCTTATATGTGAAGGCATTACTCCCCATAGGATAAAAATAAGAAGCATATATAATTTCAGATTTATGACATTCAAATCATTCAACCATTTACTCATAGGATATAAGTGAAGCACATGAGTAAATGACAAACTACTCCAAAAAGATATAAGTGAAGATCAATGAGTAGTTAAATAGCAAGCAAAGCTAAAGAAAACGACATTTCAAGGATAGCACTCATCATGTGAAGAAGCAAAAACTTAGGCTCAACCGATACTAACCGATAATTGTTGAAGAAGAAAGGTGGGATGCCTACCGGGGCATCCCCAAGCTTAGACGCTTGAGACTTCTTGAAATATTATCTTGGGATGCCTTGGGCATCCCCAATCTTGAGATTTTGTGTCTCCTTAATTCCTCTCATATCACTGTCTTACTAAATCTCAAAAGCTTCATGCCACAAACTCAACAAGGACTCGTGAGATAAGTTAGTATAAACCAATGCAAAAACCTTATCATAATATACTGTAGAAAATCACTAAAATTATTGTTCAACATTGCATACTAAATGTCTCTGCATATTTAATACTCCTATCCTCAAATAGAATCATTTAACAAGCAAACATATGCAAACAATGCAAACATAACAACAATCTGCCAAAACAGTACAGTCTGTAAAGGATGCAAGATTCATCATACTTCCCTAGCTACAAAAATTATGAAAGAAAATTCCCACTGTAGTAAATTTATCAGAGCTTATCATGCAAAAGTTTTCAACATTTTATCACATTCTGAATTTTCTAGGGAATTTTTGCAACAGCGGTAAACTTTCTGTTTTCAAACAGAAACATCAAGACTTGCAAAATAGGCATGGTAAAGGCTATCCTTGACATTTTTATTGAAATAAAAGATGCAAAACATTATTCTAAATAAAAGCAAGTAAATACTAACAAAATAAAATGACACTCCAAGCAAAACACATATCATGTGGTGAATAAAAATATAGCTCCAAGTAAAGTTACCGATGAACGAAGACGAAAGAGGGGATGCCTTCCGGGGTATCCCCAAGCTTAAGCTCTTGGTTATCCTTGAATATTATCTTGGGGTGCCTTGGGCATCCCCAAGCTTAGGCTCTTTCCACTCATTATTCCGTAGTCCATCGAATCTTTACCCAAAACTTGAAAACTTCACAACACAAAACTTAACAGAAAATCTCATGAGCTTCGTTAGCGAAAGAAAACAAAACACCACTTCAAGGTACTGTAATGAACTCATTCTTTATTTACATTGGTGTTAAACATACTGTATTCCAACTTCTCTATGGTGTATAAACTATTTTACTAGCCATAGATTCATCAAAATAAGCAAACAACACACGAAAAACAGAATCTGTCAAAAACAGAACAGTCTGTAGTAATCTGTAACTAACGCAAACTTCTGGAACTCCAAAATTTATAAAATAAATTGGTGGGCCTGAGGAATTTGTCTAGTAATCATATTAAAAAAGAATCAACTAAATAGCACTCTCCAGTAAAAAGTGTTAGCTAATCTCGTGAGCGCTAAAGTTTCTGTTTTTTACAGCATGATCATAAAGACTTCACCCAAGTCTTCCCAACGGTTCTACTTGGCACAAACACTAATTAAAACATAAAACCACATCTAAACAGAAGCTAGATGGATTATTTATTCCTAAACATAACCAAAAAGCAAGAAACTAAAATAAAATTGGGTTGCCTCCCAACAAGCGCTATCGTTTAACGCCCCTAGCTAGGCATGATGATTTCAATGATGCTCACAAAAAGATAAGAATTGAAACATAAAGAGAGTATCATGAAGAATATGACTAGCACATTTAAGTCTAACCCACTTCCTATGCATAGGGATTTTGTGAGCAAACAACTTGTGGGAACAATAATCAACTAGCATAGGAAGGCAAAACAAACATAACTTCAAGATTTTAAGCACATAGAGAGGAAACTTGATATTATTGCAATTCCTACAAGCATATGTTCCCCCCTCATAATAATTTTCAATAGCATCATGAATGAATTCAACAATATAACCAGCACCTAAAGCATTCTTTTCATGATCTACAACAAAATAACTATCATGTGATAGAAAATTAAGATCAAGATGACAAGTTTCATGGTTATCATTATTCTTTATAGCATACGTGTCATCACAATAATAATCATAGATAGGGGGCATGCTTTCATCATAATAAATTTGCACATCAAAACTTGGGGGACTAAAAATATCATATTCATCAAACATAGCATCCCCAAGCTTGTGGCTTTGCATATCATTAGCATCATGGATGTTCAAAGAATTCATACTAACAACATTGCAATCATGCTCATCATTCAAAGATTTAGTGCCAAACATTTTAATGCATTCTTATTCTAACACTTTGGTACAATTTTCCTTTCCATCATACTCACAAAAGATATTAAAAATATGAAGCGTATGAGTCAAACTCAATTCCCTTTTTTTGTAGTTTTCTTTTATAGACTAAACTAGTGATAAAACAAAAAACTAAAAGATTCGATTGCAAGATCTAAAGATATACCTTCAAGCACTCACCTCCCTGGCAACGGCGCTTTAAAAGAGCTTAGTTGACGGGTGTGAGTGCCGCTACCTAGCCTCCCGGCAACAGCGCCAGAAAAGAGCTTGATGTCTACTACGCAGCCTTCTTCTTGTAGACGTTGTTGGGCCTCCAAGTGCAGAGGTTTGTAGGACAGTACCAAATTTCCCTCAAGTGGATGACCTAAGGTTTATCAATCTGTGGGAGGCGTAGGATGAAGATGGTCTCTCTCAAGCAACCCTGCAACCAAATAACAAAGAGTCTCTTGTGTCCCCAACACACCCAATACAATGGTAAATTGTATAGGTGCACTAGTTTGGCGAAGAGATGGTGATACAAGTGCAATATGGATGGTAGATATAGGTTTTTGTAATCTGAAAATATAAAACAGCAAGGTAACTAATGATAAAAGTGAGCGCAAACGGTATTGCAATGATAGGAAACAATTCCTGGGGTTCATACTTTCACTAATGCAAGTTCTCTCAACAATAATAACATAATTGGATCATATAACTATCCCTCAACATGCAACAAAGAGTCACTCCAAAGTCACTAATACTGGAGAACAAACGAAGAAATTATGGTAGGGTACGAAACAACCTCAAAGTTATTCTTTCCAATCAACCCGTTGGGCTATTCGTATAAGTGTCACAAACAGCCCTAGAGTTCGTACTAGAATAACACCTTAAGACACAAATCAATAAAAACCCTAATTTCACCTAGATACTCCAATGTCACCTCAAGTATCCGTGGGTATGATTATACGATATGCATCACACAATCTCAGATTCATGTATTCAACCAACACATAGAACCTCAAAGAGTGCCCCAAAGTTTCTACCAGAGAATCAAGACGAAAACGTGTGCCAACCCCTATGCATAGGTTCATGGGCGGAACCCGCAAGTTGATCACCAAAACATACATCAAGTGAATCACGTGATATCCCATTGTCATCACAGATACGCACGACAAGACATACATCAAGTGTTCTCAAATCATTAAAGACTCAATCCGATAAGATTACTTCAAAGGGAAAACTCAATCCATTACAAGAGAGTAGAGGGGGAGAAACATAATAAGATCCAACTATAATAGCAAAGCTCGGGATACATCAAGATCGTGCCAAATCAAGAACACGAGAGAGAGAGAGAGAGAGAGAGAAGGAGAGAGAGAGAGAGAGAGAGATCAAACACATAGCTACTGGTACATACCCTCAGCCCCGAGGGTGAACTACTCCCTCCTCATCATGGAGAGCGCCGGGATGATGAAGATGGCCACCTGTGAGGGTCCCCCCCCCCCCGGCAGGGTGCCGGATGCTACCTCTTGAGCTTGCGTTGGATTTCCCCAAAGAGGAGAGGATAATGCAGCAGAATAGCGCAAGTATTTCCCTCGGTTTTTGAGAACCAAGGTATCAATCCAATAGGAGGCCACGCGCAAGTCCCTCGTACCTACACAAAACAAATAACTCAACGCAACCAACGCGATTAGGGGTTGTCAATCCCTTCACGGTCACTTACGAGAGTGAGATTTGATAGAGATGATAGATAATATTTTTGGTATTTTTGGTATAAAGATGCATAGTAAAATAAAAAGCAAAGTAAAAAAAGCAAAGCAACAATAAAGTGATGGAAGATTGATATGATAGAGAATAGACCCGGGGGCCATAGATTTCACTAGTGGCTTCTCTCAAGAGCATAAGTATTTTACGGTGGGTGAATGAATTACTGTTGAGCAATTGACAGAATTGAGCATATTTATGAGAGTATCTAAGTATGATCATGTATATAGGCATCACGTTCGAGACAAGTAGACCGACTCCCGCCTGCATCTACTACTATTACTCCACTCATCGACCGCTATCCAACATGCATCTAGAGTATTAAGTTAATGAAAACAGAGTAACGCCTTAAGCAAGATGACATGATGTAGAGGGATAAATTCATACAATATGATAAAAACCCTATCTTGTTATCCTCGATGGCAACAATACAATACGTGCCTTGCTGCCCCTTCTGTCATTGGGAAAGGACACTGTCGGGGGTTGGGTGCGACATATGCCAAAGGATGGCTTATCATGGTGGGGGCGAGTAGAACATCGCCGGTGCCTGGAAACGGGATGAGGCGAAGGCATGCACGCCGGTGGATCTTACCCAGCTTCAGGGCTCTCCGTTGAGATAATACCCCTACTGCTGCTCTGCGGGGTCTCCGCATGATCACTATGGTAAAGTGGGTACAAGATTGCTCCTTGAGCTGTTCGGGGTAAGGAAGGAGAAGGGCACGGCTAGCTCTTCTCTTCCCTTTATGTGTATCTAAAGCTATTAGGGTCCAACCCGTTGCATGGGTGCCCCGGGGGGTTTATATAGGCCTACCCCGGGTACAATGGTAATCCGGCTGGGCACGGGTCCCAGCCGTCTGTCTCTCAGGTCGCCGTCTTCTCTGCCGACTGCTGGGGCCCGCCGACTAGTGGGCCCCGCCGACGGGCCCGGCATGGGGCCGACAGGCCTTGTTCGCCGCGGGCGGGTCTTGCCGGCTGCGGATTACTGTAGCCGCGCCTCTAATGACGCTGGCTTGGTCATGGGGTCATGGCAACAGTGCAGCCACCTGACGGGCGATCACTATTGCCATTCCCTGTCTTGTCTGGTTAATGGCGTGGCGGGCCCGTGGGAGAGGCCGGCCGACTCCTGGGGGCCGACTCCCAACGGGTCCGTCTTGTGGCGCTCTCGCCGTCTTCTGCACCCCCGCCGACAGGCGGGTCCCGCCATCTCTGGGTCATACAGACAGGCCATCGTGGGATCAGGGTGCCGTCTACGGGGCTGATGTCAGGGCCGACATGGCAACAGTGCCGCGCCGGATGGAGATCTCCGTCGATGCACGGCGCGATGGGCTATGCTCCTTGCTTCGTGAACGGGCGGGATGGGCGGGCGCGGCCGCACCCCATCCCGTCCTAGTTGCGTAGGCAGGAGGTGGTTGGAGTCGCGGGCCGACTCCCCATAGCCGGCCCCTCTGGAAGTCGTCAGTTGGGAGTCGGCTTATCTCGAAGCCGTCTCTGGGTCTCGGCCGTGAGGGGCAGTCGGCGGATCTGCCGCCGACTCTCAGAAAGCGGCTCTTCGTCTTGGGGTCTTGAGGGGCGCAGCCTACCCCGATGTCTTGAAAGGCCCGGGGGCTCGGGTTTGCCTACCCGTGGCCCATTACTCCGATAGTAGTCCCCGGAGCTGGTGAGGCGTCGAGGGCGACAGGTCGAGGAGCCTCAACAGTTTCATCCTTCTGGTGGTGGAATCTGGGCCTTGCTCGCCGTCTTCCTCCAGACCGACTAGCTGGAGCCGGACTCGCAGAAGGCCGTCTTGCCCCTTAGAGAGTTTGAAAGTCATAGCGGGAACCAGGCAGCGTGCCTGATAAGCTTCCTGGCGGTGGCCCGTTGCGGGCCCGTCGCGTGACGCCACGCGGCAGGGTCAGTCTGCCCACCCACGCGCGTGACGAGACAGGCCGTCAGGCGGGACCCGCCACTACCGCGCCTCAGCACGTGAACGGATCTGTTGTGGCCGAGCGGGCGGTTGGGGTTCCCACGTCGTAACTGTGCGCAGTAACTTCGTGGGTTAAATCATGGGGGGCGTGGGGTCCTGGGCGCAGTTAATCCCACGTCCGCCCCATCGGCTTCTCAGCCCATGATCCTATAAGTAGGCGGGAGGAGGGGGGCGGCGATGCACGCGCGCCCATCTCCCTGCTTCCCCCGCTTCCTCTTGCTTCTTCTTCCTCTTGCCACCGCCGCGCCGAACCACGCCACGCCGCAGCGATGAGCTCTTCCTCCGCCGCTGCACCTCCCGCCGCACGCTCCGGCGTGTGGGACGGCTCCGAGGTGGACGACGACCACATCGAATTCCTCCGCCAGACGCGCCGCCTCCCCGGCAAGAGCCTAGTGCGGACTCGCGCCTCGCCGGCGGGTGAAATATCACCGGCGCCGGAGGAGGGCGAGCGGGTCGTATTCCGCTCGCACCTCATGCGCGGCCTAGGGCTGCCGGCGAGCGGCTTCTTCCGCGCCTTCTTGGAGTTCCACGGGCTCCAGCCGCACCACCTTACTCCGAACACGGTGGTGCTGCTGGCTGCCTTCTCCACCTTGTGCGAAGGCTTCCTCGGCGTTCTCCCCACCATCGAGCTGTGGGGGGAGTTCTTCCATCAAGCTCGACGCACGCGTCGCCGCGGCGTGCGGCTCTATGCGACACCTTCATCGCGATGCGGAGATCGGTGGTCGACAACCCGTTCCCCACCATTCCGCTGATCAAGTCGGTGAAGATGTGGCAGCGATCCTATTTCTATGTGAAGAACATCGCCTGTATATGCATGGGTCAATCTGCCGCCTTACGAAGCCGGGCGATCTTGGCGAGGCTCCCGGCTGGTCCCACCAGGCCAGACGCTGACTTCGCTGGTGCCGCCGCCGCAGACGACTCAGGTCGACGCAGTCGGAGGGCTTGACCGGGGCCGACCTGCTGGCCGCCTTCGTGGCGCGCCGAGTCCTTCCGCTCCAAGGCCGACCTCATATGATCTGTCAGATGAGCGGCCACCGGGACCCCAGTCGGCTGTGCTCCAAGGACATGCCCCACGCGGAGGTAGCGGACACGGTGAACTACATTGCGAACTGCAATCTCACGGTGGATTGGCAGTTCGGCAAGGAGCCGTACTCGCGCGCCAACCCCCCGCCTGTGGTAAGTCGTCTCTCTTCCTCTTTGTCTTCTTTTTCAGCCGAATCCGACCTCTGATCTTTTTTGGTTTTTTCGAGTTAGAACCCCCTCATGCAGCCTTCAGCCGGCACCACGGGGCCGGCCCGTGAGTTCATCCCCGACCGGGCGGAGAGCGACGCGTCGACGACCACGACTTGGGCGGCGGCGATGGAGGCCGACGCCAAAGGAGGAGGAGGAGGAGGAGTTGACGACTTGAGCCCTCGGCTACCTTTGCCGACCGCTCAAGATGACGGCGAGGGGAAGTCGCCCCGCCGCCAACCGAAGGTCGGCCAGCCGAGCGCGAGTTCCTCCGCCGGCTTGGGCGGTCGAGGCGGCGCGAAGAAGCGCCGGGCCGGGACGAGCTTGCTTGGCGGCCGGTCGAAGAAGTTTAAGGGGACGGCCGCCGCGACCAAGCGGGAAGAGGCGATCGCAAAGGCCAACCGCTTCCGCAAGGAAGTGAAAAATCCGCCACTGGTCTCCGCGTAAGTGCTTCCACTTTTGTCTTGTTTTCTTCCGGTGAATCTTGTCCAAATCTTTTGCACGTCTTCCTCGCATCAGGGCTCCCCTTACTTTAGAGAGGGTCGCCGCCGCCTCTGTCATGGGGTCGGCAGAGACATCCGCCACTACTCGGCGGATTGACCCCGCCGCCGACCTCCGGGAGGCAACGGAGCGGAACGCGCAGGAGAAGCGTGAGGTGGAGGAGGCCGCCCGTCTGGAGAAGGCGGAGGCCGAGAAGGCGACGGCCTCTGCCCAGCGGAAGCTGGATGAGGCCGAAGCCGCCGTCGCGGCGAAGCAGTGAGTCGAGGAGGCCGTGCGCCTCCAATCGGCGTTGCTCGTCACCCCGCTGAGCTCCGCGCCGCCGCCCCCGGAGTTCATGGGGCAGGCTAATGGAGCCGGTGGCGAGCACCCCATCATGGAGAAGGAAGGCGGCGAGGCCTCCATGTCGGGCACGGCCGTGCCGCCTCCGCCGCCGTCTGGGAGCACGCGAGGTAAACACCAGGCGGACCCGCCGGTGCCGCCGACTGAAGACGAGGTCGTGGTGAAGCTGCTCCTTCAAGTCGTCTCGCCAGTGCGCCACCGTCTTGAGAAGGCGACTTCGGCGCCACGCCCCTTGGAGACTGGCGCCGCCAGCTCGCCATCCTGCACGAGGCGACAAGCGCCGCGCCCATTGGGTGGGGCGCGAGGCGCACAGCCCGCTGAACCAGCGCTCGACGTTCAGAGAAGCTGCGAGCGAGGGCGACGCCATCCGAATCGCACCAATGCGCATCTGGCGTCGCGAGCCGCCGCTCGGGTATGTTTTCTTCTTTGAGTTTTTTCTTGTTCTTCTCTATGGGCGCCAACAGCACCTGCTGAGTGTAGTCCCCAAGTTTGGGCGGCTCCGAGCAGCGGCTCGAACTCCATCCGTGAATTCAAATATTTACCTTTGTCTGAAATGCTTATCACAGGAGTATCACAACCTCCGCGTCACTGCCTTCAACCGCAATGTTGAGGAGCTGGGCAAGCGGACCGCCGACTTGTCGAGGAGCCGGGGTGAGTCTTCTTTCTTCTTCGCGGGGGCGCGCTGGCGCACCCGCGGGCTGTAGTCCCCGAGATTCGGGCCGACTGCTGAGCAGTCGGGCCGGATCTTCCCAGCGACCTTCTTAGTTGACGACTTTAACGTCCTTTCCTTTTTATTCTTCAGAGGCCAACGCCACTCTCCGACGGCAGCTGGGCGAAGCCGACACCGCCTTGCGTGCCAAGGGGGAGGAGTGCAACAAGCTCGCCGCAGAGCGCGACCTGTTAGCTACGCAGCTGGCGGAGCAAAGGGAGCTGCTTAAGAAGGCGCAGGACAAGGCGGAGAAGAAAGAGGCTGCTCTCCTGGCCGAGTTCGAAAGTGAGCGCTCCTCCTGGACTGACAAGGAGGCACAGCTGACCTCCGGCTTCCATGAAATCGAGGACATCGTCGACGGTGAGTTTCTTTACTTTCTTTCTTTGAGCCGCTGACTATAGGTCGGGCTGGCTCCCGATTTTTTGACTTGCTTCTTTTTCGTCTTGGCAGACTTCTTCCCCGGCCATATGCAGGCGGCCAATCAAGCCATCGAGGTTGATCGCGAGGCGCAGAGGGCAAATGGTGCGGAGATTGCTGCCAACGCCCCCCGGACCCTTGACGAGCAGCTTCTGAGCATCGAGGCTCGTCTGCGGCCGGCCCATCGGATGCTGCGCCGGCTTCAACGTGTCGGCGCCCAGGCGATCGCTGCCCTATGGCCAGACATGCCGGTTCTGCGCACTCCCAGTCGGACTGCCGACTGGCTGGAGGTCGCGGCTGGCCGTCTTGAGGCCTGGAAGGGTTCCGCGGCCCGGGCTGGAGCGCGCCGGGCCTTGGAATTCGTCAAGGCGTGGTATCCAGGGTTGGATCTGGACCGGCTGGCCGCGTTCCGGTCAGAGGCCCAGGCGGAGCTGCTGGCTGCGGAAGACGCCCTCATTGAGCGTGCGGCGGCGATCGCCGACTACACGGACACCAAAGATCTTCGCCCCTCGAAGGGCTGAGGACGGCGGGAAGTGCCGCCGAGTGGTTCGGATGAACCGGATTATAGCGAGGACTCATGGAGGTGATCGGCCCAGCGCCGAGGAGGAAGGTGAGGCGGAGGACGGAGGTGAGACGGAGGCGCCAGAAGAGAGCGGGCGACCAGCCTCGGCTCGACCGCGCCCAAAGAACGAGCCGCGCCCGATCGGGCCGATTGCCGCCGGAGATGATCAAGCCGAGATCGCCCAGCCCGGCCGCCCGGCGCTCGACACCGCCGTCTCCTCCGACCTCCAAACCCATCTGCCGCTTCCTAGGCTGCCGCCCCGCCTTTATTTTATCTGCTTTAATAGTCTTTGAAAAACTTGTTAATTCGCACAATTCCACCCGCGGGGTGTATTTTGAACTTCTGCTTGAAGATTCGGCCAAGGGCCTATGCTATGTAAATATTTATCCTAATTCTATCTTTCCTTGCTCATTGCTCCTATGGCTTTTTCCTTTGCCGCCTTCCCTTAGTCACCGCCTTGCCAGTCGGACAACCGCTCTGCGGATTGCCGTTTGGATCAAGTGCTTGGCTACTCTTGGGAAGGCAAGTACTTGGCTATTTTTTAGAGTCCTTTTAACAAGTTGGACAGAAAGCGGCAAGCCGTCTACTCAAGAGTCGACTTTGCGAAGAGAGGCTGGAAGCCGGCTTAAGCTATGTTTATGCTTTGGGTCCTTAGCCATTTTTCATGTGGGCGCCCATTCTTCCTTACTCCTGCCCACCAAACAGTCGCTCTGCGAGATGCGGCTTCTGACAGGAGACGGCTTAGGCACCACACACTACTTGTCCGACTACGGGAAGCATTCCATAGCGTGAGGCGGCAAGTCCCTGGGTCGACTAGTCGAAACCGGTGCCAAGCGGCAAACAAAGAGTAACATACTCGAAGGCATAATTCTTATCATACAGATAACAAGAAAGGGCAGTCCCCGAGCTCGTCTCAGGGGGCCCGAAGTCTTGGTACTTTAACACAAAAGGTAGCGTGGTACATACTGCATTAACTGTAAAATCTTCAGAGAAGATTTGCATTCCATGGATGTTCCATCTCTTTGCCGGAGTCATCCCTCTTGCGTGCTCGGGGCTTCTGAGCGTCAATCAGGTAGTAGGAGTCGTTGCCCAGCACTTTGCTAATAATGAAGGGGCCTTCCCAAGGCGCCGAGCGGCTTGCTTGGCGGCTGTTATTTGGATCGGTCGAGCACAAGGTCGCCCTCTTGGAAAGATCTCGCCTGACCTTCCTGTTGTAGTAGCGGCGCAGGTTCTGCTGGTAGATGCTGGACCGGCTGAGTGCCAACAGCCGGCTCTCTTCCAGCAGATCGACGCCGTCTTGACGTGCTTCTTCTGCTTCCTCCTCGGTGTACATGGTGACTCGCGGGGAGTCGAACTCTATGTCCGTTGGGATGACGGCTTCAGCACCGTAGATGAGGAAGAAAGGTGTGAAGCCGGTTGACTTGTTTGGAGTTGTGCGCAAACTCCAGAGGACGGCTGGCAACTCATCAAGCCAACAGTCGGCCGAACGCTCCAGTGGTTCGACCAGTCGAGGCTTGATGCCAGACAGGATGAGGCAGGTCTCCGGACGACGGTGCACCTAGCCCCACGGTGGGCGCGAAATGTCGGGGGTTGGGTGCGACATATGCCAAAGGATGGCTTATCATGGTGGGGGCGAGTAGAACGTCGTCGGTGCCTGGAAACGGGATGAGGCGAAGGCATGCACGCCGGCGGATCTTACCCAGCTTCAGGGCTCTCCGTGGAGATAATACCCCTACTACTGCTCTGCGGGGTCTCCGCATGATCACTATGGTAAAGTGGGTACAAGGTTGCTCCTTGAGCTGTTCGGGGTAAGGAAGGAGAAGGGCACGGCTAGCTCTTCTCTTCCCTTTATGTGTATCTAAACCTATTAGGGTCCAACCCGTTGCATGGGTGCACCGGGGGTTTATATAGGCCTACCCCCCGGGGGTACAATGGTAATCCGGCTGGGCGCGGGTCCCAGCCGTCTGTCTCTCAGGTCGCCGTCTTCTCCGCCGACTAGTGGGCCCCGCCGACGGGCCCCGCATGGGGCCGACAGGCCCTATCCGCCGCGGGCGGGTCTTGCCGGCTGCGGATTACTGTAGCCGCGCCTCTAACGACGCTGGCTTGGTCATGGGGTCATGGCAACAGTGCCGCCGCCTGACGGGCGATCACTGTTGCCATTCCCTGTCTTGTCTGGTTAATGGCGTGCGGGGCCCGTGGGAGGGGCCAGCCGACTCCTGGGGACCGACTCCCAACGGGTCCGTCTTGTGGCGGTCTCGCCATCTTCTGCACCCCCGCCGACAGGCGGGTCCCGCCGTCTCTGGGTCATACAGACAAGCCGTCGTGGGCTCAGGGCGCCGCCTACGGGGCTGATGTTAGGGCCGGCACGGCAACAGTGCCGCGCCGGATGGAGATCTCCGTCGATGCGGTGCCTTTGTGGCCATGCTCGCTTCGTGGAACGGGCAGGGATGGGCCGCGCGGCGGCCGCACCCCATCCCGTCGGTAGTTGCGTAGGCAGGAGGTGGTTGGAGTCGCGGGCCGACTCCCCATAGCCGGCCCCTCTGGAAGCCGTCAGTTGGGAGTCGGCTTATCTCGAAGCCGTCTCTGGGTCTCGGCCGTGAGGGGCAGTCGGCGGCTCTGCCGCCGACTCTCAGAAAACGGCTCTTCGTCTGGGGGTCTTGAGGGGCGCAGCCTGCCCTGATGTCTTGAAAGGCCCGGGGGCTCGGGTTTGCCTACCCGTGGCCCATTACTCCGACAGACACCACAAGATTGAACTCAAAGCTAAGCACTTCTCCCATTGCAAGAACTACCAATCTAGTTGGCCAAACCAAACGGATAATTCGAAGAGACATGCAAAGATAACCAATCATACATAAAAGAATTCAGAGAAGATTCAAATATTTCTCATAGATAATCTTGATCATAAACCCACAATTCATCAGTCTCAACAAACACACCGCAAAAAGAAGATTACATCGAATAGATCACCACGAGAGAGAGGGAGAACATTGTATTGAGATCCAAAAAGAGAGAAGAAGCCATCTAGCTACTAACTATGGACCCGAAGGTCTGAGGTAAACTACTCACACTTCATTGGAGAGGCTATGATGATGTAGAAGCCCTCCGTGGTGGATTCCCCTTCCGGCGGAGCTCCGGAACAGGCCCCAAGATGGGATCTTGTGGATACAGAAAGTTGCGGCGGTGCAATTAGGTTTTTGGCTTCGTATCTGATCGTTCGGGGTACGTAGGTATATATAGGAGGAAGAAGTACGTCGGTGGAGCAACAGGGGGGCCACGAGGGTGGAGGGCGCGCTGGGGGGGGCACACCCCCTACCTCGTGCCTTCCCTGTTGGTTGCTTGACGTAGGTTCCAAGTCTCCTAGATCATGTTCGGTGAGAAATCACGTTCCCGAAGGTTTCATTCCGTTTGGACTCCGTTTGATATTCCGTTTCTTCAAAACTCGAAATAGGCAAAAAAACAGCAATTCAGGGTGGGCCTCGGTTAATAGGTTAGTCCCAAAATAATATAAAAGTGAATAATAAAGCCCAACATGGTCCAAAACAGTAGATAATATAGCATGGAGCAATCAAAATTATAGATACGTTGGAGACGTATCAAGCATCTAAGCTTAATTCCTGCTCGTCCTCGAGTAGGTAAATGATAAAAAGATAATTTTTGATGCGGAGTGCTACTTGGCATAATTTCAATGTAATTCTTCTTAATTGTGGTATGAATATTCAGATCCGAAAGATTCAAGACAAAAGTTTAATATTGACATAAAAATAATAATACTTCAAGCATAATAACAAAGCAATCATGTCTTCTCAAAATAACATGGCCAAAGAAAGTTATCCCTACAAAATGATATAGTCTGGCTATGCTCTATCTTCACCACACAAAGTATTTAAATCATGCACAACCCCGATGACAAGCAAGCAATTGTTTCATACTTTTGACATTCTCAAAACTTTTTCAATCTTCACGCAATACATGAGCGTGAGCCATGGATATAGCACTATATGTGGAATAGAATGGTGGTTGTGGAGAAGACAAAAAGAGGGGAAGATAGTCTCACATCAACTAGGCATATCAACGGGCTATGTAGATGCCCATCAATAGATATCAATGTGAGTGAGTAGGGATTGCCATGCAACGGATGCACTAGAGCTTTAAGTATATGAAAGCTCAACAAAAGAAACTAAGTGGGTGTGCATCCAACTCGCTTGCTCACGAAGACCTAGGGCATTTTGAGGAAGCCCATCATTGGAATATACAAGCCAAGTTCTATAATGAAAAATTCCCACTAGTATATGAAGGTGACAAAATGAGAGACTCTCTATCATAAAGATCATGGTGCTACTTTGAAGCACAAGTGTGGTAAAAGGATAGTAAGATTGTCCCTTCTCTCTTTTTCTCTCATTTTTTTATTTTTTTATTTGGGCCTTTTCTCCCTTTTTTATGGCCTCTTTTCTTTTCTTTTTATTTATTTATTTTTCGTCCGGAGTCTCATCCCGACTTGTGGGGGAATCATAGTCTTCATCATCCTTTCCTCACTTGGGAGAATGCTCTAAAAATGATGATCATCACACTTTTATTTACTTACAACTCAACAATTACAACTCGATACTTAGAACAAAATATGACTCTATGTGTATGCCTCCGGCGGTGTACCGGGAGATGCAATGATTCATGAGTGACATGAAAGAATTATGAATGTTGGCTTTGCCACAAATACGATGTCAACTACATGATCATGCTAAGAAATATGACAATGATGGAGCATGTCATAATAAACGGAACGATGGAAAGTTGCATGGCAATATATCTCGGAATGGCTATGGAAATGCCATAATAGGTAGGCATGGTGGCTGTTTTGAGGAAGGTATATGGTGGGTGTATGATACCGGCGAAAAGTGCGCGGTATTAGAAAGGCTAGCAATGGTGGAAGGGTGAGAAAAGTGTGTATAATCCATGGACTCAACATTAGTCATAAAGAACTCATATACTTATTACAAAAATCTACAAGTTATCAAAGCAAAGTATTACGCGCATGCTCCTAGGGGGATAGATTGGTAGGAAAATACCATCGCTCGTCCCCGACCGCCACTCATAAGGAAGACAACCAATCAATAAATCATGCTCCGACTTCATCACATAACGGTTCACCATACGTGCATGCTACGGGAATCACAAACTTCAACACAAGTATTTCTCAAGTTCACCACTACTCAACTAGCATGACTCTAATATTACTACCTCCATATCTCAAAACAATTATCAAGCATCAAACTTTTCTTAGTATTCAACACACTCAAAAGAAAGTTTTACAAATCTTGAATACCAAGCATATTATTATTATTAAGCAAATTACCATGCTATTTAAGACTCTCAAATTAATCTAAGTGAAGTATGAGAGATCAATGGTTTCTATAAAACAAATCCACCACCGTGCTCTAAAAGATATAAGTGAAGCACTAGAGCAAAACTATATAGCTCAAAAGATATAAGTGAAGCACATAGAGTATTCTATTAAATTCCAATTCATGTATGACTCTCTCAAAAGGTGTGTACAGCAAGGATGATTGTGGTAAACTAAAAAGCAAAGACGCAAATAATACAAGATGCTCCAAGCAAAACACATATTATGTGGAGAATAAAAATATAGCTCCAAGTAAAGTTCCCGATGGAAGTGGACGAAAGAGGGGATGCCTTCCGGGGGCATCCCCAAGCTTCGACTTTTTGGTGTCCTTAGATTATCTTGGGGGTGCCATGGGCATCCCCAAGCTTAGGCTCTTGCCACTCCTTGTTCCATAATCCATCAAAAAAATTCATCCAAAACTTGGAAACTTCACAACACAAAACTCAACAGAATTCTCGTGAGCTCCGTTAGCGAAATAAAACAAAAGACCACTTCAAGGTACTGTAATGAACTCATTATTTATTTATATTGGTGTTAAACCTACTGTATTCCAACTTCTCTATGGATTATAAACTATTTTACTAGCCATAGATTCATCAAAATAAGCAAACAACACACGGAAAACAGAATCTGTCAAAAACAGAAAAGTCTGTAGTAATCTGTAACTAACGCAAACTTATGGAACTCCAAAAATTCAGCCAAAATAGGAGTACCTAGGCAATTTGTTTATTGATCAGAAGCAATTGGAATCACTATTTTATCACGTTCTGGTGATTTTTAACAATTGTTTTCGTGAACCAAAAGTTTCTGGAAATTACAGCAAGATCAAATAACTATCATCCAAGAAGATCCTATAGGTTTAACTTGGCACAAACACTAATTAAAACATAAAACCACATCTAAACAGAAGGTAGATGGATTATTTATTCAACGACATAAAGGAAATATACTAGGTTGTCTCCCAACAAGCGCTTTTCTTTAAAGCCTTTGTAGCTAGGCATTGAGATTTCAATGATGCTCACATAAAAGACAAGAATTGAAGCACAAAGGGAGCATCATAAAACATGTGACAACCACATCTAAGTCTAACATACTTCCTATGCGTAGGCATCTCATAGGCAAACAAATCAAGGCAAGCAGAAACTAGCATATGCAAGGAAGCGGAAAGAGACAATAGCAATCTCAACCTAACGAGAGGTAATTTAGCAACAGGAAAATTTCTACAACCATATTTTCCTCTCTCATAATAATTACACTTAGGATCATAAGCAAATTCAACAATATAGCTATCAAAAAACATATTCTCAACACGATCCACATGCATGCAAAGTTGACACTCTCCCGAAATAGTGGGATTAATATTAACTAAAGTCATGACCTCTCCAAACCCACTTTTATCAAAAACTTCATAAGATTGAACATTATCCAAATATGTGGGATCTAAAGTTGAAACTCTTCCAAACCCACTTTCAATATTATTGCAAACACTATTATCAATCTCATACTCATCATGGGGCTTAAATAAACTTTTAAGATCATAAGAAGAATCACCCCAATCATGACCATTGCAACAAGTAGTAGACATAGCAAAACTAGCATCCCCAAGCTTAGGGTTTTGCATATTATTAGCACAATTGACATCAAGAGAATTTATAATAAAATCATTGCAATCATTCTTTTTATTCAAAGATCTATCGTGAAGCACTTCATCACAATTTTCAGATTTACGGATTTCAGGCAAAAGCTTATAAAGATAATCTAGTGCATCCAAATCACTAGGAATTGGTTCATCATAATTGGATCTCTTAAAAAGATTAGCAAGCGGATGATGATCCATAGATATTAGTTTCTCTGTTTAGGAATAAATACTCAACTATTTCAACCAAACGAGCGAACGAGCCAAGTAAGACATCAAGGCAAACGAAAAGATGAACAGAAAAGAGAGGGCGAATAAAACAGCAAGGGTGAAGTGGGGGAGAGGAAAACGAGAGGCAAATGGCAAATAATGTAATGCAAGAGATAAGGGATTGTGATGGGTACTTGGTATGTTGACTTTTGCGTAGACTCCCCGGCAACGGCGCCAGAAATTCTTCTTGCTACCTCTTGAGCTTGCGTTGGATTTCCCCGAAGAGGAGAGGATAATGCAACAAAGTAGCGTAAGTATTTCCCTCAGTTTTTGAGAACTAAGGTATCAATCCAATAGGAGGCCACGTGCAAGTCCCTCGTACCTACACAAAACAAATAGCTCAACGCAACCAACGCGATTAGGGGTTGTCAATCCCTTCACGGTCACTTACGAGAGTGAGATTTGATAGAGATGATAGATAATATTTTTGGTATTTTTGGTATAAAGATGCATAGTAAAATAAAAAGCAAAGTAAAAAAGCAAAGCAACAATAAAGTGATGGAAGATTGATATGATAGAGAATAGACCCGGGGGCCATAGATTTCACTAGTGGCTTCTCTCAATAGCATAAGTATTTTACGGTGGGTGAGCAATTCATGTTGAGCAATTGATGTAATTGAGCATAGTTATGAGAGTATCTAGGTATGATCATGTATATAGGCATCACGTCCGAGACAAGTAGACCGACTCGTGCCTGCATCTACTACTATTACTCCACTCATCGAACGCTATCCAACATGCATCTAGAGTATTAAGTTAATGAAAACAGAGTAATGCCTTAAGCGAGATGACATGATGTAGAGGGATAAATTCATGCAATATGATAAAAACCCCATCTTGTTATCCTCGATGGCAACAATACAATACGTGCCTTGCTTCCCCTTCTGTCACTGGGAAAGGACACCGCAAGATTGAACCCCATCCCGTCCGTAGTGGCGTAGGCAGGAGGTGGTTGGAGTCGCGGGCCGACTCCCCATAGCCGGCCCCTCTGGAAGCCGTCAGTTGGGAGTCGGCTTATCTCGAAGCCGTCTCTGGGTCTCGGCCGTGAGGGGCAATCGGCGGCTCTGCCGCCGACTCTCAGAAAGTGGCTCTTCGTCTGGGGGTCTTGAGGGGCGCAGCCTGCCCTGATGTCTTGAAAGGCCCGGGGGCTCGGGTTTGCCTACCCGTGGCCCATTACTCCGACAGACACCACAAGATTGAACCCAAAGCTAAGCACTTCTCCCATTGCAAGAACTACCAATCTAGTTGGCCAAACCAAACGGATAATTCGAAGAGACTTGCAAATATAACCAATCATACATAAAAGAATTCAGAGAAGATTCAAATATTGCTCATAGATAATCTTGATCATAAACCCACAATTCATCGATCTCAACAAACACACCGCAAAAAGAAGATTACATCAAATAGATCTCCACGAGAGAGGGGGAGAACATTGTATTGAGATCCAAAAAGAGAGAAGAAGCCATCTAGCTACTAACTATGGACCCGAAGGTCTGAGGTAAACTAACTACACACACTTCATCGGAGAGGCTATGATAATGTACAAGCCCTCCGTGGTGGATTCCCCTTCCGGCAGAGCTCCGGAACAGGCCCCAAGATGGGATCTCGTGGATACAGAAAGTTGCGGCGGTGGAATTAGGTTTTGGCTCCGTGTCGATCGTTCAGTGCGTAGGTATATATAGGAGGAAGAAGCACGTCAGGTGGAGCAACAGGAGGCCCACGAGGGTGGAGGGCGCGCTGGGGGAGGCGCGCCCCACCTCGTGCCTTCCCTGTTGGTTGCTTGACGTAGGGTCCAAGTCTCCTGGATCATGTTCGGTAAGAAAATCACGTTCCCGAAGGTTTCATTCCTTTGGACTCCGTTTCATATTCCGTTTCTTTGAAACTCTGAAATAGGCAAAAAACAGCAATTCTGGGTTGGGCCTCCGGTTAATAGGTTAGTCCCAAAAATAATATAAAAGTGAATAATAAAGCCCAATATGGTCCCAAACAGTAGATAATATAGCATGGAGCAATAAAAAATTATAGATCCGTTGGAGACGTATCACCGAAACAGGGTCCCGATTGGTTTTTGGTGGCTACAGAGGCTTGCGGCGGCGGAACTCCCGATCTATTCTATTCCCCGATGGTTTTAGGATATATTGGTATATATAGGAGGAATAAATACGTCAGGGGAGCCACGAGGGGCCCACGAGGGTGGAGGGCGCGCCCAGGGGGGTGGGCGCGCCCCCTGCATCGTGCCTCCCTCGTTGCTTTCCTGACGTGCACTCCAAGTCTCCCGGGTTGCTTTCCTTCAAAAAATAACTTCTCTAGAAGGTTTCATTCCGTTTCGACTCCGTTTGATATTCCTTTTCTTCGAAACACTAAAACAATGGAAACAACAGGAACTGGCACTGGGCTCTGGGTCAATAGGTTAGTCCCAAAAATAATATAAAAGTGTAAAATAAAGCCCATAAACATCCAAGATGGATAATATAATAGCATGAATACTTCATAAATTATAGATACGTTGGAGACATATCATGCTGCAACTCGTGTTTATCCTTTGGCTGGAAATGCACGTGCACCTCATCGTGCCCACATTAAAGCCACTGGAAGCACTATTGCTCAAAGGCCTCGGAAGCGATCTCGTGTACTCAATGACCGGGAGCTTCTCGTGGCCTTGCATCAGAAACAAGATAAGCATCATGACTGGCTCAAGCATCAGATGCAGAGCCTCTTGGTGGATGTTAATCGCATTAGAAATATTGCCACCAAGAATGCATTTGTCACTCATGAAACCTGTCGCTGATTGTGGAAGGGTCTGACGTTGCTCAGTTCTGAAGATGATCTTCAACAAGAAGGCTTCACAGATAGATTCAAATTTGATTCCACTCCTCCCAGGAACGCTGACTTGCATCGGACTCCCTCACTCGAAGACTCTGAGTACTCCTCCTCAGCGACAACTGTCAATGCCAGAGTCATTGATGACGAAGATGATGCTACTTCACCAACTTCAACTGCGCCTCACATCGACACTTCACCAAGTTCTTCTGCACCACCAGACTACAGCGTCGACCCTTTCGACCCTGCACCTTCACCTACTCCTCATGGGGATGAGTAGAAGCTCTATGTCTTCAAACCTTTTTGGTCCTTACTGACAAAAGGGGGAGAAGCATATGAGTTGATAGTCTTCAAGCGGGTCCTTATGGGTGGCTGTTATACTTTTTGCCAAGTGTTTACAACTCTCGCTTTTGATACTTTTGGTTCTTTGAGTTGTAACACTTAAACTTGATGGTCGTCTGCTACCTTTCTGTCAACTATGTGATGCAATGATAAATTCCGCGTGTGCGATGATAAATCCCGCATGAAGTCATTCCGCAGACGTCCATTTTCCATTATGCATGTCATTACGTTCATTATATCCTTTCATGCATAATGAATTGTCTTCATTAGTTGAAGAGGATCTCCACAAGTAAAATTTGCCATGTGCATTTGCATTCAAACGCAAACTATTTATATGCACATCTTCAGGGGGAGCCTCTTGCTACTTTCGAAAACAATTCCTTACAATTTTACATACTTTTATCCCCGTTGAAAACTTCAACCAGTTTGTCATCAATCACCAAAAAGGGGGAGATTGTAAGTGCATCTAGTGCCACCCCTAGTTGGTTTTGGAGTATTGACGACAAACTTGGTTGAGGGACTAATGTGTTTGTGAGAATTGCGGGATAACACAGGTAGTAGTCCCTCATTGATTCGGTTTACCTACCGGAGATGACCCCTAAAAATGTGTGAAGACACTGAAGATAATGGTGGTCTGTGAAGATATTCACGTTGAAGACTATGACATAAGAAGACATCGCATGAAGACTATGGAGAGCGAAGACATAGTTGTTTCGTAGTTTCCTTTTCTTCCTTGTTGAGTCATAGGAACCACCGTACTGTTAAGTGGGGTCCAAGTGAACAAAGTCAGAGTGACTGAAGTGATGCTCAACCAAATCCTATGTCTTCGAGCGAAGACTATAAGAACAAATCTTATCCAGAGTCGGATAAGTCAGCTTTACTTGTAGCCCAAGTCAAGCTGCCGCGTGTGTTTGAAATCTGACCGTTGGACACATATCAGTTCCTTAGTGACCCAGGGTCATTTCGGACAAGTCAGGTCGGGTTGCCTAGTAGCTATAAATAGCCCACCCCTACACCATAAATTGGTGGCTGCTCAGAGTTAGTGCACGGATTTTGTTGTTTGAGAGCAACCCACCTCGAAGCCTTTGAGAGAAAGATCATTGCGAGGACAAAGCCCAAAACACCCAGAGCCAAAGAGTGTTAGGCATCACTAAAGTATTTCTGTCTGCCCTAAAAACTTGTTACACTTGAGGACTGTGAATCCTCCAGCCAGTTAGGCGTCGCGTTCTGAGCATCCAAGAGTCATTGTGGATTGCCGGTGAACGAAGTCTGTGAAGGTTTGGAAGTCTACCTTGAAGACTTACCAGAGTGATTGGGCGAGAACTAAGTGTCCTTAGCTCAAGGGGAATAATGTGAAGACGCGGTCTTCTAAGTTGAATCTCAGCCTCCCTAACCAGACGTATAGTTGTCACAACAACTGGAACTGGTCCAGCAAATCCTTGTCCTCACCAAGCAACTGGTTCTATCTCTTCCCTCACTTATTTATAGTTTGTCTTCGTGAAGTCATTTGCATGCTTGCCTTATTTGTTTGACTTCACTGTGTGATGACTATTATTGTTTGGCTTCATATTATCTTCCATCTTGATCCATACTACCTAGCTGCTAATAGTCTTCGTGCTTTAGCTTCATTACTTGCTTGACTATGGCTTGTCTAGTGTAGTCTACCTTCCGCTGCATATCAATAGGTTCATTACTACTGTTTGTCTTCAAATCTCCCATGTTTTGAAGACGTTCATAAAAATCGCCTATTCACCCCCCCTCTAGTCGATAACTAGCACTTTCACTACTTTTCTCCCTCCATCTCCTCCTCCTCTCTCCTTGCCCCTCCCAAACAAAATCCTCCACCTTCCCCCCTTTGGATCAGGCGTGTTGTTGTTTTCCGCGTACCATACCGATCCTATTTATGAAATAGTTTTGATGAAAATATATAGAAATGCTAGACTATGACATGGTTCTTTGCACTGCACTTGCTATGTGAGAGAACCCAAACCGTACCCCTATGTGTGAATTGAAAATTTTGCGGAGACAAAAGTGAGAACATGCTGCATTTTTGGTTTTGGGTTGTCCAATTTCCAGAGCATATCTGCAGTTTGGTGCCAGCTAGCTAGCTTTTTCGTACTAGATGACATGTTGTGCCATTGGCGCAAAGACCAATTGCAGCCCGGAAGTAAGTCAACTATTTGAAGGATTTTTTTTCTCAACTGCTTGCAAACGAATATGTTTGTAACGCGTCTGTATATTTGCCTTGATGATGATCATTACCCATAGCTTTCTTTGGTGACACATAAGCCATTTTTCTTGAGCAGGTGAATGGACTCTGAGATTTATTTTGATGCTCCGGCCTGTCAAAATTAGGTCAGACATTTGAAGGATGTTTCTCATGAATTGCCTACAAGTAATTATATTTGCATTGTGTTTCTAATTGCCTTGTATATTTATGTATGACAGGCAACGATGAGCATTGTCCATGTACTTCATTGTCCGGCTAGGGCAACCCAACAACCAGATTGATAGAAAGACCGACCGCGCTCCCCACGGCAAATGACGTGAACCATCGGAACCGTGCACTTCAGTCCAAAACCACGCGAGTAGAAGGAAGCAAAGCGAACCGACTAGACGATTCAAAGGCCATGGAAGAGCACGATGAGCGAGCGCATATGCCATCTAGCTAGGCCATAGGGTTCACAGCCAGACAGAGTTGCAAAACAGGCTAGCTGTCAAAGCTAGCACATCGACCGGCGTCGTCGATCATCTGCCGCAGACGCCTGGTGCTCGTGAGCATCGCTTCCATGGGTCTGGGTCCTACACACTTGATCGTGGGATTTGAGGGAGCACTTTTACCCTTGGTCTAGGTGCGTACGATTGGGTTAGAGATCAACCGCGGTCTGAAAGTTAAGTGAACTATTTGAAACTTGAACTGGAAGTTGAGTGAGTTATTGCTACCTCTTGAGCACTGTGTTGGTTTTCTCTTGAAGAGGAAAGGGTGATGCAGCAAAGTAGCGTAAGTATTTCCCTCAGTTTTTGAGAACCAAGGTATCAATCCAGTAGGAGGCCACACGCAAGTCCCTCGTACCTACATAAACAAATAAGAACCTTGTAACCAACGCGATAAAGGGGTTGTCAATCCCTTCACGGCCACTTGCAAAAGTGAGATCTGATAGAGATGATAAGATAATATTTTTGGTATTTTTATGATAAAAACTAAAAGTAAAGAAAGCAAAATAAACAGCGATAGAAATAGCTTGTTGACGGGAGATTAATATGATGGAGAATAGACCCGGGGGCCATAGGTTTCACTAGTGGCTTCTCTCAAGATAGCATAAGTATTACGGTGGGTGAACAAATTACTGTCGAGCAATTGATAGAAAAGTGCATAATTATGAGAATATCTAGGCATGATCATGTATATAGGCATCACGTCTGCAACAAGTAGACCGACTCCTGCCTGCATCTACTACTATTACTCCACACATCGACCGCTATCCAGCATGCATCTAGAGTATTAAGTTCATAAGAACATAGTAACGCATTAGGTAAGATGACATGATGTAGAGGGATAAACTCATGCAATATGATATAAACCCCATCTTTTTATCCTCGATGGAAACAATACAATACGTGTCGTTTCCCCTACTGTCACTGGGATCAAGCACCGCATGATTGAACCCAAAGCTAAGCACTTCTCCCATTGCAAGAAAGAGCAATCTAGTAGGCCAAACCAAACTGATAATTCAAAGAGACTTGCAAAGATAAGCAATCATACATAAAAGAATTCAGAGAAGATTCAAGTATTGTTCATAGATAATCTAGATCATAAACCCACAATTCATCGGATCTCTACAAACACACCGCAAAAAGAGTTACATCGAATAGATCTCCAAGAAGATCGAGGAGAACTTTGTATTGAGATCCAAAGAGAGATAAGAAGCCATCTAACTAATAACTATGGACCCGAAGGTCTGTGGTAAACTACTCACACATTATCGGAGAGGCTATGGTGTTGATGTAGAAGCCCTCCGTGATCGATGCCCCCTCCGGCAGAGCACCGAAAAAGGCCCCAAGATGGGATCTCATGGGTACAGAAGGTTGCGGTGGTGGAATTAGGTTTTCGTGGTGCTCCTCGATGGTTTCGGGGTACGTAGGTATATATAGGAGGAAGAAGTAGGTCGGTGGAGCCACGAGGGGCCCACGAGGGTGGAGGGCGCGCCCCCCGCCTCGTGGCCTCCTCGTATGTTTCTTGACGTCCACTCCAAGTCCTCTGGATCACGTTTGTTCCAAAAATAACTCTCCCGAAGGTTTCATTCCGTTTGGACTCCGTTTGATATTCCTTTTCCGCGAAACACTGAAATAGGCAAAAAACAACAATTTGCACTGGGCCTTGGGTTAATAGGTTAGTCCCAAAAATAATATGAAAGTGTATAATAAAGCGCATTAAACATCCAAAACAGCATATATGATAGCATGGAACAATAAAAAATTATAGATACGTTGGAGACGTATCAAGCATCCCCAAGCTTAATTCCTGCTTGTCCTCGAGTAGGTAAATGATAAAAACAGAATTTTTGATGTGGAATGCTTCCTAGCATATTTCTCAATGTAATTTTCTTTATTGTGGCATGAATGTTCAGATCCGAAAGATTCAAGATAAAAGTTTAATATTGACATAAAAATAATAATACTTCAAGCATGCTAACCAAGCAATTATGTCTTATCAAAATAACATAGCCAAATAAAGCTTATCCCTACAAAATCATATAGTTTGGCTATGCTTCATTTTCGTCACACAAAATGCTCTCATCATGCACAACCCCGATGATAAGCCAAGCAATTGTTTCATACTTAGCCTTTTTAAACTCTTTCAACTTTTATGCAATATATGAGCGCAAGCCATGGACATAGCACTATGGGTGGAATAGAATATAATGATTGAGGTTGTGTGAGAAGACAAAAAAAGTCTCACATTGACGCGGCTAATCAACGGGCTATGGAGATGCCCATCAATTGATGTCAATGCAAGGAGTAGGGATTGCCATGCAACGGATGCACTAGAGCTATAAATGTATGAAAGCTCAACAAAATAAACTAAGTGGGTGTGCATCCAACTCGCTTGCTCACGAAGACCTAGGGCATTTTGAGGAAGCCCATCATTGGAATATACAAGCCAAGTTCTATAATGTAGAATTCCCACTAGTATATGAAAGTGACAAAATAGGAGACTCTCTATCATGAAGATCATGGTGCTATTTTGAAGCACAAGTGTGGTAAAACGATAGTAACATTGTCCCTTCTCTCTTTTTCTCTCATTTCTTTGGGCCCTCTTCTCTTTTTTTGGCCTCTTTTCTCTCTCCTTTTTTTTCGTCCGGAGTCTCATCCCGACTTGTGGGGGAATCATAGTCTCCATCATCCTTTCCTCACTTGGGACAATGCTCTAATAATGATGATCATCACACTTTTATTTACTTACAACTCAAAGATTACAACTCAATACTTAGAACAAAATATGACTCTATGTGAATGCCTCTGGCGGTGTACCGGGATATGCCATGAATCAAGAGTGACATGTACGAAAGAATTATAAAGGTGGCTTTGCCACAAATACGATGTCAACTACATAATCATGCAAAGCAATATGACAATGATGATGCGTGTCATAATAAACGGAACGGTGGAAAGTTGCATGGCAATATATCTCGGAATGGCTATGGAAATGACATAATAGGTAGGTATGGTGGCTGTTTTGAGGAAGATATAATGAGGTTTATGTGTGATAGAGTGTATCATATCACGGGGTTTGGATGCACCAGCGAAGTTTGCACCAACTCTCAAGGTGAGAAAGGGCAATGCACGGTACCGAAGAGGCTAGAAATGATGGAAGGGTGAGAGTGCGTATAATCCATGGACTCAACATTAGTCATAAAGAACTCACATACTTATTGCAAAAATCTACAAGTCATCAAAACCAAGCACTACGCGCATGCTCCTAGGGGGATAGATTGGTAGGAAAAGACCATCGCTCGTCCCCGACCGCCACTCATAAGGAAAGCAATCAAAGAACACCTCATGCCTCAAATTTGTCACATAACTTTACCATGCGTGCATGCTACGGGACTTGCAAACTTCAACACAAGTATTTCTCAATTTCACAATTGCTCAACTAGCACACCTCTAATATTACCACCTTTATATCTCAAAACAACTATCAAGTATCAAACTTCTCTTACTATTCAATGCACTTTGTAAACTACCATGTTGTTCTAAAGGACTCTCAAAATGATATAAGTGAAGCATGATAGATCAATAATTTCTATAAAATATAACCACCACCGTGCTCTAAAAGATATAAGTGAAGCACTAGAGCAAAATTGTTTAGCTCAAAAGATATAAGTGAAGCACATAGAGTATTCTAATAAATTCCGAATAATGTGTGTCTCTCTCAAAAGGTGTGTACAACAAGGATGATTGTGGTGAACTAAAAAGCAAAGACTCAAATCATACAAGACGCTCCAATCAAAACTCATCTCATGTGGTGAATAAAAATATAGCTCCAAGTAAAGTTACTGATGGACGAAGACAAAAGAGGGGATGCCTTCTGGGGCATCCCCAAGCTTAGGCTTTTTGGGTTGTCCTTAGATTTTACCTTGGGGTGCCTTGGGCATACCCAAGCTTAGGCTTTTTGGGTTGTCCTTAGATTTTTACCTCGGGGTGCCTTGGGCATCCCCAAGCTTAGGCTTTTTGGGTTGTCCTTAGATTTTACCTCGGGGTGCCTTGGGCATCCCCAAGGTTAGGCTCTTGCCACTCCTTGTTCCATAATCCATCAAATCTTTACCCAAAACTTGAAAACTTCACAACACAAAACTTAACAGAAAATCTCGTGAGCCCCGTTAGCGAAAGAAAACAAAACACCACTTCAAGGTACTGTAATGAAATCATTCTTTATTTATATTGGTGTTAAACCTACTGTACTGTATTCCAACTTCTCTATGGTTCATAAGCTCCATTACTAGCCATAGATTCATCAAAACAAGCAAACAATACGCGAAAAATAGAATCTGTCAAAAACAGGACAGTCTGTAGTAATCTGTATCAAACGCAAACTTCTGGAACTCCAAAAATTCTAAAATAAATTGATGTACGTGAGGAATTTATCTATTAATCATCTGCAAAAAGAATCAACTAAATAGCACTCTCCAGTAAAATGTTGTAGCTAATCTCGTGAGCGCTAAAGTTTCTGTGTTTTACAGCAAGATCGCAAAGACTTTCCCCAAGTCTTCCCAAAAGTTCTACTTGGCACAAACACTAATTAAAACACAAAACCACATCTAAACATAAGCTAGATGGATTATTTATTCCTAAAAATAACCAAAAAGCAGAAAACTAAAATAAAATTGGGTTTCCTCCCAACAAGCGCTATCGTTTAACGCCCCTAGCTAGGCATAAAGGCAAGGATAGATCTAGGTGTTGCCATCTTTGGTAGGCAATCCATAAGTAGCTCTCATAATAGATTCATAAGGTAATTTTATTTTATTTCTAGGAAAGTGCTCCATGCCTTTCCTTAACGAAAATTGGAATCTAATATTTCCTTCCTTCATATCAATAATTGCACCAATCATTCTAAGGAAAGGTCTACCAAGAATAATAGGACATGACGGATTGCAATCTATATCAAGAACAATGAAATCTATGGGCACATAATTCCTATTTGCAACAATAATAATATCATTAATTCTTCCCATAGGTTTCTTAATGGTGGAATCCGCAAGGTGCAAGTTTAAGGCACAATCATCAAATTCACGGAAACCTAGCAAGTCACACAAAGTTTTTGAAATTGTGGAAACACTAGCACCAAAATAACACAAAGCATAGCATTCATGATCCTTAATTTTAATTTTAATAGTAGGTTCCCACTCATCATAAAGTTTTCTAGGGATAGAAACTTCCAATTCAAGCTTTTCTTCATAAGATTGCATTAAAGCATCAACAATATGTTTAGTAAAAGCTTTATTTTGACTATAAGCATGCGGAGAATTTAGCACGGATTGCAACAAGGAAATACAATCTATTAAAGAACAATTATCATAATTAAATTCCTTGAAATCCAAGATAGTGGGTTCATTGCTATCTAAAGTTTTGACCTCTTCAATCCCACTTTTACCAAATTTTGCATCAAGATCTAAAAACTCTGAATCATTGAGACGCCTTTAACTAAAGTTGACTCATCTCCAGTCCCATCATTATCAAGATTCATATTGCAAAACAAAGATTTAATAGGGGACACATCAATAACTTTTAGATCTTCATCCTTATTATCATGAAAACTAGAAGAACACGCTTTCATAAAGCAATCTCTTTTAGCACGCATCCTAGCGGTTCTTTCTTTGCACTCATCAATGGAAATTCTCATGGCTTTGAGAGACTCATTGATATCATGCTTTGGTGGAATAGATCTAATTTTCAGAGAATCAACATCAAGAGAAATTCTATCCACGTTCCTAGCCAACTCATCAATCTTAGGCAATTTTTCTTCAAGCAAAGCATTGAAATTCTTTTGAGAAATCATAAATTCTTTAACACTGGTATCAAAATCATAGGGCATCTTATTAAAATTTCCATAAGAGTTGTTGTAGGAATTACCATAATTATTAGAGGAATTACTAGGATACGACCTAGGATTAAAGTTTCCTCTATAAGCGTTGTTACCAAAATTCTTCCTACCAACAAAATTCACATCCATAGATTCATTATTATTCTCAATCAAAGTAGACAAAGGCATGTCGGTGTACAAAAGTAGGGGCTCTGCTTTTGACCCCTTTACTTGTGCACGGGCAGTTAGAGCCTCCCGCCACGACCACGCACAGACACAGCAGGAAGGGGGAGCCGGAGAGAAGCCGAGGCCACAAGGAAAATGAAGCAACGACAAGGACCAAGGCCACAAGGATCGGATGGGCGAAGCAGGTTTTCCCGGCAAGGACCCTTGCCAGGGCAGCCTCAGCGGCCCCGGCAAGACCCTTGCCAGGGCAGCTCGCCCACACCAGCCGAGCGAGCCACCCTTGAGCCCACCAATGCTCAGACAAATGTGTTGGGATAGGGCTCGGGAGGCACCTCCGTGGTGGCATGCAGATCTTTGTGAAGACATAGAATGCTCAATATCAAATGAGGATAAGAGGGAAACCATCCTCACCGAAGAAACCCACAAGACCACCGGCAAGGCCCTTGCCAGGGAGGCCAGTGCGCCACGGCAAGACCCTTGCCGGACCACCCGGCAAGACCCTTGCCGGGGAGGCCAGCGTGCCATAGCAAGACCCTTGCCGGGCCACCTGACAAGGCCCTCGCTAAAGCACACCAGCTGGGCCACTGCCAGGCCCACACCAGATAAGTCTTCGCCGCCGTTCGCATGCAGCTGCCGACCCAACCACCTGGGCAGGCACCTGCGTGGCGGCATGCAATCCTTCGTGGAGGCTCCACCACCACGCCACCTCAGCTGCCTGCCTGCCTACATGGCACCGCATGCATCGCTGGCCAGGGCGCGTGTCGAGGCAAGGAGGAGCGGCGACGGATGGGACGAGCCTCGCCCCCATCCCCAATAAATTGAAGGGACACCTAAGCCTCGCATTGAATGCGTCTTGTCCTGTAATACTAGCGATAGACTCGCAACACTGTAGCACTTTCCACCTCCTGTGTGCCACTGTGGCTGCCCCTTCCGCCTATAAAAGGAGGCCCATGGCACACAGAGAAAGGATTCGGCTCTTTGGAACCTCGCAGCACCTAAAGCTAGTTGGAGAGCTCAAGAACACAAAATACATCCACCAAAGCAGGACTAGGGTTTTACACATCCTCGCGGCCCGAATCTGGGTAAAATCCCTTTGTGTTGTCTGCTGGTCCCGCTCTCCTCACGATCCCCACACCCCACAACCGTAGAAGGGATTCCAGTGATCCCATAGGTGTCATTTCCCACCGACATCTTTGGCGCTCCAGGTAGGGGGCGCGGAATTGTGAGAATCTGTTCCAGCAGTTGACTTAGCTATTCTTCATCGCCATGGCTCCTAAGAAGAAGGCGACCACCGCGATCGGTTCGTCCGGAACCGGGTTGGTACCGGCAGCGGGCCAGTCACGGAGAGGACCCGTGGCGCGGCCCGTGAATATCCACATCGCCCTGATGGTCCAGACCTGGCGAGCGGCGTCGTTCGTGCGCCGGGCGGCGAGCCACCAGTCGCGGGCTCCGGAGACGGAGTCGGGCCCCCCGCAGTGGCGCGGGCCCTCCAGGGTGCCACCGTCCCGCCAGCGGCGGCACGGCGATCTCCAAAGCGCCAACACGGCGCCACGGCGCGCTCCTCTCGGGTTGTGCGTGATGAGCAGCGTCACCTGCTGGTGACCTGCGCGCGCACTGGGAAGAGTCTGTCGTCCATCACATGATGGAGAGGGCCACAGCATGCGCGCCGAGGTGCTGCTAGAGGTGGCGAAGCGGCTGCGAGCCACGACGCAGCTCCTTCTAACGTGGTTAGAAGTCGAGGCGCATCGCGGTCCACCCAGCTTTCGCCGCCACCCACGCCAGCGGAAGCCCTAGCGCGCGCAGCTGCTCCTCGATTTTCCTCCCGCCGCGGAGAAGCTCGACGAATGGAGGGCCACCGTACGGAGCCTCGTCGGCATCGCCAATGACGACAGGCTGCGGCCGGCGGAACCCGTCGGCCGTCACTCCGCCGGGCTGCAACCTGCTAGCGGAGGCCACGCCGGAGGCGACGCGACCATGGTGTACTCCCCACATCCATCCCGACCGCCCCGGGCGTCAGCCCGTCACGGCGATGCTCGAGATGATATCTCCATCGAGTCGTCCGACCCGCGGACCAACCGCGATCAGCACCAAGTCCTTCGGGAGCGGGCTCACGAGGACGCTCGAACTACAATCGAGCGCCGACGTGACGCGCGCCACCAGTCGGACAGGCGGGCAGGGCCCGCTACGGACCACCCAGCGCCGGGAGGCTACGGTGGCCTACCTTATGAGGTGGGTTGTCCGGCCTTCACCCGTGAGCTGCGGCAGTTCCAGTGGCCCTCCCACCGTACGTTCAAACCCGACGTTGGCGAGAAATACAACGGCAAGACTCACCCGTTGGAGTTCCTCAGCATTTACACCATCGTGATGCAAGCTGTCGGGGCCCGCGACGACAAGGTGCTTGCCAACTACTTCCCGTTGGCACTCAAGCCTAATGTTATGTCATGGTTGATGCACTTGCCAGTGGATTCCATCTCTTCTTGGGCGGATCTGTGCGATGAGTTTGTTGGCGCCTTCACCGGAGGTCACCAAGCTCATGGCCAGGCGAGTGATCTACACATCATCCCCCAGAAGGAAGGAGAAAACCTGTGCAAGTACATCCAAAGGTTCAGCCGGGTGCAGTACAACATCCCCGATGTTCATCCCGCCGCTGTGATCAGTGTGTTCCATCAAAACATACGCAATCGCAAGATGCGTGAAGAGCTGGCGATGAACAAGGTCAAGGATGTGGCCGAGCTCTATGTTCTGGCCGATAGGTGCGCTCGTGCCGAGGAAGGAAGGAAGTACCCCGGCGAAGATGCCGGTGCGGAAAATGATTCCACTGGCGATACCGCTACCCCAGCAAAGAAAGGCCGACGCCGTAATAGGAAGCGAAAGGGCAAGGCCGTGCTTGCCGTTGAGGGATTCGACGACACCTGTACCACCAAGAAGACCAAGGCAAGCGACCCCGGCAAAGAGATTGCCGGGTGCAGCGCTTGCCGGGCCTTGGCGGTTGCTGACAAGCCAGGAGGCTCCGACAAGCAGTACTGCAAGATCCACCGCACCAAGGGCCACGACCTCCAAAACTGCCGGCAGGTAGAGCTGCTCGCCGAGAAGCAGAAAGCCGAGTATGAGCGACGGGACAAGGAGAAAGGCCTAGATGGTGCCGAAGGATCCGACAAGAAATGTGGCAGCCAAGAAGGCCGCCGCGGCAAGGAGAGACAGCAAGAGAGGCCCGCCCGGGGCCGCGACAAGAAGCAGGAAGACGATGATCATGACGAGGACGACGAGTTCGGTGACCACGAGTTTCAGAAAGCCACAGAGGCCATGTGCGTCGATGGCGGCGCCTCGCTGCACACATCCCACCGCCAACTCAAGCAGTGGGCGCGTGAGATCACAGCGGTGGAGCCATCGTTTGACGCATGGAAGCCGCTGAAATGGTCCAGCACGCCCATCATCTTCGACACCGAGGACCACCCTGACCGCACCACTACGGTCGGGTGCTTGCCATTGTTGGTTTCACCAACAATCCGCAACCTCAAGGTGACAAAGATGTTGGTTGACGGCGGGGCCGGCCTGAACTTGATCTTGCCCGTTGTGGTTAAAAGGCTGCAGATCCCTGATGGAGACCTCGAGGAGACGGGTACGTTCCAAGGGGTTAACCCGGGGAGGAGCCAGCCAAAGTAAAGATCACGCTGCCCGTGACATTCGGAGGCGAGCTGAACCACAGGACGAAGAGGATTGTTTTTGATGTAGCCGAGATCCCCTTGCCTTACAACGGGATCCTCGGCCGCCCGGCACTGGCCAAGTTCATGGCGGCTTCACACTACGCCTACAACATGCTGAACATGCCCGGGCCGATGAACATCATCATTGTCCCCTCTGACAAGAAAGATGCGTTGATCTGCACTGACCAACTCTACCGGGAAGCAGTTGCAGCAGCTGCCGCTAAGGTACCTGCTCCTGCCGACGGAGCCCCGGGGGGGGGGGAGAAGACCGGCGAGACTCCTAGCACCCACTACGGCAAGCGCACCTCTTCGGGGTGTTGCGCTCCCGTTGAGGACATGCCAGAGAGCTCCACCGGCAAGAGCAAGAAGTCCAGAGCCACACCACCAGAGACCAAGAAGGTGCCCGTCAAGGAGGACAGTGCAGGGGTTACCATAAGCTCCACCCTCAATGGCAAATAGGAAAGCGAGCTCGTCGCCTTCCTGCGGGCGAATGTCGATGTGTTTGCATGGCAAGCCTCCGACATCCCCGGCGTTCCCAGTGAGGTGATTGAGCACCACCTTGTTGTCTGTCCTCATGCGCGCCCGTCAAGCGTAAGGTCGAAGCAAGCTCTAGAGAGGCAGGAGTTCATCATGAGGAAAACGAAGCTAGAGGCGGCAGGCTTGGTGAGAGGAGTACTCCACCCAACGTGGTTAGCCAATCCGGTAGTGGTGCGCAAGGCAATGGGAAATGGAGGCTGTGTATTGATTACGGACATCAATAAGGCCTGCCCAAAGGATCCTTTCCGTTGCGGCGATCGACCAGATTGTTGACTCCACGGCTGGGTGTGACCTCTTATCGTTCCTGGACGCCTACTCAGGATACCACCAGATCTTCATGACAAAGGAAGACGAGGAAAAGACAGCATTCATCACCCCATGTGGTACGTATTGCTTTTTACGGATGCCTTTCGGGTTGAAGAGTGCTGGCTCGACCTTTGCAAGAGCAGTCCAAATTGGTTTTGAGCCCCAGCTACATAGAAATATGGAAGCTTATATGGATGACATAGTGGTCAAAACCAAGGACAAAGCAACGCTCGTGCAAGATCTGGAGGAAACATTTGGAAACCTGCGCAAGATCAACCTCAAATTGAACCAACCCTGAGAAGTGTGTCTTTGGCATCCCGTCCGGCAAGCTTCTCGGGTTCTTTGTGTCCCAACGCGGGATTGAAGCAAACCCAGATAAGATCAAGGCTATCGAGCAGATTGAGGCACCGAAACGGATCAAGGACGTACCTCGGCTCACTGGCTGTGTTGCTGCCATGAGTCGGTTCATCTCCAAGTCCGCAGAGCGTGCCCTTCCTTTTTTCAAGATCTTAAAGAAAGCAGGGCCGATGGAATGGACCCCAGAGGCCGAGGCGGCGCTGCAAGATTTGAAGAAGTACCTCTCCTCTAGCCCTGTGCTGGTTGCGCCCAAACCACAAGAACCGTTGCTGCTTTATCTAGCGGCAACGAATCAGGTGGTTAGCGCCGCACTAGTGGCGCAGAGAGAGGCTGATGAGGAGACAACAGTAGCGGCAGAGTCGACAGTTGGCGGGCTGGAACCCTCCCCGGCAGGGCTCAGCCCCGGCAAGGCTGAACCCGGCAGGTCCGACCCGGCAAAGATGGCGCCCGGCAACAGGACCCACGCGACAGTGAAGAAGCCAGAAGAAGAAAATGGTGCAGCACCCAGTTTACTTCATCGACTTCCTTTGCGAGGGGCTAGGTCGAGGTACTCAGGTGTGCAAAGCTGCTCTTGGCCTCCTTATGGCTTCGAGGAAGCGCCATTACTTCCAAGCGCATGAGATCATGGTGGTCACCGCCTCCCATTACAACGGATACTGCATAACCCAGATGCAACGGGGAGGATTGTGGAATGGGCCCTGGAGCTGTCAAGCTTCAGTTTAAAGTTCGAAAGTACCTCGATGATTCAGAGCAGAGTCTTGGCGGAGTTTGTTGCAGAATGGACCCCAACGCCCGACGAAGAGGTACGAGAGACCACTCTCCCCGGCAAGGAAACGAGTCGCACCCATCGGAGAGCACCTCAAGTACGTCGTCCAGATGCACTTCCCCCGGGAGATGTTGACCAACAACACTGTCGAGTACGAGGGCTTGCTTGCCGGTCTCAGGATCGCGGCAGACCTCGGGGTTAAAAAGCTCATCGTCAGGGGCGACTCACAGCTCGTCATCAGGCAGATCAACAAAGACTATCAAAGCCCGTTGATGGAAGCTTACATAGATGAGGTGAGGAAACTGGAGGAACGCTTTGAAGGTATACAAGCGGAGTATGTCCCTCGGGCGGAAAACGACATCGCCGATTACCTGTCAAAGCGCGCTGCCCTCAAGCTACCTGTGGAACCAGGTACTTTTGTGCTTCAGTTAACCCAGCCGTCCGTTGAACCATCGACCGGGCAGAACAAGCGAAGGAAGCTAGGCCCCGGCAAGTACTTCCCCACCGAGCTCCCCGGAGCCGCCGGCGAAGATGTTGCTACGGATGCCGATCCTGCCGCGGGGCAACCGACTCGGCAGGACCTCGGTCATGACCGTGGGCGGCCGCTCCGTGGCGAAGAGATGCCTTTGGTCCTTGTCGTCGAGCCGCAGCTCCGGCATGGGCACAACACACCGTCAATTCCTTCAAAGGAGAGCTTTCGAGGAGCGGGAAGAAGCGAAAAAGTAGCCGCCGGTCTGCTGCTCTGTACCAATTCATTGACAGCAGTATTGTCTGCAGAAGAAGACCGAATGGGGTGAAATTGATGTGCATCTCCCGGGAGGAAGGACTAAAGCTGTTGGCAGAGATACATGGAGGCATATGTGGCTCCCACATAGGGTCGAGGGCCCTTTCCGTCAAGGCCTTCCGGCAAGGTTTCTTCTGGCTCACCACCCTCCAGGATGCGACGGCACTAGTAACCAAGTGTGAAGCGTGCCAGTTCCATTCGAAGAAGCTTCATCAACCAGCTCAAGCCCTCCAAACCATCCTCTCTCCTGGCCCTTCTCGGTCTGGGGGCTCGACATATTGGGCCCTTTCCCCGTCTTGTCGGGGCTTTGAGTACTGTACGCGTCGCAATCGACAAGTTCACAAAGTGGCGAAGTGGAAGCGAGAAGGAAGGTGACAGCAGCGATCAGCCATCAAGTTCTTCAAGGGACTAGTGTGCCGTTTTGGGGTGCCCAACGGGATCATCACCGACAACGGCACACAGTTCTAAGCCACGCCTTCATGTAGTACATTGAGGATCTCGGCAGCGGGGTTTGTTTTGCTTCCGTGGCACATCCACGAGCAACGCCAAGCGGAAAGAGCAAATGTTGAGGTCTGCGAGGCTTGAGGACAAGGACCTTTGACAGATCGCGCAAAAGCGGGGCGCTGGATTGATGAGTTGCCGCGGTTCTTTGGTCGATCGAGCAGCGCCGTCGAGCCACCGCCGGACACCCTTTGCCCTGGTTTACGGGACGAAGCAGTTCTCCCACGGAACTCATATCTGGGTCACCTCGAGTGCTCGCTTATGATGAGCTTGAGCAAGAGCGATTGCGGCAAGATGACCCGACGCTCCTTGAGGAAGATCGTCTCCGTGCGGTGTGGGAGCAGACGCTACCGAAGCTTTGCGCCGCTACCATAGCCGCAAGGTTCATGCCGGAGCTTTGAGGAAGGCGACCTTGTTCTTGGCATGTTCGATCGGCCAAGAATTCCAACAAGTTGGCGCCAAAGTGGGAAGGCCCTTATCGGGTAACACGAGTCACCGGGCCAGCGCGGTCATTTGGAGACCGAAGATGCCATCGGTGAGTAACTCTGGAACATCGAGCATCTTCGCAGGTTTTACCCATAAGGCGCGGCTGCGGGCCTCCCGGCGAGCCACCTTTTGTACAAGCCTTGCCGACAAGGCATGTAACCCTTTGTACAAAGCGGTAGAGACCACGAGCATAAATAAAGCGGCTGGCGCCCTAAGTTATTGCATGCATGCTAGGTTGAGTCTCTTCCTTGGTTAGGGTTGATAGTGCTTAGCGGCGGCTAACCCCTAGCTTAGAGGTCGAGTGCACGTCTCTCTGTTCTTCTCTGTCTCCTTTGGTTCGCAGGGCACGTAAGTATTCTTGCCGAGCTGATTTGGAAGGAAGGGTACAGACAGGCGCCCGGGCCCCGGCAAGCCAGAGTTGCCGGGGGCTGCAAGAACAAGGGCCCCTCCGCGGCAAGCCAAGATCGCCGGGGGCTGCAGATCCAGATAAGTCCTTTATCCTCTATCATGCATTTTGTTATGGACTGGGATACATGAAACCCTGTTCTATCTCTAAGCTACCGTGCTCCCCCTTCTCGGCACCCAAGGATTATCCCCTGGGTCTGGATTTGGTCGTAGCCGCGGCAACAAAGTAGAGGAACGGGGGGCCTAAACCCACCTCATCCCCGCCTTCGCCAAGAGCGTGAGAAAGGTCGAGCGAAGTGCAGAAATGGCAAGGCTTGTTGCCGAGCGAGAAAACGTTTGTCTTAAAGATAACAATGATTCACTCCTTGTCGTGGGTTCCTCCCGCGAACGAAAATCCCGGCAAACATCCCTTTTTCATAAAAAAAACATCCCTTACAGGTACAGTTCATACGAAATGAAAAACATGAGCAATGGGATTACAAGCTTTAAATTCTACTAAGTCCCGAAGGCTTACAAACTAAAAAGAGATAAGGTGCCCGTAATCCCTTTCTTGTCCCTCTCCTCAGGAAATGGAACAAGAAAAGCAGGAGGGCAAAAGGGGCGCCTAGGCAAGCTACGGGTGGCAGAAGACACCAAGAGAACATCTTGGTGTCCATCCAAGGGCTGGATGGTGATGGCGGCGCCGGAGGCAGAGCTCGAAGACGAGGCGACAGGACGTCAGTACGCGACGAAGGCGTCGGTGCCCGCATACTCCGACTTGACGGCCTTGCCGCCTGCCCTCTTCCTCTTCCGCAGCCTCCCAACGCCAGCCACCAAGGAGACGACCCCCAGAAGTTTAAGGAGCCGGCGACACGGATGATGGGGTCACCGGTGCCGCCCGGAGAGGCACCCGACACCTAGTCGGACCCGTCATCCTGCCGCCCGCTAGCCTCGCCGTCGCTGCCGTTGTCCTCCTCGTTACTCTCGCTCGAGGAGGAATCTTCGTCATCAGAAGAGCTCTCCACGCAGCACCTCACGCGGGTCCCGAAGTGCCCGAAGATCTTGACGGAGAGGAGGCCACCCTCCATTAGTTTGAAATGGAGAGCGAGCCCATCCGTCAAGCTGTGGAGGCGAGCGAAGGTCTTCCACCCTTGATGAAGGTACATGACGTGAGGGGCGGGGAACTCGACGTCGACCCACGTGCCACTGTTCCCACAACCCCTCATGTGCAGCCGCAACGCCTGTGGCGGATCCAGCTCCATCTCCCGCACAAACGGGGTCGGAAGGCGAAGGCGACGGCGCGGCGGATGGCGCAGCCTGATGAAGAATTTGCAGGGGTTGTCCCTAGCGTGGCCCTCCATCGGAGGAAGGACTGCTAGAGGGGGCGAGGCAGATCTGCCACCCCGTCCTCCTCTCCCTCGGGCACCACGGCGGCATCGACCTCGTCCCCTCCCCTTCCTCTAACGGCCGGCTCCGCTGCTACGAGTTCTTGGGGAGGAGTGATGCGCTGCCGGGCCGACACCCTCGCCGCCACCGATGAAGCGTCGCCGTGCCCCCTCGCCATGACAGAAGAAAAAAGGAAGCAGGGATGGGGAGAGGCAGATGGCGAAAGGTTGAGAGGCACCGTCCCTCCTGCTCCCCTCCTTATAAAGGGGCGGGAGCGAGGCCTGGCCGCCCCCTCTCGGCCAATCGGGCCTCTTGAAGTGACAGCGAGCGGGGTCGTCGACCGCCCTCCACGCTCCATTGAAGGCGCGTGGGAATCGACCCGCACGCGCGCGACTACCCACGACCCCTGCGCCTGTCATTCGCTCTGCATGCAGCGAACATGGCGCAAGGGGCAGGGGCAATAGGACGCTTGGAACAACGGTTCCCGAGCGAGGGAAGTAAATGGGAGGCGGCCTTGCGGTCTCAAAGAGACGCGCAAGCCGCCTGTTTACTATCCACCACGGGGTGACGCCAGCATGCCCACGTCATGCGCGTGCACGATCCCCACGTCGCGCGTTTAACACGGTTCGTGGGAAGCGCATGACGAACGATGGCCGCGTAAAATCCGCCAACTGCCAGCGCACCGTTACAGGCTGGCCCAACAACGTCTTTGCGCTTATGTATGGCCCAGCCGGGGCTCTGTCGGTGTACAAAAGTAGGGCTCTGCTTTTGACCCCTTTACTTGTGCAGGCGGTGAGCCTCCCTCCACGGCCACGCACAGACACGGCAGGAAGGGGGAGCCGGAGAGAAGCCGAGGCCACAAGGCAAATGAAGCAACGACAAGGACCAAGGCCACAAGGATCGGATGGGCAAAGCAGGTTTTCCCGGCAAGGACCCTTGCCAGGGTAGACTCAGCGGCCCCGGCAAGACCCTTGCCGGGGCAGCCCGCCCACACCAGCCGAGCGAGCCACCCTTAAGCCCACCAATGCTCAGACAAATGCGTTGGGATAGGGCTCGGGAGGCACCTCCGTGGTGGCATGCAGATCTTTGTGAAGACATAGAATGCTCAAGATCAAATGAGGATAAGAGGGCAACCATCCTCACCGAAGAAACCCACAAGACCCCCGGCAAGGCCCTTGCCGGGGAGGCCAGCGCGCCACGGCAAGACTGCCGGACCACCCGGCAAGACCCTTGCCGGGCCACCCGACAAGGCCCTCGTCAAAGCACACCAGCTGGGCCACTGCCAGGCCCGCACCAGATAAGTCTTCGCCGCCGTTCGCATGCAGCTGCCGACCCAACCAGCTGGGCAGGCACCTGCGTGGCGGCATGCAATCCTTCATGGAGGCTCCACCACCACGCCACCTCAGCTGCCTGCCTGCCTACATGGCACCGCATGCATCGCTGGCCAGGGCGCGTGTCGAGGCAAGGAGCGGCGACGGATGGGACGGGCCTTGCCCCCGTCCCCAATAAAGTGAAGGGACACCTAAGCCTCGCATTGAATGCGTCTTGTCCTGTAATACTAGCGATAGACTCGCAACACTGTAGCACTTTCCACCTCATGTGTGCCACTGTGGCAGCCCCTTCCGCCTATAAAAGGAGGCCCATGGCACACAGAGAAAGGATTTGGCTCTTTGGAACCTCGCAGCACCTAGAGCTAGTTCGAGAGCTCAATAACACTAAATACATCCACCAAAGCAGGACTAGGGTTTTACGCATCCTCGCGGCCCGAACCTGGGTAAAATCCCTTTGTGTTGTCTGATGGTCCTGCTCTCCTCACGATCCCCGCGCCCCGCAACCGTAGAAGGGATTCCAGTGATCCCATAGGTGTCGTTTCCCACCGACAAGGCATATCATTAGGATCAGAAGAAACACTCTTATTAGCAAACAATTTCATAAGTTCATTCATCTTTCCACTCAAAATATTAATTTCTTCAATTGCATGCACCTTTTTACTAGTAGATCTTTTAGTGTGCCATTGAGAATAATTAACCATAATATTATCTAGGAGTTTAGTAGCTTCTCCTAAAGTGATTTCCATAAAAGTGCCTCCCGCGGCCGAATCTAAAAGATTTCTAGAAGCAAAGTTCAATCCGGCATAAATTTTTTGTATAGTCATCAATAATTCAAACCATGTGTAGGGCAATTACGTATCATTAATTTCATTCTCTCCCAAGCTTGTGCAACATGTTCATGATCAAGTTGCTTAAAGTTCATAATATCGTTTCTAAGAGAGATGATCTTAGCGGGGATACTTAGAGATAAAAGCATCTTTGCACTTATTCCAAGAATCAATACTATTTTTAGGCAAAGACGAAAACCAAGTTTTAGCACGATCTCGAAGCGAAAAAGGAAATAGCTTCAATTTAACAATATCATTGTCCACATCTTTCTTCTTTTGCATATCACACAAATCAACAAAGCTATTCAGATGGGTAGCGACATCTTCACTAGGAAGGCCGGCGAATTGATCTTTCATGACAAGATTCAGCAAGGCATCATTAATTTCACAAGATTCAGTATCGGTAAGAGGAGCAATCGGAGTGCTAAGAAAATCATTATTGTTGGTATTGGCAAAGTCACACAATTTAGTATTATCTCCAACCATTGTGACAAGTAAGCAATCCAACACACAAGCAAATAAGAAGCGAGCGAAAAAGAGGCAAACGGAAAAGAGAGGGCGAATAAAACAACAAGAGTGAAGTGGGGAGAGTAAAACGAGAGGCAAATGGAAAATAATGTAATGCGAGGGATAAGAGTTTGTGGTGGGTACTTGGTATGTCTTGACTTGTGCGTACACTCCCCGGAAACAGCGCCAGAAATCCTTCTTGCTATCTCTTGAGCACTACATTGGTTTTCTCTTGAAGAGGAAAGGGTGATGCAGCTAAGTAGCGTAAGTATTTCCCTCAGTTTTTGAGAACCAAGGTATCAATCCAGTAGGAGGCCACACGGAAGTCCCTCGTACCTACACAAAAAAATAAGAACCTTGCAACCAACGCGATAAAGGGGTTGTCAATCCCTTCACGGCCACTTGCAAAAGTGAGATCTGATAGAGATGATAAGATAATATTTTTGATATTTTTATGATAAAGACTGAAAGTAAAGAAAGCAAAATAAACGGCGATAGAAATAGCTTGTTGACGGGAGATTAATATGATGGAGAATAGACTCGGGGGCCATAGGTTTCACTAGTGGCTTCTCTCAAGATAGCATAAGTATTACGGTGGGTGAAGAAATTACTGTCGAGCGATTGATAGAAAAGTGCATAATTATGAGAATATCTAGGCATGATCATGTATATAGGCATCACGTCCGCGACAAGTAGACCGACTCCTGCGTGCATCTACTACTATTACTCCACACATCGACCGCTATCCAGCATGCATCTAGAGTATTAAGTTCATAAGAACATAGTAACGCATTAAGTAAGATGACATGATGTAGAGGGATAAACTCATGCAATATGATATAAACCCCATCTTTTTATCCTCGATGGAAACAATACAATACGTATCGTTTCCCCTCATCCACGGGATCGAGCACCGCATGATTGAACCCAAAGCTAAGCACTTCTCCCATTGCAAGAAAGATCAATCTAGTAGGCCAAACCAAACTGATAATTTGAAGAGACTTGCAAAGATAACCAATCATACATAAAAGAATTCAGAGAAGATTCAAATATCGTTCATATATAATCTTGATCATAAGCCCACAATTCATCGGATCTTGACAAACACACTGCAAAAAGAGTTACATCGAATAGATCTCCAAGAAGATCGAGGAGAACTTTGTATTGAGATCCAAAGAGAGAGAAGAAGCCATCTAGCTAATAACTATGGACCCGAAGGTCTGTGGTAAACTACTCACACATCATAGGAGAGGCTATGGTGTTGATGTAGAAGCCCTCCGTGATCGATGCCCCCCCGGCAGAAGGGAAAAGGCCCCAAGATGGGATCTCACGGCATGAAGGTTGCGGCGGTGGAATTAGGTTTTCGTGGTGCTCCTCGATGGTTTCGGAATGCGTAGGTATATATAGGAGGAAGAAGTAGGTCGGTGGAGCCACGAGGGGTCCACGAGGGTGGAGGGCGCGCCCAGGGGGGTAGGCGCGCCCCCCTGCTTCGTGGCCTCCTCGTATGTTTCTTGACGTCCACTACAAGTCCTCTAGATCACGTTTGTTCCAAAAATAACTCTCCCGAAGGTTTCATTCCATTTGGACTCCGTTTGATATTCCTCTTCTGTGAAACACTAAAATAGGCCAAAAAAACATCAATTTGCACTGGCCCTTGGGTTAATAGGTTAGTCCCAAAAATAATATGAAAGTGTATAATAAAGCCCATTAAACATCCAAAACAGAATATATAATAGCATGGAACAATAAAAAATTATAGATACGTTGGAGATGTATCAGTTATCCGAAGAGACCAATCACAACCATTACCGCAGAGACCAACTAAAATTGAGAAGAGAAGTAACCAGTAGAACTGAAAATTTGGGTGAAATATCTGAAGGATATTTCTCATGAATGGTCTGCAAGTGATATTTACCAACAACAGACAACAGTGATTGTTGCCTATGTCTTTCTTTGGCAGGCCAGGATAACCCAACAGCCAGGTCGACGTAAAGGTGATTCGTTGCGCCATTGGCACAAAAACCAACTGCGGTCGCGAAGTTCAGGTATAGTAGATGTTCCTTCCATGAAATCATCCCCAAAGGGTGATTGAGAAGGTGAATTGACTCTAAGTTTTATCGAAAACTCGACCTCACCTCTCAAGGCAACTGACCTAAACCATCGAACGGGGAATCCCCACCCGGGATGACATGAGCAAAAGAAAACCATGTGAACTGACCGAACGGCCAGGAAAGAGTTGGCAGAACATGCCGTTGGGCCAACCGTAGCATTTCAAGGTTGGGTGGACATGACAAAACATGCTATCCGGCCAGCCGCAATGGTCAAAGTCCGGGCAATGCTCAAAAAATGGACCCGCATCCCAGAACATGCCTTCATGTCAAGGGGATGCAACGATGAGAGGTCATGGAAGAACCCCACACCTAGCTTAGCATAACACGAGTAAAGGAATTCCGACGCTCATATTACATTTGTATCAATCACTATTCAAAAATGTTTTTACTCAATCTTATCAATGACTCGCTGCACTCATTACACAAAGGGCAACTGCATCTAAGAAGTTAAGCAAGCTATATGAAAAGGTGTCCGACTATTGAATTCAGACATAATCCATTCATACACAAATGGCGTATTTCCCCCCTTCCATAAAAGTCATACACCGTTGCATAATCACATTAACAATCATATGATTACAACATTAGCCCGCCTCACCCAAAAGAAAAACAAACAACACTGAAATGTAAATACAACCATTGTCATTAATCTAATACATAGTGCATGAACACATTGTTATCTAAGCACAATAATTCAGGGTTCACAAACAAAAGAAGGAGGACTGCAGATCCTTAATCATGGAAAACGTTGGGTCGTACTCACCGCATCTGACCACCCTGAAACTAACTTCAGTCATGACCTTGAAGGTGAGCAAGTACACAATCTGTAGATCGTGGGTTATGGCGAAGCTAGCCCACCCGTGATCAATGAAAAGGTTCTCATTGGCATCCTGGAGCCCGACCCTCCTGTCACAACTAATGTTAGTTCTTAGGACAATCTCCTCTAGAATAGTACCCATGTTCTCCCCGACAGCATTAGGGATCCTAACATATTCGAACTCAGGTGCTAAAACCACCTTGCAAAAGTGAGTTGGACCTTTGGCCTCATGAAAGTGCCAAACATTCGTTGGCTTTGCCCAATGCTTCCTGGAGGCGCTTCCTTCCACTATAACATCGCCCTTTGAACAACTGTTTGAAACATCATTATCAACGACCAATACACCCGTAGACCGCTGCAACAAAGAACAACGGGTTGAATAAACCACCGTACCAACATAAAACGAACCAAAGCGTGTAGAATCATAATAATATGCATGTTAACGACCGACCGCCGTGATACATGGAGCACACCTTCACGAAGGTCATCGATGAACACAGACCCAATACAACCACTCTTTTCCTAGACATATGATCGTTAATTTGTCAATCATGGATTTCATCGCTTCATTTTTTTCTCGCTTAGGCATAGCTTTGATCTTATATGACTTTTCTATTTGCCAACGTGTTTTGTGCGCGTGCCCATGCGTTAGTATTGGTTGTGTGCATCCTAACAATACAGAGGATGCGTGTGTGCTCGTTGTGTTTGTATCCTCTTGATGATTCATTTTGAGTGAATAAAACCCACCTTTTGTCAAAAAACCAAGCCCAGACTCCACACGAAATACAACCTTCGATCTACACGTAAATCGCCGAATCTACACTGTTGTTATTGGTTCAGAGTCGTTGATAAAATGCAATAAAAACAATATGGCGCTATAGCCGGTGTCGGGATCTAATCAAATACATAGGCCTCGAGACACGGTCGACCAATTACCTAGAGAACCATAGCCGATGTTTCAAATCGGTACGGGCGAAGATGCCATAGTAAAGTGGATGTACTTATAGCGGTCGAAGTAACCGCGCCGTGGGTGCCTGAGGCGTAGGTGGAGCGCCTAGTAAGGAGGCAAACCCCAATGGGAACGAGAGCACACACACGAGAAGTTCCAGTTCCTGTCGTGGTTGTTTTGTGATAGAAATCTAAACCCCTGTTTATGAATTGTTCCGTGAGGGGCTGTTTTCAATTCTATTCTTAATGATATGGTTAGTTTTATCTTAATTACTTCTCTTGCATTTGCGGATGCTTGCAGGGAGAGTATAATCATAAGTGGGTATTTGTTCAAATAAGAACAGTACCTTAGCCCCCCCACACACACACACACACACAACACTTACAGAATCCATGAACGGTAACTTAATGAATCACAATGAAAGTAACCTGACGAAATTCTTGTGTGTTCTCAAGAGCGTCTTAGTTATTATAAGAAACACTACCGGCTCGTCCTTAGCATACATAAGGATTGGGTAATTTGTTGCACGCTATTGCTTTTGTTACTATTTATCTTATTACACTTTATCTTGCTATCAAACAACTTATCAAATTATCCTTATGGCATTTTATAGTGAAACCTTGCTGAAAACTATTTGTCAATTCCTTCTCCTCCTCATTGGATTCGACACTCTTATTTATTGAAAATGCTACAATAGAAACCCCTATACTTGTAGGTCATCATAAGAGAACAGGGAGAAGTGATTTTTCTTCTTCTTCTTCTTCTTCATCTCGCTAGTTTTTCTTCCAAGCTTAGGATGACGCCAAGGGTTTGTGGGTGTTTGTGCCGCATAAGTTTGGTCATTTCTCTCCTGTTAATAAGATGCTAAAACATATGTGGAAGTTTTCATAATAATAATAATAATTAAATACAATTATCATGTTAAAAATATACCCTAGAGGTAAACATAGAAATTATTATATTTTGTTGTATCCATGAATTATGAAACGTTCTTTCAATAATATCATTTTAATTATCGGAAAATATGTGATTCGTTCATTCCAAAAAAATGTGTTTTGTTTCTGAAACTATATGCTTAAATCATTAATCTAAAGTTGTCCTTGGTCAGAGTTCAAGTGAGGACACATATAAATATTACACCAACATGGGTGTTGGTTGATGACCATGTTTTGGTGGTCATGGACATCGAGATGTCGAACCAGTAATGTTAACATGGTGTTCGACAAATCCAATTTGAGAGATAGCAAGAATGCTTTTAATTGTTTCTTACAATGTGTATGCTATGTTCTTACACCTAACACTGTATGTGCTTCAGATGTGTAGTGACTTAATTACTTAGGGTTTGCCAAACCCTGTCTACAACTGGTAGTTATAAAGGTCGATTTCTTGTTTGTCATGAAACATGCTACTACTTGATGGTCAGCTGAGATGGGATTTGCCCCTCCCTGGAATGAGAGAGACATCTCTGGTCGCCTTGAGTGATCGGATCTAAAAATTCATGGCCATGTTACTTAAGGTTAAAGAGTAAACATATTAAAGGATTCCGAGTCACGTGATCAAATGCACGGCCGTTCAATGGTGAACAACGGCCCAAAATCCGCAGAAAAATTTCCAGTTAATTGATGAATAAGCAACTCAAGTAGTTTCGATCCTTGCATGATTTGAACATGACTAAACCTGGAATAATTCTTTGTTCATTCCTCTGAGCACAACGGAAGATCTCCGGTATTTTATAGCCTCATGTCTCACTGTTATAAGATGTCACCATTGCAAACCCGGCTGCGTTTTGCGGACATGGAACTTCAGACACTTATCATCAGCCTTCCGAAATAAGAACTCAACACTGTAGCGTGATAAACTGATAATGGCACCGGCACTGAACAACCAATGAAGCTCGTTTGACACTGAGAGACAATGACACTGGTGTAAACCAACCATTATGTTTAGGGGGAATCAGAATCACACATCACTGATAAGGTTTTAGGGGGCATCACACATCAGACTCGGTCTTGAACAATATATATGACTCATGGACAACAATTGAGCAATTTATGACCCCCCCCCCCCCCCCAGGAAACCCTAGAGCACCTTTTCTTCATATGCCCATTCAGTATGGCGTGCTGGGAGAAACTTGATATAAGGCGGCCGATCCTTGGAGATAGACTACAAATGCTGCACGAAGCAAAACAGAGGTGGCGAGGGCCCATGTTCATGGAGGTGTTTGTGGTTGCCTCCTGGAGTCTGGACGGAAAGAAATAACAAGAATTTCATAGGGATTCCTCCACCCATTGGCTCTTGGCGGCAAAGATTTAAGGGAGATTTCGAACTCCTGAAGCAAAGGACTAAAAGGAGCCTAGAGCCCTTCATCTTAAACTTTGTTTCTGCTGTCTGATACCCCCTCCCTTTCCTCAATTAGCATCATTTTTTTCCCTCCCCTTCTTTACCCCCCATTTCACCCATGTAAATATTGCATGTAAATGACTGTACTCTAACCAGACTAATTTAAAGTCAGGGGGTTCCTCACTGTCCTAAGGTTTAAAAACAACAACAATTGAGCAAATTATTAGGCTCAACCAAATTGGTAGAGAAGCGAAATTGTTCACTAGGTACGGTAGAGCTCATCATCATGTACTAACATTAACACATTAGGTGCAGTCTAATTTTTTCTTTTCAGAAATCAATTCTCGCCATTGGATTAACCAATGGATAGTGGATAGAAGTATCCTGACAAAAAAAGGATGACCGGTTTTATTACATGCATGGTTGCATATTTAGAACAAGATGCATGGTTGCATATAGAACAAGATGCATGGCTGAGTGTAAAACTGTAAATGATGTCAAGCTCTCAAGTTCTTGATATCTGCTTTCAAATCTATTTATTGGTCCGTAATAACAAAGCAACCAGAATCAATGAAGGCTCATAAAGGTGGTCATGACAAGTTCTTCTGGTCTTTTTTTGGAGAGGGAAACAAGTTCTTCCGTATCGAGAATTCAGAAATAATTTGTACTATTATTGTTCAAGCCATGAATAAGTGAGTTTTGTGATTATAGAAGGGGCAAAGCGTATACCTCTGCTGCCAAGAAAAGCTATCCATGCATAAGACAAAATCACACGCCACATTATCCTCATAAGAAAATTCTACCACAAGAGTTGCTCTTTAATGCCTAGAACTACATTGATAAGAACAGAACAGGCTTACAACAAACTGATTGGATCAAACCTGTTTCCTAGGTTTGGAGTTAGGCGCATGTTTTAGAAACTCATTTTCATCTGGAGCTCTTGACATCACTATCCTATAATTGTCCCACAAGAGCATCACATCACATCAAAGCTTATTCCCTTTGGATCAAACTTGTTCCCTAGGTTTGTAGTTAAGCAAATACTCCTACTTGACATTGCCAATTGTGATGCATATGAGCATTGACGATTCATTCTTTATTACTCCCCATACTATCATACGCATCACAATTCACAATTGGGACCAGGAGCAACTTGGATGAACTACACAATACTGAGATGAAAACAGATAAGAAGTTGACATTGCAAAGTTCTCCTTAAGGAGAAACTTGTTTTATGCATCGTCTCCCTGCCTCTCGCTTTACAACAGCAGAAAGATCCACACAAAGCCTACGGCTAGACTACAGAGCAAGGCGGGGAGGCTTTTCGTCGAACAGCTGACGGAAACCGAACCTTTACAGCCCTGGCGCGGCGCAACTTCTTGATGCCGTCCGCCGGTAGCTCGCGATCAGCTGACGGGGATGGACACCGTGGCGCGGCAGACGGGGCACCCCGGCGACAAGAGGAGCCACCGGTCGACGCAGGCGGCGTGGAACGCGTGGCCACAGGCGGGCAGCGCGCGCCACCGCTCCCCGGCGCGTGCAGCGTCGAGGCAGACGGGGCAGATCCGCGGCGAGGAAGGGTCGCCGTCGCCGTCGCCGCCGCCGTCGCACGGGCAGGGCACGAAGCTGGGCAGGAGGCGGATTTTGGCGGACGGGAGGCCGACGGCGGGGGGCGGCGGCGGAGCGGAGGAGTCGGGCGGGGCGCGGTGCCGGCGGCGGCCCTGCTGGCGGAAGGCGCGCGCGGCGATGAGGAGCGCGAGCATGAGGATGACCGCGGCGGCGGCGAAGAGTAGGAAGAGCACGAGCGCGGCGACCATCACGGCGCCCCGCACGCCAAGGGAGAGGATGCGCGCCCCGGCGCCGGCGCACGCGGGGGCGCGTCGGCGCTTGGCGGCCTCCCGCAGGGGAGGCTCCGGCGCGGCGGAGGCCGAGGGCCTGCCGGCGTCGGGCGGAGCCATTCGCTGCGGCGCCTTTGGCTCGGCTTGGCTCCCGGGGCGGGGTGGAATATCCGGTGGCGGTGGCGGTGGCGGTGGGGAGGATATTTTTGGGAACGGGAATTGGGGAGGCACGGCACGGCACGGCACGGTCCCGTTTTTAGCGCCACCGTTGGGCGTTCTGGTGGCTTTTGTACGCGCACGCGCACGGTGCTTCTTCTGTTTCACATGCCCACACGGCAAAACTGGGCAAGCGAGCATGTGAATAAACAGAATACGGCCCGCCGAGCGCAGCCGACTGATTCCACGCGCAAACCATGAGTCGAACAGAATGTTAGGTTATTATAAACAGTTTTGGGTCAAGCTTAATCTAGGTTATCATCATCGCAAATCTACTAACATGATAAATGACATACAACGGATAAGGAGCATAAACGCGCGTCCGCCCCCATTTTCCCCATTTTGGATCTGGACGAATGCCTCTCCCACTTCTGGGACGCGCCGCGCACCACCAATTCTAGGGTTCGTCGAGATTTCTCTTGGTGGGAGGGGAAAGTCTATGGTGATACTAGATCGTTTGCGCAAGTAGTTGCTTCCTCCGCCCCTTCCCCTCTTCCTCCACCAGATTCGTCAAATCCTGTTAGCAGAGGCGTTGAGACGAGAGGAGATGGTTTTGGTGCGGGGCGGCAGGGCCGTGGCGCGGGTCGTTTCGACCGTGGTGGCGGCCGCGACCGCGACCGTGAATCTAATGTTTGGAAACGCAAGACGGCGACGGGGGATTCCTCCTCGAATAGGGCATCTGGATCTGGGGAATCCGGATTTGACAAGTGGGATGAGGCGGCGGAGGGCAGGCAGGTCATCCCTTCTCGTCGGGAACGGTGGGGAGGGGATGACGACGGCGCGGATACTTCCCGTGGAGAGACTGCGGCCGGGGGTGCACATGCTGCGCCACCTCGCCAGGGAGATGACAGGACATCGCGCGCTGCTGGCAAGAACACTACACCTACGCGGGCCTGCGATTCCCCTGCTCGCGTTGGTATTGTTTTTCCAACTTCTGGTCCCTGTCAGATCTGTCATCTAACAGGGTACTATACTGTTTACTACCCTCATGATGTTTGCAATCGATGCAAGAAAAAAGGGCATCTATCTGTTATTTGTACTGAGTTCATCCCCTGGGAATGCCTCCCTGTGATGTGTGCTTTTCAAAGTAAAGGGCAGGGGTTCCATTTTATTCCTGATTTCAATGTTGAGAGGCACACCAGAGAGTGAATTTACAATGTGATCATTACTATCATGGAGGGCTATGTACCTATAAAAGATATCGAACACGAGCTATGTGTGTATGTAGGACAGGGGTGGCGTTGTTCTACCAGGTTTTTCGCCCCCCAAAAATCTTTCATGAGAATGCCTAATCAAAGAGAGGTATACCGTGCGTTGTTTGTTGAGTTTATCAAGCTTAAGAAGTGTGGGGTGAGTGTCAAATTCTCCCCCTGGTCGGATGATATTGACTCTGATGGGTTACTGGAAGTGGCTTGGGTTAGAATAGGAAGAATCCCTCCTAACAAGCGCTGTGACAGAACCGTTGCTTATGTTGGGGGGCTTGTGGGTGTTACTCTAGATGTAGATATGTATACTATTAACCGCCCCTCTTCGGTTCGAGCCAAGATTGGATGTCGTTTCGTGAACCAGCTTCCTGCCTCAACCGAAGGAATGTTGGGGGGGGGGGGGGTCGTTTTATAGATTCACCTATAAAGTGGAGGAAGTGCTGGTGAGAAATCATGTTGATGAGGGCATTGCTACCGCTGTGTCTAAAGGTGATACAGACAAGCCTGGCCAAACACCTAAATGCAAGCGTGTTGAGCATGAAAAAATGATGAGAATTTTGGGGCTCCTGACCATGGAAAAACTGGACCCTCATCCCATGGTGGCAAAACCTGTCGTTTGCTACCACAGAAGAATGAGGTGTCTTTCTCTTCTGATAGTGATGTTGATAGCTCTTTACTCATTGAGTCTATGGCAAGAGACCATGAAGAGTCTGGACAAAGGGAGATCCATGGCACCTCAGACTGGCTGGTCCCTATGCATCCTGCTCTAACTCATACTCCTGTTGAGCAGAGGGCACCTGAGCATGATGTGCAGGTGAATAATTCCCCTACTAGTCACACTACTTTATCGTATGTTGAGGTAGTAACTAGTTCTTCTCAGGTTATGGAGGTGGATGGAGATGTGGACCCTAAAATGAAGATATCCAATGATTATGTGGTACAGCTTCCCTCTCCTGATTGCAGTGAAGAGATGATCCTCACTCCCCCACTTGCTCCTGAGGACTTGCATAGATTCAGCAAATGTAACTTGCAAGGTATGCATGAACATGTGGAAGCAAAAGCTGTGAAGCTTGCGAGCAAGAAAAACTTGGAAGGTAACAATCAAAATGCTTATAAAAATTCCTTTGATGCTTTATCCGATGCTGATTTGATTAGTAGGGAGACGAATATGGGGGTATGCATTCGTGATAATGATTTTACTTGTATTGATGTGCTTAGAGAACTTGAATGCGTTAGAAGAAACTTAGATGAGAAAAACGATCTTGTGAATAATAAACAGAACTGTGAGGATGACATTTTTGTCACAAATGAGATGGGTAAGATGGCCCCTGTTAATCTATCTTGGCTAGACCAAGATGAGATTGTTCATGAAAGAGAGGCCTCTGGGAAATCTAGGAGAAAATCAAAATGAAAATCTGCTGTCAAGCTTTCTAGACCTGTGACTAGAAGCCAAAAGAAGGATCTAACTTCAGAGGTGATGGTGGATAGCCCTACACTGCCTCCTGGTAGGGCTACTAGGTCCCAATCTCATAAAAAAGGTTCCAGATGAGAGGAATCATCTGGAACTGCAGAGGGGTGGGTGTTGGAGATATAACTGCTGGGTATGAACCGCCCAGGAGGGGCCGGATTATACCACTGGCGACTTGTCAATGAAGACGGCGGGTTATAGCAAGCCCATTGGCGGCCCAATACTTAGAGGCGATTTAAGGCCCAAGAGGATGAACCGCCGTATGTATGACTTATGCTGTAAGGAAAAGATTAGTTAGTCACCGAGCCGGACACATTGTATATGAGCCGGCCGGGACTTTGTAAGCCGTTGGGCGCCAACCTGTGTATATAAAGGGGCGACCCGGCGGCGGTTCTGGGACAAGAAACAAAAAGTCGAGAACTAGGTCAAGCATATTCGCTCCCTGGTAATCGAAACCCTAGCAATACCACCTCAAACTGGATTAGGCTTTTACCTTCACCGCAAGGGGCCGAACCAGTATAAACTCCCTGTGTCATTTGTCTCGATTAACACCTTTAAGCTAACCTAGTTGCGATGGCTCCACGACTAAGTCCTTCCGCTAGGACATCTGCCGTGACAATTCCACGACAGTTGGCGCCCACCGTGGGGCCAGCGCACGGTGGTTTTGAGTTCTTGAAGGGCAGCTTCGAAGGGATCAAGGGATACGCCGTGCGCCGGATGACCAAGTGTCGTCGCGGCAAGCTCTACATCGACAATGCAGGCTGGGGTCCCGAGGCCGACTCAATTGAGTACGGGTACCGGGTCCCCTTCGGTGGAATCCACGTCTTCATCGGCAAGGTCGGCGAACAGGGCCCTGAGCCGAACATCTGCACCGACATCATCGAGACGGCTCAGCGTGCGCAACCCGTCCGAGTTCAGCCCGCCAGGAAGCGTGCCTTTGTTGGTTTCAGCCATGGAGCAGAAATTGAAGAAGGATCTGTGTCTGATGGTGAGTTGTCCACGGGTGAGACTAGTTCGTTGTATCAGCTACAAGATGGCCGACTTGGGGGCTGTTCCGATGGTGACAGTATTCCGGACCCCTATGCGTCGCCAAACAGGGTCGCGATTTTCATGGTCGGTACACAACCAGCGCTCGGTTCATCGACTGTCGCGGCTATGACCTCTAGCTCGACTGCTATGGCAACGGCTGGTGCGAGTGGCACTGCGCGCCCACCGGCTCAAGCTTTGATAGAATTGTTAGAAGCTCTGGTGGCTCTGATGGGGGTGGAGGTAACCCCGGACAACCAGGAACAACATAAGGTGGATCTGGCAAAGTTGCGAGATGAGATAGCTCAAGCCAAGGAAGAGCTGGCAGCTGAGAACGCCAGGATGGCCGCGGAGTGGGCTGTTCAGGATGCCCAGGCACAATGGATACAAGCAGATTCCTTCCGGCTCACGTTAGATCAGAACGCTTCAAATGAAGTCATGAGGAGGAGGCACCGGAGTCACCTGCCCCCGGTTTATGAGCCGAGGAACCTCTTCAACACGCCTGGAGCAGGGACCAGTGACCCGCCAGTGGTGAACCGGGCGGTTGAAGCACCAGGAACTGGAGCACCGGTTCAGCCATGGGCCGCGGACCTGCCACGTTTGAATAATACACCGCCTCAGTATGTTCCGACACCTCCAGGTCATTATTCTAACCCGTTGGATAATGTGATTGCTGCGGCAACGTGACTGGCAGCTCTGCCGGTTGAAGGCGAGTCTCTGACGGCGATAGAGACACGGAGGGCCAGAGAACTTTTTCAAACAGCTTTGGCTCAGCAGGCGGCTTATTCTTACAGTCGCGAGCGAGTTCACTCAACCCCTCGTTCAAGCTGAAGCTACAGCAGGCACATTGACTCACCGGCGGTTTCAAGCAGTGAGCAGCGTCATAACCAGCGTCGTAACCAGCAGGCACATTGACACGGAGGGCCAGATAACTTCTTCAAACAGCTTTGGCTCAGCAGGCAGCTTATTCTTACAGTCGCGAGCGAGTTCACTCAACCCCTCGTTCAAGCCGAAGCTACAGCAGGCACATTGACTCACCGGCGGTTTCAAGCAGTGAGCAGCGTCGTAACCAGCTTTGTGGACATGACCCGGTGTGTGGTGGTGCTAATGCTCAGACTCTGGTGGATCAGGGCAGAGCGCATTGGGAGGCTGAGCTGGCAGCTCAGCAAGCGGCTCATCAACCTCTCCGGTTTATCCATCAGTTTCAGTGGAGGCAGGCGCAACCTCCAGAACCTTGGGTGTGCCATGTTTAGTGCCGGCTCTACGTAACGAGCGTTTGCCCAAGGATTTCAAGGGTCCTCAGCAGATCAACCCCATGAGGCTTGGGTTGAAAGTTATGAGATGGACATGGAGATGCTGGATGTTAGTGATGCTGCATGTGCTAAGTATTTCACCATGATGTTGGAAGGGTCGGCTCGTACTTGGCTAAAGGGGCTGCCCGCCAACTCCATTGGTTCGTGGGCGGAGCTGAAGGCCCGTTTTATTCAAAATTTCAAAGACACGTGCAAGCAGCCTATGTCAATCATGGATTTGGTTCCTTGTGTCCAAGCTGAGGGCGAGTCAACAATCCACTGGGTGCACCGGATCTCCACTATTATACATTCATCAGAAAGCATCAATGTTGGCTCAACGATTTTGATGTTGGAGAAAAATTGTCGTTTCCTCCCCCTTAAGCAGAAGCTTGGACGGCTTAAGCGCCACTGCAATGACATGGGGGAGCTCATGGCGATTCTTGTCAAGTATGCCGACTCTGATAGTACCAAGGACCCCGAGTCTGATGTGGAAAAGCCGGGAAAGGGAAAGAAGAGCGGCAGCATGAAAGGGCAGCAGTATAACCCGGCAAGCCAAGGTGGTACTAGTAAGCGTAAGGCCGATGGTAGTTTAGACTTTGTGGCTAAGACCAATGCGCAGAATAATAATCAGCATCACAAGGGAAGGCCGACCCGGTATGGAGGATCGAGACTCAACCTCGAAGTGATAATGAATCGGCCTTGTCCGAGGCACGGTACACGCGAGAAGCCATCCACTCATTTATGGAAGGATTGCTCTATCATGAAGGAGTTCAAGGCCTCCGATCTTTTACAAAACAACCATGGCCCGCAGGACGGCTCAAGATCCGGCTCTCACGGTCCGGGTTATGGTGGTGGCGGTTCTAATACCGGTTTCCAAGGCCAAGGCAATCAGGGCGGTTATAGTCAACAGTCTGGTCAAGGGAATCAACAACAGCAGTCTGGTTATCAGAGTAACCCAAAGCAGTTGAATAGTGGCCAGTACCATGTTTTCACCACAAGTTTATGCAAGCTGGATCATAAGCTCCACAAAAGGGCAGTGAACGCAGTTGAGTCGGCGATTCCTCGTTACCTGCGGTGGTCTGAACACCCTATTCTCTGGAGTTGTGAGGATCACCCGCCCCGGGTTGATAATCCGGGTCATCTGGCTCTGGTGGTTGCACCCCAGGTTGGAGGATATAGGTTCACCAAAGTGCTTATGGATGGAGGTAGCAGTATCAACATTTTGTATTATGAAACTTTTCATCGCATGAGCTTGAATGGCAAGGATCTTAAGCCATCGAATATTGTCTTTCACGGTGTGGTGCCTGGTAATTCGGCGTATCCAGTGGGCAAAATATCTTTGGAGGTTGCCATTGGAGATGATCATGATTCCAGATCTGAAACATTGACCTTTGAAGTGGTTAAAATCAAGAATCCTTATCATGCTCTGTTCGGACGGCCGGCTTATGCTAAGTTCATGGCAAGGCCTTGTTATGTTTATCTGCAGCTTAAGATGCCGGGTCACAAGGGCACCATCACAGTGCATGGAAGCCGGAAGATAGCCTTGGAGTGTGAAGAAGGCGACGCTGCTTATGCTGAGTCTGTCTGTGCAACAGAAGAGTTGAAGTTTTACAAGGATAATGTTGACCCGGCAGATATGACATCTTTGAAGAAGCCAACCACAGAGCATGACCCCCTGTTGAAATTTAAGTCGGCGAATGACACCAAGCTAGTTAACTTCGTTCCTGGCGATTCATCCAAGCAGTTCAGCATCAGTGCTAATCTGGATCAGAAATAGGAAAGCACGCTCATCGAGTTCATCCGTGAGAACCGGGAATCTTTGCATGGAAACCTTCAGACATGCCAGGTGTACCGAGGGAACTCGCTGAGCACACTCTTAATATTGATCCGAAATTTAAACCGGTCAAGCAATTCCTTCCCTGTTTCAATGAAGAGAGGTGCAAGGCCATCGGTGAAGAAGTGGCCCGGGCGGCTGGGTTTACTGTTGAAGTTTTTCATCCTGAGTGGTTGGCTAACCCGGTGCTGGTACTCAAGAAAAACGGCACTTGGCGCATGTGTGTGGATTACATGGACTTAAAAGAAGGCCTGTCCAGCTGATCCTTTTGCTCTCCCCCGTATTGATCAGATCATTGATGCTACGGCGGATTGTGAGCAACTGAGCTTTTTGGATGCTTATTCTGGTTATCATCAGATCAAGATGGCAGTTAAGGACCAGGAGAAGACATCTTTTATCACTCCCTTTGGAGCCTTCTGCTATGTGTCTATGCCTTTTGGGCTCAAGAGTGCCCAGGCGACTTACCAGTGGTGTGTGCAAAATTGCCTTCATAATCAAATCGGGCGTAATGTTCATACTTATGTCGATGATATTGTGGTGAAGTACAGGAAGAAGGAGACCCTGATAGATGATTTGAAGGAGACCTTTGAAAATCTCTGGGTCTACAAGATGATGCTTAACCCGGCCAAGTGTGTCTTTGGTGTGCCAGTAGGCAAGCTCTTGGGCTTTCTGGTTTCTGAACGGGGTATTGAAGCTAACCCGGAGAAAATTAAGGTTATCACTTCCCTAGCTAAGCCGACATGTATTAACGATGTTCAGCATCTGGCGGGTTGAATTGCGGCCTTAAGCCGGTTCATAAGCCGACTGGGTGAGAAGGCTATCCCTCTGTACTAGATGATGAAGAAGACAGATCACTTTGTCTGGAGTGATGCTGCTGATCAGGCATTTGAGGCCTTGAATAAACAGTTAGCTGAGCCGCCGGTCCTTGCTGCTCCCATTGATAAGGAGCCTTTTGTAAGGGCATATTTACCCCTTAGTAGTTTTTGTGATTGATGACAAAGCTTTTGCGGACTACTCGCGTGCATTGAGCATTTCAGATATATCATGACTAAGCACAAGACGATTTGGTGCCCCTCGAAGGGTCATTGAAGACGACGTTTCTCTACGTTTCTTTTCGGTGGATTTGAGTCGTAGGAAAGCCGTACTATTAAGAGGGGGTCCGCGTTGGAAAGGTTTGGGTGGTATCATCATGTACATGTCTGTTCCTTTCTACACCACCTTTCCTTTGGTTCTTTGGAGCATCCTCCATTTATCCGTGTCTCTGCAAAATGAAGGACTCCTAGTGTTGCTGAACTGGGGCATGCGGCAGTACTGCTCTTCGGAGCGTACTGCAGGCCCTTGTGCAAGTACCAGCCTCGGGCGCGGTAGTACCGCAGGTGCTCACGGTAGTACCGCCCCTTGGGTGCAGTAGTACCATGGCCTCAGGCCAGGCACAACTGCTCAAGCGGAAGTAGGGGCAGATGTAATTTTTTACATCCGCGCCCTCTGTAGTACCGCGCTCGAGCTTGCGGTAGTACCGTGGCCTCGAGCCGTGCTCAAGAAGACGAGCGAAAGTAGGGGCGGATGTAACTTTTTTCATCGGCGCCCTGCGCGGTAATACCGCTCTAGGCTTGCGGTAGTACCGTGTCAGATTTTTGCATAGATCGAAACTCAGCGGAAGTAGCCACGGATGTATTTTCATATGTCCGTGCCTTCCCAGCCTAGACTAACCCTACCTTGCGGTAGTACCGCAAGGGGGAGCGGTAGTACCGCGCCAATGGTTCTACCGCTCTCTGCTTCAAAGAAACAGGGCTGATCTAGCTCCTGCCGCGCCAGCGGTAGTACCGCAGAGCCACGCGGTAGTACCGCGGGCCTTCGCGGTAGTACCGCTTGTCTGGCGCGGTAGTACCGCTTGTCGCAGGCTGAGTTAGTGGATAACGGCTGGATTTGTTCTTTCACTATATAAGGGGTGTCTTCTTCTCTAAGTTGACTACCTCTTCCACCCCCAAGCTCCATTTTTGCTCTAAGATCCATTTCCGCCCGATCTCTCCCCCTAGCCAATCAAACTTGTTGATTTTCTAGGGATTGGTTGAGGAGGCCCCGATCTACACTTCCACCAAGAGAAATTTGATTCCCCCCACTAATCCCTTGCGGATCTTGTCACTCTTGGGTGTTTGAGCACCTTAGACGGTTGAGGTCACCGCGGAGCCATATTCCATTGTGGTGAAGCTTCTGGTGTTGTTGGGAGCCTCCAATTAAGTTGTGGAGATTGCCCCAACCTTGTTTGTAAAGGTTCGGTCACCGCCTCCAAGGGCACCAATAGTGGAATCACGGAATCTCGCATTGTGTGAGGGCGTGAGGAGAATATGGCGGCCCTAGTGGCTTCTTGGGGAGCATTGTGCCTCCACACCACTCCAACGGAGACGTACTTCCCCTCAAAAGGAAGGAACTTCGGTAACACATCCTCGTCTTTACCGGCTCCACTCTTGGTTATCTCGTACCTCTACCTGTGCAAGCTTACCTTGTGTTGCATCTCTTGCTTGCTTGTGTACTTGTTGTTGTTGCATCATATAGGTTGTTCACCTAGTTGCATTTCTAGACAACCTAGTTTGATGCAAGGTTTAAATTGGTAAAGAAAAGCTAAAAATTGTTAGTTGCCTATTCACCCCCCCTCTAGTCAACTATATCGATCCTTTTAATTGGTATCAGAGCCTCATCTCTTTATTAAGGACTTTACCGTCCGAAGAGTATGGTTGACACCGTAGACGGTGAGGAGGAGCACCCCGATGTGATTCCGTCCTCGTCTACGGCCGATGGGGGAACCTCGGTCTCACATGAGTAGTTCAATGTGGCTTTGGACACATTGAAAACCTCCATGGCGGCCGAAGTCAAAGGCATGCTTAAGAACTTTCTTGATGGTATCAAATTATCCACCGCACCGTTGGAAGTGGTCGATCCCACTAACAAGGTGACGGATGCTAACTCCGACAAGGGGGAAGCTACTAGTGAGAAAGTTCCTTTGTCTAGTGGTAGAAATGGTAGTGGGATCTTTGCCCATGTGGAACCTCCTATTACTTATGGAGGACCTATTCCCTCCACTCATTTAAATCATGCCGGCTCTCCTCCTAAGATTGTGAAAAATGAGGATTTTGACGCTTGGGTATATCGCTTAAAACGTCATTTAAATAATGTTAATACTAACCTTTGGAGAATCATTGAGCAAGGTTTTTATCCGCATGACCCAAGCAACTTCACCCCTAGAGAAGCCACAGATCATCAATTCAACGAGAATGCTCTCTTCATCATCCAAGATGCAATTCCATCTAAATATCTTGCACATCTCCGACCTTTCACCATGGCCAAGGAAGCATGGCACCATGTGGTCTCCCTTTACAAGGGAAGCGCAAGCATTCAACGCTCCAACTATGAAGTGGTGCAAGATGAATCCGATGAGATTGCAATGAATGAAGATGAAGAACCTCGTGAGCTTTACCGGAGGTTAACCACTCTCGTGGTCTCACTCCGAGATCATGGGAGCAAGGATACGGATGACAATTGGATCAAGCGCAAATTCCTCAAGGCCATGATGCCTTACCACAAGGCCATGTCCTCCGTCATCCGTCAAAGGCCGGACTTCCACACCTTATCCTCAAGTGAAGTGTTGGATGAGTTTGTGGCAATGAGGATCTTGGACAAGACCGCCGACAATGCGGTGTTGCGTTCTCAAAGAGCTAAGAAGCCCAACCTTCCTTTGAAGGCCAAGGTTAGTGTGGAAGAAGAGGATGAAGAGGAATAAGAGGAGAGCAATCCCGGAGATACAAAATATGCTTATCATGAGCACATGGCTCTCGCTTCAAGGCAATTTTGGAGCAAGAAGAACACGAGGAACAACTTCAACAAGAACAACTCAAGTGGCGCGAAGGGCAAGCAACGAGTGAGGACTTGCTATAATTGTGGCAATGTGAGCCACTTTGTTGCGGAGTGCCCATATGAGAAGAGGGAAGACAATGGTGGCAAGCTCATCCAAAAAGACAAGGCCAAGTCCTTCCCCAACAAGAGCAACTTCACCAAGAAGACTCCTCCTAAAGGATTGGTGGCACAAGAAGAGTACAATGAGGAGGATGATGATGATGAAGACGGTGAGTCGGTTGCCATGGCCTCCATTGCCATTGTGACAACTCCAAGGGTGTCTCTCTTTGACTCACCCAATGAGAACATCACCGCAAAGTGCCTCATGGCTAAAGCCACCAACAAGGTAACCCCCAACATCAAAACTACCATCATTACTAATCCTTCTTTGACGGATTGCATTGATGAAAATGAGGGGTCTAATGAGGAGGAAAATGAGTTTAAGTCTTTTATGAGTAAGCTCAAGGGTAAATCCAAGAAGCACTTTGTTGCTCTCTTGGAACAACTTGGTGAAGCCAATGACATGATCGAGGCTCACGAAGAAACCATCTCTAAGATGGAGGGGCATAGTCATGACTATGTCGATGAGATATCGGATCTCTCTAATGCGCTTGAGGAAGAGTGTGTTCACCGTTTGGCTCTTGAAGAGTCACACAACGATGACCATGCTAAATTAAAGAAAGATCTTGATCATGCTCTTGTTGTATCTCGTGTGCTAAATTCCGAGAAGGCCAAACTTGGGTTTGATCTTGCAAGACTCAAGGAGGATTTTGATATACTTGACAAGGCTCACAAGGCCTTGAAGGGTACTCATGCTAGTCTTAAAGAGTCTCATGATCAACTCCAAGTGAAGCTAACCAAGGAGAAAAGCCACTTTTCCTTATATGGTTTTAATTGATAATGCAAATGCTACTAACCCTTGTTGTGAGCATGTGCATCTTGTTGAGGAGAATGCAAAGTTGAAGGAGCAACTTGAGAAAGGCCTTGTGTCGTGCATACAAGGTGAGAAGAAACTCAACGACCTTTTGAGCAATCAAAAGGAAGTTGTGGCCAAGGAAGGAATTGGGTTCACACCCAAGTCCAAGAACAAGAAGAAGAATGACAAGGCCAAACGACCTCCTCCTCTCAAGCAAACCTTTCTGAAAGAGGGAGAGGGTGCTCCTAAGGAGAAGAAGAACAATGTGAAGGGTGGTAGTGTGCTACCTCTTGAGCTTGCGTTGGATTTCCCCGAAGAGGAGAGGATAATGCAGCAGAGTAGCGTAAGTATTTCCCTCAGTTTTTGAGAACCAAGGTATCAATCCAGTAGGAGGCCACGCGCAAGTCCCTCGTACCTACACAAAACAAATAGCTCAACGCAACCAACACGATTAGGGGTTGTCAATCCCTTCACGGTCACTTACGAGAGTGAGATCTGATAGAGATGATAGATAATATTTTTGGTATTTTTGGTATAAAGATGCAAAGTAAAATAAAAAGCAAAGTAAAAAAGCAAAGCAATAATAAAGTGATGGAAGATTGATATGATAGAGAATAGACCCGGGGGCCATAGATTTCACTAGTGACTTCTCTCAAGAGCATAAATATTTTACGGTGGGTGAACGAATTCTGTTGAGCAATTGATGAATTGAGCATAGTTATGAGAGTATCTAGGTATGATCATGTATATAGGCATCACGTCCGAGACAAGTAGACCAACTCCTGCTGCATCTACTACTATTAGTCCACTCATCGACCGCTATCCGGCATGCATCTAGAGTATTAAGTTAATGAAAACATAGTAACGCCTTAAGCAAGATGACATGATGTAGAGGATAAATTCATGCAATATGATAAAAACCCATCTTGTTATCCTCGATGGCAACAATACAATCGTGCCTTGCTGCCCTTTTGTCTTTGGGAAAGGACACCGCAAGATTGAACCCAAAGCTAAGCACTTCTCCCATTGCAAGAACTACCAATCTAGTTGGCCAAACCAAACGGATAATTCGAAGAGACTTGCAAAGATAACCAATCATACATAAAAGAATTCAGAGAAGATTCAAATATTGCTCATAGATAATCTTGATCATAAACCCACAATTCATCGATCTCAACAAACACATCGCAAAAAGAAGATTACATCGGATAGATCTCCATGAGGGAGGGGGAGAACATTATATTGAGATACAAAAAGAGAGAAGAAGCCATCTAGCTACTAACTATGGACCCGAAGGTCTGAGGTAAACTACTCACACTTCATCGGAGAGGCTATGATGATGTAGAAGCCCTCTATGGTGGATTCCCCTTCCGTGGACTTCTAACAGGCCCCAAGATGGGATCTCGTGGATCTGAAAGTTACGGCGGTGGAATTAGGTTTTGGCTCCGTGTCGATCGTTGGGGTACGTAGGTATATATAGGAGGAAGAAGTACGTCGGTGGAGCAATAGGGGGGCCACGAGGGTGGAGGGCGCGCCTGGGGGGGAGGGCGCACCCCCCTACCTAGTGCCTTCCCTGTTGATTGCTTGACGTAGGGTCCAAGTCTCCTGGATCATGTTCGGTGAGAAAATCACGTTCCTGAAGGTTTCATTCCGTTTGGACTCCATTTGATATTCCGTTTCTTCAAAACTCTGAAATAGGCAAAAAAAAACAGCAATTCTGGGTTGGGCCTCCAGTTAATAGGTTAGTCCCAAAAGTAATATAAAAGTGGAAAATAAAGCCCAATATGGTCCAAAACAATAGATAATATAGCATGGAGCAATCAAAAATTATAGATACGTTGGAGACGATCGGGCATCCCTAAGCTTAATTCCTGCTCGTCCTCGAGTAGGTAAATGATAAAAAGATAATTTTTGATGCGGAGTGCTACTTGGCATAATTTCAATGTAATTCTTCCTAATTGTGGTATGAATATTAAGATTCGAGAGATTCAAGACAAAAGTTTAATATTGACATAAAAATAATAATACTTCAAGCATACTAACAAAGCAATCATGTCTTCTCAAAATAACATGGCCAAAGAAAGTTATCCCTACAAAATCATATAGTCTGGCTATGCTCTATCTTCACCACACAAAGTATTTAAATCATGCACAACCCCGATGACAAGCCAAGCAATTGTTTCATACTTTTGACATTCTCAAAACTTTTTCAATCTTCACACAATACATGAGCGTGAGCCATGGATATAGCACTATATGTGGAATAGAATGGTGGCTGTGGAGAAGACAAAAAGGGAGAAGATAGTCTCACATCAACTAGGCGTATCAACGGGCTATGGAGATGCCCATCAATAGATATCAATGTGAGTGAGTAGGGATTGCCATGCAACGGATGCACTAGAGCTATAAGTATATGAAAGCTCAACAAAAGAAACTAAGTGGGTGTGCATCCAACTCGCTTGCTCACGAAGACCTAGGGCAATTTGAGGAAGCCCATCATTGGAATATACAAGAAAAGTTCTATAATGAAAAATTCCCACTAGTACAAAATGAGAGACTCTCTATCATGAAGATCGTGGTGCTACTTTGAAGCACAAGTGTGGTAAAAGGATAGTAACATTGTCCCTTCTCTCTTTTTCTCTCATTTTTTATTTGGGCCTTTTCTCTTTTTTTATGGCCTCTTTTTTTCGTCTGGAGTCTCATCCCGACTTGTGGGGGAATCATAGTCTCCATCATCCTTTCCTCACTTGGGACAATGCTCTAAAAATGATGATCATCACACTTTTATTTACTTACAACTCAACAATTACAACTCGATACTTAGAACAAAATATGACTCTATGTGTATGCCTCCGGCGGTGTACCGGGATATGAAATGATTCATGAGTGACATGTATGAAAGAATTATGAATGGTGGCTTTGCCACAAATACGATGTCAACTACATGATCATGCTAAGCAATATGACAATGATGGAGCGTGTCATAATAAACGGAACGGTGGAAAGTTGCATGACAATATATCTCGGAATGGCTATGGAAGTGCCATAATAGGTAGGTATGGTGGCTGTTTTGAGGAAGGTATATGGTGGGTATATGATACCGGCGAAAAGTGCGCGATATTAGAAATGCTAGCAATGGTGGAAGGGTGAGAAAAGTGCGTATAATCCATGGACTCAACATTAGTCATAAAGAACTCATATACTTATTGCAAAAATCTACAATTTATCAAAGCAAAGTATTACGCGCATGCTCCTAGGGGGATAGATTGGTAGGAAAAGACCATCGCTCGTCCCCGACCGCCACTCATAAGGAAGACAATCAATAAACAAATCATGCTCCGATTTCATCACATAACGTTTCACCATACGTGCATGCTACGGGAATCACAAACTTTAGCACAAGTATTTCTCAAATTCACAACTACTCAACTAGCATGACTCTAATATTACTACCTCCATATCTCAAAACAATTATCAAGCATCAAACTTTTCTTAGTATTCAACGCACTCAAAAGAAAGTTTTACAAATCTTGAATACCAAGCATATTATTATTATTAAGAAAATTACCATGCTATTTAAGACTCTCAAAATAATCTAAGTGAAGCATGAGATATCAATAGTTTCTTTAAAACAAATCCACCACCGTGCTCTAAAAGATATAAGTGAAGCACTAGAGCAAAACTATATAGCTCAAAAGATACAAGTGAAGCACATAGAGTATTCTATCAAATTCCAATTCATGTATGGCTCTATCAAAAGGTGTGTACAGCAAGGATGATTGTGGTAAACTAAAAATCAAAGACTCAAATCATACAAGATGCTCCAAGCAAAACACATATTATGTGGTGAATAAAAATATAGCTCCAAGTAAAGTTACCGATGAAAGTGGACGAAAGAGGGGATGCCTTCCGGGGGCATCCCCAAGCTTTGAATTTTTGGTGTCCTTGGATTATCTTGGGGGTGCCATGGGCATCGCCAAGCTTACGCTCTTGCCACTCCTTGTTCCATAATCCATCATAAAAATTCACCCAAAACTTGAGAACTTCACAACACAAAACTCAACAGAAATCTCATGAGCTCCATTAGCGAAAGAAAACAAAAGACCACTTAAAGGTACTGTAATGAACTCATTCTTTATTTATATTGGTGTTAAACCTACTGTATTCCAACTTCCCTATGGATTATAAACTATTTTACTAGCCATAGATTCATCAAAATAAGCAAACAACACACGAAAAACAGAATCTGTTAAAAACATAACAGTCTGTAGTAATCTGTAACTAACGCAAACTTCTGGAACTCCAAAAATTCAGCCGAGATAGTACGACCTAGGAAATTTGTTTATTGATCAGCAGCAATTGGAATCAGTATTTTATCACGTTCTAGTGATTTTTAACAATTGTTTTTGTGAACCGAAAGTTTCTGGAAATTACAGCAAGATCAAATAACTATCATCCAAGAAGATCCTATAGGTTTAACTTGGCACAAACACTAATTAAAACATAAAACCACATCTAAACAGAAGGTATATGGATTATTTATTCCTAAACAGAAACAAAAACAAAAAAAATAAAAATAAAATTGGGTTTCCTCCCAACAAGCGCTATCGTTTAACGCCCCTAGCTAGGCATTGAGATTTCAATGATGCTCACAAGAAAGACAAGAATTGAGGCACAAAGAGAGCATCATAAAACATGTGACAAACACACTTAAGTCTAACATACTTCCTATGCATAGGCATATTATAGGCAAACAAATTATCGTAGCAAGCAAAAACTATCATATGCAAGGAAGAAGTGAGAAACAATAGCAATCTCAACATAACGAGAGGTAATTTAGTAACATGAAAATTTCTCCAACCATATTTTCCTCTTTCATAATAATTACATGTAGGATCATAATCAAATTCAACAATATAGCTATCACATAACATATTCTCAACATGATCCACATGCATGCGAAGTTGGCACTCCTCCAAAATAGTGGGATTATCATTAACTAAAGTCATGACCTCTCCAAACCCACTTTTATCAAAAAATTCATAAGATTGAATATTCTCCAAATATGTGGGATCTAAAGTTGACACTCTTCCAAACCCACTTTCAATATTATTGCAAACAATATTATCAATCTCGTATTCATCATGGGGATTAAATAAATTTTCAAGATTATAAGAAGAATCACCCCAATCATGATCATTGCAACAAGTAGTAGACAAAGCAAAACTAGCATCCCCAAGCTTAGGGTTTTGCATATTATTAGCATAATTGACATCAATAGAATTTATAGTAAAATCATTGAAATCATGCTTTTCATCTAGGGAACTATCAAGCATGGGTGCAATAGCAACAATCTCATTTTTAACATAAGGAGCTATAGCAAATTCGTCTTCAAAAATATTGGCATTATGGCCACAATAATAGCAAGCATCATGTTCATCAAGGGATATTTCAACCAAATCATCATGCATATCATTATTTTCTTCCAAAGCAACGGTCATTCTTTCAATAAATTCTTGGACATAGACATTATGAGCAAGGTTTTCATTGCAATATTTAAGTATGACGGAATTTTCAGATTTGTTGAGAGTAAAATCATACTTTTCAATCAAAGAAGCAACTTCATGAGCACCCTTAAAGACGACAAATTCTTCAATTTGTTCGATATCATAGTAGCTATAAACACCCTTTGCATAAGAAGATAAGATTTCATTATCATTGAACTCACATAGGTAGGGAAGGTGTTTTTTAGGGTTCTTAGAGCAACAAGTAAAATCACACATTTCACAAAGATTCCAAGCATAGCATAGCAAACTATTTATATGATACCATAAGAGCTTCCCTTTTTCAGACAAATGGTGATGCACAAAATGAGCATGCTCATCTAAAGATTTCCCATCAACTAGGCTAGTTGGGGTTTCAAAGACGAAAGATAAGGATCAAGATGATCCAAGTAGAACACTTTAAGTGGATCCATATCAATAGATTTTCAGCAAGCGAAGATGCAAGCATATAGAAGGCACAAGGAAACACAAACAAAGATACATACGGGAAGAAGGCGAACAAAAAAGAGAGGGCGAACAAAACGACAAGGGTGAAGTGGGGGAGAGGAAAACGAGAGGCAAATGGCAAATAATGTAATGCGAGAGATAAGGGATTGTCATGGGTACTTGGTATGTTGACTTTTGCGTAGACTCCCCATCAACGGCGCCAGAAATTCCTCTTACTACCTCTTGAGCTTGCGTTGGATTTCCCCGAAGAGGAGAGGATAATGTAGCAGAGTAGCATAAGTATTTCCCTCAGTTTTTGAGAACCAAGGTATCAATCCAGTAGGAGGCCACACGCAAGTCCCTCGTACCTACACAAAACAAATAGCTCAACGCAACCAACGCGATTAGGAGTTGTCAATCCCTTCACGGTCACTTACGAGAGTGAGATCTGATAGAGATGATAGATAATATTTTTGGTATTTTTGGTATAAAGATGCAAAGTAAAATAAAAAGCAAAGTAAAAAATCAAAGCAATAATAAAGTGATGGAAGATTGATATGATAGAGAATAGACCCGGGGGCCATAGATTTCACTAGTGACTTCTCTCAAGAGCATAAATATTTTACGGTGGGTGAACGAATTACTGTTGAGCAATTGACATAATTGAGCATAGTTATGAGAGTATCTAGGTATGATCATGTATATAGGCATCACGTCCGAGACAAGTAGACCGACTCCTGCCTGCATCTACTACTATTACTCCCCTCATCGACCGCTATCCAACATGCATCTAGAGTATTAAGTTAATGAAAACAGAGTAACGCCTTAAGCAAGATGACATGATGTAGAGGGATAAATTCATGCAATATGATATAAGCCCCATCTTGTTATCCTTGATGGCAACAATACAATACGTGCCTTGCTGCCCCTTCTGTCACTGGGAAAGGACACCGCAATATTGAGCCCAGAGCTAAGCACTTCTCCCATTGCAAGAACTACCAATCTAGTTGGCCAAACCAAACGGATAATTCGAAGAGACTTGCGAAGATAACCAATCATACATAAAAGAATTCAGAGAAGATTCAAATATTGCTCATAGATAATCTTGATCGTAAACCCACAATTCATCGATCTCAACAAACACACCGCAAAAAGAAGATTACATCGAATAGATCTCCACGAGAGAGGGGGAGAACATTGTATTGAGATCCAAAAAGAGAGAAGAAGCCATCTAGCTACTAACTATGGACCCGAAGGTCTAAGGTAAACTACTCACACTTCATCGGAGAGGCTATGATGATGTAGAAGCCCTCCGTGGTGGATTCCCCTTCCGGCGGAGCTCCGGAACAGGCCCCAAGATGGGATCTCGTGGATACAGAAAGTTACGGTGGTGGAATTAGGTTTTGGCTCCGTGATCGATCGCTCGGGGTGCGTGAGGTATATATAGGAGGAAGAAGCGTGGTGGAGCAACAGGGGCCCACGAGGGTGGAGGGCGCTACCGGGGGGAGGCGCGCCCCTACCTCGTGCCTTCCTGTTGATTGCTTGACGAGGGTCCAAGTCTCCTGGATCATGTTCGGTGAGAAAATAACGTCCCCGAAGGTTTCATTCCGTTTGGATTCCGTTTGATATTCCGTTTCTTTGAAACTCTGAAATAGGCAAAAAAACAGCAATTCTGGGCTGGGCCTCCGGTTAATAGATTAGTCCCAAAAGTAATATAAAAGTGGGAAATAAAGGCCAATATGGTCCAAGACAGTAGATAATATAGCATGGAGCAATAAAAAATTATAGATACGTTGGAGACGTATCATAGTGTTAAGAAGGGCAATGTCACCCCTTACAACAAAGCCGACGACTTTAACCCTTCCTATGTGTTATGTCGTGCTAGTGATGGGCATGTTTATGCTAAATTTGTTGGTTCTCCTTATGAGTACACTGCATGGTCTATTTGGGTTCCTAAGACCCTTGTCACTAACATCAAAGGATCCATTACAAAATGGGTACCTAAAACCAAGCATTGATCTCTTGTAGGTGTTTGCTTCCGGTGGGGGATCATGGTTGCTCGATAGTGGAGCCACTAATCATATGACCGGAAGCAAGGACTTGGTGGTGGACGTGCACAAGATTCCATCTATGCCCACCAATGTCGAGTGGGGTGATGCCTCATCCTCTAAGGTATTGGGACTTGGCAAGGTTGTCATTTCTCATGATCTCAGGATCGAGAAGGTCATGCTTGTTGAGTCCCTTGCATACAATTTACTTTCCGTTCGTCAACTTGCAATCATGGGCGTTGCCACTTTCTTTGATATTGATACCGTGGCCCTCTTGTGGAGCAAGACTCTTAAAGTAGCCTTTGTTGGGCATGTCGAGAATGGTCTATATGTGATTAACTTTTCTGAGCGACCCACTAAGACCGCGACATGCCTAATGGCTAAAGTTGACTGTCGGTGTCAAAACCGGCGGATCTCGGGTAGGGGGTCCCGATCTGTGCGTCAAGGCTGATGGTAACAGGAAGCGAGGGACACAGATGTTTACCCAGGTTCGGGCCCTCTCGATGGAGGTAAAACCCTACTTCCTGCTTGATTAATATTGATGATATGGGTAGTACAAGAGTAGATCTACCACGAGATCGTAGAGGCTAAACCCTAAGAGCTAGCCTATGATGGTATGATTGTAATTGTAATCGGCCTTCTAAGGACCAACCTCTCCGGTTTATATAGACACTGGAGAGGGCTAGGGTTTACATGGAGTCGGTTACAAGGAAGGAAATATAATATCTGGATTGCCAAGCTTGCCTTCCACGCCAAGGAAAGTCCCCTCCGGACACGGGCCGAAGTCTTGAGTCTTGTATCTTCACACTTCAATAGTCCGGACGTTGTACACAGCCCGCTGTCCGGATACCCCTAATCCAGACTCCTCAAGAGTCCCTGAACCAGCGCCGGTGACGATGAGTCCGGTGCGCAGTATTGTCTTCGGCATTGCAAGGCGGGTTCCTTCTCCGAATACTCCAAAGTAATCATCGAACACCTGAATCGTGTCCGGATCCACAAGATGGTCTTCACATGGCATAAACCTGATCTGCTGGCAATCTTCGTAAATCGTGCCCGCGCATCATGGCCTGGCCCAACGCGAACCGGCGTTTCTTACCCCATGACGACTCGCGTTACGAGACGGTTTTATTGGCACGTCCCGTCGGGACAGAGATCTTGTTCCACTTATTACGGGATTTTTTCATCAATATGGGCGCACGCAACCCCACGACTTTTTGATAAGCCTCAAAAGGCCACTCCAGGGACTCTTGATATTCATCCCCTTTATAAAAAGGGGTCGAGGCCTATGCCCCTTTTCCACCTTCCTCGCGTCTTCTTGTACCTCGAGTTCTAATACCCGAAACCTAAGCTTCAACACCCCAGATCCGCCGATATGTCCGGATCCGTCCCTCAAAGCCAATGGGTGGCCTCCTCGATCCAAGAGGACGACATTGTGAAGCTTAGGGAGGTCGGATACCTGATCGCCGACATCCAACACAGGCTTCGTGCATCCAGGCAGGTCATCCCCACACCGGAGCCTAATGAGTGCGTCGTTTTTTCCCGGACTTCCTCCGCGGCCTGGGCTTCACCCTCGACCCCTTTGTGAGGGGGCTCATGTTCTATTATGGGTTGGATTTTCACGATCTGGATCCGGATGCTATCCTCCATATCTCGTCGTTCATTATCATGTGCGAGGCTTTTCTCCACATTACCCCACACTTCGGCTTATGGCTCAAGACCTTTAATGTGACACCGAAGACGATCGAGGGACGACATGCGGAGTGCAGAGGTGCCGTAATAAGCAGAAACGTCGATGCCCCATGGCCAGAGGGTTCTTTCCCAGAAGTAACCGATGTATGGCAACGGAGGTGGTTTTACGTCACGGTTCCCAGAGGCACAAAGTGGGTGGCTGCCCCTGAGTTCCGCTCGGGCCCTCCGTCACAGTTGGCGTCTTGGACGGACGTAGGACGGAATTGGGGGCCCGCTGGTGATATACCAGTGCTGCAGAATCGCATCCGGGAGCTTCTTGAGAGGGACATTAACCTTGTCAGCATAATGCAAGTGATGTTAATCCGACGGATGTTGCCGTGCCAACGCCGGCCTCTCCGGATGTGGGAGTTCAATCCGGAGGGTCCACGGACTGTCAGGCACTTCTTCGGCTTGAAGCTCGAAGAGATGTGCAAATTATTCTTCGGACGGAAAGTAGTGTGTCCGGATACCATCGAGGATGCGTGCCTAAGCTGCAATCGCCTAGACACTCAAGTAAGTAGCCCTGATACCGGACACCCCGTTTTGTATTTGTCATGATTGTTTATTCTGAAAATCATCCGCGTCTAGGAATGGCTTAGCAAGGCGGAGAGAATCAGGTGTCCGGCGCCACTTCTCGAAGGCTCGCCCGCCCCCACCATGGCCAAGATGCTCGACCGGCACTCAGAGAATGCCCTCGGGAAAGACAAGGGAGGAACGAAGAAACCGAACCCCACATGCTACGCATCCGAACCGGGGGAATTGTTACCTCCCCCAAGGAGGATAGCCGGGGAGGGGAGGCTAAAGCCTCCTCCCCGCGCGGGAAGAAGAGGGCCGCCTCTGAAGATTTTGAGGCGCAGATGCCCAAATTAGGGAAAAAGACATCCCCAGGGGGCCTTGCCCTGACGGGCACCCTCACTGCACCATGCCCTCCAACGGGCCAGCCCTCCACCGAGCTGTAAGTTAATTTTTAATTCGAAGGTACTGCGTTCCTCCTAGATCAATAACCAGGATTCGTCTTTCACAGTCCGGCTAGCAGCCCTTCTCAACAGAGTTCGTCTTCGGGGGACCTTCCTCCGGAGATGATGGAGAGCGAGACCCCACCTACCTCTCCGGCCCATGAAGCGGGCGACACTGAGGTGTCGTCACGGAGGAGTCCGGATCTGCCGAAGCCGGAAGCCAATGTGTCAGCCCCCTGAGCCCGGAGCGTTTGGCTCCCACGAGGGGCGATGGGGAGGGTCCGGCACAGTTTGATGTCCGGCCGGACATACTGACGGGCCTACTGGAGCGAGCTGCGCTCTCGGAGGAGCACCACTCATTAATGAGCGCGGTGCTCAAGAAGATTTCGTCCGCTACAAGCGGTTTGAATGAAGCATTTACAAGTCTGCTCAGAGGCTTTGAGGTATGTAGTGAAGAATACACTGTTTTTGGCTGTGAGGCACGCGTTAGGTGTGCTCCATATAGATAGTAGCCCCTGAGACTCTGGTTTCCCGCCCTAGGGGGCAAATGGGGGATCATAAATCAATGATTGCGCTATAAATACGTGCAGGTACCCGTGAGTCTGGCAGCTGATCAGTCAGTTGAAGTTTCCGAACTGACCAGGCAGATTCGATCGATTGATGCCGATATCACGCTGGTGAACGAGCGGCTGGAAAAATCACAAGGTATGTGCTCTGCCTTCCTTTGTATAGGAAAATATGGAGGCGGCATGATATTAATGTAATATGTTGGACCGCAGATGGTGCTGCTGCCGTGGAGGCCCGAGGCGAACTTGTCCAAGCCAAGGAACAAGCTCGGGTTAGCAATGCGGCTGCCCTAAAGGCGGCCGAAGAATTGAGAGCCGAACAGGCTGCTCATCGCCGAAGCGAGGAAAAGATAGCCGAAATGGATGTGGAGTTAAAAAATGTTGCTGACCGGTATGAGCTCCTTGAAAAGGAGCATAAGGAAAGTTTGGCCGAGCTGGACAAGACGCGTAATGCCACCAAGGAACTATGTACCACGCTCAAGGGTGCGCAGGAGGAACTTCAACAGGCCGGTAAAATTGTGACCGGAGGCTCCTACTTGCTACGGACGAAGTTTTTCGATCCGAAGTACGCTCCCCTAGATAGGCGCTGGAGTCCTGCGGATGCGTATGCGGATTTGGCGAAGAGTACGGCTGACGCTGCCAAGTTCTTCGAGGATCAGGGTGATAAGGAAGTGGAGAAGCTTTTTTGGTCGCAATTCAATGCTCCCACTCGCCCGCTGCCGTTAAGTGACAAGATGGCTGCTGTAGCGGAGCTTCACAGGCTGTCCGGTCTTGCAATGCGGTCTGTGATAGACCATCTTTGGCTGAAAGGGCCTAAGCTGGACAGTTACTTTGGCTTGGTGCAGCAATTCCTTGGGCTTTGCCTCGGATCGACGCCATGAGGAGGTCGGCGTGCATAGAGGGTGCACGAATGGCTCTTGCCCGCGTTAAAGCCTATAGGACGGATATGGAGGCCACCATTATAGCAATCCAAGATCCGGCGGGGGGCCAATATCCGGCCGAGCACTACTTGGCGCAGGTCACAGAAGGTGCCTGCCTAATAGAGGCGCATTGCTCAAAGAATGTCTTATTCGAGTGATGAATCGAATCATTGTAAGAACAATGTTATTTTGGTTATAAGGCTATATTTATACTTTTTGCCCGGAAGTATTATTGTGTCCCCAATGCGTCACACACACACACACACACACACACACACACACACACACACACACACACACACACACACACACACACACACACACACACACACACACACACACACACACACACACACACACACACATATATATATATATATATATATATATATATATGAATGTGTAATCCGAAAGATAGCAGTCGCCGGCTTCAGCCCCCACGCAAACAATGCGGGGGTGTTCGCGAAAAATATGCTTAATCACACTTGATCCAACGTCTTGGTCCATGAAGGAGGTGATCGCGCGTTGAACTAGGCAACCGGACTATATAGTTGTAACACTTTCGCTTAGCCATGGGAATCTAATGTTAGGGCTACTATGTAGCCCCTGGTACATTCGCGTGCATCCGAATACGGGCGCGTGTGTACATGACCGGGGAACGGTCCTTCGTTAATGCGGAGGAATCCTAAAGATTCCGATAAGTCTTCGAGTGGTTGAACAGTCTCTCGCTGTATCATGACAGTCAGTTTTCGGCTTTCTCTACCGAGGTGCTCGTCCGGAATAACCAGGCACAATCGCAGAGTTCTCCTTGGCCACCTTAGCCGATAATAACGGAACGTAAGGCGGCAAACCCAGAGCCGGCAAACCCAACATTTGACCAAAGACATGATTCGGAGCTGCTGCATATAAGGCCAAACTCGTGACGCCGAACACTCCCGAAGGTATTCGGACTTTATAATAGTCGATGGGCTCAAGAATGCCCATTCACTATAAACCCTGTGTTTCCAGGTACGTGCGTTAATCTGTCATGGTGAGATGCCAAAAACGGCAGTATCCTCTGTGGGTATGGAACCCATGGGATGGTTAAACAACAAGAGGCAATAGAAAAGGTTTACACAGGGGCTTAATCTAAAAATAAACCTGTTGAACGGGCCCTGCTGCACGTCTACGCCTTTGTCTCCGTTGTGCCGTATCCTGGAAGGGTATCGCGTGAACGTTGTCTGTGGAAAAAGGAAAACTCGCAGGGGAGTACAACGTAAGTATGCGATGGATAAAAGTGTAAGCCATTGGCCTGCCAATAAGGTTGAGCCAAGTGTGGGGCTTTATTAGGTAGTTATAGCCCCTGGTATCTGCTATAGGATTACATATATGGTGCCATGGTTCGATCTGGGCTACCGGACTCGTCTAACCATGTCCCTGGTCTTAACGACCGGTCATATTTTTGGAGGTCGCTTATAGTCCGGCCGCGAGGGCCGTCGCGTGTTCCTCTACGCGTGATGAGCGCTCTATTATTCTGCTAATGGTGATGACGCCACGTGGACCGGGCATCTTGAGAGTAAGGTAGCCATAGTGCGGCAATGCGTTGAAACGGGCGAAGGCCGTTCTTCTAAGCAACGCACGATAGTTGCTTTGGAAGGGTGCGATGATGAAGAGTAGCTCTTCGCTTCTGGAGTTGCCTTGAGTGCCGAATGTTACCTCCAGTACGATGGAGCCCCTGCTGTGGGCTTCAACGCCTGGTATCACCCCTTCAAAAGTGGTGTCGCTTTGGTTAACTCTGGATGGGTCTATCCCCCTCATGCGGATAGTGTCCTCATATATTAAATTGAGACTGCTGCCGCCGTCCATGAGGACGTGGGTGAGATGGTATCCGTTGATTATTGGGTCAAGCACCAATGCCTCTGATCCTCCATGCCGAATACTAGTTCGGTCGTCCAAGTGATCGAAGGTGATCGGATAGGGCATCCAGTGGTTAGGTGTGATTACGATGGGCTCTATATCGAGCTCGTCTCTATGCGCGCGTTCGTGCCTCCTCATGGATGTGTGAGTCGCATGGATCATGTTCACTATTTTAACCTCTGGCGGGAATTTTTTCTGTCCTTCAGTGTTCGGCTGGTGAGGTTCATCCTCGTCTTCACTTGGTGTTTCCCTTCCCTTGTGTTCGCATTTAGTTTGCCGCCTGCTTGAAGACCCAACACTCTCGGCGTGTGGTTTGCAGGTTTGACAGGTGCCATGAATTTGGCATAGTCTGTCTAGGACTCTATTCGGACCGGACGGTCCCTCTTTGCTGCCTTTAGATGGCTTATTTTGCTGATTAGGTCGAGAGCCCCTGAATCCTGCTTTAACCATCGTGTTATCCGGCTCTCTTCCTTGCTTTGGCGTTTGTTTTATGACGCTGTGGCTTCCGCTGCCATCCCTTATTTCGGATGTGTCTGGGGTTGTTGGTGCCTTTTACGGGCTAGCCAGCTATCTTCTCCGCAGCAAAAGCGGGTCATAAGGCTTGTTAGGGCTGCCATTGTCCTTGGCTTTTCTTGGCCGAGGTGTCGGCGAGCCACTGTCACGGATGTCGGTTTGAATGCCGCTAAGGCTTCGCATCCGGACGATCAACAATTTGATTCTTCTTAGTGAGGAATCTGTTCCAAAACTTGCGGGCGGATTCTCCGGGCTGTTGCACTATGTGACTTAAGTCGTCAAGATCCGGAGGCGGACATAGGTCCCTTGAAAATTGGCCCCGAAGCGCCCTCAAGTTCCTCCCAGCTCCCAATTGAATTTTTCGGGAGGCTTTTCAACCAAAGGCCGAGCTGGTCCCTTTAGTTTGAGGGGAGGTATCGATGGCGTGAAGGTCATCCCCACGAGCCATATGTATGTGCAGGATAAAGTCCTTGATCCGCACAGGTGGTCCGCTGCTCCGTCAGATGTTTCTATGTTCACAGGTTTAAAGCCCTGTGGAAATTCATGGTCCAGTACTTCATCGGTAAAGCACAGGGGGTGAGCAGCCCCTCTGTATCTGGACAAGCTGTGGCATGCCGTCGGTTATTGTTGTGTCCGGTGTTTATTCCGGACTGGTGTTTGATTGGCGTAATCGTTTTGGTGACCATAGTCCCTCGCCGAGGTGCGTCCTTTGGATCCATAAATGGACCTGGTCGCGCCGACTTTCTTATTCAGGTGTTCACGTGGATCGTGCGTGGCGTCAGTAGCCGCTTTGTTGCGGTTATGAAGTGGTGCAGCTTCGCGTCAATTCGCAAGAGCTTGCGCTTTTGATAGCTCTTTGTATGGCGATCATCGTCAGATCTTTCTTCAAAGGTTCAGCACTTTATTCCATCTGCGGTTGAGCGTTTCGCGCCGCTTTGAGCCGTTGCTTCGCTTCTTTAGACTTCTTGCGGTGGCCATAAGCTTCGTGGAGGTTATCTCGCTCCACGGTTTTTCCGGGTTTTCATCATTATCCGGACTGTTTTCTGTGCTGGTTCGCTTTGATGACCTCGTCCGTCGGGATCATTGTCCTCGAGCGCCCGCTCCAACTGTTTTCGTGGTGACCTGGTTCGCCCCGCCCATCGCTGGGTCCGTATGGTCGTTGTTGCCTTCAGAGTTGATTGTAGTGTCGATCCTCTGGCGCTCTTGTCACTATTTTTACCGTTGTGGACTTAGAACGGCGTCTGCGCCGCTGCTTTGGCTTTTGTCCGGGGTTTTATCGTCCGGATTGTCGCTTTGTCCTCTTTGGGCGATCCACCATGTATATGTTGTGTGACGAGGGGAAGTCCGCGCCCCATAGATTCCGAACCTTCTCAAGATCGTCGTCCATACCGCCGATGTCTTCGAGTCAAGTCGCACGCTTGTTAAATCATCGATCGTGGCTATGAAGTGGGTGGTGGGTGGGCAACGAATTTCTTCATCGCCTGCTTCCCACTCGAACCGGACATAGTTTGGCCTAGAAATTTCTGTCAAAGAGAGAGTTTTCAACGAGTTCAGCATGTCGGCAAAGGGCGAGTGCTGAAATATGTCCGCGACGGTGAACTTCATTACCGGAGCCCAACCTGGCTCGACCGGCTCGGGAGTGCGCGGACTGGACTCAACATCCGGATACGAATCCGAGGGTCCGGAGTCATAGGCCACCGCAAAGGTAAGGCCCGTGTTCGGCTCCACCGCCGTTAAGTGTGTGGCCTGCGGGGCGGGGTCCAGCCCTCCGTCTCGAGGCAACACGGCTTGCTCCAGATTTAGGTCCGAGGCTACTGCGAGGGTGATACCCCGAGCTTTGTCCGACAAAGAGGCCTAAGCAAGGTTTCGCCGGATCGTCCGGTGCTCTGGGAGGAAAGTCTCGCCGACAACGTCGTTGATGATGATTGAAGGAGCCATCGATCCACGATAGCGATTTACACAGAGGAACTCTCAATGAAAGCACCAATGTCGGTGTCAAACCGCGGATCTCGGTAGGGGTCCCGATCTGTGGCCAAGGCTGATGGTAACAGGAAGCGAGGGACACAGATGTTTACCCAAGTTCGGGCCCTCTCGATGGAGGTAAAACCCTACTTCCGGCTTGATTAATATTGATGATATGGGTAGTACAAGAGTAGATCTACCACGAGATCGTAGAGGCTAAACCCTAAGAGCTAGCCTATGATGGTATGATTGTAATTGTGATCGTCCTTCTAAGGACCAACCTCTCCGGTTTATATAGACACCGGAGAGGGCTAGGGTCTACATGGAGTCGGTTACAAGGAAGGAAATATAATATCCGGATTGCCAAGCTTGCCTTCCATGCCAAGGAAAGTCCCCTCCAGACATGGGCTGAAGTCTTGAGTCTTGTATCTTCACACTTCAATAGTCCGGACGTTGTACACAGTCCGGCTGTCCGGATACCCCCTAATCCAGGACTCCCTCATTGACGTGGGATGGATTTGGCATCGCCGTTTAGCCCATGTCAATATGAGATCTTTGCAAAGTCTTCTCAAGGGGGACCATGTCCGTGGACTAACAAATGTTAGTTTTGCCAAAGATCGTGCTTGCAGTGCTTGCATTGAAGGAAAACTACATGAGAAGGCTCACCCTCCCACGACTATCATTTACTCAAAGAGGCCTTTGGAGCTCCTTCATTTGGATCTCTTTGGGCATCCATCCTTTGATAGTCTTGGGGGTAAAAAGTATTGCTTGGTGATTGTGGATGACTATTCAAGATACACTTGGGTGTACTTCTTCAGGAGGAAGAGTGAGACTCAACAGACCGTCATTGACTTTGCAAATGAAACTCAACGCCAACACAATGCAAAGATCTTGACAATAAGAAGTGACAACGGCACCGAGTTCAAGAACTACACCTTGGATGAGTTCCTTAGTGATGAGGGGATCAAGCATCAATATGCCGCACCTTACACCCCTCAACAAAATGGTGTAGCGGAGAGGAAGAACCGGACGTTGATGGATGCGGCAAGGACCGTGATGGCGGAGTTCAAGTCTCCATACAACTTTTGGGCCGAAGCTATCAACACCGCGTGTCATGCATCCAATCGGCTCTATCTACGCAAAGGCTTGAACAAAACTCCATATGAGATACTCACCGGTAACAAGCCCAACCTCAAGTACTTTCGGGTGTTCGGGTGTAAGTGTTTCATTCTCAAGAAAGGTGTTCGTTTGTCAAAATTTGAGGCTAGAGCTCATGAGGGCATATTTGTTGGTTATGCTACAAACTCTCATGCTTACTGAGGGAGTCCCGGATTAGGGGGTGTCCGGATAGCCGGACTACCATCATCAGCCGAACTATCATCAGCCGGACTATCATCATCGACCGGACTCCAAGACTATGAAGATACAAGATTGAAGACTTCGCCCCGTGTCCGGATGGGACTTTCCTTGGCGTGGAAGGCAAGCTTGGCGATACGGATATGTAGATCTCCTACCATTGTAACCGACTCTATGTAACCCTATCCCTCTCCGGTGTCTATATAAACCGGATGGCTCTAGTCCGTAGGACAACAACAACAACAACCCTTACAATCATACCATAGGCTAGCTTCTAGGTTTAGCCTCCTTGATCTCGTGGTAGATCCACTCTTGTAAACATCTACAATATCAATATCAATCAAGCAGACGAGGGTTTTACCTCCATCAAGAGGGTCCGAACTCGGGTAAAACATCGTGTCCCTTGTCTCCTCGTTACCATCCGCCTAGACGCACAGTTCGGGACCCCTACCCGAGATTCGCCGGTTTTGACATCGACATTGGTGCTTTCATTGAGAGTTCCTCTCGTGTCGCCACCGATAGGCTTGATGGCCTCTTCAATCGACAACGACGCAGTCTGGGTGAGACTTTTCTCCCGGACAGATCTTCAGATTCGGGCGGTTGCGATCGCGGGCCAACTCACTTGGCCATCCGAGCAGATCGAAGTTACGCCCTGGCCGTCCAGTCAGGTTTGAAGCCTAAACTTCACAGCCGATATCCGCGGGACTTGATCTTTGATGGATCTGAGCGACAACCGAGCGTGTGCGCTGTCACGATGGGCATGACCTAACTCTACCGCCGGACAGCACCTTGAGGTCAGACACTAATCCGCCCGACCCATAGTGCGGAGCCGATCGCCGGATCGAGGACGGATGGCTGGACACCGCCGAGCCGCAACTTCTACGGCGATGGAGCCGAACACTTACCTTGTCCCGCATAAAGCTCATGACTCCGAGGTGCCGGACCAACCTCCCCGCTACCGCCGGTCGAATCCGATTACGCCGATCATGGAATTCACCGCTGCGGACATCTTTTCAAGACTCGCCTTCGGCGATATCAGAATTCATCAAGCATCTCTCGCTATCCGGAGAGCCCTGGCCGAACCACGGCAGGATGGTTGGGACGCGACGACGAAGAAATTCAGCACCCACCCACCACCCACTTCAGAGCCACTGTCGACGATTTAACCGACGTACTCGACTACGACTCCGAAGACATCGACGATATGGACGACGATGCCAGAGACAATCAAGAACCAGCGCCTACAGGGCACTGGAAGGCCACCTCGTCACATGACATACATATGGTGGACACCCCAAAGGGAAGCGATAACGAGGAACAACGGGACGCGCAGAGGATAATCCCGCCGATAAACAACCAAAATAGCGACGAGACGCCGCCTAAGTCCCGCCGATCAAAGCAGCATTCCTAATGACCCAGCGATAGAGCAGGGCAAACCAGCGGACGATTTAACAGGACGAGCCAGATAATCAACCCCTTCACGGAGCAATCAACAGTCCGGACACAACACCGAGCATAAGAACATACACAAAAGACTCGCCGCCACCGCAAGAAGTTTGAAGAAGGAAAACGAAGCTCAAAACAGCGTAAGACACGCCGTAATGAAGTGGAGCAAAGTATTCAAGACTGCAGACAAATATGGCAATGGCCATCAAACAAAGGGCTACCAAGCGCAAGTTGCTGCCAGAATTTGACGAGGAAGCCATAGAGCCCTCACAATCAAAAATAAAGAGGCCGCCTGGTCGGATAGACGGCCGATGACAGCCAAAAGCGACAAGCGGGCCGCATACAAGCCGACTTATAATCTCGGGAAAACGGACGGCCCAACTAGGTCCATCTACGGGTCAAAAAGAGGGCCCTGTGAAGTAACACAACACGACAAGTGTTCAAGACAGCGGCACACCCAACATCTGGGCGCCGACACCCGCTTATGTTTTATCGATGAGGTGCCGGATCATGAATTTCCAGCAGGTTCAAACCCATAAACATAGAGGCATACGACGGCACAACAGACCCTGAGTCCGGATAGAAGATTACATACTACACATACACATGGCTAGAGGAGATGATCTCCACGCCATAAAATACCTACCCTCAAGCTCAAAGGGCCAGCTCGGCATTGGCTCAAAAGCCTCCCAAAAACATGTTGGAAGTTGGGAAGAGCTTGAGGACGCTTAGAGCAAATTTTCAAGGGACTTATGTCCGCCCTCCGGATGCGTATTTATCTGAGTCATATAACCCAACAGCCCGAGAGAGTCACAAGAATTTCGAACAGGTTCCTTACCAAAAGAACCAAATAGTCGATCGTCCGGACGCGAAGCCTTAGCAGCTTTTAAACACAACGTCCGAGACGAATGGCTCGCCAGACACCTCGCCAAGAGAAGCCAAGAACAATGGCCGCGCTAACAAGTTCTCATGACGCGCTTATGCTAGAGAAGACAGTGGCTAGCAAGATGCAGCACCAATGACCCGAGTACATCCGAGATCGAGATGGAACGGAAAATCACGGCGCAGAAAGATCGGCGCCGAATAAAGAAAAAGCCCAGCGGCACGGCGGTCAACGCCGGATTCAAAAGCTCGTGGCCAAACAATAAAACACGGCCTCTTAAGGACAACAGAGACGAGCTATCAAATTTAAACAAAATTTTAGATCGGATATGTCAAATCCACAAGATTCCGAAGGCCCGCAAACCATACCAACCGAAATTGTTGGGTTTTTAAACAGTCCGCAGACTCAACGCCGGACACAAAGGCTCTGATCGCGCCAAGCGAGGACAATGACGAACCCCACCAAGCAGAGCACCGTAAGTCAAAAGACTTTCCCACAAGAAGTCAAAATAGTAAACTCGCTTCACGTGATAGTACGGAAAACCAACACGGCACCCGCTAAGACAAGTGTCGCACGGTCCACCCAGTGGAACACCGAGATTGGATGTCAAAACCAATCACTTTCGACCATCCGGATTAGTCCGAATATCCTAACGCAGGATAGACTGCCCCGATATTGATCCCATAATAGACGGACTGCAATTCACGCAGGTTTTGATGGATCGCGCAAAGTGACCTAAACCTGCTATATCCGGACACAATCCACAAGTTGGGATAGACCCTACTACACCGCATAGCCGCACTTCCTTCAAAGGAGTGGCGCCAGTGCCCTTACACCAGTGTGCAGTTTCATTATTACTAGAAGTTGTGTTAGGGTCACCGACAACTTCCGACGAGAAAAGCTAACCTTTCATGTCGCCCCATTTAAAAGTAGCTATCAAGCATCATCGACGGGAAGCTTTCGTCCGCTTCAATGCAATACCACATTACGCGCCTCTTACGCTTAAAATGCCCGTCCACGTGGCATCATTTCATTAAAAGGTCGTTTGAGACCCCGGACACGGCTGGACGAGTCCGAATAAATAAGCTAGGGGCTACCTAGCCGCACACCCCTCACAAGGGTTTGTACATATAAGCCATAATGAGCCAAAGATAGGCTCAGCTTTATTAATCTATATTTCAATTTTTATGCACTTTCTCGCACGATTTCTTTTCCAACTAAGTTCCTCTCTTTTACAGATGAACATCGCACACCCGCCCGTGATACGGCACAACGGAGACACAGCGCAGACGCAAGAGGGACCCGCTGCAAGGACTCTTTTCGCACTAAGACCCTACGTAAACCTTTCTTCGTCTCTTGTTGCTATAATCCCCTAGTTTATCATTATAACCAGAGTGGAGATCGGCGTTTTGGCATCGGCCGCGCCTGTAAGAACCTGCCTGCACTGGACACAAGGGGCTTAGGGCTTTGTTTTGCCCGCTATTGTAAAGACCGAACACCTTCGGAGTGTTCGCGCCTCGAAAGTTAGGCCTTATATGCATCAGCTCGAATCATGTCTTTGGTCAAATGTTGGGTTTGCCGGCGCCTCGTGTTTTGCTGCCTTACGCTCCGATCATCGGCTAACGCGGCACTGTGGAGAACTATCTGCGATTGTGCCCCGCCTGGGCTGGGCGAAAGCACCTCAAGAGAGAAAGCCGAAACTGACTATCATGATACAGCGAGAGACTGGTCAACCACTCGATCGACCATGGGAATGTTTAGGATTCTCCGCTAGACGAAGGGCCGTTTCGCCAGCACATACGCCTCAAATTCGGAGAGCGGTGCCCTGTGGGCTATGTCGTAGCCCCACCCTCGAACTCCATGGCTAAGTGAAAGTGATAAAGCATTATAGTCCGTTGCCTCATTTGCTACGCTACCACCTCCTTTACAGGACCGAGACATCGGATTAAGTGTGAAAATGCGCTTATTTTTATGAACACCCCGCACCTTGTGCGTGGGGGCTGAAGCCGACGACCGCCATCTTTCAAAGTTATACACCGTGATACGTGAACGGCCGCATAGGAGATATTCTATTACTTGAACGCACAAGTATAAAAGGCGCTACATCATAAATATTGTTTTACATCATAAAAACGCTCATTCAAACATAACATTTTTGAGCATCGCGACTTATTACACGAGCACCACGCAGACTTCGCCAAAATAGTGCTCGGCGGGTAACCGTTATCATCCGAACCCGGGTCGCAACAGCTGTGGCATCCATTTCGTCCAATGTGTCTTCACACGGCGAAAGTGCCATCCGCGCACCCTCTATGCAGGCCGACCGCTTATCGCTTTGATATGCGGCACCGCCCCAAGAAATTGCTGCAATAAGCCAAAGTAGCTCTTCGCTCGGCCTATCCGGCCGGATATGGGTCACTATATCCGCCATAGCAAGCCCGCATAACCTATTTAGCTCAGCCCACTCGCCAAACGGCCGGTCACCGAAGTGAACGCCCGGACTATGGAATTGAGACCAAAACAGCTCTTCCGCCTTGTGATCCTTCCGCTTCGAAAATGCACAACGACATCCGCCGCACTCGCTGCTAAGTCCATATAAGGGTCCTCTCGACCCCACAGTTGGCCCAGTGAGCATACTTTGATCCAGAACCTTCGGGCGCAGCAAAAAGGCTTGCAGCCACAATATCTCCTACTGGCGCAGCTCCTCCTTTATAGCCCGCATTGCAGAGCGGGCATCCTTGGCTTCGGCGGTGGCCTTCCCCAGGTCTTCTTGCCCTGCTAGGCGCTCCTTCACAAGAGCCTCATTGCGGTCGGTAGCATCTTTTAACTTAAAGGCCATTTCGCCATCTCTTCCCGCTCCGGCAGCAAGCGACCTTTCGCCGCTAACTCCTCGGCCGCCCTCGAGGTCGCCGCCAGACACTCCTTCCGCCTGCTCCTTGGCTTGAGCAAGTTCGCCCAAGGCTCCACAAAGAGCGGCACTATCTCGCATTTCACTTAACATGTTGTAAGGAGCTGGCTTCGCCCCTTACCAAGTGACCGCACAAGAACACTTACCTTGCAACTCATCAAGTCGCTCGCTGACCAGCGTGATGTCCGTGATCCGCAACAGCGAAGTTGCCGCTTTAGTTCAGCAACTCCGTCGGTCCGGCTGGCCCTCGACAACCCGCCACCTGCATCGGCACGGCGGAAATTTAAACTGCGATTTTGATCCTCAGACGCCGTCGATTTCGACAACCTACCGAGTCTCGTGGGCTACTATCCATACAGGCGATTCTATATGCAAAACTGTTAAACGGTGTGTCATTTTTACGCATTTCAAACCCCGCCAAGAACTCCCGACGGACAGTAATTACCGGGCGGACGAAATCCTTTCAATCACCATGCTCATCAATGCGTGATCTTCTAAGATAGACGCTTCTCAAGCAGATCCTTCACCGACACCCGCTTGGCACCGAACTATCCGGCTTTGCCAAACCCGGGGCTCCTCCGTGATTTACACTTCAGTGCTCGTCCGCCTCTATCCGACGGCGCCCGGACGGAGGCATCTCGCTCTCCATCATCTCCGGACGAAGGTCCCCGTAAGACGAGCTCATTTATGAAGGACGGAGATCCGAACTACAAGGTAAAACTTTAGTTATCCTCGAAGCACAAATAGGGATGTCCCTTATTATAAAACTCCTTTCTTTCTACTTACGGCTCGTTGGAGGGCTGACTTTAAGGGAGATTGTGCGGCCGGGCCTCCCGGACGCAGGACCTCGGGCGAAGATTTCTTCCCCGCTTAGGGGCTTTTGCCCCGGTCCTCGGAGGCAGTCCTCTTCTCCCCTTGGAGGAGGGATTCTCGATCCCCTCTTTCAAAAGCCTCCTTGCGAGGCAAGAGCTTTCCCGCTTTCCCTTCGCCTTCCTCTCAAGGCGCAACCTCAAGCATCCGACCAGCACGGATCCCGCGCGGTCTCGGGAGGGGGCCGACACCATATCAATTTTGCTTCCGCTATCCACTCCTGTATAGAAGGAAGTTGGTCATAAGGCTAATCATCGAAAGGCAAACAAACGGTATGTCCAGATTCGAACTACTTACTTGAGTATCCGGCAATTGCAGCTTAGGCCAAGATCCTCGGTCAATTCCGGACGCACCTCTTGCGATCCAAGAATAATTTGTACATCTCCGTGGGTGTCATACCCATGAAGTGTTGAAGAACTGTGGGCCTCCGGATTGAACTCCCATAGCCGGAGAGGGCGGCGCTTGCAGGTATGGAGACGCCTAATCAACATAACCTCGCATCACCACCACCATATCGACCTCCCTCGCTTGGAGATCTCGAACCGGCCCGCAAGAGGGGCACGCCCTTTGACGGCCCCCGCTGATCCCTTGGTTAACCCACGACATCAACCATCGTGGAGGTCCCGCGCGAACAAGGGCGGCTTTGTCTGCGCGCCCCTGAACGGTAATATAGAACCACTCTTGCTGCCACGGGCCGAGCTCCTCTTGAAGGAGCCAGCGGGCCACGGGCATCGGCCCTCCTACTTATGGCCGCCTTCGCCACAATCCGCTTGACGCCCCGATCATCTTGGCGCCACATTGAAGGTCTTCACCACAGTCCGAAGCGAGGGGTGACGCGGAGGAAGGCTTCGCAGACGACAATAAATGCAGAAATATGGAGGATGGACTCCGGAGCCAAATCGTGGAATTCCAACCCATAGTAAAACATGAGCCCTCTCACAAAAGGATCCATCGGGAAGCCTAAACCCCGACGGAGGTGGGATAAAAAAACGACATACTCGCCGGGCTCGGGGGTGGGGATGGCCTGCCCTTCGGCAGTCAACCTGTGCGAAATCTCATAAGCCAGGTACTTGGCCTCCCGCAGCTTTAGCACGTCCTCCTCCGTGACGGAGGAGGGCATCCACCGGCCCTGGAGGTCGGAACCGGACATCGTTGAAAGTCAAGCGCCAATTTGGAGCTCTAGGTGCCGGAACTTGGAGCGGGGAGAGTATTCGATGAAGGATTGAAGAAAAGAAACGAGCCTTGGTCCCGTTATAAAGAGGGAGAATACCAAGAGCCGTCTCGGTGACCATTTGGGACTCGCCTTCGATAGAGGGGGCGTGGCGACGGGCGCGGTTGGGTTACCCACATCCGTATTAATGAGAATCCCAGATTAAGGGGGAACACGATCTCTGCTTCGACAAGACGTGCCAAGGAAACCGCTTCGCTAAATGCGCTGAGGTGGTAGAGTGAAAAAAGATTTAAATAATGGCTTGGTAGTGGCATGACGTCATGCCGCAGAAAACGTCAGCAGATTGAACTTGTGTATATATTATTCTCTACGGTGGAATGTGGAATTTATTTTGCGAGCCGGACACTATCCCGGTGTTCACAATCTTCTATCATTCGGAGGAGGAACCCGCCTTGCAATGCCAAGCAATATACGCTACCGGACTTATCGTCATTGAAGCCTGGTTCAGGGCCACCGAGGAGTCCCGGATTAGGGGTGTCCGGATAGCCGGACTACCATCATCACCGAACTATCATCACCGGACTATCATCATCGACGGACTCCAAGACTATGAAGATACAAGATTGAAGACTTCGCCCCGTGTCCGGATGGGACTTTCCTTGGCGTGGAAGGCAAGCTTGGCGATACGGATATGTAGATCTCCTACCATTGTAACCGACTCTATGTAACCCTAGCCCTCTCCGGTGTCTATATAAACCCGATGGCTCTAGTCCGTAGGACAACAACAACAACAACCCTTACAATCATACCATAGGCTAGCTTCTAGGGTTTAGCCTCCTTGATCTCGTGGTAGATCCACTCTTGTAAACATCCACAATATCAATATCAATCAAGCAGGACGTAGGGTTTTACCTCCATCAAGAGGGCCCGAACCTGGGTAAAACATCGTGTCTCTTGTCTCCGGTTACCATCCGCCTAGACGCACAGTTCGGGACCCCCTACCCGAGATCCGCCGGTTTTGACACCGACACTTACCATGTCCTCAATAAGTCCCTGGAGACGTGTAACATGGAGTTTGATGAGAATAACGGCTCGCAAGTGGAGCAAAGTGGTACTTGTGATGTAGGTGATGAAATTCCTCCCCAGGCCATAAGAAGTATGGGTGTTGGTTTTATCCTACCCATTGAGGAACCCCTTGTGGCCGAAGGAGAAGGACAATGTTCCACTCAAGTGGAACCATCATCAATCCAAGAACCACATGCTTCCGAGGAACAAAGTGAAGGCCCTCAACCTCATGAACAAGATCAACCTCAAGATGGTGGTGAACCACCAAGTGATGCCCAAGGTCAAGTTCTCTCCTCCGAGCATGTTCAAGGTCAAGAACAAGCTCAAGACGACGCTCAAGATGATCAGGTTTCCGCTCCTCAACTCACTCCTGAGGAGGAATTGGAGCGTCGTGCCGCCAAGATTTCTTCCAAGCTCTCTACCAAGGGTCATCTCATGACGAATGTGCTTGGAAGCATACTGTCGGTGTCAAAACCGGCGGATCTCGGGTAGGGGGTCCCGAACTATGCGTCTAGGCGGATGGTAACAGGAGACAAGGGACACGATGTTTTTACCCAGGTTCGGGCCCTCTCGATGGAGGTAAAATCCTACTCCTGCTTGATTAATATTGATGATATGGGTAGTACAAGAGTAGATCTACCACGAGATAAGAGAGGCTAAACCCTAGAAGCTAGCCTATGGTATGATTGTTGTTCGTCCTACGGACTAAAACCTCCGGTTTATATAGACACCAAGAGGGTTCGGTTACACAGTAGTCGGTTACAATGGTAGGAGATCTACATATCCAGACGCCAAGCTTGCCTTCCACGCCAAGGAAAGTCCCATCCGGACACGGACGAAGTCTTCAATCTTGTATCTTCATAGTCCAGAGTCCGCCAATGGTCATAGTCCGCCATCCGGACACCCCTAATCCAGACTCCTCAAGAGTCCCTGAACCAGGCTTCAATGACGACGAGTCCGGCGCAAGATATTGTCTTCGCATTGCAAGGCGGGTTCCTCCTTCAATACTTCATAGAAGATTTTGAACACAAGGATAGTTCCGCTCGCAAAATAAGTTCCACATACCACCGTAGAGAGAATAATATTTACACAAATTCAATCACGACGATTCCACAAAGATGACATCACACCACGGCGAAGCCTTTATTCGAATCGCTTTTACTGTCCCACCTCAGCGCGTTTAGCGAGGCGGTTTCCTTGGCACGTCTTGCCAAAGCAGAGATCGTGTCCCCTTATTCCAGGATTCTCATCAATACGGGCGTGGGTAACCCAACCGCGCCCGTTGGCACGTCTCCTCTATCGAAGGCGAGTCCCGAACGGTCATGGGGAGGACTCTTGGTATTCAACCTCTTTATAAAGAGACCAAGGCCCCGCTCCCTTTTCTCAATCTCAATCGAATCCGCCCCTCGCCTCGAGTTCCAACACCCAAAGCTCCAGATTCAGGTGCTTCGGACCTTTGATGATGTCCGGCTCCGACCTTCAAGGCTGGTGGATGCCTTCCTCCGTCACGGAAGAAGACGTCCTAAAGCTAAGAGATGCCTGTATCTAACCGCGAAATCAGATAGGCTGCCTGCCCAAGGGCAGGTTATTCCCACTCCCAAGCCCGTGAAAGCGTGGTGTTCGCCTCACTTCCTTCGGGGCTAGGCTTCCGACGGAACCCTTCGTGAGGGGGCTCATGTTTTATTACGGCTAGAATTTCACGACTTGGATCCGAGTCCATCCTCCACATCTCATCGCTCATCGTCAGATATCGAAGCCTTCCTCCGCATTACCCTCACTTGGATTGTGGCACAAGACCTTCAAGGTGGAGCGGAAGATGATCAAGGGCAACAAGCAGAAAAGCGGAGGGGCTGTTATAAGCAAGAATGCCGACGCTTCATGGCCCGAGGGATCTTTTCAAGAGGAGCAGTCTATGGCAACAAGAGTGGTTTTATATCACAGCCCTGTGGGCACCAAATGGGTGGCGCCACCTGCCTTTCGCTCGGGTCCTCCACCGCTGGCTGGCGCCATGGGTCAATAAAGGGCTTGACTGGGGCTGCCCAAGGACGTGCCCTTGTTGCGGGGCCGATTCGAGACCTCCTAGAGAGAGAGATCAATCTGTAGTAGTAGCACAGGTCATGCTGATTCGCCGCACCTGCCTCGCAAACGCCGCCTCCACCTGTGGAGTTCAATCCGAGGGACCACGAGCTCTCCAACATTTTATGGGCGCAACGCCCGTGGAGATGTACAAACTGTTCTTCGGAGCACAAGCAATGTGTCTGGACTTGACCGAGGACGCAGGTCTGAGCTGCAATCACCCGGATACTCAAGTAAGTAGTCCTATACCCGGACACGCTATCCGTATATTTATCATAAACTTGCCCTTAAAATAGATGTCCCTTAAACATGAGTGGATAGCGAAAGCAAAACTGATCAGGTGTCCGACCCCCCTCCCTGAGACCATGCCGGATCCCGTGTTAACCAAGATGCTGGAGGCTGCGCCTTTGGAAGAAGGCGAAGGGGGGAATAAGAAAGCTACAACCTCCGCGAAGGAGGTTATCAAGAAAGGAGGGATCAAGAATCCCTCCATCCAGGGGGAGAAGAGGGCCGCCTTTGAAGATCCGGAGATCAAGGCCTCAAAGCGGGGGAAGAAATCTTCGCCAGAGGGTCCTACGCTGGGAGATGCCCCGGCCGCACTATTTCCCCAAGGAGATTAGCCCTCCAGCGAGCCGTAAGTAGAGAGGGGAGTTTTTAAAATAAGAGACATCCCTGTTTTATTTCTAAAGATGACCGAAATTTTACCTTGTAGTTCGGATCTCAGCCCTTCTCAGCAGAGCTCCTCTTCAGGGGATCTTCGTCCGGAGATGATGGAGAGCAGAACGCCTCCCCTGCCGTACCGCGGGCGATCCTGAGGTGTCATCGCGGAGGGTTTCTCCAAATCCGGCAGGGGCGGAGAGCGGTCGTAGGGCCCCCCAAAGCCCTTCGTGTCCGGCCTTCGAAAAAGGCCATCAGACGAGCCCGACACCGCCTGGTGCACGGTCGGAGGAGTTGAAGGATCTGCTCGGGCGAGTGTCTATCTCAGAGGATCACCATGCATTGATGGGTACGGCGATTGAAAAAATTTCGTCCGCGAAGAGCGGGTTGTACGAGGCCGCCAGGAGTTTACTGACGGGTTTTGAGGTACGTGCAATGATGTACCTTTTGATGGTTCCGCATATATAAGATGCGCCCTGTGTAGATAGTAGCCCCTGAGACTCGGTGTGTTGTCAAAAGTGACAGCGCACCGAGGATCATAATCCCAGGTATAATATGTTGCCCTTCCTATGTAGGTGGCGAAGCGTCCGGTGGCTAGCCGGACTGATGAATTTGCCGAACTAAAGCGGCAACTTGACGTGGCGGATGCCGACATCGCGCTTGTCAATAAGCGGCTTGACGAGTCACAAGGTATGCAGTTTCTCCACGGACACCTGGTAAGGGAGCTTGATGCCCGTGCCTTACAACATGTAGGCTTGATGCAGATGGTGCCGCTGCCGTGGAGAACCTGCGGGCAGAACTTGCCCGAGCCAAGGGGCAGGCCAGAAAAAGTGATGCGGCTACCTTAAAGGCGGCCGAAAGCTAAAAGCCGAATAGGCTGCTCACTGCCGAAGCAAGAAGGAAATGGCCGAGATGGCCGTGAAATTGAAGAATGCTACCGACCGCTCCGAGCTTCTTGAAAAAGAAGGTCGAGCGGAGCAAGAGGACCTGAAGAAGGCCACCACCGAGGCTAAGGATGCTCGCTCTGCGATGAGAGCTATGAAGGAGGAGCTACGTCAGCCGAGATATCATGGCTAGAAAGCCCTTTCGCCATGGAGGAAGTTCACGGATCCTAAATATGCTCGGTTGGACCGGCTGTGGAGTGTGGAGGATGCTTATCCGACTTGGCGGCGAAAGTGTCGCGGACGCGCCGAACACTTCCAAGATCAAAAGGATCACGAGATGGAAGAGCTTTTTTGGTCGCAGGTCCGTAATCCAGAGCGTCCACTTCCATTAACCGATCGCTTGGCCGAATGGGCGGAGCTGAATAGGTTGTCCGGACTTGCCATGAAGGATGTCGTGACTCATTTGTGGCCGAAAAGGCCCGAGCCGAAGAGTTATTTTGGCTTGGTGCAGCAGCCTTGGTGCGGTGCCGCATATCAAAGCAATGAGGCGGTCAACATGCATAGAGGGTGCGGATGGCTCTTGCCCGTGTCAAGACATACCGGGCGGAGATGAAGGCCACCGATGTTGCATCCCAAGATTCGGACGGAAGCCGAGTACCTATCGAGCACTATTTTCGTGAAGTTCTCGCAGGCGCTGCTTAATAGAGACGCAGTGCTCAAGGATATTATGTTCAATAACATGTATTATTGTGAAACAATGTTTCATGGAATAAAATCTTTTTATACTTGTGCCTTCAAGAATTAAAATACCTCCTATGCGGCTGTTAATGTATATGTGTATAACCTGAAAGATGGCAGTCTTTGGTTTCAGCCCCACGCATATAATGCGGGGTGTTTGCAGAAAAGCGATTTTCACACTTGATCCAACGCCTTGGTCCAAAAAGGAGGTGATAGCGCAACAAACTAGGCAACCGGACTATAATGCTTTATCACTTTCACTTAGCCATAGGAGTTCGACGATGGGGCTACTATATAGCCCCTAGGGGCACCGCGCCACCCAATTGGGCGCCAGATGTGCCTCGACCGAAACGCCCTTCGTCAATGCGGAGGAATTCTAAAGATTCCGCGGGTCATCGAGTGGTTGACCAGTCTCACGCTATATCATGACAGTCAGTTTTGGCCGCTTTCATCGAGGTGCTCTTTGGCGAACCGGGCACAATCGCAGTAGTTCTCCTGGTGCCGCATTACCCGATAGAGCGGAACGTAAGGCAGCAAAACACAGGAGCCGGGCAAACCCAACATTTGACCAAAGACATGATTCGGAGCTGATGCATATAAGGCCTAACTCGAGACGCCGAACACTCCCTAAGGTATTCGGTCTTTATGAAAACGGGCCGAACAACGCCCTTGGTAATAAGCCCCTCGTGTCCAGGTACGCGCAAAATTCTGACGTGGCCTATGCCAAAACGCCAGCCTCCTCCTCGGTTATAGCAAGAAACCGGGGGATGTGTATCAACAAGAGACAGTAAAAAAGGTTTACGCAGGGTCTTAATCTGAAAAGAATCCTTGCAACGGGTCCCTGCTGCACGTCTGCGCCTGTGTATCCGTTGTGCCGTATCTTGGAGAGGTGTAGCACGGTGTTCATCTGTAAAAGAGGGGAACTTAGTTGAAAAAGATCGTGCGAAAATGTATGTTATATTAAATAAATAAAGTACAATCCAAAAAATGAATAAAATTGAGCTTTATTGTCTCTTGTTGTACATGCGCGGAGCCCCTTGTACAGGGGTATGCATCCAGCAAGCCCTTGTATGTTTACACCGGACTCGTCCAGCCATGTCCGGGGTCTGAAAGACCTGTCTAAGTGCTTTTATTGGTGAAGCCGGTTTATTGTGTGGCTGTCAAGGCAACCGCATGATTTTCCGGACTCGAGGAACCCTCAATGTTTCCCTCTAACAAGATGACGCCGCGTGGACCGGGCATTTTAAGTGTAAGAGATGCATAATGCGGTATTGCGTTAAAGCGGGCGAAAGCTTCACGCCCCAGTAGTGCTTGATAGCTACTGTCGAATGGGGCGATGTGGAAGGTTAACTTTTCGCAGCAGAAGTTGTCGGATGAGCCGAACACAACTTCTAGCAGAAGGGAGCCCGTACAATGGGCATACGGGCCTGTCGTTACCCATTTGAAGGAGGTGTTGCTATGGCGAAATTCGGTTGGGTCTATCCCCATTTTGTGGATTGCGTCCTGATATAGCAGATTTAGATCACTGCCGCCATCCATTAGGACTTGTGTAAATTGGAGTCCGCCAATTATCGGATCTAATATCAAAGCAGTCTGACCTACATTCCGTATACTTCTAGAGTAATCCTGATGGTCGAAGGTGATTGGTTTTAACAACCAGTGGCGGGACTCCTTTGGGACAGGCCGTATGGCGCGTACCTCTATGGGCGCCGCTCTATTTTTCCCTTTTGTCACATGGAATGAGTTTACTGTTTTGATTTCTTGTGGGAAATTCTTTTGTTTTCCGGTGCTCTGCTCGTGGGGTTCGTCATCGTCCTCGCTTGGTGTGTCCAGCCCCTTGTGTTCGGCATTGAGTTTGCCGGACTGCTTGAAGACCCAACAATCTATGTGGGTATGGTTTGCAGGCTTCCCGAGAGTACTGTGGATTTGGCATATCTTGTCCAAGATTTTGTTTAAGTTAGATAGCTCGTCCCTGTTATCCTTAAGGGGCAGCTTTTTATGATTCTGCCGAGAGCTTTTGAATACGGCGTTGACTGTCGTGCTCTTCGGGCTGTTTCCCTTGGTCCGACACTGGTCCTTGCTACGTCGTGGTTTCCCGTTTCCATCCCTGACTTCGGATGTACTTGGGTCGCTAGTACTGCATCTTGCCAGCTAGCTATCCTCTCCCGCGCAAAAGCGGGTCATGAGGCTTGTTTTTTTTTGACCTGAAACTGTAGGGCTTTGGCCCCACAACAATTTTATTACTCCAAACAAAATACATATGTGCAGTAATTTACAAGGTCAGGGAGACCCAAAAAGAGAAAAGGCAAGATGAAAAAACTAACCTCAAGGAGGCAAAAAAGAGATCCATCTAATCAGATCATCTTTGAATTTAGGTTTAATCCTATGAACTAAAAGAGAAACATCCAAGATAAAAGAAGCTCTCCACCTAAGGAGGCAAAAATACATATGAGGCTTGTTAATGCGGCCATTGTTCTTGGCTTTTCTTGGCCGAGGTGTCTGGCGAGCCATTCGTCTCGGACGTTGTGTTTGAAAGCTGCTAAGGCTTCGGCGTCCGGACAATCGACTATTTGGTTCTTTTTAGTAAGGAATCTGTTCCAGAATTTTCGGGCCGACTCTCCGGATTGTTGGGTTATGTGACTTAAATAAATCAGATCCGGAGGTCGGACATAGGTCCCTTGAAAATTTGCCGAAAAGCATCCTCGAGCTCTTCCCAATTTCCAATGGTGTTTTTGGGAGGCTTTTAAGCCAATGCCGGGCTGGCCTGCTGAGCTTGAGGGGTAAGTATTTTATGGCATGGAGGTCATCTCCTCTAGCCATGTGTATGTGGAGGATGTAATCCTCAATCCGCATCTGTGGTCTCGTTGTTCGTCAGATGCCTCTATGTTTACGGGCTTGAATCGCTGAAATTATAATCCAAGACCTCATCGGTGAAACATAGGGGTGTGCGGCACCCTATATTTAGGTGTACCGTGATGTTCGGATACTTGATGTGTTGCGTTGCTTACTAGAGCTTGCTTTCTTGGCCCGTAGATAGATCTAAGCGGGCCATCTTTTGATGAGAATCCTTATGCGGATCGCGTGTCGACTTGTGTGCGGCGCCGTTTGTCATCTATGTTTGCCATGGGGTCGTCTATCCGACCGGGCCTCCTTGTTCTTTGATTGCGGGGTTTCTACGGCCTCCTCATCAAATTCGGGCAGTAGTTTTCGCTTTGGGTAGCTCTTTGTTCATTGTATGCGCCGATTTGTCTCATGTGTTGAGTACTTTGCTCCATATGATTCTCGAGTGCATCTTCCGCTGTTTTGAGCTGCTTCGCTTTTTCAGCTACGGCAAGATGGCGGCGAGCCTTTTGTGGAGGTTCTTCTGCTCAAAGAACTTGTCCGCATGAGATCGTCCGGACAGTTATCTTCGCCGGGGACGGGTTGTTTATCCAGGTTGTCCTGTTTGGACGGTTGCTCGATAGTATGTTCGTCGTCCACCGGTTCGCCCTGCTCCATGGCTGGGTCTGTATGGCTGTTGTCTTTGTCGAGGCGGGACTTTGAGCGGCGCTTACGTTGCCATTTTGACTGCTTTTCGAGGGAATGATCCTTCGTAGCGTCCCGTTGTTCCTCGTCGTCGCTTCCTTTAGGTGTATCCACCATGTATACATCGTGAGATGAGGTGGTTCTCCAGTGCCCTATAGGTGCTGGTTCATGTTCCTCTCCTACATCGTCATCCATACCGTTGATGTCCTCGGAGTCGAAGTCGAGCATGTCGGTTAAATCATCGACAGTGGCTACGAAGTGGGTGGGCATTGAATTTCTTCGTCATCCGCGTCCCAACCTTGCTGACCGTAGTCCGGCCAGGGCTCTCCTGATAAAGAGAGAGACTTTAGTGAATTCAGGATGTCGCCAAAGGGCGAGTGCTGAAAGATGTCCGCGGCAGTGAACTCCATGATCGGCGCCCACTCGGATTTGATTGGCAGGGGCGCGGAAGGTTCGGGGTCCGGGGAGGAGTCCGGTGCCTTGGAGTCGTGAGCTTCGCGAAGGACATGGTAGGTGTACGGCTCAACCGCCATAGAGATCGCAGCCCCCGAGGCGGTGTTCAGCCACCCGTCCTCGATCGGCGCCGTCGGCTCCGAGCTAAGGTTCGGAGCGGACACTGGTGCGGCCTCCAGGACACTGTTCGGCGGTAGAGCTATATCATGCCCTCGTGTGAGTGTGGTGTGGCGCTTTGGCTGTGGCTCGAACCCGTCAAGATCAAGTCTCCGCGACGCCACCGTAGTTCAAACTCCAAATCTGACCGATGGCGGGCGAAGCTTTCAATCTGCTCCAGATGGCTGCTTAATTGGCCCGCAAAGGCAAATCCGCCGAATACGAAGATCCGTACGGGGAGAAAAGTCTCACCCTGGACCGCATCGTCGTTGACGATCAGAGGAGCCATCGGGCCTAAGGATGGTGAGGGAGTCCCGGATTAGGGGGTGTCCGGATAGCCGGACACCATCATCAGCCGAACTATCATCAGCCGGACTATCATCATCGACCGGACTCCAAGACTATGAAGATACAAGATTGAATACTTCGCCCCGTGTCCGGATGGGACTTTCCTTGGCGTGGAAGGCAAGCTTGGACATGATATGTAGATCTCCTACCATTGTAACCGACTCTATGTAACCCTAGCCCTCTCCGGTGTCTATATAAACCGGATGGCTCTAGTCCGTAGGACACAACAACGACAACCCTTACAATCATACCATAGGCTAGCTTCTAGGGTTTAGCCTCCTTGATCTCGTGGTAGATCCACTCTTGTAAACATCCACAATATCAATATCAATCAAGCAGGACGTAGGGTTTTACCTCCATCAAGAGGGCCCGAACCTGGGTAAAACATCGTGTCCCTTGTCTCCTGTTACCATCCGCCTAGACGCATAGTTCGGGACCCCCTACCCGAGATCCGCCGGTTTTGACACCGACATTGGTGCTTTCATTGAGAGTTCCTCTGTGTCGTCACCGATAGGCTCGATGGCCTCTTCAATCTACAACGACGCAGTCCTGGGTGAGACTTTTCTCCCCGGACAGGTCTTCGTATTCGGCGGCTTCGCACTGCGGGCCAACTCACTTGGCCATCTGGAGCAGATCAAAAGCTACGCCCTTGGCCGTCAGGTCAGGTTTGGAAGCCTAAACTTCACGGCCGATATCCGCGGGGACTTGATCTTCGATGGATCTGAGCCACAACCGAGCGTGCCGTGCTGTCACGATGGGCATGATATAACTCGCCGCCAGACAAAGACCTTGAGGTCAAGACACTAATCCGCCCGACCCATAGTCCGGAGCCGATCGCCGGATCGAGGACGGATGGCTGGACACCGCCCGAGCTGCAACTTCTACGGCGGTGGAGCTAACACTTACCTTGTCCCGCATAAAGCTCATGACTCGAGGTGCCGGACTCTCTGCCGGACTCAACCTCTGCGCCCCGCCACCGAATCCGATTGGCGCCGATCATGGAATTCACCGCTGCGGACATCTTTCAAAGACTCGCCTTCGGTGATATCAGAATTCATCAAGCATCTCTCGCTATCCGGAGAGCCTGGCCGAACCACGGCCGGATGGTTGGGACACGGACGACGAAGAAATTCAGAGACCACCCACCACCCACTTCAGAGCCACCGCCGACGATTTAACCGACGATCGACCACGACCAAGACATCGACGGTATGGACGACGATGCCGGAGACTACTAAGAACCAGTGCTTCTCTCGGACACCGGAAGACCACCTCGTCATACGACATATACATGGTGGACACCCCAAAAGATGGGGACGACGAAGAAGCAACGGAGGCCGATTCCTTAAAGAACAGCCCAAGCGCCGACGCGTCGGGCGCCGCTTAAATCCCGCCACGGCAAGAATGGAGATTCCGCACAGAGATAATAACACCCCGTAAAGTGTCAAGACAACCCCTCTAGCACGATCCGGCAGGAGGAGGCGTAGCAAGCCCTCACGAGAGGGCGGCAGATTTAAGAGGTCGAGGATGACAATTACCTACCTCCCTCCGAGACGAGGCAAGCCTCGACGATTTATTTAATTCATCGTGCACGAGGATCCCGTCGAACAAGAGCGTTTGACGGCGCGGGCTAATGGCCACGGCAAACAGCCTAAAGAAAAAGCAGCAATAGCTTCAAGCTGATCAAGACCTCATGGCCGACAGATGGACCGAGGTCCTCGCGTCAAGAGTATGAATGCCCTCTCAAAAGTTACCTAAAACGCAAGTTGCTCCCCGACTAGAGGAGGAAGCGTATAAACCTGCATCACCAGGCGCTGTACGGCAGACCGACCACCTCGTGGTCGCGGCAGAGAGGCGTGCAAGCCCTCCACCAAAACCGCACCCGGCATCGCTCAAAAGCATGAAGCTACGGGGAACGCGCGGACTTGCGGGATATATTGAGGACAAGGCAAGACAATCCAGATCTATCTATGGATCACGCGAAGCGCCTCAAGACCCACGATTTAATACCGTCGCGCCGGATACAACTACTCGACCGGGCCGAATACAGCAGATAACGCCTCTCGAGCTACGCCGCGATATTGCTTAATACTGAGGCGCCAAGACACCCACTATGCTTCACCGACGAAGTAATGGATCATCAAATCCTCAAGGGTTTAAACCCATTAATATCGAATCCTACGATGGCACAACAGACCCCGCGGTTTGGATTGAGGATTATCTCCTCCATATACATATGGCCCATGGCGACGCATCTTCACGCCATCAAATATCTCCGCTCAAGCTTAAAGGACCAGCTCGGCATTGGCTTAACAGCCTGCCCGCAGAGTCAATTGATTTGGGAAGACCGGAAGCCGCATTCCTCGACAACTTCTGTGGCACGTATGTGCTACCACCGGACGCAGATGACCTAAGCCACATAATCCAGCAGCCGCATTTAATCGGCGAGCAATTCGACACGGTTCTTAACAAAGAAAAATCAAATCGCCGACCGTCCGGATGCGAGGCACTCGCTGCCTTCAAACATAACATCCGCGACGAGTGGCTGGCCGGCACCTAGGACAGAGAAGCGAAATCCATGGCAGCCCTCACATCACTCATGACCCGCTTCAGGCGGAAGAGGATAGCTGGCTGGCTCGCAGCAACAACCTCAAAGAAAAACGCTGGCAGTCCGGATACCAAGGACCGCAATGGCAGGTTGCGCCGAAACAAAACAAACGCCGCATTAACGGCGACATCAATGAGGATACGGCAATCAACGCCAGATTCGAGGCTCCAAGCCCGGTCAACGGAAGAAGCCATTCACAAGAACCACTCCGGCCCGCCCAATTTGGACCGAATACTCGACCGCTCTGTCAAATACATGGAACCCCGAAAAGCCAGCTAACCACACCAACAGAGATTGTTGGGTATTCAAGCAGCAGGCAAATTAATCGCGGAAAACAGTGACAAGGGGCTACACAGCGATGACGAGGAAGAGACCCGACCGCCGAACAACAGAGGACAAAAGGGATTCCCCCCTCAAGTTCGGACGGTAAACATGATATACGCAACGCATATTCCCAAGAGGGAGCGGAAGCGCACTAAGGGACGATACGCCGATGGAGCCGTCGCCCCAAAATTCAACCCATGGTCCTCTTGCCCGATCACTTTCGATTGAAGAGACCATCCGACCAAGATCCGCCATGGCGGATTCGCCGCATTGGTTTTAGACCCAATCGCCGATGGATTTCACCTCACGAGTCCCGATGGACGGCGGCAGAGTCTGAACCTGCTTTATCAGATACAGTGCTCAAGATGGGCATAGACCCTTCAAGGATTAAACCTACAAAGACAACCTTCAAAGGCGCCATACCGGTGTCGAGGCCGGTTGTGCGAGCTCGATTACATCGAAGTGGTCTTGGATCCCGGATAATTTCGAGCGAGGAGTTAATCTTCGACATAGTCCCGCTCCAGCGGCTATCACGCTCTGCTCGGACGAACCGCTTCGCAAAATTCAACGCGTGCCGCATTATGCATACCTTAAGCTCAAGATGCCAGCCCTCGTGGAGTCATCACGGTCAATGGAAACACGGAACGCCCTCCGAACGGAGGAACATACAGCGCGCTCGCGCGAAATACAGAGCAGCCTTTTAAGGCATTTTCGAGTCCGCCGTTAAACGACCGGACACGCCAAACGCGCCCGAGCAACATCAACCAAGACCATCCGCACGCCCGAGAACGCGCGTAGCAATGCGGCCTCAACCCCAGCCCTCGCAAAATTGTAAGACAAACTCTCACAGACATAATTACGCCTGGAGATACCATGGGCATAGGGGAAAGGCACAACCACAACAGACCAGTGCGGTTCGCCACACGGGGCTCCCAAGTGTGTCGCTTTTTCTTTTATTTTCTCTTTTTATACAGAACTCGTCCGTGGCGAACCTGTCGAACTCATGATGCAACAACCAGGGAAGGACAAAGGCGCATTTAACACTCAGCGGTCTCCATCACGAGCATTAAATTTGTTAAATACAACATTCCGCTGCCTACCCTCGAGGGAGACGCCTTTCATTAAATCCAATCCCTTGCTTTCCGCACTATTTGTATCATTCCGCACTCATAGCATATCTTCTCGAATAAAATGCAGCACTTTTTGCCCATAATTGCATTTATATATATATATATATATATATATATATATATATATATATATATATATATATATATATATATATGTTCATTTACCACATGTTGCAACTGTACATTTTGGTACGGCCAAATACACCAGGGCTTATGTTCTCTCAGATTATGGTGTGATAAAGTCCGAACACTTTCACAAGTGCGGCACCCGAACTTATAGCATTATATGAATCGGCTCCAATCATGTCTTGGGTCAATAGTTGGGTTTGCCGGCTCCCATGTTTGGCACCTTACGCCCGTTCTATCGGCTAAGGTAGCACTGGAGAACCATCTGCGATTGCGCCCGGTTGAGCCGGTTAACGCCTCGGAGAAAGCTAAACTGACTGTCATGATAAGGCGAGACTGGTCGCTGTTCGAGAGGTCCTTTCGGTCCTTAAAGACCACGCCGCTTCGAGCGAAGTTCGGATAATGTCCGACGAAGGCGTGGATAGCGCCCTAATTCGGTCCTCCGAATACTAGGGGCTTCACCAAATTTAAAATTATAGAATTCTATGGCTAAGTGAGAGTGTTCAAGCACTATAAGTCCGGTTGCCTTGTTCGTTGTGTTGAGCGCCCCCTAGATGGACCCAAAATGGGAACTAGAGTGCTCAAGTTTATCCCGAACACCCCAAAGACTGTGGCATGGGGGCTGAAGCCGACGACTTGCCATCTCCAGATTTAATAAACGGCCGCATGAAGGTAATATATTAAATTAACAAGCGTTGCTTAGCGATATGAACAAAGTTTTCAGCGCATGTGATAACACATTGCTAATTTACTCAATAATTACATCCTGGGGCACTCATCCGCAATCTTGCGGGCACCCTTCAGACAGTCTTATAGTACATTTTGGGCGACGATATTCCTTGCCGCTGGTGGCGCGTCGCTGATTAGCTTCTCCGCATCCAGCTTGCCCCAATGCACCTTTTGCGCGGGCAAGGGCCCGACGAGCACCTTCAATACAAAGCGGAGCGCTTGATAACCTCCACCCGAGGCACGATCCACCAACCGTCGTGACGAGGTCAAGTAGCTCCTGTGCATGGCCTCCCTAGGCCACACTGGACTATGAGGCCCTTCATGGCCTGCTCGCCACCTTAGGAGCTCGACCAGCTGCTTCACTGGTCGCTAGGGGCACCGGATGGCCAGCCTCAAAGATATCGAGACCGAAGACCTTCTCCGCTGGGCTCCCTCCTCGGCTCGGTAGAATGCGGCGGCATCGAGACACGCCATGAGGCAGATCTGCAACGCCTCGAAAGCTCCGAATTCGGGTAAGTAACACGTAATTTACATTCACATGCTTGCTTTGCATGAAAAATGCCTTACCCACCACTATCTTCCTCACCAACTCAATCTCTCAAGGGACTTATGGGCATCGGCCTTGGCAGTTTTGGCACTTCCGAGGCGAGGCAAGCTCGGACTCGAGTCTTTGAGTCACGCCCAAACTCTCATGCTTTTCCATGAGAGCACGGAGCTCTTGCTGAACCACCACCACCGCGCCTCCTGTTTTTCTCGCTCTGCCTGTTCCGTGGCTGCATTATGCTCGTCATGACACGGCCTCCTTCTGTGGTCGCCACCTCGCTCGTGGCCCCGCAGTACCCATGTTATCCTTGTTGTTTTTGTTGCAACCTAAATCCTTTTCTCAGAAGGTACAAGTTCAAAGTGGTGTTACTCACCTTCTTTGTCCCGAGCTGCTTCTGGCGTGGCGAGCTCTTGCTCGGACCGCCGAGCTCTCGCTTCAAAGCACCGACCTCCTTGATCGGTCTGGCAGAGGTCGAGAGCGCAGCCTGCAACCCATATTGACATAATTTTTAGCAACCTGCGTGATATCTTCTTTTTTTTCAGATCCTCGGTCCGCTTTTCTTCCGAACACCGAACCGAGCATCGAGGGCTACTGTCTATGCGGTATTACATTGCATATTTTTAACTTCTTACCTCAAAGCACGATAGAAGGCTATGCGCAGCTTCAGTCAGCCCTCTTAGCAAGCTGCACTTTCGAATCACCGCACTCATAATAGTGCGGTGTTCTTCTCGATGGAAGCGCTCTGCAGCGCCCAACAAATTGCCCGCGCCTCGGTTGGACGGAAGCCGCCGGCGCCACGGTCTTGCCCTTCATTGAAGGGCCGTCGGCGGACCCGGAACCACTGCGGTTTCGATATGGAGTCGGCGCAAAGTCCGGAAGACGCCTTTGTGGCGCCCGAGCCTCCCGATGGGTCCTTCTGGGATCCCACCTCGGCGCCCTCGATGTCGCGAGGGTGGAGGCGGTCGGGATGGAGTCTACATCCGACGGAGCCAACGACCCTTCGATGAAGCGGGAGATCATCACCGGCGGACTACAGGCAGCATGCGGCATCGAATGACACTATGTGACGCAGAAAAGAAATTATAAATCATTCAGGAACCGGATACTTATGATCTCGCCGGAGGCTGGCCCTTGAAGGCCATTCTTCCTCGCCAACATTGATGTTGGCAGAGCTGTCCGGGAATAGTCCTTCCCTCTTGACCCTTCGCCCCCCTGCTGGGGAAGCCTTCCTCTTCCTCTCTCCTCCTCCGGAGAGAGTCCTCTTCTCCTCCTCGTTTTGGGAAGGAGTCCGCCCGAGTCGTCGGACACCTGAAAACGGAACTCTTTCGAGCACCCGTGGCCTCCTTCTTGGTTTTCTTCTCCGCACCACGTGCGGTGCGGAACCAGCAGCCTCGCTAGACAGGCGTCTCATCGGATTTTTCGGCATAGGAGCCGGGCAGATAATCTGCTCCGCCTTCCTCGTCGATCTGTCAAAGGAAAAGGGGAAATTAAAACCGCATAGAGTCAAACTATGAAAAGCAAGTGTCCCGTAAAGGGGTAGAATCACTTACCTCGTCGGCTTGGCGCTGCGAGCGAAATCTGCGATCTTCAGTCGCGGATGCGGGGGCTTCGGCGCCATTGAACAGCACCCTCCAGGCGCCTTCGTACGTCGTGTCGTAGAGCGCGCTCAGCGCCGGGTGCTGTTCCGGATTGAACTCCCACAGGTTGAATGCCCGCTCTTTGCATGGGAGAATCCGGCGGACGAGCACGACTTGGACCACGTTAACCAGCCTGAGCTTCTTCACCAGCTTCTAGATACAGGCTTGGAGTCCCGTCTGCTCCTCCGAACTACCCCATAGCAAGCCCTTCTCTTTCCAGGAGGTGAGCTGCGTGGGGATACCAGATCTGAACTCGGGGGCCGCCGCCCATGTAGGGTCACGCGGCTCGATGATATAGAACCATCCCGATTGCCACCCCTTGACGGATTCCACGAAGGCCCCTTCGAACCAAAGGACGTTGGGCATCTTGCCCAACATGGCGCCCAAGACTCGCTTGAGTGCCCTTCACTACCTTCGCTTGACATTGAAGGTCTTGAGCCAAGTCAAGTGGGGCTGGATGCAGAGGAAGGCCTCTTTACCACGATAAACGCCGAGATGTTGAGGATGAAGTTGGCGCCAGATCATGGAAATGCAGGCCGTAGTAGAACATGAGCCCCGGACAAAGGGGTGAAGTGGAAAGCCCAGTCCGCGGAGGAAGTGGGGAAGGAAAACGACCCTCTCATGGGGCAGGGGTGGGGATGAGCTGCCCTCGTCGGGCAGCCGGTGCGCTGATGTCGCCAGAGAGGCATCCGGCGCCGTGCAGTTTGGCGATGTGCTCCTCCTTAACGGTGGAGGCCAACCATTTACCTCCCGCTCCAGACATGGTCGGAGAAGGTTGAGACGAGATGCGCGAACTTGGGCGCTGGAGCTCGAAAAGCGGAGATGGATGAGCAAAGGAGGAAGAAGGCGAGGTGAAAAGGTGAATCCTTATCCCTTATATAGGCGGAAGCCTTTCGCGCCCCCACCTGCCGGTAAAACTCGCTTATCCCCAAGCGCCACCATCAATGGCGCGTTGGGTTACCCACGTCCGTATTGATGAGAATCCCGGATTAAGGGAAACACGATCTCCGCTTCGACAAGATGTGCCAAGAAACCGCTTCGCTAAATGCGCTGAGGTGGTAAAGTAAAAACAATTCAAGTAATGGCTTGGTAGTGGTGTGACGTCATGCCACAAAAACGCCAGCAGATTGAACTTGTGTATATATTATTCTCTCTACGGTGGAATGTGGAATTTATTTTGCGAGCGGACACTATCCTGGTGTTCACAATCTTCTATCATTCGAGGAGGAACCCGCCTTGCAATGCCAAGCAATATACGCGCCGGACTTATCGTCATTGAAGCCTGGTTCAGGGGCTACTGAGGGAGTCCCGGATTAGGGGGTGTCCGGATAGCCGGACACAATCATCAGCCGAACTATCATCAGCCGGACTATCATCATCGACCGACTCCAAGACTATGAAGATACAAGATTGAAGACTTAGCCCGTGTCGGATGGGACTTTCCTTGGCGTGGAAGGCAAGCTTGGCGATACGGATATGTAGATCTCCTACCATTGTAACCGACTCTATGTAACCCTAGCCCTCTCCGGTGTCTATATAAACCGGATGGCTCTAGTCCGTAGGACACAACAACGACAACCCTTACAATCATACCATAGGCTAGCTTCTAGGGTTTAGCCTCCTTGATCTCGTGGTAGATCCACTCTTGTAAACATCCACAATATCAATATCAATCAAATGAGGTTTTACCTCCATCAAGAGGGCCCGAACACAGGAAAACATCGTGTCCCTTGTCTCTGTTACCATCCTCCTAGGCGCTTGATTGGGACCCCCTACCGAGATCCGCGGTTTGACACCGATGATGGCGACAGAGGAACTCTCAATGAAAGCACCAATGTCGGTGTCAAAACCGCGGATCTCGGTAGGGGGTCCCGAACTGTGCGCCTAGGCGGATGGTAACAGGAGACAAGGGTCACGATGTTTTACCTGTGTTCGCCCTCTCGATGGAGGTAAAACCTACCCCGCTTGATTAATATTGATGATATGGGTAGTACAAGAGTAGATCTACCACGAGATCAGAGAGGTTAAACCCTAGAAGCTAGCCTATGGTATGATTGTTGTTCATCCTACGGACTAAAACCCTCCGGTTTATATAGACACCGAAGAGGGTTAGGGTTACACAGAGTCGGTTACAATGGTAGGAGATCTACATATCCGTATTGCCAAGCTTGCCTTCCACACCAAGGAAAGTCCCATCCGGACACGGGACGAACTCTTCAATCTTCTATCTTAATAGTCCAGGAGTCCGTCCAATGGTCATAGTCCGGCCATCCGGACACCCCCTAATCCAGGACTCCCTCACATACGAAAGGGGGTAGGCACTCGTAGACAATTGGCAAACTATTGTGAACATCACGCGTTTGTCTCTTGTGTTGAACCCCAAAAGGTCTATGAGGCGCTCGAAGATCCGGATTGGCTTAATGCCATGCATGAATGATACGTATCCAACGTATCTATAATTTTTTATTGCTCCATGCTATATTATCTACTGTTTTGGACCATATTGGGCTTTATTTTCCACGTTTATATTACTTTTGGGACTAACCTATTAATTGGAGGCCCAGCCCATAATTGTTGTTTTTGCCTATTTCAGAGTTTCGAAGAAACGGAATATCAAACGGAGTCCAAACGGAATGAAACCTTCGGGAACACGATTTTCTCACCGAACATGATCCAGGAGACTTGGACCCCCCGTCAAGAAAGCCAAGAGGTGGCCATGAGGGTGGGGTGCGCGCCCTACCCCCCAGGGCGAGCCCCTGCCTCGTGGGCCCCCCGTTACTTCACCGACGTACTCCTTCCTCCTATATATACCTATGTACCCACGAACGATCAGATACGGAGCCAAAAACCTAATTCCACCTCCGCAACTTTCTGTATCCACGAGATCCCATCTTGGGGCCTGTTCCGGAGCTCCGCTGGAAGGGGAATCCACCATGGAGGGCTTCTACATCATCACAGCCTCTCCGATGAAGTGTGAGTAGTTTACCTCAGACCTTCGGGTCCATAGTTAGTAGCTAGATGGCTTCTTCTCTCTTTTTGGATCTCAATACAATGTTCTCCCCCTCTCTCGTGGAGATCTATTCGATGTAATCTTCTTTTTGCGGTGTGTTTGTTGAGACCGATGAATTGTGGGTTTATGATCAAGATTATCTATGAGAAATATTTGAATCCTTTCTGAATTCTTTTACGTATGATTGTTTATCTTTGCAAGTCTCTTCGAATTACCCGTTTGGTTTGACCAACTAGATTGGTAGTTCTTGCAATGGGAGAAGTGCTTAGCTTTGGGTTCAATCTTGCGGTGTCCTTTCCCAATGACAAAAGGGGCAGCAAGGCACACATTTTATTGTTGCCATCGAGGATAACAAGATGGGGTTTTTATCATATTGCACGAATTTATCCCTCTACATCATGTCATCTTGCTTAAGGCGTTACTCTGTTTTCATTAACTTAATAATCTAGATGCATGCTGGATAGAGGTCGATGAGTGGAGTAATAGTAGTAGATGCATCGAGCGAGAGTCGGTCTACTTGTCTCGGACGTGATGCCTATATACATGATCATACCTAGATACTCTCTAACTATGCTCGATTCATCAATTGCTCAACATAATTCGTTCACCACCGTAAAATACTTATGCTCTTGAGAGAAGCCACTAGTGAAATCTATGGCCCTCGGGTCTATTCTCTATCGTATTAATCTTCCATCACTTTATTATTGCTTAGCTTTTTTACTTTGCATTTTATTTTACCTTGCATCTTTATACCAAAAATATTATCTATCATCTCTACCAGATCTCACTCTCGTAAGTGACCGTGAAGGGATTGACAACCCCTAATCGCGTTGGTTGCGTGGAGCTATTTGTTTAATGTGAGTACGAGGACTCATGCGTGGCCTCTCTTGGATTGATACCTTGGTTCTCAAAAACTGAGGAAATACTTACGCTACTTTGCTGCATTATCCTCTCCTCTTCAGAGAAATCCAATGCAAGCTCAAGAGGTAGCAAGAAGAATTTCTGGCGCCTGCAACATCTCGAGCTTGCGCTGGTTTTCCCCAAGAGGAGAGGATGATGCAGCACAAGAGCTTATGTATTTCCTTAGTTTTTGAGAACCAAGGTATCAATCCAAGAGGAGGCCACGCAAGTCCCTCGCATCTGCACACAACGATAGCTACTCACAACCAACGCGATTAGGGGTTGTCAATCCTTCACGGTCACTTACTTAGAGTGAGATCTGATAGAGATAATATTTTTGGTATTTTTGGTATAAAGATGCAAAGTGAAAAGTAAAAACAAAGCAAGTAAATAAAGTGATGGAGATTGATATGATGAGAATAGACCCGGGGGCCATAGGTTTCACTAGTGGCTTCTCTCAAGAGCATAAGTATTCTACGGTGGGTGAACAAATTACTGTTTAGCAATTGACAGAATTGAGCATAGTTATGAGGTTATCTAGGTATGACCATGTATATAGGCATCACGTCCGTGACAAGTAAACCGGAACGATTCTGCATCTACTACTATTACTCCACTCATCGACCGCTATCCAGCATGCATCTAGAGTATTAAGTTAAAACAGAGTTACGCCTTAAGCAAGATGACATGATGTAGAGGAATAAATTCATGCAATAAGATAAATACCCTATCTTGTTATCCTCGATGGAAACAATACAATACGTGCCTTGCAACCCTTTCTATCACTGGGTAAGGACACCGCAAGATTGAACCCAAAGCTAAACACTTCTCCCATTGCAAGAGCTACCAATCTAGTTGGCCAAACCAAACGGATAATTCGAAGAGACATGCAAAGATAACTTAGTCATACATAAAAGAATTCAGAGAAGATTCAAATATTATTCATAGATAAGCTGGATCATAAACCCACAATTCATCGGTCTCAACAAACACACCGCAAAAAGAAGATTACATCGAATAGATCTCCACGAGAGAGGGGGAGAACATTGTATTGAGATCCAAAAGAGAGAAGATGCCATCTAGCTACTAGCTATGGACCCAAGGTCTCAAGTAAACTACTCACACTTCATCGGAGGGGCTATGGTGTTGATGTAGAAGCCTCCATGGTGGATGCCCCTCCACGGAGCTCCTAACAGGCCCCAAGATGGGATCTCGTGGATACAGGAAGGTACGGCGGTGGAATTAGGTTTTTGGCTCCTGTTCTGATCATTTGGGGATACGTAGGTATATATAGGAGGAAGGAGTACGTCGGTGGAGCGTCAGGGGCCCACGAGGTAGGGGGCACGCCTGGGGGCGCCTCCACCTCGTGACCGCCTGCACTTCTTGGAGTAGGGTCCAAGTCTCCGGATCACGCTCGTGAGAAGATCACGCTCCAAAGGTTTCATTCCGCTTGGACTCGCTTGATATTCCGCTTCTTCAAACATCAAATAGGCAAAAACAACAATTTGGGCTGGACCTCCTGTTAATAGGTTAGTCCCAAAAGTAATATAAAAGTGGAAAATAAAGCCCAATATAGTCCAAAACAGTAGATAAAGTAGCATGGAGCAATCAAAATTATAGATACGTTGGAGACGATCGCATCCCAAGCTTAATTCCTGCTCGCCCTCTAGTAGGTAAATGATAAAAGAAATTTTTGATGCGGAGTGATACTTTGGCATAATTTCAATATAAATCTTCTTACTTGTGATATGAATATTCTGATCTGAAAGATTTAATACAAAAGTTCATATTGACATAAAAATAATAATACTTCAAGCATACTAATCAAAGCAATCATGTCTTCTCAAAATAACATGGCAAAAGAAAGTTCATCCCTACAAAATCATATAGTTAGGCTATGCTTCATTTTCGTCACACAAAGATGTTCCCAACTTCTATACCCCCGATTACAAGCCAAGCAATTGTTTCATACTCAAATAATCTCAAACTCTTTCAACCTTTACGCAATACATGAGCGCGAGCCATGGATATAGCACTATGGGTGGAATAGAATATGATGATGGGATTGTGTGGAGAAGACAAAAAAGGAGAAAGTCTCATATCGACGAGGATAATCAACGGGCTATGGAGATGCCCATCAATTGATGTCAACATGAGGAGTAGGGATTGCCATGCAACAGATGCACTAGAGCTATAAGTATATGAAAGCTCTACAAAAGAAACTAAGTGGGTGTGCATCCAACTTGCTTGCTCATGAAGACCTAGGGCATTTTGAGGAAGCCCATCATTGGAATATACAAGCCAAGTTCTATAATGAAAAATTCCCACTAGTACATAAAAGTGACAAAATGAGAGACTCTCTATCATGAAGATCTTAGTGCTACTTTGAAGCACAATATATGAGACTCACTACATGAAGAACAAGGTGCTACTTTGAAGCACAAGTGTGGTAAAAGGATAGTAGCATTGTCCCTTCTCTCTTTTTCTCGCATTTTTTTATTTTATTTTATTTTATTTTATTTGGGCCTTTTCTCTCTTTTTTATGGCCTCTTTTTTTTTAATTTCGTTCGGAGTCTCATCCCGACTTATGGGGGAATCATAGTCTCCATCATCCTTTCCTCACTTGGGACAATGCTCTAATAATGATGATCATCACACTTTTATTTCTCTTACAACTCAACAATTACAACTCGAAACTTAGAACAAAATATGACTCTATATGAATGCCTCCGGCGGTGTATCGGGATAGTGCAATGTATCAAGAGTGACATGTATGGAAAATAATGCATGGTGGCTTTGCCACAAATACGATGGCAACTACATGATCATGCAATGGCAATATGACAAAAGTAATGTATGTCATAATAATGATGATGGAAGTTGCATGGCAATATATCTCGGAATGGCTATGGAAATGCCATGATAGGTAGGTATGGTGGCTGTTTTGAGGAAGATATAAGGAGGTTTATGTGTGAAAGAGCGTATCATATCACGGGGTTTGGATGCACCAGCGAAGGTTTGCACCAACTCTCAAGGTGAGAAAGGGCAATGCACGGTACCGAAGAGGCTAGCAAATGCGGAAAGGTAAAAGTGCGTATAATCCATGGACTCAACATTAGTCAAAAGAACTCATATACTTATTGCAAAAATTTAGAAGACATCAAAAATAAGTACTACGCGCAATGCTCCTAGGGGGATAGATTGGTAGGAAAATACCATCGCTCGTCCCCGACCGCCACTCATAAGGATGCACAAGCCAGGTACACTTCATGTTTCAAATTTGTTACACAACTTTACCCATACGTGCATGCTACGGGACTTGCAAACTTCAACACAAGTATTTCTCAAATTCACAATTATCAACTAGTAAGACTTTGATATTATTACCTCCATATCTCAAAACAATTATTAAGCATTAAATTTATCTTAGTATTCAATTCACTCAAAAGAAAGTTTCACATATCTTGAGTACCAAGTATATTAACATTAAGCAAATTACCATGCTATTAATGACTCCCAAAATAATCTAAGTGAAGCATGAGAGATCAAGTTTCTTAAAAATAAATCCACCACTGTGCTCTAAAATATCTAAGTGAAGCACTAGACCAAAAATTATCACGCTCAAAAGATATAAGTGAAGCACTATGAGCAAAACTATCAAGCTCAAAAGATATAAGTGAAGCACATAGAGTATTCTAACAAATTCCAAATCATGTATGGCTCTCTCAAAAGGTGTGTACAGAAAGGATGATTGTGGTAACCTAACAAGCAAATACGCAAATAATACAAGACGCTCCAAGCAAAACACATATCATGTTGGTGAATAAAAATATAGCTCCAAGTAAATTACCGATTGAAGTGGACGAAAGAGGGGATGCCTTCCGGGGCATCCTCAAGCTTTGACATTTTGGTGTCCTTGGATTATCTTGGGGGTGCCATGGGCATCCCCAAGCTTAGGCTCTTGCCACTCCTTATTCCATAATCCATCAAAAGAATTCACCCAAAACTTGAAAACTTCACAACACAAAACTCAATAGAAATCTCATGAGCTCCGTTAGAGAAAGAAAACAAAAGACTACTTTAAGGTACTGTAATGAACTCATTCTTTATTTATATTGGTGTTAAACCTACTGTATTCCAACTTCTCTATGTATTATAAACTATTTTACTAGCCATAGATTCATCAAAATAAACAAACAACACACGCAAAACAGAATCTGTCAAAAACAGAACAGTCTGTAGTAATATGTAACTAACGCAAACTTCTGGAACCCAAAAAATTCTACCAAACTTATACGGCATGGACAATTTGTTTATTGATCAGCATCAATTGGAATCACTATTTTATCACGTTCTTATGATTTTTAACAATTCGGGCACTGAGCGCAAAGATTCTGGAAATTACAGCAAGATCAAATAACTATCTCCCAAGAAGATCTAATAGGTTTAACTTGGCACAAACACTAATTAAAAGATAAAACCACATCTAAACAGAGGATAGATGGATTATTTATTCCTAAAAAAATCAAAAACAGAAAACTAAAAATAAAATTGGGTTGCCTCCCAACAAGCGCTACCGTTTAACGCCCCTAGCTAGGCATAAAAGTAAGGATAGATCTAGGTATTGCCATCTTTGGTAGGCAATCCATAAGTGGCTCTCATGATAGATTCATATGGTAATTTTATTTTCTTTCTAGGAAAGTGTTCCATGCCCTTCTTTAAGGGAAATTGGAATCTAATATTTCCTTCCTTCATATCAATAATTGCACCAATCGTTCTAAGGAAAGGTCTACCAAGAATAATAGGACATGAAGGATTGCAATCTATATCAAGAACGATAAAATCTACGGGCACATAATTCCTATTTGCAACAATAAGCACATCATTAATTATTCCCATAGGCTTTTTAATAGTGGAATCCGCAAGATGCAAGTGTAGAGAGAAATCATCAAAATCACAGAAATCTAGCAAATCACACAAAGTTTTGGGAATAGTAGAGACACTAGCACCCAAATCACACAAAGCATGAAACTCATAATTTTTAATTTTAATTTTGATAGTAGGTTCCCACTCATCATGGAGTTTCCTAGGGATAGAAACTTTCAACTCAACCTTTTCTTCATAAGATTGCATCAAGGCATCAACAATGTGTTCGGTAAAGGCCTTATTTTGACTATAAGCATGAGGAGAATTTAGCACGGATTGCAACAAGGAAATACAATCAATTAAAGAGCAATTTTCATAATTAAATTCCTTGAGATCCAATATAGTGGGTTTAGCAATATCTCGATTTTTATTTCTTTTAATCCCACTTTTATCAATTTCATCAAAAAACTCAGAATTCTTAGAACGCCTTCTAGGTAAAGGAAGATCATATTCAGTTTCATCAAGATTCATATTGCAAATCAAAGATTTAATAGGGGACACATCAATAACTTTCATATCTTCATCTTGATTTTCATAGGGATTAGAAGAACACGCTTTAATAAAGGCATCTTTGGAAGCACGCATCCTAGCGGTTCTTTCTTTGCACTCATCAAAGGAAATTCTCATAGCTTTGAGAGACTCATTGATATCATGCTTAGGACGAATAGATCTAAGCTTTAAAGAATCAATCTCGAGAGAAATTCTATCAACGTTCCTAGCCAAATCATCAACTTTAAGCAATTTCTCTTCAAGCAAAGCATTAAAATTATTTTGTGAATTCATAAACTCTTTAACACTACTCTCAAATTCAGAGGGCATCTTATTAAAATTTCCATAAGAGTTGTTGTAGGAATTTCCATAATTATTAGAAGGATTACTAGGATAAGGCCTAGGATTAAAATTCCCTCTATACGCGTTGTTACCAAAATTATTCCTACCAACAAAATTCACATCCATAGATTCATTATTATTCTCAATCAAGGTAGACAAAGGCATATCATTAGGATCAGAAGAAACACTCTTAGTAAATAACTTCATAAGTTCATCCATCTTTCCACTCAAAACATTGATTTCTTCTATAGCATGCACTTTTTTATTAGTTGATCTTTCAGTATGCCATTGAGAATAATTAACCATAATATTATCTAGGAGTTTAGTAGCATCTCCTAAAGTGATTTCCATAAAAGTGCCTCCCGCGGCCGAATCTAAAAGATTTCTAGAAACAAAATTCAATCCAGCATAAATTTTTTGTATAATCATCCACAAGTTCAAACCATGAGTAGGACAATTACGTATCATTAATTTCATTCTCTCCCAAGCTTGTGCAACATGTTCATGATCAAGTTGCTTAAAATTCATAATATCGTTCCTAAGAGAGATAATCTTAGCGCGAGGAAAATACTTAGAGATAAAAGCATCTTTGCACTTGTTCCAAGAATCAATACTATTTTTAGGCAAAGATGAAAACCACGCTTAGCACGATCTCTAAGCTTAAAAAGGAAATAGCTTCAATTTAACGACATCATTATCGACATCTTTTTTCTTTTGCATATCACATAAATCAATGAAGCTATTCAGATGAGTAGCGGCATCTTCACTAGGAAGGCAGGCGAATTGATCTTTCATAACAAGATTCAACAAAGCAGTATTGATTTCACGAGATTCAGTATTGGCAAGAGGAGCAATCGGATTGCTAAGGAAATCATTATTATTGGTATTGGTGAAATCACACAATTTGGTAGCATATTGAGCCATCGCGACGAACAAGCAATCCAACACACGAGCAAACAGACGGACGAGGAAAAGGCAACGGAAAGAGAGGAGGAGATTGGGAAAGAGAGGGCAAATAAAACGACAAGGGTGAAGTGGGGGAGAGGAAAACGAGAGGCAAATGGCAAATAATGTAATGCGAGAGATAGGGATTGTGATGGGTACTTGGTATGTTGACTTTTGCGTAGACCTCCCCGCAACGGCGGCCAGAAATCCTTCTTGCTACGCCTCGAGCTTGCGCTGGCTTTCCCCAAGAGGAGAGGATGATGCAGCACAAGAGCGTAAGTATTTCCCTCAGTTTTTGAGAACCAAGGTATCAATCAAATAGGAGGCCACGCAAGTCCCTCGTACTGCACAAAACGATAGCTACTCGCAACCAACGCGATTAGGGGTTGTCAATCCTTCACGGTCACTTACTTAGAGTGAGATCTGATAGAGATAATATTTTTGGTATTTTTGGTATAAAGATGCAAAGTGAAAAGTAAAAACAAAGCAAGTAAATAAAGTGATGGAGATTGATATGATGAGAATAGACCCGGAGGCCATAGGTTTCACTAGTGGCTTCTCTCAAGAGCGTAAGTATTCTACGGTGGGTGAACAAATTACTTTTGAGCAATTGACAGAATTGAGCATAGTTATGAGGTTATCTAGGTATGATCATGTATGTAGGCATCACGTCCGTGACAAGTAGACCGAAACGATTCTGCATCTACTACTATTACTCCACTCATCGACCGCTATCCAAAGATGCATCTAGAGTATTAAGTTAAAAACAGAGTAACGCCTTAAGCAAGATGACATGATGTAGAGGAATAAATTCATGCAATATGATAAATAACCCATCTTGTTATCCTCGATGGTAACAATACAATACGTGCCTTGCAACCCTTTCTGTCACTGGGTAAGTATACCGCAAGATTGAACCCAAAGCTAAACACTTCTCCCATTGCAAGAACTACCAATCTAGTTGGCCAAACCAAACGGATAATTCGAAGAGACTTGCAAAGATAACTCAATCATACATAAAAGAATTCAGAGAAGATTCAAATATTATTCATAGATAAGCTGGATCATAAACCCACAATTCATCGGTCTCAACAAACACACAGCAAAAAGAAGATCACATCGAATAGATCTCCACGAGAGAGGGGGAGAACATTGTATTGAGATCCAAAAAGAGAGAAGAAGCCATCTAGCTACTAGCTATGGACCTGAAGGTCTGAAGTAAACTACTCACACTTCATCGGAGGGGCTATGGTGTTGATGTAGAAGCCCTCCGTGGTGGATGCCCCCTCCGGCGGATCTCCGGAACAGGCCCCAAGATGGGATCTCGTGGATACAGGAAGGTACGGCGGTGGAATTAGGTTTTTGGCTCCTGTTCTGATCGTTTGGGGATACGTAGGTATATATAGGAGGAAGGAGTACGTCGGTGGAGCGTCAGGGGGCCCATGAGGTAGGGGGCACGCCCAGGGGGAGGGGGCGCCCTCCACCCTCGTGACCGCCTCTGGCACTTCTTGGAGTAGGGTCCAAGTCTCCTGGATCATGTTCGGTGAGAAGTTCACGTTCCCGAAGGTTTCATTCCGTTTGGACTCCGTTTGATATTCCGTTTCTTCGAAACACTAAAATAGGCAAAAAAACAGCAATTCTGGGCTGGGCCTCCGGTTAATAGGTTAGTCCCAAAAGTAATATAAAAGTGGAAAATAAAGCCCAATATAGTCCAAAACAGTAGATAAAGTAGCATGGAGCAGTCAAAAATTATAGATACGTTGGAGACGTATCAGCGCCGTTGCCGGGGAGGTCTATGCAAAATTCAACATACCAAGTACCCATCACAATCCCTTATCTCTCGCATTACATTATTTGCAATTTGCCTCTCGTTTTCCTCTCCCCCACTTCACCCTTGCCGCTTTATTCGCCCTCTCTTTTTCGTTCGCCTTTTTTTCGCTTGCTTTTTCTTTGCTTATGTGTTGAATTGCTTGTTTGTCTCGATGGCTCTACCTAGATTTGGTGACCTTCACCTTAAAAGGTTAGAAGAGATACAAAGCAACGCAGGAGTTTTATGGTTTTGCAATTTGAGCATAATAATTTCTTCAGGAATGAGCTTAAAGAACAAAAAAGTTTTATGAGTTATATGAATAAAGAGCTCGATGATATGTCTAAAGAATTTGATGGTATAAGATCTCAAATTGCTCGTCTTGAGAAGTTGACTGCTGAAATTTTGGATAAGCAGGCTACCTTAGTCAATAAGATGGCCGCTAAACCAAATTTCCATGAAAATAAAGATGAAGATCTAAGAGTTATTGATGTATCCCCTATTAAATCTTTGTTTTGCAATATGAATCTTGATAATGATGAGACTGAATATGATCCATCTTTACCTAGAAGGCGTTCCAAAAATTCGGAGTTTTTAGATCTTGATGCTAAAATCGATAGAAGTGGGATTGAAGAAATCAAAACCCTAGATGTTGCTAAACCCACTATTTTGGATTTCAAGGAATTTAATTATGAAATCTTCTCTTTAATTGATTGTATTTCCTTGTTGCAATCCGTGCTAAATTCTCCTCATGCTTATAGTCAAAATAAAGCGTTTACTAAACATATCGTTGATGCCTTGATGCAATCTTATGAGGAAAAACTTGAGTTGGAAGTTTAGATCCCTAGAAAAATTTATGATGAGTGGGAACCAACTATTAAAATTAAGATTAAGGATCATGAATTTTATGCTTTATGTGATTTGGGTGCTAGTGTTTCCACTATTCCCAAAACTTTGTGCGATTTGCTAGATTTGCGCGATTTTGATGATTGCTCTCTAAACTTGCACCTTGCGGATTCCGCTATTAAGAAACCTATGGGAAGGATTGATGATGTTCTTATTGTTGCAAATAGGAATTATGTGCCTGTAGATTTTATCGTTCTTGATATAGATTGCAATCCTTCATGTCCTATTATTCTTGGTAGACCTTTCCTTAGAATGATTGGTGCAATTATTGATATGAAGGAAGGGAATATTAGATTCCAATTTCCGTTAAGGAAAGGCATGGAACACTTCCCTAGAAATAAAACAAAATTACCATATGAATCTATCATGCGAGCTACCTATGGTTTGCCTACCAAAGATGGCAATACCTAGATCTATCCTTGCTTTTATGCCTAGCTAAGGGCGTTAAACAATAGCGCTTGTTGGGAGGCAACCCAATTTTATTTTAGTTTTTTATGTTTTTGCTTCTGTTTAGGAATAAATAATCCATATACCCTCTGGTTAGATGTGTTTTTATGTTTTAATTAGTGTTTGTGCCAAGTTAAATCTATAGGATCTTCTTGGATGATAGTTATTTGATCTTGCTGTAATTTCCAGAAACTTTCGGTTCACGAAAACAATTGTTAAAAATCACCAGAACGTGATAAAATAGTGATTCCAATTGATGCTGATCAATAAACAAATTGACTAGGTCGTCCTATTTTGGCTGAATTTATAGAGTTACATAAGTTTGCGTTAGTTACAGATTACTACAGACTGTTCTGTTTTTGACAGATTCTGTTTTTCGTGTGTTGTTTGCTTATTTTGATGAATCTATGGCTAGTAAAATAGTTTATAATCCATAGAGAAGTTGGAATACAGTAGATTTAACACCAATATAAATAAAGAATGAGTTCATTACAGTACCTTTAAGTGGTCTTTTGTTTTCTTTCGCTAACGGAGCTCATGAGATTTCTGTTGAGTTTTGTGTTGTGAAGTTTTCAAGTTTTGGGTGAAATCTTTTGATGGATTAAGGAACAAGGAGTGGAAAGAGCCTAAGCTTGGGGATGCCCATGGAACCCCCAAGATAATCTAAGGACACCAAAAAGTCAAAGCTTGGGGATGCCCCGGAAGGCATCCCCTCTTTCGTCTACTTCCATCGGTAACTTTACTTGGAGCTATATTTTTATTCACCACATGATATGTGTTTTCCTTGGAGCGTCTTGTATTATTTGCGTCTTTGATTTTTAGTTTACCACAATCATCCCTGCTGTACACACCTTTTTAGAGAGCCATACATGATTTGAAATTTGTTAGAATACTCTATGTGCTTCACTTATATCTTTTGAGCTATATAGTTTTGCTCTAGTGCTTCACTTATATCTTTTAGAGCACGGTGGTGGATTTGTTTTATAGAAACCATTGATCTCTCATGCTTCACTTAGATTATTTTGAGAGTCTTAAATAGCATGGTAATTTGCTTAATAATAATAATATGCTTGGTATTCAAGATTTGTAAAACTTTCTTTTGAGTGCGTTGAATACTAAGAAAAGTTTGATGCTTGGTAATATTTTTGAGATATGGAGGTAGTAATATTAGAGTAATGCTAGTTGAGTAGTTGTGAATTTGAGAAATACTTGTGTTAAAGTTTGTGATTCCCGTAGTATGCATGTATGGTGAACCGTTATGTGATGAAGTCAGAGCATGATTTATTTATTGATTGTCTTCCTTATGAGTGGCGGTCGGGGATGAGCGATGGTATTTTCCTACCAATCTATCCCCCTAGGAGCATGCACGTAATACTTTGCTTTGATAACTTGTAGATTTTTGCAATAAGTATATGAGTTCTTTATGACTAATGTTCAGTTCATGGATTATACGCACTCTCACCCTTCCACCATTGCTAGCCCTTCTAATACCGCGCACTTTTCGCCGGTATCATACACCCACCATATACCTTCCTCAAAACAGCCACCATACCTACCTATCATGGCATTTCCATAGCCATTCCGAGATATATTGCCATGCAACTTTCCACCGTTCCATTTATTATGAAACGCTCCATCATTGTCATATTGCTTAGCATGATCATGTAGTTGACATCGTATTTGTGGCAAAGCCACCGTTCATAATTCTTTCATACAGGTCACTCATGAATCATTGCATATCCTGGTACACCGCCGGAGGCATACACATAGAGTCATATTTTGTTCTAAGTATCGAGTTGTAATTGTTGAGTTTTAAAAAAATAAAAGTGTGATGATCATCATTTTTAGAGCATTGTCCCAAGTGAGGAAAGGATGATGGAGACTATGATTCCCCCATAAGTCGGGATGAGACTCCGGATGAAAAATAAATAAATAAAAAAGAAAGAAAAGAGGCCATAAAAAAATAGAAAAGGCTCGAATAAAAAAATGAGAGAAAAAGAGAGAAGGGACAATGTTACTATCCTTTTACCACAGTTGTGCTTCAAAGTAGCACCATGATCTTCATGATAGAGAGTCTCTCATTTTGTCACCTTCATATACTAGTGGGAATTTTTCATTATAGAACTTGGCTTGTATATTCCAATGATGGGCTTCCTCATATTGCCCTAGGTCTTCGTGAGCAAGCCAGTTGGATGCACACCCACTTAGTTTCTTTTGTTGAGCTTTCATATACTTATAGCTCTAGTGCATCCGTTGCAGGGCAATCCCTACTCACTCATATTGATATCTATTGACGGGCATCTCCATAGCCCGTTGATACACCTAGTTGATGTGAGACTATCTTCTCCCTTTTTGTCTTCTCCACAACCACCATTCTATCCCACATATAGTGCTATATCCATGTCTCATGCTCATGTATTGCGTGAAAGTTGAAAAGTTTGAAAATGATAAAGTATGAAACAATTGCTTGGATTGTCATCGGGGTTGTGCATGATTTAAATACTTTGTGTGGTGAAGATAGAGCATAGCCAGACTATATGATTTTGTAGGGATAACTTTCTTTGGCCATGTTATTTTGAGAAGACATGATTGCTTTGTTAGTATGCTTGAAGTATTATTATTTTTGTGTCAATATTGAACTTTTGTCTTGAATCTTTCGAATCTGAATATTCATACCACAATTAAGAAGAATTACATTGAAATTATGCCAAGTAGCACTCGCATCAAAAATTATCTTTTATCATTTACCTACTAGAGGACGAGCAGGAATTAAGCTTAGATGCCGATACGCTCCAACGTATCTATAATTTTTGATTGCTCCATGCTATATTATCTACTGTTTTGGACCATATTGGGCTTTATTTTCCACTTTTATATTACTTTTGGGACTAACCTATTAACTGGAGGCCCAGCCCAAAATTGCTGTTTTTTGCCTATTTCAGAGTTTGAAGAAACGCAATATCAAACGGAGTCCAAACGGAATGAAACCTTCGGGAACGCGATTTTCTCACCGAACATGATCCAGGAGACTTGGACCCCCCGTCAAGAAAGCCAGGAGGTGGCCACGAGGGTGGGGGGCGCGCCCTACCCCTGTATGCCGCCTGCCTCGTGGGCCCCCATTGCTCCACCGACGCATTCCTTCCTCCTATATATACCTCACGCACCTCGAACGATCGACACGGAGCCAAAACCTAATTCCACCGCCGCAACTTTCTGTATCCACGAGATCCCATCTTGGGGCCTGTTCCGGAGCTCCGCCGGAAGGGGAATCCACCACGGAGGGCTTCTACATCATCACAGCCTCTCCAATGAAGTGTGAGTAGTTTACCTCAGACCTTCGGGTCCACAGTTAGCAGCTAGATGGCTTCTTCTCTCTTTTTGGATCTCAATACAATGTTCTCCCCCTCTCAAATGGAGATCTATTCGATGTAATCTTCTTTTTGCGGTGTGTTTGTTGAGACCGATGAATTGTGGGTTTATGATCAAGATTATCTATGAGCAATATTTGAATCTTTTCTGAATTCTTTTATGTATGATTGGTTATCTTTGCAAGTCTCTTCGAATTATCCATTTGGTTTGGCCAACTAGATTGGTAGTTCTTGCAATGGGAGAAGCGCTTAGCTTTGGGTTCAATCTTATGTGTCCTTTCCCAAAGGATGAAGTGGCAGCAAGGCACGATTGTATTGTTGCCATCGAGGATAACAAGATGGGGTTTTATCATATTGCATGAATTTATCCTCTACATCATGTCATCTTGCTTAAGGCGTTACTCTGTTTTCATTAACTTAATACTCTAGATGCATCTTTGGATAGCGGTCGATGAGTGGAGGAATAGTAGTAGATGCAGGCAGAGTCGGTCTACTTGTCTCTTGACGTGATGCCTATATACATGATCATACCTAGATACTCTCATAACTATGCTCAATTCTGTCAATTGCTCAACAGTAATTCGTTCACCCACCGTAAAATACTTATGCTCTTGAGAGAAGCCACTAGTGAAATCTATGGCCCCCGGGTCTATTCTCTATCGTATTTATCTTCCATCACTTTATTATTGCTTTGCTTTTTTACTTTGCCTTTTATTTTACCTTGCATCTTTATACCAAAAATACCAAAAATATTATCTATCATCTCTATCAGATCTCACTCTCGTAAGTGACCGTGAAGGGATTGACAACCCCTAATCGCGTTGGTTGTGTGGAGCTATTTGTTTTGTGTAGGTACGAGGGACTCGCGCGTGGCCTCCTACTGGTTTGATACCTTGGTTCTCAAAAACTGAGGGAAAAACTTACGCTACTTTGCTGCATTATCCTCTCCTCTTCGGGAAATCCAACGCAAGCTCAAGAGGTAGCAATGAAGAACTCAACAACTTCGAGCACAACAAGGTGTGGAGATTGGTGCCAAGGCCAAAGGGGAACCATAATGTCATTGGAACCAAGTGGATATTCAAGAACAAGCAAGATGCTCATGGGATTATTGTCTGCAACAAGGCTCGCTTGGTAGCACAAGGCTACTCCCAAGTCGAGGGTATCGACTACGGTGAAACCTTTGCTCCCGTTGCTCGTCTTGAATCTATTCGTTTGTTGATTGCTTATGCTTCTCATCATAACTTCAAGTTGCAACAAATGGATGTGAAGAGTGCTTTTCTTAATGGTCCTATTAATGAGTTAGTGTATGTCAAACAACCCCCCGGGTTCGAGGATCCCTATTTTCCGGATCATGTGTACCAACTCGCTAAGGCACTCTATGGCCTTAAACAAGCCCCACGTGCGTGGTATGACCACCTTACCGAGTTGTTTCAAGATCATGGGTTTGAAATTGGGAAAATCGACCCCGCTCTTTTTACTAAGAAGGTCAAAGGGCAGTTGTTTGTGTGCCATATATGTTGATGTTATTATCTTTGGTTCTCCTAACAAATCTTTCAATGAGGAATTTGCCGCTCTCATGACCTCAAAGTTCAAGATGTCCATGATGGGAGATTTTAAGTTCTTTCTCGGGTTCGAAGTCAAGCAACGAAGAGAAGGAACCTTCATCACTCAAGACATGCTCAAGAGATTCGAGCTAAGTGATGTCAAGCCGACTTCCACTCCAATGCCCGTTGTCGGTGTCAAAACTGGCGGATCTCGGGTAGGGGGTCCCGAACTGTGCGTCTAGGCGGATGGTAATAGGAGACAAGGGACACGATGTTTTTACCCAGGTTCGGGCCCTCTCGATGGAGGTAATACCCTACTCCTGCTTGATTAATATTGATGATATGGGTAGTACAAGAGTAGATCTACCGCGAGATCAAGGAGGCTAAACCCTAGAAGCTAGCCTATGGTATGATTGTTGTTCGTCCTACGGACTAAAATCCTCCGGTTTATATAGACACCGATAGGTTAGGGTTACACAGAGTCGGTTACAATGGTAGGAGATCTACATATCCATATCGCCAAGCTTGCCTTCCACGCCAAGGAAAGTCCCATCTGGACATGGCACGAAGTCTTCAATCTTGTATCTTCATAGTCTTGGAGTCCGCCGTGATGATAGTTCGCTATCCGGACACCCCTAGTCCAGACTCCTCAAGAGCTCTGAACCAGGCTTCAATGACGACGAGTCCGGCGCGATATTGTCTTCGCATTGCAAGGCGGGTTCCTCCTCGAATACTTCATACAAGGTTTTGAACACCAGGATAGTGTCCGGCTCTGCAAAACAAGTTCCACATACCACCGTATAGAGAATAATTTTTGCATAGATCTGCTGACGTACTCCGCGGTGTGACATCACACCACGGCCATGCCTTTATATGAATCGTTTTTTACCGTTCCACCTTAGCGCGTTTAGCGAGGCGGTTTCCTTGGCACGTCTTATCAAAGCATAGATCGTGCCCCCTTATTCCGGGATTCTCATCAATACGGACGTGGGTAACCCGTCCGCGCCATTGATTACGGCGCTTGGGAGATAAGCGAGTTTTACCAGGCTGGTGGGGGACGATAACTTCGTCCGTCCATATAAGGGATAAGGATCCACCTTTTCACCCACGCCTTCTTCCTCCTTTGCTCATCCATTTCACAAGACTCGAGCTCCAGCGCCCAAGTCCGCACATCCCACCTCAACCTTCTCCAACCATGTCCGGAGCGGGAGGCAGGTGGATGGCCTCCTCCGTCACGGAGGGGCACATCACAAGACTGGGAGGCCGGATACTTGTCCAGCAAAATCACAGACAGGCTGCCCGACGGGGGCAGCTCATTCCAACCCCCAGGCCCCATGAGAGGGTGGTGTTTCTCTCCCACTTCCTCCGCGGACTAGGTTTTCCACTTCACCCATTTGTCCGGGGGCTCATGTTCTACTACGGCATGGACTTCCACGACCTGGCCCCGAATTTCATCCTCAACATCTCGGCGTTTATCGTCGTGTGCGAGGCCTTCCTCTGCATCCAGCCCCACTTCGCCTATGGTGAAGACCTTCAATGTCAGCCAAGGTTGTGGGCGGCCGTCATTGCGGAGGCGGAGGCGCCATGGTTGGCAAGATGGCCAAAGTCCTATGGCTCGAGGGCTCCTTTGTGGAGACAATAAAGGGGTGGCAATCGGAGTGGTTCTACATCATCGAGCCACGCGACCCCAAATGGGTGCGGCCCCCGAATTCAGATCTGGCTTCCCCACAAGGCTCTCGTCATGGAAAGAGACGGGCCTGACGTGGGGGAATTCGGACGAGCTATCCGGACTCCAAACATGCGTTCGAAACCTGGTGGACAAGAATCTCAGCTTGTCAACGTAATCCAGTGATGCTCATCCGCCGGATTCTCCCATGCCAACAACGGGCCTTCAAATTGTGGAGTTCGATCCGCACAAAGACCCCACTCGACAAGGCTCTTCGACACTACGCACTAAGATGCCTCGGAAGGTGCTGTTCATACGCCGAGGTTCTACATCCGCCATCAAGATCGCGGATTTAGCATGACATCAAGCCAGCAAGGTGAGTTATTTTACCCTTTATGGGACTCTTTTTCATAGTTTGACTATGTGGGATCTAAAACTCCCTAACCTTTAAAAGGATGGTGAAGACGTCCGGACAGGTTAGCTGTCCGCCTTTGCCGAAGACCAGCGGACGCCCGATTGACGGGCTGCTGGCTCGTACCTCATGTGGTGCCGGAGAAGAAGGTTAAGAAGGAGGCAACGGAACTCAAGGAGCTCCCGATGCTCGGTGTTGTCGATTCTGAAGCGAGAATCTTCTCCCGAGGACGAGGAGGAAGAAAGAAGCCTCTCCCCAGCCGGGAGGAGAGGAAAAGGAAGGCCGCCCTAACCGGGAGGCCGGAGGGTCCAAGAAGGAAGAACCTTCCTCCGGACTTCTCCACCAACGCCGACAACGACGAGGAGGATTGGCCAACAAGGGCCAAGCTCTGGCGAGATCGTAAGTGTCCGGATACCCATGGCTTTTTATCATTGCATAGTGTTCTCTAATGCCAACAATCATGCAGCCCGCCTAAAGGCGAAGTTCGCCGCTTCGTCGAAGCGGGTCCCGAGTTCGCCGGAAATGGAGAGTACTTCACTTCCGCCGCCTCCTCACCTCACGCGGACGACGCCATGGTGGGGCCCCAAGGGGGCTTGGTAAAGAGGAGGTGGCGCAGGAGGCGCCGCAAGGCAACCACCCGGACTCAGCGCGTGGGGGCGAGACCCCAGGGCTCTAAGCCCGACCTCGTCCGGACTCCATGCCGGAACCTTCAGCGGTTCCGAGTCCGCAAGCGGTCCTTCGCAAGAAGGGTAAGACGCGTGTCCTCCGCCCAACCAGAGGCACCGGATAGCGCATCGGAGGCGCTTAACAAGCGCTTCCATCGAGGAGGAGCACCGCACTGTTATGAGTGCGGTGATCCGGACAGTTCAGTCCGCCAAGAGCGGGCTGACCAAGCCGATACCAGCCTTCTAACATGCTTTGAGGTAAGTTTAGAATATGTAAAATATTACCGCATAGACAGTAGTTCTCGATGCTTAGTTCGGTGTTCGGAAAGAAAAGCCGGACTAAGGATCTAAAAGATATACGCAGGAGTCTAACATAAGTATGTCAATATGGGAATGCAGGCTACGCCGATGACCTCTCGCCAAGACCGATCATGGAGGTCGATGCATTGAAGCAAAGCCTCGAGCGGTCCGAGAACGAGCTCGGCCTTGCCAAGAAGCAGCTCGAGGACAAGGAAGGTAAGTAATACCTTATGAAAGAAATACCTTATAGAAAGGTTTCGGTTGCAAAAAATAACAGGAATAACATGGGTACTGCAGGGGCCACGAACGAGGTGGCGACCCTGAAGGAGGCGGTGTCCGTGGCCGAAAACAAAGCGGCTACGGAACGCACCGAGCGAGAGAAGGGGGAGGTGCAGCTGGCGGAGGTGCGGCAAGAGCTCCAGGCTCTCGTGGAAAAACACGAGAGTTTGGAGCATGACTCAAAGACCCGAGAGTCCGAGCTTGCTTCGGCTCTTGAGAGTGCCAAAGCTGCTAAGGCCGAGGCCCAAAAAGCCCTCCAGGAGATTGAGGCAATAAAGAAGATCGCGGCGGGTAAGGCATTCTTTACGCAGAGCAAGCATGTGAAAGTGAATTACTTATTACTTACCCGGATTCGAGCTCTCCAGAGCGCTCGCAGATCTGCCTCGAGTGTATCGGATGCTGCCGCGTTCTACCGCACCAAGGAGGGAGCTCGACGGACAAGGTGTTCTGGTCTCAAGATGTCGAGGCGGACATCCGGTGCCCCTAACCGACCAGCTGAAGCAGCTGGTCGAGCTCACAAGGTCGCCGAACAGGCCATGAAGGGCCTCATAGTTCGGCTGTGGCCATTGGAAGCTATGCTGGAGCTACTTTGGGCTAGTAAGGGCGGGTGGTGGACGCCTGTCCACGGATTGAAGTCATCAAGCGCTCCGTCTGCATTGAAGGTGTCCGTCGGGCCCTTTCCCGTGCTAAAGTGCACTAGGGCAAGTTGGATGCGGAGAAGCTTGTGACGGATGGGCCATCGAAGGGCAAGGAGCATCGCACGCCCGGAATGTACTACGAGGGCCTCCTGAAGGGTGCCCGCCAAATAGCGGATGAGTGCTCCAAAGATGTAATTTTTGAATAGACTCGTATTTGTTATCCTGTACGCTGAAAACTTGTTCATATGCGCTAAGCAATGCTTGTTAATTTAAAATATTACCTTCTGTCCGGACGTTTATCAAATTTGAGAGATGGCAAGTCGTTGGCTTCAGCCCCCATGCCACGAGTGCTGGGGTGTTCGGGATAAACTTGAGCACTCTTGTTCCCATTCTTGGGTCCATCTAGGGAGGCGCTCAACGCAACGAACAAGGCAACCGGACTTATGATGCTTGAACACTCTCACTTAGCCATAGAATTCTATAATTTTAAATTTCGGCGAAGCCCCTAGTGTTCGAAAGACCGAGTTCGGGGCGCTATCCACGCCTTGGCCGGACAATTCCGGTTCCTCGCTCTAAGCGGCATAAGTCTTTAGGGACCCGAAAAACCTCTCGAACAGCGACCGGCTCTCGCCCTATCATGACGGTCAGTTTTAGCTTTCTCCACTGAGGTGCTCGACCCAGCTCAACTGGGCACAATCGCAGTGGTTCTCCCGGTGCTACCTTAGCCGATATAACGGAACGTAAGGTACCAAAACACGAGAGCCGGGCAAACCCAACTATTGACCCAAGACATGATTCGGAGCCGATTCATATAATGCTATAAGTTCGGGTGCCGACTTGTGAAAGTGTTCGGACTTATCACATCATAATTTCGGGTACTTAAGCCCTCGGTGTATTGGCCGCACTAAAGTGTACGGGTGCGTAATGTCATGAAATGAACATATATATAGATAAAGAAAAGAGTGCAATAATAGGCAAAAGCTATGTATTGTTTATTCAAAAGGTACTGCAATGAAAGCGAACGATACAAATAGTGCGATAAGCAAGGGATGGGACTATCTAACATGTCCTCTCCGTGGGTAAGCTGGGATGGTATGTAAAACAGGTATAATGCTCGTAATAGAGACCACCGAACACTCGATGTGGCTTTCGCTCGCGTGGCTATTGCATCGTGAGTTCAGCGATTCTAGTGCCGGACAGGACTTCGGAAAATGGAGTCCCGAAAGTAAGAAAAGGAAGAAAAAGAAAAAGAAAAGAATGACACAATCGGAGCCCCCGTGCGGTTGAGCCGCATTCCGGCGTGCCGTGGTCGTGCCCTCCCTTTATGCCCATGGTATCTCCGAGCGTAGTTATGTACGCGTAGTAATCGGCTTCGCAATTTCGCGAGGGCTGGGTTGGGCCGGATTGCTACGCTGCTGCTTGAATCGTGCCAGCGGTCTTGTTGTAGGTTACCGGAGCGCTTGATGTTGTCCGGACGCTTAGTGGCCGAACTCGAGAATTGCTGTGAGAGGCTGCTTTGCGCCTCCGCGCGAGGGTTACCGTGTGCTCCTCCGCTCGGAGAGCGCTCGTGTTTCCATTGACCGTGATTACTCCTCGAGGGCCCGCATCTTGAGCTTGAGGTATGCGTAGTGCTGCACCGCATTGAACTTTGCAATGCGGTTCGTCCGAAAGCAAAGGCATGATAGCCGCCATGAACGGGATGATGTCAAGATTAACTTTTTGCTTTGGAAGTTATCCGGGATCCAAGACCACTTCGAGTGTAATCGAGCCTGTATAATTGGCCTCTACACCGGTATGACGCCTTTAAAGGTCGCCTTTGTAGGTTTAATCCTTGAGGGTCTATGCCCATTTTGCGACCGTATCCCGATAAAGCAGATTCAGATGCTACCGCCGTCCATCAGACTCGGTGAGGTGAAATCCGCCAATAATTGGGTCAAGAACCAATGCGATGAAACCGCCGTGGACGGATGCTAGTGGGTGGTCCTTCGATCAAGGTGATCGGGCAGGAAGACCATGGGTTGAACTTTGGGGCGATCGCTCCATCGCATATACGCCTCTTAGTGCACGCCGCTCCCTTTTGGGTATGTGGGTTGCGATATCATGTTCACCGTCCGCACTTGTGTGGGAAAGCCCTTCATCCTCTATTGTTCGGTGGCCGGGCTCTTCCTCGCCATCGCTATGTAGCCCCTTGTCATTGAGTTCGCACTTAACTTGCTCGCTTGTTTGAACACCCAACAATCCTGTTGGTGTGATTGGCTGGTTTTTCAGGGTGCCATGTATCCGCTACAAGCGATCGAGTATTCGGTCCAAGTTGACGGGCCCCGGTATTTCTTTTCAATGGCTTCTTCCGCTGACCGGTTTAGAGCCTCAATCCGCATTGACGGCCGATCTTCAGCATTATCGCCGCACGCGCCGCTTGTTCTTGTTGCGACGCGACCTGCCGTTGTTGTCCTTGGTATCCGAACTATCGTGGTGTTTGGCCAAGTTGTTGCTTCGAGCTAGCCAGTTGTCCTCTCCCGCACAAAAGCGGTCATGAGTGTTGTGAGGGACGCCATGGATTTCTTCCTATCCTAGGTGCCGGGCAAGCCATTCGTCATGGATGTTATGTTTGAAGGCTGCAAGGGCCTCGATCCGGACATATCAACGATTTGATTTTTCTTTGTTAGGAACCGTGTCCGTAATTGTCCGCCGATTCTTCCGCTGCTGAATTATATGGCTAAGGTCATCGGCGTCGGTGGTCGCACATATGTGCCCCGGAAGTTATCAAGGAATGCGGCTTCCGTGTCCTCCCAACAACCAATTGATTCTCGCCGGCAAGCTGTTGAGCCAATGCCGAGCTGGTCCTTTAAGCTTGAGTGGGAGGTATTTGATGGCATGTAGATCATCACCGCGGGCCATGTGGATATAGAGGAGATAGTCCTCGATCCAGACCGCAGGATCTGTGGTACCATCATATGATTCAATGTTTACGGGTTTCAAGCCCTTGGGGATTTGATGATCCATTACTTCATCTGTGAAGCATAGTGGGTGTGCGGCGCCTCTGTATTGGGCTATATCACGACGTAGCTCATATGAGCTTTGTTCATCGTGTTCGCCCGGCCGGTTTGTTTGTATCCGCGCGACGGTAATCATCCCGTCGTTACGCCCACGCGATCCGTAGATCGATCTTGTATGTTTTGCCTTATCCTCCAATATATCTCGCAAGTCCGGCGCGTTTTCCGTGCCTTGGTACTTTTTGAGCGGCGCCGGGTGTGGCTTGAGCGGAGGGCCGAGAGGCTTCTTCCGTCGCTGCCACGGGTGGCCGGTCTGCCATGTCGGCGCTGGTGACTTGGGTGCTTCCTCCTCCGATCGAGGCAACGGCCCGCGCTTGGGGTAGCTTTTGAGGGCGCTCGAGTTCATACTCTTCGCTGCAAGGACTTCAGTCCATCCGCCGCCTAGCAGTGTCTTGGTCAGCTCTAAGCTGTTGCTGCTTTTTCTTGAGGCTGCTTGCCGTGGCTATAAGCCCGCGCTTGAAACGCTCCTGTTCGGGCGGGATCCTCGTGCACGAAAAATTCATCGTCGCCGAGGCTTGCCTCATCTTCGAGGGAGGCGATAATTATCGCCCTCGACTTCTTTTCTGCGCAGACCGTCGTGCGGACTTGCTTCTCCTCCTCCCGTGACCGAGTCCCGCCGAGGGGTTGTCTTCGCACCGTCCGGTGTTATTATCTCCGTGCCGGAATCACCGCTTTTATTGTGGCGGATTTAGAGCGGCGCCGCCGACGCCGGGCGCTCGGTTGCTTCTGGTGGGGTTATCCTCCGCTGTTCCATCGCTGTTCCCATCTTTTGGGATGTCCACCATGTATATGTCATATGACGAGGTGGCCTTCCAGCGCCTCGTAGGCGCTGGTCTTGGTAAATCTCCGCATCGCCGCCCATACCGCCGATGTCTTGAGTCGAAGTCGAGCATGTCGGTTAGATCATCGGCAGTGGCTATAAAGTGGGTGGTGGTGGGCGTTGAATTTCTTCGTCGTCCAGATCCCAACCTTCCCGTCCGTAGTCCGCCAGGCTCTCCGGATAAAGAGAGAGACTTTAGTGAATTCAGGATGTCGCCAAAGGGCGAAGTGCCGAAAGATGTCCGCGACAATGAACTCCATGACCGGCGCCCAATCGGATTCGATTGGCGGGGCGCGGAGGGTTCGAGTCCGTAGAGGAGTCCGCACCGGAGTCGAGGTCTTCGCAGCGACAGGGATGGAGTTCGCTCAATCGCCGAGAGATCGTAGCCCCGAGGCGGTGTCCAACCACTCATCCTCGATCGGGAATCCAGCCCGGATTAAGGGTCGGAGCGGATCCGGTGCGGCCTCCGTGGCACCGCTCGGCCGCGTAACCAGATCATGCCCATCGAGACAAGTGTGGCACGCGGCTTGCGCGGCTCGAATCCGTCAAAGATCAAGTCTCCGCGACATCGGCCGATAGTTCAAACTTCCTTTCGACCTGATGGCCAGGGCGAAGCTTCGATCTCGCTCCAGATGGCTGCTTAATTGGCCCGCATGCAAAGCCGCCGAATACGAAGATCTGTCCGCGGAGAAAAGTCTCACCTCGGACCGCGTCATTGTTGATGATCAAGGAGCCATCGGGCCTATCGGTGACGCATACGAGGAGCTCTTAATGAAAGCACCAATGTCGGTGTCAAACCGCGGATCTCGGTAGGGGGTCCCGAACTGTGCATCTAAGCGGATGGTAACATGAGACAAGGGACACGATGTTTTTACCAGTGTTCGGGCCCTCTCGATGGAGGTAAAACCCTACCCCGCTTGATTAATATTGATGATATGGGTAGTACAAGAGTAGATCTACCATGAGATCAAGGAGGCTAAACCCGAGAAGCTAGCCTATGGTATGATTGTTGTTCGCCTTACAGACTAAAACCTCCGGTTTATATAGACACCGGATAGGTTAGGGTTACACGTAGTCGGTACAATGGTAGGAGATCTACATATCCGACGCCAAGCTTGCCTTCCACGCCAAGGAAAGTCCCATGCGGACACGGGACGAAGTCTTCAATCTTGTATCTTCATAGTCTTGGAGTCCGGCCGTGATGATAGTTCGGCTATCCGGACACCCCCTTGTCGAGGACTCCCTCACCCGTCAAATGCCAACTTGACATAGATCCCAATGGTAAAGCGGTGGATCAAAAGGTATATCGCTCGATGATTGGCTCCTTGCTTTACCTTTGTGCATCTAGACCGGATATCATGTTGAGTGTGGGAATTTGTGCACGGTTTAAAGCCTCACCTAAGGAAAGCCACTTTGTGGCGGTCACGCGAATCTTTCGATATTTGGCTCATACCCCAAACTTTGGCTTATGGTACCCAAGAGGAGCAAACTTCAACCTTGTAGGCTTTTCGGACTCCGATTGGGCGGGAGACAAAGTGGATAGGAAGTCAACTTCCGGAGGGTGCCAATTCCTTGGTTGCTCTTTGGCGAGTTGGTCTTCTAAGAAGCAAAGTTATGTGTCTCTCTCGTCCACCGAAGCGGAGTATGTGGCCGCCGGTAGTTGTTGTGCACAACTTCTATGGATGAGGCAAACTTTAAAGAATTACGGTGTCATTTGTGACAAAGTGTCTCTTTGGTGTGACAATGAAAGTGCCATCAAGATTTCTCTCAACCTGGTGCAACACTTCAAGATGAAGCATATTGAGATTCGGTATCACTTCATCCGGGATCATATTAGGCGAGGGGAGATCGAGCTGAACTATGTCAACACTCATGATAACCTTACAGATATCTTCACGAAGCCTTTGGATGAAGCAAGATTTCGCGAGTTAAGGCATGAGCTAAATATCATTGATTCGAGCAATGTGGCTTGAACCCTTGCACACCCCACCATACTCAACTTGATATCTTTTTTAGGTGTAGGCATGGACATAGGGGGAGTGTTGTTCTCTCAACGAACTCTCCCTCCCCCCATTATGCATAAATTGATCAACTCTTTCACTTTAGCCATTTTTTATGCCACTTGTGCTTCAAAGACGAGTTTTGGTCATGGGCCCAAGGATAATTCTTCGCAGTGCCATACCAATTAACTCAAACATAGGTGGCTCCGGCCACCGCCGTCTCTATGGAGAGGTCGTGTCTCGTGTTTGGTCCTTGTTGTCTTTTTGCCTTTCTTTCTTCGAGCCGAGCTTGTGTTTGAGTTGCCTCGTGTGTTAGTTCTTTGGTGTGTCCGTTCGCTTGAAGGTTGCATTGCAAAGGCTGTTTTTCTCTCTTGTTTGCGAAACTTGCATTTTCTTGGGTCTACGGTACTACCGTGGCTTGCCACGGTACTACCGTAGGAGTTGTGCATGGTACTACCGCAACCAGCACGGCAGTAATTTTTTACTGCCGCTGGAGGAGCAGTACAATACCTTGGGTGCGGTACTTCCGCTCGGGCGGTACTACCGCGATGACCCGCAGTACTACCACATCGTCGCGGGCGGGTGGGGGTAAAGAGCGGGCAGGGGGAGTTCCAACTCCCCCATACCCATTCAACTCCTTTTCCCCACGTCGTCTCTCTCTCTCTCCTGCCCAAGAACGGCGCCGGAGGACCTCGCCGGATCTCCGTCTCCAGCCGCTCTCCTCGCATTCTGACCGGTGGGATCGTTCCCCACCTCGCCCTCTTTCCATGGAACAAGGTTTCTTCCCAAATCCCTCTCTCTTTGCCTCGTTGTTTTGTCTCTAGGTTTTTGGGGAGATGCATGTTGTTCTTGAGATTTTAGGCCAAATCTTTGCAAGAGTAGGATGTAGGAGAGTAGTAGTGTAGTAGAGATGCTATTTGGTATGTTGCCACACGGAATTTTTGATCAACCATAGTACCGCTCCACTGTTGCGGCTGTGCCCATATCTGATTCATCTAGGATCTGACCCCGAGCGGTACTACCGCACCTCCCGTACGGCCTCATATAGTACTACCGCGCAAGGCGCGGAAGTAAAATTCCAGGCGCGGTACTGCCGTGCCATCCTAGTGCGGTACTACCGCGGCTAGCGCTAAAGTAAAATTTTAGTTCCGCACAATGGTCGGTACTACCGTTGACGTCGAACCTTCCCTGTGGCAACTACCCAATGTTATTTCTACTTGTTTCATTTGTTTTTGCTGTGGTCTTTGCATTGATCCTTCTCGCTTCTCTTGCGTGTTCTTCTGTTGTGTGTCATAGGTGGTGGCTCTGGTTCCAATGTCAGTCGTTCGAATCCCAGCTGTGACACAGGCTCGAAGCGCCTGCGCAACCAAGAGGAGGCTCTAGAGGGCTCCAATGCTCCCCAACCCAGAACCAAGACCACCGCCACCAAGACCAGGGAGCCATCAATGGGCATGGATGATATACCACTGGCTGAGTTTGTCACTCTAAGGAAGATCAACCCCTATGTGAATCCCCGTGCAAACTTCAGAGGGAATAAGTTGTTCTGGACCAAGTAGCAGAATCTTATCTATCTGGATGTGATCAAGGCCAAGCAGAACATCTACGTGGACGTGCACTAGATTGACATGAATCATATGAGGCATGATAAACACCGGTACTATTTTGGTGAGGCTCTGGACCTGGTGGAGCAGTTTGGCATTGAGCACTTGATCACTTTCCACCTGGACTTTGACCCTGAGATTGTGGCTCAGTTCTTTGCTTCGGTCCACTTCCATACTGATGAGGCACGAACCATGACATGGATGACCAATGGACAACAGATGGCCGCAAAGTGGAAGGAGTTCATGGATCTGCTTCAAGTTTGTGATGAGGGGCTCAACAAGCCCATTGGTGTTCGCCCTCATGCCAACCCCGAGTCAGCCAGCAAGAACAAGCTTCAGCCCTACTATGTTGAGAAGAAGCTTCCAAGTGGCAAGAAGGCGTGGGTGCTGAACTCATTCCTTGACATCATGCATCGGATCTTCCGCAACTCTCTCTTTCCGCGCATTGGTGACAAGGATAAGGTACATGCCTATCTCATGGATATGTTGCTCATCTGTGAGGAGGCGCGTCGTGCTCAGACGCAACCACTTGATGTCTCACATATCATGTGGTGTGAGCTACAGTTTGCGGTGTTCAACCGTAAGGTACCCATCTATGGACCTTACCTGTTTCACTTGATCTCGAAGACTTGGGAGAAGCTCTATCCTTCTGATGAGTTTGTTGCCCCTGAATGGATTCGTCACGAGCCCATCAAGCTCCGCATCAAGAGTCAGTGGGCTAACACCACTACCCGTGCTGAGGCAGAGGCTGCTCAGATGGACGTAGATGAGGATGAGATTGAGGAGGAGGAAGCGGATGAGGACAGCTCTGCTGGGTATGCTCCTCCCTCCATTGAGCCCTCATGGGCTAAGAAGCTGAAGGCCAAGATGAAGACTTTGTTCTGTATGGAAGCCAAGGGGTAGTACAGGACCCATGTTGCTTCCAAGAAGTGTCGCCGCCGCGACAAGAGGATCTTGAGGACGTTTGGCGAGGAGATATCCAGCGGGTCCGAGAAGCACATCACCCTGGAGGCAGAATGGATGGCGAAGCAGGGCTACCAGTGGACTGAATCTGAGGAGGATCCCATCCCCGCTGCCCAGTACGACGAGGAGCGTGACGAGCGATCACTTCAGCTTGGGCTACCATCTGTGTTGTAGGTGTCCTCTCTGCCTTTTTGGTGTCTCGATGCCAAAGGGGGGAGAGTGTAGGATTTGCGAGTCATGTGTCGTGGTGTTTCGCTTTGTCACTTTGTTTTTGTTTTGTTGGACCTCATTTGCTTTGGTTTTGTTTGGCTTGTCCTCGTGAGTCGTTTGTTCCTATCATATGGTGTAAGACATATGCACTCTAGCGTATCTTATTGTCTTTCTTACTTAAGTAGCCCGTGATGTTATGCTATCTTGTGCCAGTTACTCTTTGCTCATGTTTATTATCTTGTCTCCTTGCTTAGTATTAGTTTTTTTATTGCAAGATATGCCTCGTCTATAAAAATAGGGGGAGTGTTGATCCTAGTATGTGTGCCGTGCAGTCCAAAGCATTTCTCGAGAGTGCACACATCTAGGGGGAGCTCGTCTATATTTTATAGATGTTGGATTTGCCTATGCTTCATTTTATATCCCTATGTGCAAATCCCGTATTGTCATCAATCCACCGAAAAGGTGGAGATTGTAAGGGCATATTTATCCCTTAGTAGTTTTGGTGATTGATGACAATGCTTTTGCGGACTAATCGTGTGCATTGAGCATTTCAGATATATCATGCCTAAGCACAAGACGATTTGGTGCCCCTCGAAGCTCATTAAAGATGGCGTTTCTCTACATTTCTTTTCGGTGGATTTGAGTCATAGGAAAGCCGTACTATTAAGAGGGGGTCCGCGTTGGAAAGGTTTGGGTGGTATCATCACGTACACATCTGTTCCTTTCTGCACCACCTTTCCTTTGTCTCTTTGGAGCATCCTCCATTTCTCCGTGTCTCTGCAAAATGAAGGACTCCTAGTGTTGCTGAACTGGGGCATGCGGTAGTACTGCTCTTCGGAGCAGTAGTACCGCAGACCCTTGCGGTAGTACCGCAGGCCCTTGTGGTAGTACCGGCCTCGGGCGCGGTAGTACCGTAGGTGCTCACGGTAGTACCGCCCCTTGGGTGCGGTAGTACCGTGGCCTCTGGCCAGGCACAGCTGCTCAAGCGGAAGTAGGGGCAGATGTAATTTTTTACATCCGCGCCCTACGCGGTAGTACCGCTCCAGGCTTGCGGTAGTACCATGGCTTCAAACCAGGCTCAGCAGCACGAGCGAAAGTAGGGGCGGATGTAATTTTTTACATCCGCGCCCTGCGCGGTAGTATCGCCCCAGGCTTGCGGTAGTACCGTGTCGGATTTTTGCATAGATCGAAAGCGATAGTACTGCACCAACGGTTCTACCACTCTCTGCTTCAACGCAACAGGGCTGATCTAGCTCCTCCTGCGCCAGCGGTAGTACGCAGAGCCACGCGGTAGTACCGCGGGCCTTCGCGGTAGTACCGCTTGTCTGGCGTGGTAGTACCGCTTGTCGCGGGCTGAGTTAGTGGATAACGGTTGGATTTGTTCTTTCACTATAAAAGGGGAGTCTTCTTCTCCGAGTTGACTACCTCTTCCACCCCCAAGCTCCATTGTTGCTCTAAGCTCCATTTTCGCCCGATCTCTCTCCCTAGCCAATCAAACTTGTTGATTTTCTAGGTATTGGTTGAGGAGGACCCGATCTACACTTCCACCAAGAGAAATTTGATTCCCCTCACTAATCCCTTGCAGATCTTGTTACTCTTGGGTGTTTGAGCACCCTAGATGGTTGAGGTCACCGCGGAGCCATATTCCATTGTGGTGAAGCTTTGTGGTGTTGTTGGGAGCCTGCAATTAAGTTGTGGAGATTGCCCCAACCTTGTTTGTAAAGGTTCGGTCACCGCCTCTGAGGGCACTAATAGTGGAATCACGGCATCTCGCATTGTGTGAGGGCGTGAGGAGAATACGGTGGCCCTAGTGGCTTCTTGGGGAGCATTGTGCCCCCACACCGCTCCAACGGAGACGTACTTCCCCTCAAAAGGAAGGAACTTCGGTAACACATCCTCGTCTTCATCGGCTCCACTCTTGGTTATCTCGTACCTCTACTTGTGCAAGCTTACCTTTGTGTTGCATCTCTTGCTTTCTTGTGTACTTGTTGTTGTTGCATCATATAGATTGTTCACCTAGTTGCATTTCTAGACAACCTACTTTGATGCAAAGTTTATATTGGTAAAGAAAAGCAAAAAATTGTTAGTTTCCTATTCACCCCCCTCTAGTCAACTATATCGATCCTTTCCCCTTTGTTGTTGTATGTGGCTGCCAATAGCCGAGCTGTTAGCGTAGCCATTGTGGTGGAAAGAAAGGAATCATGCAAGGAGTATCCGGTTCAGCGGCCGGTTTATTACATCAGTGAGGTGCTCATTGAATCCAAGCAGAGGTATCCACATTGGCAGAAGCTTGTATGCGGGGTGTTCATGGCTAGTTGCAAGCTCAAGCAATATTTTCTGGGTCATCCTATCAGTGTGGTTAGTTCTGCTCCTTTAGGGGATATTATTCAGAACAGAGAAGCCACAGGTCGGGTAGCCAAGTGGGCCATTGAACTTGGACCACATGGTTTGAAGTATATGCCTCGCATAGCCATCAAGTCTCAAGCGCTTGTGGGTTTTATAAATGATTGGACAGAGTTGCAGATGCCTGAGGAGAAGCCGGATAGCACATATTGGACTATTCACTTCGATGGATCCAGACAGTTGGAGGGCACTTGGGATTCTAAAGACCCACTCATGGCGGCTTATCGCCGAGATGTTGATGCTATTGTTGGTCACTTCAAAGGTTATCAAGTTGACATATTGATCGCAGGAAGAATGAGGCAGCTGATGCTTTGAGCCGGTTAGGGTCCCAGCGTAAGCCGGTGCCACCAAACACTTTCCTGGATATTCTGCATAACCCTTCAGTCAAATTGCCTACAGAGGAAGATCTTGCTATTCCTGACCCGGAGGCACAGCTGGTGGCGGCTCTTCACGCTATTCCTGATTGGACTGTTCCATATTTGGCGTATATGACCCGGGGTGAGTTACCTGAGGATGAAACCTTGGCCAAGCAGATAACCTGGTGGTCTAAGTCAATGACTATTGTCAATGGAGAGTTGCATCATCGTAGTGTCACAGGGGCGTTTCAGCGTTGTGTTTCTCCTGAAGAAGGCTGTGAGATTCTGCGAGAGATTCATGAAGGAGATTGTGGTCATCATGCCGGTTCTAAGTCTCTCGTAGCCAAGGCTTTCTGTCATGGGTTTTATTGGCTGATGGCTCATGTTGATGCTGAGGATTTAGTCAGTAAATGTGATGGTTGTCAGAAGTTCTCATGACGAGCTCATGTGCCGGCTCAAGAATTGAGGATAATTCCAATTGCTTGGCCGTTTGCAGCCTGGGGGCTTGATATGGTTGGGCCTTTCAAAAGGTCTAAGGATAAAAAGACCCATCTTTTGGTGGCAGTTGAAAAATTCACAAAGTGGGTTGAGGCAGAGCTGGTTAGTAAGTGTGATGCGGCGACGGTGGTTCAATTCATCAAAAACGTGATTTTTCATTTTGGCTTTCCCCACAGCATATAACTGATAATGGTACTAATCTGTCCAAGGGTGCCATGAAAAAGTTTTGTCAACGAGAACATATTCGACTTGATGTATCATTAGTGGCCCACCCTCAGTCCAACGGTCAAGCTGAGAGGGCCAATCAAGAAATCTTGAAAGGCATCAAACCCCGGCTTATGGTCCCTTTGCAGAGGACGCTGGGTTGTTGGGTGGAGGAGTTACCTTCAGTGTTATGGAGTATCAATACTACCCCCAACAGATCGACGGGTTACACGCCTTTCTTCATGGTTTACGGAGTAGAGGTGGTTCTCCTTAGTGACATCCGTCACAACTCGCCCCGTGTGGCGGCTTATGTGGAAGCTGATAATGAAAAAGCACGCCAGGATGCTATTGGTCTATTAGATGAGGAGCGTGACCTTGCGGCGGCTCGTTCGGTGATTTACTAGCAAGATCTGCGCCGTTATCATAGTCGCCGGGTTAGAACCAGGACCTTTCAAGAGGGTGACTTGGTGCTCCGGCTTATCCAGGATCAAACTGATATGCATAAGCTATCCCCACCTTGGGAAGGGCCCTTCGTGGTCAGCAAAAATGTGAACAACGGGTCCTACTATCTTATCGATGTTCGAGACCACAAGGCCTCACGCATGTCGGAGGAGGAGACCCACCGGCCATGGAATATTGCTCATCTTCGGCCTTACTACACCTGAGCCACCAGTTCTTGTGATGTACATATTTTGACAATGTATATATTATGATGAATATAATAAAGCCGGCATCCCTGATAATTCAGGGCCTCTGTCGTTTCCTTTCTAAAAATATGAGTCTTTGATATAACTTTATAAGAGCATAGCTCTGATTACATCGGTAATCCGGCTATCACGCCCATATCATAAGAGCATAGCTCTGATTACTTCAGTAATCCGGCTATCACGCCCATATCATAAGAGCATAGCTCTAATTACTTCGGTAATCTGGCTATCACGCCCATATCATAAGAGCTTAGCTCTGATTACTTCAGTAATCCGGCTATCACGCCCATATCATAAGAGCATAGCTCCGATTACTTCAGTAATCCGGCTATCATGCCCATATCATAAGAGAATAGCTCTGATTACTTCGGCAATCCGGCTATCACGCCCATATCATAAGAGCATAGCTCTCATACTTCGGTAATTTGGCTATCACGCCCATATCATAAGAGCATAGCTCTGATTACTTCAGTAATCCGGGTATCACGCCCATATCATAAGAGCATAGCTCTGATTACTTCAGTAATCCGGCTATCACGCCCATATCATAAGAGCATAGCTCTGATTACTTCGGTAATCCGGCTATCACGCCCATATCATAAGAGCATAGCTCTGATTACTTTGGTAATCCGACTATCACGCCCATATCATAAGAGCATAGCTCTGATTACTTCGGTAATACGGCTATCAAGCCCATATTCTAAGAGCATAGCTCTGATTACCTCGGTAATCTAGCTATCAAGCCAATATTATAATTTCATATGAGCACAACTCTGATTACTTTGGTAATCTGGCTACCAAGCCAACATTATATGAGCATAGCTCTGATTACTTTAGTAATCTGGCTATCAAACCAACATTCTGACTTCCTATGAGCATAGCTATGACCTTCTTGGAGGTTTAGTGCCTGGGTTACGGGGACCAAAGAGAGTCTGTGGCAAAGCACAGTTCAAACACAGGTACCCGGCCTTGACGATTCAAAATATATCCCTTGGGGGCTCCTTGATTCACAGAACATAGCTTTTATAACCCCTGCTTGGTTTGAAACGCCAGGTATATGATGAGCCGGTGGTATGACCAAAAATGTCACAGGATACTATGGGATGATATGATTTCTAGCACACAATCTTTTTTGACAAAAGGATAAACTCTCGTCCAAGTTCCAAAAGCAAGCATAAAACATGGACGATGGCACGGCAGATCATAGTTTTCACTAAACTATTACATGACTCAGCGAGCCCAAATGATTAAGTGTTTCAGAATGAAATATGAACCCCCCAGCGGATCAATTTTCTTGGCCTTGGTGGCTTGAAGCTCCTGGATCATCCCTCGCCGGTTCTTCGTCGTCCTCCATCGTCTGGAAGTTTGGTGATGACCAGTCAATGCCACACAAGGCTTGGAATCCAGCTTCGTCATCTATAAGTTCGGACGGATCAACTTCAGGGGCGAAAGTATGCTTACGGATTGGAGGGATCAGATCCATCACTTTGTAAGCCGGCGTGGGCATCTTTTGATTCTCCAAATTATAAGCCGCCTGGTATTTTGAAAGATCCGTTTCATCGGCCATCAGACTGGCCAGTGGACGTATCTCCTTCACGCAGGCAGCAAAGTCTTACTTATCAAAGGGAGTGCCATCTTATTTAAAGCTTGGACACCCAGTGGCTAGCTCGGCGGGGTCTAGCTTCACTTGCCATGCCTTGGCCCGGCTTAAAGCCGTCACGACACTGCCTCTTGCAGCCGACCGCTTTATCTCTTCAATCATGGCGGGTAGAACAGAGAGTTTTTTCAAAACGTCACTAAGAAGAGTAGGCGCTTGATTGGTTGGGGAGATAGTGGCCAGCGTGCGCTGAGTTCCAGTATATAGCTGTTCAATAAGCGTGTATACGACTTTGAGCTTCACAAGCATCTCTTGACCAAGGTTACCGCTCCTAGGGCATGTGTAACAATGGAGGGTCGATCAGAGACGGTTTGCAACATGAAAAATAAGACTCGGTTATGATATTGGCAATGTTACTTACCAAAGATAGCAGAGACCATCTGGGATATATGGTATTTTAAGCCGGTAAGCTCGATGGTCATCTCTTGGAGGGAAGCTTTAGCTTTTTCAGCCCGTTGTATAAGAGCGGTTCTCTCTTCAGCCCAGGCGGTTCTTTCAGTGGTGAAACTGGTCTTCAGTTTTTCTGTTTCATCCAAGCTAAATTTGAATTTTGAGTCGGCCTTCCTGGTCTCAGATCGGGTTTTCACATCGGCCAATTGCGATTGAAGTTGAGCCGTGGCGTCCTGTATATGAAAAGATTTGAATACATATTCACATTCGAGTCACACGAATAAAAGTCCCAAGCCTTTTACAAGAAACAACGCTTGGCACTTGGGGGCTAACGGGTGCAGAAAAATTCTTTATACAAACGGTACATATAAATAAGTCCCAAGTGCTTTGCAAGCAATGGCACTTGGCACTTGGGGGCTAATGCATATTGCTCGCGTTTCACTACAATTCTATGATGACCCGACTATGCTAAAGATGACCACAACCGGTTCATGGGGGCTACACAAGTGAGTTTTGATTTATGAACAATGATGAGCAGTCCCGGTTCATTCATGCTGATTAAACCGGCCCTTGGGGACTACAACTGCAATGTTAATCAATAGTAAGTTGAAGAACCGGTTTAACCCTGACAGTGAAAGACGACCCTTGAGGGATTCTACTAAGGTTGTTCATTATATTCATGGCTATTCTAAGTCTACACCATATTAAATTCTATTATACACAGTAGACTTGGAGGCTGACGGGGTATGCATAACTTATAAAGCAGTAGTTCATACCTCATATTTCTGATGCATTTGTTTCACCATGTCAATTTCAAGATCGCGGTTAGTGTGTACTTGGTTGAGACAACCAGAGAGTACTTCGCTGATGCTCAATTGAGAATAGTTGGTGATGTCAAATCTCACTTTTCGCTTTTCGGTGAGTTCCTCTTTGGCAGAGTGCTTGGCCAAGATAGTAGGATTTCCCGGTTCTCGGAAGCCGGTGCCAGTGATCACACCATCTTCAACATGTGTTTCTGGCGGTTTAAATGGGCTTCTCGGCTCAGTATTCAAAGGGTCGACGGTTATATGGTCAGTGGAGAGGTCAGGAGTTTCTGGTGGCAGATCATTGACAGGTTCGTCTGGGTGTTGCAGAGAAGCCTCTGACGCCAGATTCTGTCGCTTCAGTTCAGGGACTTTGGGGTCCTCAACCGGCTTGACCACCTTTGCTTTCTTACTAGGCATTGCCTTTCCACTGCAAGGATTGTGGGAGGTTAGTACAAATATAAAATTACAAACCAGTAGGAAATAAAATTGTTACCCAGGGGCAGTCTTGAAAGCCGGCAGATGGGTCTGCGATGAGTCGCCAGAAGAGGAACGAGAAGTCCCCTGATAGTTTGAATTGGAAGAATTAAGTGGCTAACGAATAAGACCTACAGAGGATGAAAAGAGTTTAAATTTGGAGGGACCTTGTTTCGACGTTTCCGCGGAACTGGAGTATTTGGTAAGTCAGAGGATAATTCTCCACCTCCGCTGGTCCGAGTTTGTCTCCGGTTCTCATGCTGTTGTTGCTTCAAAAGAAAGTGGGGATCCAAATAAGCTAACGGGTGATAAAAGCTTACTTTCCGGGTTCTCGTCGAATTTTCTGTCTTGGCAAAGGCTCTGAGTCAGAGGAAATAATAGTTACCTCTTCATCACCCGCTTGACTGGCCCCCGTGTCATCCTGATGATAATCAGTGTTAATAAGATAGTTGAAAAAGGAGCCAAGGGAGTCAAGGGCTACCTTCGACTCAGTATTGTCGTCCAGTTCAAACAACTCGGAAGAGCTTGATTTCTTCTTATTTTTCTTGGCGGCTCTTGCTTTGGCCCTGGCCTTCTTGGCAGCTTCATGATCATACTTGTTTTTCCAAAAAGCGGATCCAGCCTGTGAAGATTATCAAGGCTAAGTTAATAGAACATGCGAATAATAAGGTAAAATGAATGATTTGGAGACTCACGGCTGGTGGCGGGTTAAGTGTGCAGAAAGGGTTTAATCCCACTTTGCTGCAACTTTCCAGGCTCTCGTTGAGAAGGGTCTTTGTCATCTCATTGATTGCATTATTAGTTAAACGCGTGGAGTTGTTGCGCAGTGGATCTTTTGTATCACCCGTATAAGCACACATTAAGCCGGACCAACGGCTCAAGGGTATGATCCGCCAAGCTACCCAGCACCAAACCAAGTGAATACCAGTTAACCCATTTCCCAGCAGGGCCCTGACCTTCAAAAAGGTAGGTGCAAGTGAGGGAGTTCCGGACTAGGGGGTGTCCGGATAGCCGAACTATCATCATCGGCCGGACTACAAGACTATGAAGATACAAGATTGAAGACTTCGTCCCGTGTCCGGACGGGACTTTCCTTGGCGTGGAAGGCAAGCTTGGCGATACGGATATGTAGATCTCCTACCATTGTAACCGACTCTGTGTAACCCTAGCCCTCTCCGGTGTCTATATAAACCGGAAGGCTTTAGTCCATAGGACGAACAACAATCATACCATAGGCTAGCTTCTAGGGTTTAGCCTCTCTTGATCTCGTGGTAGATCCACTCTTGTAACACACATCATCAATATTAATCAAGCAGGATGTAGGGTTTTACCTCCATCAAGAGGGCTCGAACCTGGGTAAAACATCGTGTCCCTTGTCTCCGTTACCATCCGCCTAGACGCACAGTTCGGGACCCCTACCGAGATCCGCCGGTTTTGACACCGACATTGGTGCTTTCATTGAGAATTCTCCGTCGCGTCACCGATAGGCCCGATGGCTCCTTCGATCATCATCAATGACGCAGTCCAGGGTGAGACCTTTCTCCCCGAACATATCTTCGTATTTGGCGGCTTTGCATCATGCGGGCTAATTCGCTGGCCATCCGGAGCAGATCGAAGCTACGCCCGCCATCGGTCAGATTTGGAAGTTTGAACTATACGACCGATATCCGCGGAGACTTGATCTTCGACGGATTCGAGCCGCAGTAGAGCGTGCCGCACTGTTTCGATGGGCATGATCTAGCTCTGCAGCCAAACAAGGCCTCGAGGTCAGACAAGATCCGCTCCGACCCTTAATCCGAGCTGGATTCCCCGACCGAGGACGAGTGGTTGACACCGCCCGGGGCGATAATCTCTACGGCGATTGAGCCAACTCCATCCCTGTCCTTTGCGAAGACCTCGACTCAGGTGCCGGACTCTCTCTCGACTCAACCTCCGCTACCGCCAATCGAATCCGATTGGCGCCCGTCATGGAGTTCATTGTCATGACATCTTTCAAAGACTTCGCCTTCGGGCGACATCCTGAATTCACTAAAGTCTCTCTCTTTATCCGGAGAGCCTGGCCGGATTACGGTCAGAAGGTTGGGATGCGGACGACGAAGAAATTCAACGCCCACCCACCACCCACTTTGTAGCCACTGCCGATGATTTAACCGACATGCTAGAATTCGGCTCCGAAGACATGGACGGTATGGACGACGATGCCGGAGACGACCAAGACCCAAAGGCCTACAGGCACCGGAAGGCCACCTCGCCATACGACATATACATGGTGGACATCCCAAAAGATGGGAACGGCGATGGAACAACGGAGGATGACCCTCCAAGAAGCAGCCCAAGCGCCAAGGCGGCGCCGGCGCCATCTAAATCCCGCCAAAGCAAGAATGAAGATTCCGCACCGGAGATAACAATACACCGGATAAAGGTCGAAGACAATCCACTCCAAAGAAGATCCAAAGGCAGGAGGATGGAGACGCCAGCCCTCACGAGAGAGCGGTAGAAGAAGAGGTAGAGGATTATATGCCTCCCTCCGTAGACGAAGCAAGCATCGACGACGATGAATTCGTCGTGCCTGAGGATCCCGTCGAACAAAAGCGTTTTAGACGCAGGCTTATGGCCACGGCGAACAGCCTCAAGAAAAGCAGCAACAGCTTAGAGCTGATCAGGATCTACTAGCCGACAGATGGACTGAAGTCCTCGCGGCCGAAGAGCATGAGCTCGAATGCCCCTCCAAAAGCTACCCTAAACGCAAGCTGCTCCCCCGATTAGAGGAGGAGGCTTACGAACCCGCATCACCAGGAGACAACACGGCTGACCGACCACCCCGTGGTCGCGACAGAGAGGCCTCTAGGCCCTTCGCTAGAACCGTACCCCGGCATCGCTCAAGAAGCACACGGCCACAGGGGAACGCTCCGGACCTGCGAGATATATTGGAGGACAATGCAAGACAATCAAGATCGATCTATGGATCACGTGGGCGCCACGGCACGTGATTTACAACCGTCGCGCCGGACACAAGAAGTCCGGCGGGCCGAACAAAATGCATAAAGCTCTTTGGAGCTCACCGTGATATCGCCAAAGACAGAGGCGCCAAGACACCCACTATGCTTCATGCACGAAGTAATGGATCATCAAATCCTCGAAAGGTTTAAACCCGTCAATATTGAATCCTATGATGGCACAACAGACCCGCGGTTTGGATCAAGACTATCTCCTTCACATCCACATGGCCCGCGGTGACGATCTTCACGCCATCAAATACCTCCCCTCGCTTAAAGGACCAGCCCGGCATTGGCTCAACAACTTGCCGCCAGAGTCAATTGGGAGCTGGGAGGACCGGAAGCCGCATTCCTCGATAACTTCCGTGGCACTTATGCGACCACCGACGCCGATGACCTAAGCCACATAATTCAGCAGCCTGACGAATCGCCGACAATTCGACACGGTTCTTAACCAAGAAAACCAAATCGCCGACCGTCCGGATGCGGAGGCCCTCGCGCCTTCAAGCATAACATCCGCGACGAGTGGCTTGCCCGACACCTAGGACAGGAAAAGCCGAAATTCATGGCAGCCCTCACATCACTCATGACCCGCTTCGCTGGTGAGGACAGCCAGCTAGCACGCAGCAACAACCTCAAGAAAATTCTGGCAGTCCGACTTCAAGGACCGAAATGGCAGGCCGCACCGAATAAAAACAAACACCGCATTAACGGCGACAATATTGAAGATACGACAATCAATGCCGGATTCAGAGGCTCTAAACCCGTCAGCGAAAAAGCCATTCAAAAGAACTACTCCGGTCCGCCCAATTTGGACCGAATACTCGACCGCTTGTGCGATACACGACACCCCGAAAAGCCAGTTAACCACACCAACAGGAACTGTTGGGTATTCAAACAGTGCAGGCAAGTTAATTGTCGAAAACAATGACAAGGGGCTGCATAGCGATGACGAGGACGAGACCCAACCGCCAAACAATAGAGAGGATGAAGGGTTTCCCCCACAAAGCGGACGGTGAATATGATATACGCAACGCACATACCCAAAAGGGAGCGGAAGCGCACTCGTGGATGTCACGCGATGGAGCCAGCTTGCCCAAGTTCAATCCATGGTCCTCCCGCCCGATCACTTTTGACCGAAGGACCACCCCACCAAAGATCCGCCACGGCGGATTCGCCGACTGGTCTTAGACCCAATCGTCGATGGATTTCACCTAACCGAGTCCCGATGGACGGCGGCAGCAGCCTGAACCTGCTTTACAGGATACAAGGCGCAAAATGGGCATAGACCCTCAAGGATTAAACCTACCAAAACGACCTTTAAAGGCGCCATACCAGGTGTAGAAGCCAATTGTACAGGCTCATTTACATTGGAAGTGGTCTTCGGATCCCTGATAACTTCCGGCGAGGAGTTAATCTTCGACATAGTCCCGCTCCGCAGCGGCTATCATGCGTTGCTTTCGGACGCATCGCGCTTGCAAAGTTCAACGCGTGCCGCACTAAGCATACCTCAAGCTCAAGATGCCAGGCCCTCGAGGAGTCATCACGGTCAACGGAAACATCGAACGCTCTTCCGCACGGAGGAACATACAATGCTCTTGCGGGCGGAAGTGCAATGCAGCCTCTTAAGGCATTCTCGAGTCCGCCGTTAAGCGCCGGACACAGCCAAGCGTGCGCCTGAGTAACTTACAACAAGACCACTGGCACGCCCGAGCATCGCCAGAGTAAAGGCGGCCCCAACCCCAGCCCCGCGAAACATCAAAGCAGGTCCTTCGCACACCATTACACTCAAGATACCATGGGCATGGGGAGAGGGCACCACCACGATAAACCCAGATCAGGCTCAACCACACCGGGGCTCTCAAGTGTGTCGTTCCTTTTCTTTTCTTTTTACCTTTTAATTTTTACCCATAGGACTCGCTTGAAGAGGCCCCGTCCTGGCAGCAGACCGCCAACTCACGATGCAACAGCCAGGAAGGATGAAGGCACAACTAATATACAGGTGGTCTCCATTACGAGCATTTTATACACCAATCTGCAGCCTACCCTCGGAGGGGACATGTTTAAACAGTCCCATACCTTGCTTATCGTGACTATTTGTATCGCTCGCATTCGTAGCAGCACTTATTGAATAAAACAATGCAGCACCTTTTTGCTTATAATTGCATTTCTTTTTCATACATATGTTCATTCACGACATGTTGCATCCGTACACTTTGGTACGGCTAATATACACCAGGGCTTATGTTTCCGCATCATGGTATGATAAGTCCGAACACTTTCACAAGTGCGGCACCCCGAACTTATAGCACTATATGCATCGGCTACGAATCATGTCTTGGGTCAATAGTTGGATTTGCCCGGCTCCCATGTTTTGGTACCTTACATTCTGTTATATCGCTAAGGTAGCACTGGAGAACCATCTGCGATTCCGCCTCAGCTTGAGCTGGGTTAACGCCTGGAGAAAGCTAAACTGACCGCCATGATGGGGCGAGAGCCGGTCGCTGTTCGAGAGGTTTTTGCAGTCCTTAAAGACTTATGCCGCTTAGAGCGAGGAGCCGGATACTGTCCGCCAAGGCGTGATAGCGCCCCAAATTCGCCTTCCAAGACTAGGGGCTCTGCCAAATTTAAAATTATAGAATTCTATGGCTAAGGAGAGTGTTCAAGCATTATAAGTCCGGTTGCCTTGTTCCTGTGTTGAGCGCCTCCCTAGATGGACCAAAAATGGGAACAAGAGCGCCAAGTTTATCCCAACACCCCAAAGACTGTGGCATGGGGGTGAAGCCGACGACTTGCCATCTCTCGATTTGATAAACAGCCGCACGTAAGGTAATATTTTAAATTAACAAGCTGCCTTAGCGATATGAACTAAGTTTTCAGCGACAGGATAACATAATGTGAGTCTACTCAAATATTACATCTTTGGAGCACTCACCCGCAATAGTGAAGGCGCCCTTCAAAGACACTCTTATAATACATCTCGGGCGTGCGATGCTCCTTGCCCTCCGTGGCGGGTCCGTCACGAGCCTGGCATCCATCTTGCCCCAAGGCACCTTTTTGCGGGCAAGGCCCGACGGGCACCCTCAATACAAGCGGAATGCTTGATAACTTCAACCCACGGCACGCATCGATCAGCCGCCGCACCAGGTGAAGTAGCTCCTGTGCATGGCCTCCTTAGGCCACAACCAACTATGAGGCCCTTCATGGCCTATTCGCCGCTTTAGGAGCTCGACCAGCTGCTTCAGCTGGTCGCTAAGGAGCACCGGATGTCCGCCTCAAAGATATCGAGACCGAAGACCTTCTCCGTCGAGCTCCCCTCCTCGGCCCGGTAGAATGCGGCAGCATCGGACACGCTACAAGGAAGATCTGTGAACGCCCCTGGAGAACTCCGAATTCGGGTAAGCAATAGGTAATTAACACTCACATGCTTACTTTGCATGAAAAATGCCTTACCCGCTGCTATTTTATTCACCGCCTCAATCTCCTGGAGGGCCTTGTAGGCATCGGCCTTAGCGGCTTTGGCACTCTCAAGAGCCGTTGCAAGCTCAGACTCTCGCGTCTTCGAGTCACGCTCCAAGCTCTCATGTTTTTTCACGAGATCCCGGAGCTCTTGCTGTACCTCCGCCACCCGCCTCCTGCTTTCTCGCTCGGTGCGCTCAAGTCAGACATTACGCTCGCCGCTGCCACCGCCTTCTGTGGTCGCCACTCGTTAGTGGCCCCTACAATACCCATGTTATCCTTGTCATTTTCTTGCAACCAAATCCTTTTCAGAAGGTACAATTTTCATAAGGTATTACTCACCTTCTTTTTCCTCGAGCTGCTTGGCATGGCCGAGCTCGTTCTCGGACCGCCGAGGTTTTCCTTCAAAGTATTGACTCCGTAGTCAAGTAAGGGCGGAGGTCAGCAAAGACAGCCTGCAATCCCATATTGACATATTTTTATGACTCCTGCGCTTATCTTTCTAAAGATCCTCAGTCCGCTTTTCTTTCCGAACACCGAACCGAGCATCGTGGGCTACCGTCTATGCGGTACCATTTTACATATATTGAAATTCTTACCTCAAAGCCTCGTTAGAAGGCTGCTGCAGAAGCTTCGGTCAGCCCGCTCTTGGCGAAGCTGAACTTTCAATCACCGCACTCATAATAAAGGCGGTGTTCCTCTTCGATGGAGGCTCCGCTGAGCGCCCCAAGAATAATCCGCACCTCCGTTGGACGGAGGCAGCCGGCGTCAAGGGTCTTGCCCTTCTTACGAAGGGGTCACCCACGGACTCCGGAGCCACCGTGGCCTCCGGGCCGAGTCCGTGCATAGTCCGGAGGGTGTCCGTGACACCTCCGGCCTCCTCCTCTGGTGGGTCCTTTTCTCGATCCCACTCGGCGCCATCCGCGGCACGGGGGTGGAGGCAGTCGGAAGGAATCCATATCCGACGCACCCAAGGACCCGCCGATTTAAACAGGAAGATCATCCTGGGCGGACTGCAGGGTTGTATGCGGCATTAGAAAGACATTATGTGGCAAAATAAAAACCTTGAAGTTATTCGGGAGTCCGGATACTTACGATCTCACCAGGGCTTGGCCCTTGGGGCCGATCCTCGTGCGTCATTTGGCGTTGGCGGAGCAGTCCGGGAAGAGTTTTTCCTTCTTGACCCTTCGCCTCCCTTGTTGGGGAGGCCTTCCTTTTTTCCCTCCTCTGCTGGGGAGAGGCTTTTTCTTCTCCTCCTCACCTTGGTGGAGGAGTCGCCTCGGATTCATCATCCGATAGCACCTGAAAACGGAACTCTTCCGAGTCCCGTGGCCGCCTTTCTGGTTTTCTTCTCCGCACCACGTGGTGCCGGAGCCAGCAGCCCCGTTAGGCGGGCGCCCGCCGGGTCCTCCGCAATGGGGCTGGACAGATAATCTGTTCGGCCTTCGCCAGCCATTCCTGTCAAAGGAAAAGGGAGTTTAGATCTCGCATAGAGCCAAACTATGGAAAACAAGTGGTGAAATCACTTACCTCGTCAGCTGGACGCTGCGAGCGGAATCTGCGATCTTCAGTAGCGGATGCGGGAGCTTCGGCGCCCTTGAACAACACCTTCTAGACATCTTCGTACGTAGTGTCGAAGAGCCCGCTCAGGGTCTGGTGCTGCGCCGGATCAAACTCCCACATGTTGAAGCCCCTTCGCTGGCACGGGAGAATCCGGCGGATGAGCATGACCTGGACTACGTTGACAAGCTTGAGCTTCTTGTCCACCAGCTTTCGGATACAGCTTGAGTCCGGCCAGCTCTTTCGAATCCTCCAAGTCCGCCACTCTCTTTCCAGGAGGTGAGCCGTGTAGGATGCCATATCTGAATTCGGGGGCCGCTGCCCAATCAGGGTCACGCGGCTCGGTGATGTAGAACCATCCCGATTGCCACCCCTTTATGGTTTCCATGAAAGTGCCCTCCAGCCACGTAACATGGGACATCCTGCCCACCATGGCGCCTCCGACTCCGCTTGGCTGCCCTTCACAACCTTCGCTTGACATCAAGGTCTTTAGCCACAAGTCAAGTGGGGCTGGATGCAGAGGAAGGTTTCGCATACGCCACGATAAACGCCGAGATGTTGAGGATGAAATTGGGCCAGATCATGGAAATCTAGGCCGTAGTAGAACATGAGCCCCGGACAAAGGAATGAAGCGGGAAGCCCAGTCCATGGAGGAAATGGGGAAGAAATACTACCCTCTCATGGGGCCTGGGTTGGGGACGAGCTCTCCCTCGCCGGGAGCCGGCGCGATGTTGCTGGACAAATATCCGGCGCCACGCAGCTTCGGATCTGCCCTCCGTGACGGAGGAGGCCATCCACTTGCCTCCGCTCCGGACATAGTTGGAGAAGGTTGAGGTGAGAAGTGCGGACTAGGGCGCTGGAGCTCGAGTTCATGGAGATGGATAAGCCAAGGAGGAAGAAGGCGCAGTAAAAGGGTTGGATCTTTATCCCTTATATGGGCGGATGAAACATGTGTCCCCACCGCCCGGTAAAACTCGCTTATCTCCCAAGCGCCACAATCAATGGCGCGGTTGGGTTACCCACGTCCGTATTGATGGGAATCCTGGAATAAGGGGAACACGATCTCGCTCGACAAGACGTGCCAAGGAAACCGCCGCTAAACGCTACCGAGGTGGAACAATAAAACAATTTGAGTAAAGGCTTGGCAAGTGGTGCGACGTCACGCCACGTAATCACGCCACAGATCGATCTTGTGTAATATTATTCTCTCTACGGTGGTATGTGGAATTTATTTTTGCAGAGCTGGACACTATCCTGGTGTTCACAATCTTCTACAAATTATTCGGAGGAAGAACCCGCCTTGCAATGCCGAAGACAACATGCGCGCAGGACTCGTCGTCATTGAAGCCTGGTTCAGGGGCTACTGAGGGAGTTCCGGACTAGGCGGTGTGCGGATAGCCGAACTATCATCATCGACCGGACTCCAAGACTATGAAGATACAAGATTGAAGACTTCGTCCCGTGTCCGGATGGGACTTTCCTTGGCGTGGAAGGCAAGCTTGGCGATACGGATATGTAGATCTCCTACCATTGTAACCGACTCTGTGTAACCCTAGCCCTCTCCGGTGTCTATATAAACCGGAAGGCTTTAGTCCATAGGACGAATAACAATTATACCATAGGCTAGCTTCTAGGGTTTAGCCTCTCTTGATCTCGTGGTAGATCCACTCTTGTAACACACATCATCAATATTAATCAAGCAGGACGTAGGGTTTTACCTCCATCAAGAGGGCCCGAACCTGGGTAAAACATCGTGTCCCTTGTCTCCTGTTACCATCCGCCTAGACTTACAGTTCGGGACCCCCTACCCGAGATCCGCCGGTTTTGACACCGACAGCAAGCTTTGCATGCTCAGTAGTGGTAAGCCACTCAGGAAGATGATGTTTCGGGTTGAGCTGCTGGACACGATAACCCGATAGTGGATTCTCATCAGCCGGAGAAGTGTCTTTACAACAGAACCATGTTTGGTTCCAATCTTTGGGGTGACTCGGCAGGTGAGCATAGGGGAAGATAGCATCTCTTCTCCGTTGAATTGAGACCCCGCCAAGTTCTAAGCTGGGTCCATCAGTAAATTCGTTCTGCCGGTTTAGATAAAAATATTTCCTGAAGAGTTCAACACTAGGTTCCTCTTGAAGGTATACTTCGCAGAGGACTTGAAAATTGCAGATATTTGACACATAATTGGGTCTGATGTCTTGAAGATGAAGTTGAAAGAAATGCAATACATCCCGGAAAAATTTGGATCCAGGTGGTGAGAAGCCCCGATTCATGTGATCCGTGAAAACAATGACCTCACCATCCTGCAGCTGAGGTCTTTCTTCGTCTGGTTTGGGAGTGCGCCCGTGCATGATGCTTTTTGCTGGTAAAAATCCGATTTTGACAAAGTCCTCGAGCATGTTTTCAGTGACAATGGAGGGAACCCAATTACATGAGGTAATTGTCTTCGGCATCGTAAAGGAAGAGGCCTAAAAAGAGAGAAATATTGCCGGTTTAAGTTGATTTGTTAAGCCGGAGATGAACACCGCATCATATATTCACATCGGCGGCTTAAACGGGGCCTAATGTCATATGACTAGTTATATCTGGTGATATAAGCCGCCATGACGGTACTAGTACTTAAGATCTATCAAGGATGAATTTTGCTAAGTATTGGATAAACATGTTTTACAGATTGGGGCAGTCAATTTTGGATCTGACGCTGTTCGGAAAAGAAATTAAATCAAAACCTAGTACCTCATCAGTTAAGGAACTAGCATATTGGCAAGATTTCTGCATCTGAGAAGCATATTCGGTGATTAAGAGAAAGTACAGAAATAGATTCCGCATGTTTTAAACACTATCTTTGGATCAATATAAAGATTAAACAGAGGTATGGTGAAAAACAATGATGAACTCCTAAGAACTTCAGAAAACCCTAATGGAGATCTCAGAAGGGAAGATGAGGTACTTACTGGATCAGCTGAGCAACAGAGAGGCGCCACAGTTCTCTAGTTTCGTTCAGGTCGATGCAGCGGTCGGGGTCGAGGAAGTTGATGAGGTCGGCGGCGGCGGTGCTCAGGCATGCAGATGCGTCGTGAGAAAGAGAGAGGTTGAAGATGAGAAGGCAAGGGGGGAGAGTGAAAAGGCTGCCTGCCCCTATTTATAAGGAAATGGATAACATGTGAGCGCGAGAATCGAGGAGGCCAAAGAATGATTATATAGCAGCTCGGATGCCTCGATTTTTGGGATGGTTATTAAAGATAAAGATCTATTAAGATGTACTGGGCATCGTGCAAAATTAGTGCGAGATGACGTCACATTGATTTGAAAAGATTCCGCAAGCTGACATCATGGCGGTTTACAAAAAATGTTTACCAAACAAAGAGAGGCAGGATCTTGGACAAGTCAGGTATTGAAGATTGACATGAACAAGTTCAAATCAACCTAGGGCCTAATGTTGGAGATATAACTGCTGGGTATGAACCGCCCAGGAGGGGTTGGGTTATACCACTGGTGACTTGTCAATGATGACGGCGGGTTATAGCAAGCCCATTGGCGGCCCAATACTCAGAGGCGATTTAAGGCCCAAGAGGATGAACCGTCGTATGTATGACTTATGCTGTAAGGAAAAGATAGTTAGTCACTGAGCCGGACACATTGTATATGAGCCGCCGACTCGTAAGTCATCAAGGCCAACCTCGTATATAAAGGCGAATTGACGGCGGTTTAGGGACAAGAAACAACAAGTCGAGAACTAGGTCAAGCGTATTCGCCCCTGATAATCAAAACCCTAGCAATACCACCTCAAACTGGATTAGGCTTTTACCTTCACCAAAAGGGGCTGAACCAGTATAAACTCCCTGTGTCCTTTGTCCTGATTAACCCCTTTAAGCTAACCTAGTTGCGATGGCTCCACGACTAAGTCCTTCCGCTAGGACATCTGCCGTGACAATTCCATGACAGTGGGCAAGAAAGGGATGGCCACTTGCCTCTCTGATATGATTGGTAACCATTCCCTAGACTTCCTGGGTCTTCAAGAGACCATGAAAAAGGTTTTACTCCAAAATGTTTGAGGAGAATAGACCCCTTTGACGAATTCAAATGGAAATGGATTCCATCTGAAGGAAAGTCAGGAGGCATTCTATGTGCTGGAGGTTGTGTCTTGCAACAAAGGCAAATATATTCTCCAAGTTATCCTTAGTGACAAGAAGAAGAATAGTAATTGGGGTCTAATGGTGGTTTATGGATCGGCCCAGGATGAGTTCAAGGAGGAGTTCTTGCTTGAGATGGCTGCCATGTGCAGTGGTATGCAAATTCCATATATTGTGGGAGGGGACTTCAATATTCTTAGACACTCAGGGGAGAAGAACAAAAAAAATGACGAGCCATAAATCCATAGACCTCTTTAATTCCATCATAAATACTCTGGCTCTCAGAGAAATTCATATAAGTGGGGGCAAGTACACTTGTATAAATAATCAGGCTCACCCAACCTTGGAAAAGCTTGATCGCATTCTGATGTCAAAGGGCTGGGATGACTTGTTTCCCCTAGTTTCTGTAAGAAAATTGGTGTGTGAGATCTTGGACCATAACCACTTGCTGCTTTCATCGGGGGAGGAGGGCCGAGAGGCTCCCTCGTGAGTTCCGTTTCGATCTCTCCTGGATCAAGGATGATTGCTTTATGCTGCTGGTTCGTAAGATCTGGGATAGGAGGGTTTTCTCCTCAGACCCCATTGATATCCTAAATATTAAACTTAAGAGACTTAAAACCTATTTTAAGGGTTGGGGTTTGGACAAATTTGGGCATAATAAAAAGATCAAAGAAGAACTCAGATTGGAGATAGCCGAGCTGGAGGAGCTAGAAGAGCTAGGACCCGTGTTGCCAGAACTGTATAGTAGGAAGATCGATGTTTGCTTTGAGCTCCATGAGCTTTTTGGTGAACAAAGAGATTTACTGGCTCCAACAGTCTCATGAGCATTGGCTTTTAAAATGGGACTTAAATACTGACTACTTTCACAAGATTGCTAATGGGCGCAAACGCAAAAACACCATTCACTCTTTGAAAGCTGGTGATGTGGAGATAGTGGGTACGGACAACTTGATTGCCCATGCCACGGAATATTATAAAAAATTGTTTGGTCCAGTACCAGGTAATCAATTTCATTTGGATCCTGATACTTGGTCAGAGGATGAAAAGTTGAATGAGGATGATAATAAGGACCTATGCCGTGAGTCCACGGAGGAAGAAGTGAGGGAGACTCTTTTTGCCATGGCCCCCCAATAGAGCACCGGGACCTGATAATATTCCAGTGGAGTTTTATCAGGCCTGTTGGGAGATAGTGAAGGGGGATATCATGTCCTTATTTAAACATTTCGATAGTGGGACACTGGATGTTCGACGTCTCAATTATGGGGTGATCACACTGCTGCCCAAGATCTCCGTGGCTGATAAAATTCAGCAGTTTAGACCTATTTGCCTCCGAAGATGCCCATATAAACTAATCACGAAAGCCATGGATCATAGGGTTGAAAAATATGCCGACAAATTTATCAGTTCCACCGAGAATACTTTCGTGAAAGGGAGAGATATCATGGATGGGGTGTTATCACTCCATGAAATCCTTAACTACACCCATGTTAAAAAGAGGGTGGGCATTGTGTCGAAGCTCGACTTTGAAAAGGCCTACGATAAAGTCAATTGGGACTTCCTTTTGGAACATCATAAACTACGAGGTTTTAATTGAACTTGGTGTGGTTGGCTTGAACAGATTTTACATAATGGCACGGTTAGTATAAAACTCAATAACTGTGTAGGGCCATACTTCCAGAATGCTAAAGGTGTGCGACAGGGTGATCCCCACTCCCCTTTCATTTTTAATCTTGCTACTGAGTGCTTGACCAAAATGATCAAGAATGCACAGAAAAACAAGTTGATTGTTGGTCTAGCCCCAGATTTAATCTCTGATGGGGTCACGATGCTACACTATGCGGATGATACCATTATCTGTATGCAACATGATGTGGAAAAAATAGTTAACCTGAAGTTGCTGCTCTACATGTTTGAGATGATGTCTGGCCTTAAGGTGAATTTCCAAAAGAGTGAGATCCTAACTGTTGGTGGAGATGAAAATATTATTAGAGAATATGTAGAGCTCTTTAACTGCGACATTGGTAGTTTCCTGAATAAATATATGGGGAAGCTAGTCAGTTACACCAACCTTAGAAACTCTGACTGGGAGTTCTTCATAGTTAAATATCTTAAGAGGTTTGAGGCTTGGATAGGCAATGCTGCTTCAATGGGGGGTAGGCTCAGTTTGCTTGATTCAGTACTCACCCAACTTTCTATCTTCCATATGTCTATGTGGCTCATGAATAAAACATTCATTGAAAAGTTGGATAAACAGAGACGGAGATTTTTCTGGCAGGGGTGTAATAAGAAAAGGAGATACCACCTAGTCAGGTAGAGCAAGATCTGTAGATCCAAAGAAAAAGGTGTCCTAGGGGTCAAGGACCTCCAAAAACAAAATATCAGCTTGATGGTGAAATGGTGGTGGAAGCTTGAGACCCAGAATGGAGTCTGGAAGGATATAGTTCGTGCTCGTTATCTTAGAAATAAGACTGTTGCTGAGGTTGGTCCCAAGTTTTCGGATTCGCCATGTTGGAAAGCTTTGCTGGAGGTTAAAGATACATGGTGGGTAGGAAGATTAACATCGAATCTGGTAACATTGCTCGGGTTTGGGTGGACCCTATTAATGGAATGCCTCCATTCCAAGAGCGATACCCACAACTGTTCTCGATTTGTAACAATCCTGGGTGTACGGTGTAGAAGTTTTGCCATGCAGTAGATAACACTTTCTTTCAGCCTAGATTGATGCCTGACTTATCTAAGTAATGGGGGGTGATGCGTGACACTGTCAACACCCTACCACTCACCAGTAATAATGACAGGGTTACTTGGGGGTTAAATCATAATGGCAAATTCTCTACCAAATCAGTGTATAAATGGCTGGAGAGCCCCCTTAGTGGGTGCTACTATAGATGGATTTGGAGAGCTAAATTGCCTCTCAAGATTAAAATCTTCCTGTGGCAAATGTCGCAGGATGCAGTCCTTACTAAACAAGTGATGCGTAGGAAAAAATGGCCAGGCAACCACAGTTGCTCTTTCTGCAAGGATGTTGAGTGTTCTTAGCACCTGTTCTTTACTTGCCCTATTGCTAAGTGTGTTTGGCACTCCATTGGTGTGACGTTGGGGGCTGATAGTTGCCCCAACAATTACTGGCAGTTTTTTGTTTGGTGTTATACTTTTCTCCCTGGTGGCGAGAAGTTCTATATGGTGGGCCTTGCGGCTGCTTGTTGGGCCATTTGGCTTGCTGGTAACCGAGCCACATTTGAGAAGAAGCTGATCAAAACACCATTTGAGATTGTTTTCTCCATGTGTTCGTTCTTGCTTTACTGGACAGGGCTGCAGCAGGGGGACGACGCTAAGGAGCTATGCGTGGGAGCTGATGCTGTCAGGGTGAACACGATGCAGCTGATGAAGATGTGCGACGCTGCCAGATGGCTGATCATTGGAGAATGATGGGAACGGGGAAAAGATAAAGATGCGTCGCACCGCGCCTAGCTACATTTTGCATTTGTGCTGATCTAGCCGTTTGTTTCAGTCTTCTGTGTTTGGTGCTTCCTGGTCGTAGGTGTAGGAGTCTTGCCTTTTCACAACTGAACTTGTAGTGCTGGACAGGTTTTCGCCCCATAGCATTCGTCACGATGTGGGCGAATGCGGTGGGTTTCCTGGTAGTGCCTGGACTCGCTTTTCCTCTTTCCTCTCTCCCTGGATGTTTCCGGAACTGATGTATTTCCGTTCATTTGTAATGGAAAGGGGTAAAGCCCGGTTCAAAAAAAAACATTAGCATGTTTGCACACGGACCAAAAGCACATAACAAGAGAGAGAGAGAAAGAGAGAGGTGTTTAGAAGTCTGTTCAGCAGGTGTGTCTCCACATGCACGCCCCTCGTGACTTGCGACACTCGTGAAAAGGATTCTCCGATACATCCGTGGCACGCTATCTATTGGACTCACTCTCACGACGTCCACCTCTTTGGATATGGTGGCTTATTCCGATGCTGATTGGCCTGGTTGCCCTGACACACGTCGCTACACCTCTTGCTACTGTGTCTACCTCGGTCCTTCCCTCGTCTTATGGTCGTCCAAGCGACAACCCACAGTTTCGCGCTCCAGCGCGGAGGCCGAGTACCGAGCGGTGTGCTGAAAATTCTCGGGTTGAGCTGAAAATTTACGAAGATTATTTCCAGAATATATGAAAAATATTGGCGAAGAGAACTACTCGAGGGGGTCCACCAAGGAGCCACAAGATCAGGGGGCGCGTCCACCCCCTGTGAGCTTGTGGGCCCCTTGGAGCCTCCGTTTGCCATAAGTCCAATTCTATAAGTACCGTCTCGTGAAGAAGAAAATCAGAGAGAAGGAATCATCGTGTTTTACGACACGGAGCCGTCGCCACCTTTTGTTCTTCATCAGGAGGGCTGATCTGGAGTCCGTTCGGGGCTCCAGAGGGTCGAATTCGTTGCTATCACCATCGTCAACCCTTCTCCATCAACAATTTCATGATGCTCACCACTAGGAGTGAGTAATTTATTCGTAGGCTTGCTATACGGTGTCGGCATTCTGGGAACGGGGGTCCTCAGACTTGCTCGCTCATGCCCACAAAGATGGTTAAGCAAAGCAGTCAGATGGCCCATCTTCATCAACGAGGCACCAAAGACCCTCGCGAGGGTCCGAGCCTCGCGAGGCGGACGACGCAAGACCTCCTCTGGAGTGGCCTAGCCAGGCAGGCTCACAAGGAGCGAAGATATCAAGGCGGGGCAAACCTCACGAGACTCTCGTGACGTGAGCCATGACGAATGGTGCTAGGTGAGTGCCAGGCGAGCGACAGTGCGCGCAGCGTCCCCATTTCCTCTTTGGTGCTAAGGAGGCAAGCGCAGGCGAAGAGTACCGAGGCATCAGGCAAAGGTTGCCATATCGGGGCAACGAGACCAAGACCAGGAGGACGGCAAGACGGAGGTCATCATGGAGCCCAAGACGGCGTCACCCCAGAGCTTTTCGCAGGCGAAGACCGCTTTTGTCAGGATAACTTGTACTAGCTGTTCCCCTTCAAATTTGCCCGCCGTTGTTGGCTCCCTTCCCGCTCGATATTTGGGAAGAGGACCAGGGCCTCTATAAATAGGACTAGCCACCACAGTAGGAGGGGACGGATCCAAAACAGAGGGATTCACGCCACAAGTTCATATGCACAAGAACACCTCAACCTCAGGAGGCTGTTCTTCCCTTGTACTGTTCATCACCAGCCCAACAGGTAATCCACCACCACCACACTGGAGTAGGGTATTACACCACATCGGTGGCCCGAACCAGTATAAACCCCGCGTCTCTCTATGTTGTGACTTCGTCGAGTTCGTCCGCAAGATCCTAGCGAGCTAGAGCATAGATCGGTAGGAGGGAAAGACTTTGCGCGCACCCCAGTGTTCGAACCTCAAGGGTTTGCCGGAACCCCACATCTGACATTTGGCGCGCCAGGTAGGGGTGTGCCGTAGTTTCCCTTCTGTCGGTTGGTTGCTCCATCGCTCCATCGTTTCCATGGCGGACGCTCGCTGTGCTCTGAGCGTCGGGCTGCCCTCTCGGCCCGCATCGCTCAGACAGCTCCCGTAGGCGGGCCACCTCGTCGTTCTTCGTCCCCGTCACCAATGCTGCCACTGGACCGGCGGGGAACGAGCAGTAGGCGTCCTCGCTCCATCCTTCGGTGCGGCAGGACGGCTGCACCGCTACTTTGTCACTGACCCCTGCTGGTTCTTCATCTCACGCACACCGCGCTCCCATGGAGGCACGGGTCGCGCTCCTCGCGGCGAACGAGCTCCTGCGTTACCGCCCCGTCGACGACCTATACGAGGAGTGGCTCGACCGTGTCGCCGAGCTCGTCTACGCTGCAGGGGGCTCTCCAGCGCCGTCCCACTCTCTGCCTCCCCCTCAACAGGCCGCGGGCGACGGAGCTCATGGCATGTCTCCACCGCCTCAACCCCAAGACGGTGCCTTGGCACCAAGGCGCGTGCCTCCGCGGCGTGATCCACCGCTCCCGGCGCCCACGCGTGAAGAAAGAAGCTGCCAAGAAATCCCGCGGCCGCGAGAAGCTGCACCGGCACTCCCCGCGCCACTTCATCAAGACCGCGTGCCGCCTGCGGTGGCGCAGCGCGGACCTCGTCAAGATCAAGATCCGCCTCAGAAGCGGTCCCCGGCGACCACGGCCGGCTACCGCGCCTTCACCCCCGAGCTGCGTAGTATCGCCTGGCCAGGAAAGTTCAAGCCAGACCTACCTCCTTGCTACGACGGCACCGCCGACCCCGTGGAGTTCCTGCAGCTCTATGAGCCGAGCATCGAAGCGGCCAACGGCGATGAAAAAGTCATGGCGAACTGGTTTCCCATGGCTCTCAAGGATGGGGCCCGCCTCGCTCTTGAACTCGCGAAGACGGCTCGATCTCCTCCTCGAGGAGATGCGCGACCGATTCGTCGCTAACTTCTGTGGCACTCGCGATCATCACGTCATGGGTGACCTGCACCGCATCAAGCAACAGCCAGGAGAAACCCTCCAGAAGTACATCCAGCGCTTCAACAACACCTGCCTCAAGATCCCCAAGGTCACGGACGAAGCCATCATCTCCGCGTTCTCAGACGGCATCCGTGACGTTAAGATGAAGGAAGAGCTCGCTATCCACGAGGAGCTTTGCACGTCTCAGGAGCTGTTCAACCTGGCAACCAAGTGCGCAAGAGCTGAGGAGGGGCGCCTCTCTCTCCTTGAGCTGCCAGCTGCGGGAGCGGAGGAGAAGAAGGCCAAGACCAAGGACGTGAAGTGCAAAGAAGCAGTAGTGCTCGCAGCGGAGCCCGGCACCAAGCGAGGCCGAGATCAGCCTGAGTCGTCCAAGAACGGCCCACCGTTCTGCGCCTTCCACAACCTGAACACCCACAACACCAGCGACTGCCAAGAGCTCAGAGCCATACGAGAAGGACACTACGGTCGACGCCCCGAGCGCAACGACCGGGGCTACGGCCGCGGAGGAGGACGCGGAGGCGGACGTTGGGAAGACCGTGGCCCGCGCCAAGAGTGGCGCGACCGGCCTCATGAGGACCGCTGGCAGGACCAACCTCGCGAGGGCGCCTGGAGGGACCCGCCTCGTGAGGATCGCCCCCAGGGCAACGCCGGCCTTCCTCCGCTACCACCACCCAGAAGGAACGATGACCACCACCAGGACGAGGGGGCTGGGGGCTTCCAGGAGCCGCATGCGGTCGCTTGCATCTTGGGCGGCGACAGCCCCACCTCTCAGCAAGATCTTCAAACAGTTTTCGCGAGGTGAATGCGGTGCTCCCCAAGCTCGAGGCCACGGGCCCGCTCAGGTGGTCCCAATGCGCCATCACCTCCAACTCGGCAGACCAGCTCATGTGCGCAGCCACCGCTGGTGCACTCCCTATGCCGTGCTCCGCAGTCATCATCAATGTGCAAGTCACCAAGACTCTCATCGACGGCGGCGCAGGGCTCAACGTCCTATCCATTGACACGTTCGACAACCTTCAAGTTCCCTATGAGCAGCTCCAGCCAACCAAGCCTTTCTCAGGAGTGACCGACGGTTCCACCACACCGGTAGGGCAAGTCCGCTTGCCTGTCACCTTCGGGGAGCGCAAGAACTACCGCACCGAGCTCATCGACTACGACGTTGCGCACATCTGCCTGCCGTACAATGCCATCCTCGGGTACCCAGCCCTGGCCAAGTTCATGGCAGTCACTCACCACGGTTACAACGTTCTCAAGATGCCAGGAAGCGGGGGAATCATCACGGTCCCATGTGAAGAGAGGGATGCGGTGTGCTCCCTCGAGCGCGCCTTCCAAGCCGCAGCAATCGATGACCCCGACAGCAGAAGTGAAGACCCTCGGGAGACCATCCCCAAGAAGAAGTTGCCGCGCTGTGCAGGACCCCAAGGAGATGTCGCGCGTCAGAGCCTCGGCCAGATCAGCGCCCGCCCAGGGCGCGCCCTCCACCGAGATAGGAAAGCGCCCAGCCGCCTCCTCAGCAGGGCTTGGGGCTCTCCCGAGAGCCTCGCACCTTGCCAACCTCAAGAGGGAGGCGCTTGGGCACCACTTGGAGGAGTGCTTCACGGCACACCTTCCTCCGAGAGCACAGGCAAGGAGTGCCCAACACCCTGGAGTTCATCACCAAGACCACTCAGGAACTGCAAGAAACAAGAGCCATGCGCGCCACACCGCCACAAGGCGCAGCTCCCCATCCAGCGAGGATGCCGATCGCGCTGGCCTGCATCGACGTCCCGGGGCTCAATAGGGCCGCATCTCAGGAGTGCTTCTGGCCATCACGTGTGGGCCGCTGTGAGGGCCCACCACACAGCTACGTTCGCATGCCCTTCGGCTTGCCGAGCGTGGCGTCGGCCTATCAGCGCAACATGCGGCAAGTCTTGGCGTCTCAAGAGGCCAGGATCCATGCCGTTCGGGAGGAGATGGAGGCGTCCTTCAGGGAACCTCCTGAGCCCCCAGAGCCTCCTGAGGCTCAGGGTACCGGTGGCTCATGAAGAGCCATTCCTTCAACGCGTGGCTTCAGCTGCACCAACCCTACCTCGTCTACAGAACCAGGTGACATCTTCCAAGTTCATTTAATCTGGGAGCGCCCCTCGGTCTGCATTATTCCCAGGCCACACGGGTCCGTCCTTGTGGCATGTATCCCTTTTGCTTAAGTCTTTAGCTCACCTTGCTGGGGATGCCCCTCGGGCTGCATCATCCGCAAGTCGCTCGGGCCAGACCCAATGGCATGTATCTTCCTGCATTTATCCAAGTCGATCTGCTCTTTATGCCTAACCTGCCAACGGCTATCACCCGCTCGATCATCGCCTCCCCCGGGGCCTTCGCACAGGCACGGCGCTGGTGCACGGGTCCGGCCCTGCCACGACCGACAAATCCGAGTGGTCGAGCTCTGGCTCGCGGCACGCGCCGTGCACGTCACCTCACCAGGCCCTCGGTGCCTTCGCCTCACCCAAAGCAACCAACGGCAGGCTACCAGCTGTAACGGTCAAACCTATTCCTTCTTGTGCCTGTTCACAGGGGTCCTGAGGAAAGGATAGCAGACGGCACCATGAGTCTCCTTTTCCTCAGGCGATTCGCTTATGCTAAGAAGGGGGGCCCCGAGCATCGCGACTCAGAGTTTTATCGGCTCTCCAGCCCTCACCCCCTGGCCTTGACCATGGCATCGCGACCTGGCATACCAGCGGCGGCTGAGCTCACTCGAGGGCCGGGACCTGAGGACGTAGAGCACTAAGGAGAGCATGAGGGGGGGGGACTCAAATGGGCCGACCTGGCTATGCCGCACGTATTGGCGCGGCGCCCTAGCGCGACATTAGGAACCGCCACGAAGTCAGCAAGATAAGTTTCGCCTTAAGATCAGCTAAATATCTAAGCCTGGTGGTCACTTACTCCGTGCCGCAGCTCCGTTGCAGCCAAGTCTTTTCCTTTCTTGTCTTACCATGGCTGCTTGAGCGCTAAGGGCGACCTCCTGAGCATCGCGCCTCAGGGGCTCTTACTGGACCTCGGGCCGCACACCTCCTGGCCTTGACCACGGCATGCGACCTGGCATACCAGCGATCGCTGTAGCCTGCATGGGGACCGGGACCTGTCAGCGTAGAGCAACGAAGCCATCGCGAGGAAAGAAAGGAGGGGCCAAGCCTTAACAGGACATGCACTCACCAAGTTTTCATAATAAGGAAGATAAGCACTAAAGGCATTACATACCCTTACATGCCCCCACGGGGTGGTTCATGATCTTTCGCAGGAAACAAAAGCTGATACTAAGGAGAATCCTATCTACACCCTCCCATGGCGGACGCCATCATCAACAGTGGGCCATGGGAGGCCGGCGCCAACCCCATCCAGATCAGCGGCGGCGGCGGCGGCCGGACGCCGCAGCCCTTCTTCGAGCGCGGCAAGAGCTCGGGGGGACGTAGCTGTCGTCGCTCGTCTCCGGAGTCTCGTTGAGCTCGGGAGTGCTGCCAGACTCCCAAGAGCTGTTGCTGTTGTTGGAGAAGCACGGCGGGTATGCGGCGCGGCTTGGCACACTCTCCGTGGCAGCACTCAGCGGCGCCATCGGCGTCAAGACCTTGAAGGAGAGCGCGGAGGCGTCGTCAGATTGGTGGATCGCGAGGGCTCCCCTCGCACGGCAAACCCGCGCGATCTCGCCCCAGCCGCGAGTCATGAAGATCTTGCCAGAGGGGACCGCTTTGATCTCCGCTCCGGTCGCCGGAGTACTGCAGTCAGCATGCTCCAGCCAGAGCTCGAGCGGCCCCCTCAGCGGCATCACGTCGGAGAAGAACCGCGGGAAGCGGATCTAGGAGCTTGGTGGCATCAGCGCCCACAGCACCAACTCGCGCGAGGAGTCAGTGGTGTGGACCTCAGGGGCAACGGCATGCGGCGCCGTGGTGCGGCGACCCTGGTCGCGGCGCGGGCGGCGTTGCTCGTCGCTCCTACCTCCCAATCCCTCAGCTCGGGCGTACAAGGGTAGCGGGTACCCTGGCGGAGGCCGCTCGCACCAGGGCCTCGTCACCACTTGCATCGCCGCTTCGACACGGCGATGGATCGACCTCTTCTTCGGTGGAAGTGGCCCTGGATCGTCACGGGGAGCTTTCGCTTTATCTTCGGCAGAAAACCTTCTGATGGGAGCCATTGATTTCAGTAATGGAGCAAGGAGGAAGAAGCGAGCAAGCGAGGAAGAGATGGGCAACGGGGGCTCCGCCCCTCTCCCCGTTTATAGCAAGAGAAGGCCAACCGACGTCTCCCACGATCGCAGGTAATGATGGCTTTCCTTGCATGTCACAGGGACTTGTCAAGTCGTGCAACTGCCGAGGCAGCGTGGGGAAGCGGAGACGCCCACGTCCAATCAACCGCCACGCGTTGACCGAGGCCGCAGGCTTTTGGGGCCCGCGGTGCTCCGAACTTGACCCTTGGCTTCGCAGCGAAGCCAAGCCCGAGCGCACCTTGGGCCCGGGGACTACTGTCGGTGTTCTGGGAACGGGGGTCCCCAGACTTGCCGGCCTGCGGCCCACAACGTGGCTAAGCAGCAGGCCATACGGCCCATCTTCATCAACGAGGCACCCAAGACCCTCGCGAGGGTCCGAGCCTCGCGAGGCGGACGACGCAAGACCTCCTCTGGAGTGGCCAAGCCAGGCAGGCTCACGAGGAGCTGAGATATCAAGGCGGGGCAAACCTCACGATACTCTCGTGACGTGAGCTATGATTTAACGGTGCCAAAGCGGATGCCAAAGTAGCGGCTAAAGCTTGAGCGCCCCCATTTCCTCTTTGGTGCTAAGGAGGCAAGCGTAGGCGAAGAGTACCGAGGCATCAGGCAAAGGTTGCCATATCGGTGCAACGAGAGCAAGACCAGGAGGACGGCAAGACGGAGGTCATCGTGGAGCCCAAGACGGCGTCACCCCAGAGCTTTTCGCAGGTGAAGACCGCTTTTGCCAGGATAGCTTGTACTAGTTGTCCCCCTTCAAATTTTCCCGCCGTTGTTGGCTCCCTTCCTGCTCGATATTTGGGAAGAGGACCAGGGCCTCTATAAATAGGACTATCCACCACAGTAGGAGGGGACGGATCCAAAACAGAGGGATTCACGCCAACCGTTCATACGCATAAGAACACCTCAACCTCAGGAGGTTGTTCTTCCCTTGTACTGTTCATCACCAGCCCAAGAGGCAATCCACCACCACCACACTAGAGTAGGGTATTACACCACATCGGTGGCCCGAACCAGTATAAACCCCGTGTCTCTCTGTGTTGTGACTTCGTCGAGTTCGTCCGCAAGATCCTAGCGAGCTAGAGCATAGATTGGTAGGAGGGAAAGACTTCGCGCGCACCCCAGTGTTCGAACCTCAAGGGTTTGCCGAAACCCCACATCTGACATACAGCGATGGAGTTGGATGAGATTTGTCATGTAATCGAGTGAATTTGTTAGGGCTTGATCCCTAGTATCCACTATGTTCTGAGATTGATGTTGCTATGACTTTGCTATGCTTAATGCTTGTCATTAGGGCCCGAGTGCCATAATTTCAGATATGAACCCTTCATGTTTTCATGAATATATTTGAGTTCTTCATCCTTGATACGTCTCCAACGTATCTATAATTTTTCATTGTTCCATGCTATTATATTATCTATCTTGGATGTTTTATATGCTATTTTATATGATTTTTGGGACTAACCTATTAAGAGCCCAATGCCATTTTATGTTTTCCCCTTGTTTTTGAGTTTCGCAGAAAAGGAATATCAAACAGAGTCCAATTCACCTGAAAATTTATGGTGATTTTTTATGGACCAGAAGAAGCCCCCGAAGCAAAAGAGTTGGGCCAGAAGAGCCACGAGGCCTCCACAAAGGTGGAGGGCGCCCCACCCCCCTAGAGCGCGCCCTCCATCCTTGTGGGCTCCTCGTGGACCCCCTGACTTGTTCCTGACGCTTAAAATTCTTATAGATATAGAAACCCCCAAAAATAAACCTAGATCGGGAGTTCCGTCACCGCAAGCCTCTGTAGCCACGAAAAAACAATCGGGACCCCATTCTGGCACCTTGCCGGTGGGGGAAACCATCACCAGTGGCCATCTTCATCATCCCGGAACTCTCCATGACGAGAAGGGAGTTTTACCCTCGGGGCTGAGGGTATGTACCAGTAGCTATGTGTTTGATCTCTCTCTCTCTCTCTCTCTCTCTCTCTCTCTCTCTCTCTCTCTCTTGTTCTTGGCACGATCTTGATGTACCATGAGCTTTTCTATTATAGTTGGATCTTATGATGTTTCTCCCCTCTACCTTCTTGTAATGGATTGAGTTTTCCCTTTGAAGTTATCTTATCGGATTGAGTCTTTAAGGATTTGAGAACACTTGATGTATGTCTTGCATGTGCTTATCTGTGGTCACAATGGGATATTCACGTGATCCACTTGATGTATGTTTTGGTGATCAACTTTCGGGTTCTGTGACTTGTGAACTTATGCATAGGGGTTGGCACACGTTTTCGTCTTGACTCTCCAGTAGAAACTTTAGGGCACTCTTTGAAGTTCTTTGTGTTGGTTTGAATAGATGAATCTAAGATCGTGTGATGCATATCAAATAATCAAACCCGCGGATACTTGTGGAGACATTGGATTATCTAGGTGACATTAGGGTTTTGGTTGATGTGTGTCTTAAGGTGTTATTTTAGTACGAACTCTAGGGCTGTTTGTGACACTTATAGGAATAGCCCAATAGATTGATCAAAAAGAATAACTTTGAGGTGGTTTCGTACCCTACAATAATATCTTTGTTTGCTCTGCGCTATTAATGACTTTGGAGTGTCTCTTTGTTGCACATTGAGGGATTGTTATATGATCTAACTACGTTATCATTGTTGAGAGAAGTTGCACTAGTGAAAGTATGAACCCTAGGCCTTGTTTTGAAACATTGCAATACTGTTTTTGCTCACTTTTTTTACTTGCTACCTTGCTGTTTTTATATTTTCAGATTACAAAAAACCTCTATCTACCATCCATATTGCACTTGTATCACCATCTCTTCGCTGAACTAGTGCACCTATACAATTTACCATTGTATTGGGTGTGTTGGGGACACAAGAGACTCTTTGTTATTTGGTTGCAGGGTTGTTTGAGAGATAGCATCTTCATCTTACGCCTCCCACGGATTGATAAACCTTAGGTCATCCACTTGAGGGAAATTTGCTACTGTCCTACAAACCTCTGCACTTGGAGGCCCAACAACGTCTACAAGAAGTTTGCGTAGTATGCACCTATTATGTGTTATGATCCTCATACCCCAAGGTGACAATAATTGGGTTTCTTTCCGGTGATTACCGTAGTATGAGGAGTTCTTGTATTCACTAAGTGCTAATGCTTTGTTCCAGTTCTATATTAAAAGGAGGCCTTAATATCCCTTAGATTTCCTTATGGACCCCGCTTCCATGGGAGAGCAGGACAAACGATGTCATGCAAGTTCTTATTATAAGCACATATGACTATATACATAATACATGCCTACATTACATTGATGAATTGGAGCTATGGTGTATAGGTTGTGATTGTTATATGATGAATATCATCCAACACAAAATGTCCGTCATTGATCCAATGCCTACGCTTTTATCATATTGATCTTTGCTAAGCTACTTTCGTTGTTGCTGCTGCTATTACAATCACTACAAACTGCAAGTGTTACTGTTCCTATTACTATTACTACTGTGCTACTAAACAATTAGCTGCAGAAATATAATTTCCCAGGTGTGGTTGAATTGATAATCTAAGGCTCATAAATATTCTTTGGCTTCCCTTGTGTCGAATCAATAAATTTGGGTGAAATGCTACCCTTGAAGACCGTGGTGACCCCTATACTTGTGGGTTACCATTTACCAATGCTAATTGCAGTGCATGCATGTGTGATCACTAATGACCAAGAACTTTAAATGCATTTGTGAGTCTTTTTCTTAGAGCAAGTACAATAAAGTGATGTAAGAAAATTATAAGATTTAAATATTATATTTTTGACAATCTAGAAGAGAAAATATGACAAAGAAGATAGGAGCAAGTATAATAAGGTGATGTAAGTGAGCTATAAGGAGTTAAATAATATATTTTTTGTTGAGTTGAAGGAGAGAGAAAATGAGAGAAAAGAGAAATGGACTGTAGATTAACAGCCAACTAGAGCAGGTACTCCTAAAAACTTTATGAGAGAGGTTGGCCATAGTAGTATATAAATCAGTTTTCCCCATTCCGTCCCTTCCCATTGTGCTCTGTATCTGCTCCATTGGTGACCGACGCCCCGTTTTACCACCCCGTTCACGTCTTCCCACCTTCCTCTACACCGTCGTTCCACCTCGGATCCGATTGCAGCCCAAGTATACTCTGCTACATGTCGACGCCATCCATGGCGGACACCACACTCACAACTGTTCAGTCAAATGACATTGCCTTTTTTGGCGTTCTTGTTGTTTACTTTGAAGCAAACATGATGGAGTTCATTGAATCATTTTCATCGGATGAGGAGGAATATGAGAATGAAACGATGATAATGAGGTTAGTTCTTGCAAACACAGTGCATGCAAACGAGCTTGTTATCATCAACAAGGGTTCAATAAAGGGACATCGAGTGTTGAACCAGAATAGGGCACAGGTGCATCTGATGTTGGTAGACAACTACATTGCCCCCGATGCACCCTTCGAGCCCTATTTTTGTGGTCACTTTCGGATGCGCTGACAAGTGTTTGATCGCCTTTACCATGGTGTCTGGGCCTATGATGATTACTTCACCCTGAAGAAGGATGTCATTAGAACCATTGGGTTCTCTGGTTACCAGAAATACATCACTCCAATGAGGATGTTTTCCTATAGCACGAGCGCAGATGGATATGACTAGTACCTCTGGATGTCTGAAAACACATGCCTTGAAGCCATTGTCAAATTTGCTACTGCATAGATGAAGGTGTTAGGGCCGGAGTAGTTGAGAGAACTAACTCCTGCGGAGACAACAAGGCTCATGGAAAATGCAGAAGCAAAAGGGTTTATAGGTATTCTCAGACCCCTGGAGTACACGCAATGGAAATGGGAGAAGTTCCCATATCCTTAACAAGGGATTTGGCACAAAGTCATTGCAAACAAATAATATCATTCTTGAAGCAGTTTCATCACATTACCTCTGGATATGCCACTCTTTCTTTGGCAAGTTTGAGCCTCACAACGAAACGTGCTGCAATGCTCTACATTGTTTGCAAGATTGTTAGATCCCGAGTGCAGCTATACCATCAATGGTCATAAATACAACATGGGGTACTGTCGTGGACTTAACATGACAGATGCCCTAGTGAAAGGACTTAGGTGTGGAGCCATCGCAACTAGGTTAGCTTGAAGGGGTTAACCGGGACAAATGACACAGATAGTTTATACTGGTTCGGCCCCTCGCAACAAGGTAAAGGCTTACTCCAGTTTGGGGTTGTATTGCTTGGGTCTCGATTACCAGGGAGCGAATACGCTTGACCTAGTTCTTGACTAGTTGTTTCTTGTCCTAACCCACCGCCGGGTCACCCCTTTATATACACAGGTTGATGCCCGGCGGTTGATGTCTACTACACACTTGTTCTTGGAGACTCGTGTTGGACCTCCAAGCGCAGAATTTTGCAGGACAGTAGCAAATTTCCCTCAAGTGGATGACCTAAGGTTTATCAATCCGTGGGAGGTGTAGGATGAAGATGGTCTCTCTCAAACAACCCTGCAACCAAATAATAAAAAGTCTCTTGTGTCCCCAACACACCCAATATAATGACAAATTGTATAGGTGCACTAGTTCGGCGAAGAGATGGTGGTAAAAGTGTAATATTGATGGTAGAAATATATTTTTATAATCTGAATAAACAAAAACAACAAGGTAGCAATTGATAAAACGGAGCACAAACGGTATTGCAATGCTTGAAAATGAGGCCTAGGGTCCGTACTTTCGCTAGTGCGATCTCTCAACAGTGCTAATATAATTGGATCTTATAACCACCCCTCAAATTGTGATGAAGAATCACTACAAAGTTCCTATCTAGAAGAGAACATAAGAATAAATTGTTTGTAGGGTACGAAACCACCTCAAAGCTATTCTTTCTGTTCGATCTATTCAAGAGTCCGTACTAAAATAACACAAAGTTATTCTTTCCATTCGATCTATCCTAGAGTTCGTACTAAAATAACACCAAAGCAAATTCATATTCATAATACTCAATCCAACACAAAGAACTTCAAAGAGTGCCCCAAGATTTCTACCAGAGAAACAAAGACAAGAACGTGCATCAACCCCTATGCATAGATTACCCGAATGTCTCCTCGGGAATCCGTGAGTTGAGTGCCAAAACATATATCAAGTGAATCAATACGATACCCCATTGTCACCACGAGTACAATTGCAAGACATATATCAAGTGTTCTCAAATCCATACAAGTATTCAATCCGATAACAACAAAATCTCAAAGGGAAAAACTCAATTCATCACAACAAGATAGAGAGGGGAAAACACCATATGATCCGACCATATGGTGTTTGGGCGGCTTAACCGATAAAACATAACCCGCAAGGTACCATTAGTCCCCTTTTAAGCCGCCAATATGAATATCCGTGTACTTCAGTGTTCATCTTCTGGCTTAACACGTTGGCCGTTTATAGCAGTTTACTTTTGAATCAATTGTCCGGCTTAACAACATAATCTTAAACCGGCAATATTTCTTTCTTTTAGGCCTTCATCCTCAAAATGCTTAAGACCGTCACCGCATGCAACTGGGTCATTTCCTGGGTCACCGAGGATTTACTGAATGAGGTATGTCCAAACGGGTGTCTTAGCCAAGAAAGATGTCATCCATTGGAGGGTCCCAGGCACAGAAACCCCTCCGGAGCCCAAGGAAGGTGAAGTAATTGTATTCACTGATCATCTTCTCCCAGGTTTCAGCCCTCCCGGATCAAAATTCTTCTATGATGTGCTGCACTTCTTCAAGCTCCATCCTCAAGATATCAGACCAAATTCTGTTTCAAACATCTGCAACTTTCAAGTGTTCTGTGAGGTGTACCTTCAACAGGAGCCCAATATGGAACTGTTCAGAGAATTTTATTACTTAAACCGGCAGACGGAGTTTACTGATGGGCCCAACCTAGAATTAGGTGGCATTTCTATTCAGTGACAGAAAGAAGCCACTTTTCCAGCCGCCACACTGCCCAGTCATCCCAAAGACTGGAACCAAACTTGGTTTTATTATCAAGACACCTCTCCAAAAGGGGAAACCCCTCTATCGGGCTACCGCGCCAGCCGGCTTAGCAACAGGCATCCTCTTGTAGACCGCATCAGTACAACAGAACGGAAAAAATACTTGCTAGTCTTTCCAAAGATCCGAGCCTTAATGGCTAACGGCTTAACCAGAATCGGTCTAGTTCGGTGCTGGGTTGCCTGGAGAATTTTGCCCTTAAGCCGCCACGCCGGCTTAATGTGCGAGTACACCGGTGATTTAAAAGATCCACAACGCCACTGCCAGATCAAACCGACTGATGAGGATATCAATAATATGACCAAGACTCTATTGAACGAGAGCTTGGCAGATTGCAGCAAAGCCGGATTGAATCCTTTCTACTTTCTCAACAAGCCGCCAGCTGTAAGCTTTAAACCAACTTCGCAATTGAATCACGTATTTACTTAAACCGCCCCTTTATACTCATTTGATTTTTGCAGGCCGATTCTCCTTTCTGGAATAAGCAACTGCAGGATAAGCCAGCCAAGAAACCCTGGACGAAGACCAAGGCTCCTAAAAAGCCTGCCAAAAAGAAGTCCAATCCTTCCGAGTTATTTGACTTGGATGATAATGATGAGTCGGAGGTAAAGCTTGACTCCCTTGGCTCATTTTTTGTACATCTTATTGATAATGATTACTCACAGGTTTTTAACCCCTTTCCGCAACGGCATTTGGAACCGTTGCCAAGTGAGTGTGGGCGATAGGGGTGTCCTCCCCACACGACCCAGAAATCGTCGGGGATAGGCCCTCCTGGGACACAGGCTGGGGCCGTGTGCGATCGGGCGAGGCATCGAAACCCAATCATTTCCGTAGGTATGTACATCCCACACGGTAATCCGAGAAAATCATTTCCATAGGTATGTACATCCCACATGGTGAATCCCAAAAAAACATTTCCGTTCGTATGTGTATCACACACAGTAAATCCAAGGAATACGTTTCTGTTCTTACGTACATCCCACACAGTCAATCCAGGGAAAACGTTTCCGTTCATACGTACATCCCACACAGTTTTATGTGTAGGCTCGTGTGTGAAAGGTGTAACTATCACACACGGTCTGCCTTGGTTAACTGTTTGCTTTTATCAACTATATCGCACATGATTTGATGAAGAAAACTGTGTGGCATTGGGCTATTTATCGCAAGCGCTTTTACTGCTAGAACCATTTGCAAAGGTCCATGACACATTTAGCAGGTTTATTAGTTTACAATTAATAATTCCAATATTACGCAAATTCACATTTCATATCGAACAACTGTTTGCCAATTTCATATCACGCACATAAATATATTATAACATCACAGTACGGTAGCTACATGAAAACATCATAGTACAACATATAGCTAGTTCAACTTCATAAGAACAATATATTCATTTCCCTAATCGAGATCATCCAGGCTCGTCTTATCCACCTCTGCTTTCAGTTCAATAAGAACCTATTTTGCACGGGCCAACTGGGAAAGTGCCTCCTCCTTCGCCAACACCATCTTAGCAAAGTCTGATTAAAAAAATCTGAGCTCATTCTCCACCTTCAACTTTTTATCCCGCATCTTCAAATATTCTTCAGCGTTGACAATAGTTTCTCTAAGCCTACGTCTATTCTCTTCCTCATACATGCTCCAGAGCTTCGCTAGGCACATCTTCAAAGACCGTGGCCACTCTTGATCAACCCACTCCAGGTAAGAACACTTCCGTTCATCCTATAATATTTAAAAATAGATCAGTAACAATTGTAGGGGAAATGGGTTTATAGCAACATAGAAATCACCAATGCTTATTGTGAAAAATGGAAGAAACATGTTAATTATGACATATCTTCTCAAAAAGATCAATGTGCAAATGAAATAATTGGTACTGAGACAACAACCAAATTCTGGAACATCAGAAGCTATAATGAACTACAATGACGCTACAAGTTCTTACTCATGTACAATAAATAACAAATTGAACATTTTATGAGGAAGGTAAATATAACTGCAACAACATAGCGACACTATTTGGATGACAGCAAATTGACACTAGTAGGTGTGTACATGCACAAATTTAGTAACATAGAACTAATAGCACTAAGGCCGTCCACTATGTATGCCAAAACTGGGGTAAAGACAATTGTTGCTACATCTCGCACCGGTGCCCTGCACTGGCGAGCCGATGCAGCGGAAAAAAATCAGGGACCCGGACTCCGGAGCACGTAGTTGCTTCGATGCCTAGTTCCTTCATGCCATAAAGATTTAGTATTTTACTGCTTGGCTGCTCGGATGTGTGGACCAAAGTTGGCTGCACAAATTGCTGAAGTGGTGCCAAATAATTTTCTAATGGCACCGCTGATGAGATGGCAACAATTTAAGATACTAGGTACAAACTGTGACACTGTCTTAGGATGCGTTTGGTTGAAGGTGTGGTATGAATGGGTTGGGACCGTGACAGTGTCTGAATCACATCTAACAAATGATTTGTAACCACGAAAGAGGGTCTAACCTTCTTTGCACATGCCAGAAACTTCCTCCCACTGTCCATAGAATCAAACGCAACTAGCTTCACACATGGAGATTGATGGTGACAACGAGCAGATAGATCTTCAGCCACCCCGCTCCATTTGTTGGAGCTGATGGTCCTAGGGAGCTACAAGAGGAAGAAATGACTCAAATCAACCGCCGGGTAAAAATCCTTCATTCCAAGTTATAGCCCGAGAGAGAGAAGAGAGGCATGCCCGAGTGGTGAAGGAGTCGTCGCCAGAGGAGAACCGCTGGAAAGGTCTTTGAAGAAGACCATGGCGACCCCGGCGGTAGGATGCGAGGCGGCGAGAGCGAGGAAGCGGCTATGGCTTTGCAAGGAAGGAAGGAGGAAACATGGGAAATGTGACTTGTGGTCGGGGAGAAAAGGGGGTGGAGAAGGGGGGCGGGGGTAGATATTTTGGCGGTAGGCCAAAATTTTGGAAATGTGGAGGGAAACTTTGCGCGCGGTGCCACCAGACCATTCACTTTGAACGATTGTGTGCATCGCAAATCATTCTTCTGCTTTACGCGCATGGGATGAGTTTGATAATTCAAATTTTGGTGGAAATCCCCGGGTACATCATTGCATAATTTAACAACTTGCTAATTTGGGCACACAAAAGAGCATACAACAGGCAAACCACACTTACTGAATCGAGCAATTTTAGTAATTAAACAGAGCTAGTTGACCTAAACATTGCTCTAACAAAAGACCAACATTAAAAACAAAGCCTAAGTACGCATAATTTTAACAAATCCGCCGCCGCGCCGGCCTATGCATCGCCGGTGTGAGATGAGACGTCGATGACTTGTCCTGGCGACATGCCGCCGTTGGTGGACTGCACGGCCCCTTGCTAAAGTCGGCCGCGTCCTCGTCCTCGGCGCCGCCCTCAAGGTTGCAGTACTCATAGTAGTGGCTGCGCCAGAGCTTGCGTTGGTACTCCACCGCCGATTCCTCGACAGACAGACTCTTCTCTACCTCGACCTCGACCACGTGCAACTCCTCCTTCCGGCGCTCCTCGATCTTCGCCGCCTCCTGCATCTCCGGCTCCTGCTCGGTGACCTCATGAGGAAGCAGGTGCTCCATGGCCACCGCCGCCTTTTCAGACGTGGGTTGCATGCTGGAGTCCGAGGTGGCCTGGAATATCTTGGTGTGTGCATCCTCGATCTTGGCGTGGATGGCCTCAACCTGGGCCAGGGCAACACCGGCGGCATGGATGGCAGCTCGAGCGCTCTCGGCGTTTGTAGCCCCCGTCGCAGCAGCAGCTGCAGCCATCTCGGCTGCTGTAGCTGCCCTGTCGGCTACCGCAGACGCCCTCTCGGCGGAAGCGGTCGCGCTCAATGTGGATGCGGCGGCACTCTCGACGTAGGCGGCGGCGCTCGGGGAAGGGGGGGGGGACGCGGCCATCGTACGGTCCTTCACGAAGCGTTTCCATTGCGTCATCTTTGCAAGAAGGGGGTGCGGGAATGGGGATCGGGATTCGTGGATTTGGGGGTTGCCGACACTGGAGCAGACGAGCCGGCGAAGCTGGAGGAGGGAGACTTAAATAGACCCAGATATTTTCATCGCAAACAGTTCCTAGAAAACAATTGCGTGTGATGTTGTAGATATTTTTTATTAGCTGTGAAAGACGAATTTGGAGTAAAGTGGCAACGGATGGTGTTTTAAATGAACGAGAAATTTTGTAGTACTAATACAACTGTCATGTCAATTTTTGGAAAATTTCAGGGGTCATTTGACCTTTTAAGACATTTAAGTGATTTTCTAGCCATTTAATGACTGTAATTGAAATTTGAACTACATGTACATGCAACAGCTAACCATAACAGTTCAAAAACTCATATTTCGTGTACTTGTGTCCGATTTAATTCCATGTGCGGTAAATTGGAAGGAATTTTCAAACATATTGGTCTAACGGCTATGACACAATTAAGCATGGAGTGACATGGCATTTTAATTCCAAAAAATAAAGAAAATCAGAAACACATGATCCTTGGTTGTGTAATGTCATGCCACCAAGATGATGTGGTAAAAAATTGGCATGTTTGATGAAAGTTTGGACGCATACCCCTCTCAAACCGGAGCAACTCACTAGCAGGCTCATGGTTCCGAGAGGGAACAATGCATGTTTGATGAGGAACGGGAGATAACTTCCTCTTACGGCCTTGATTTTTTTTCTACGTCTAACGTGCACTACTACAACTGTAATGTGATTTTTTTTGAAAATTCTAGGGGTCATTTGACATTTTAAAGACATTTAAGTGATTTTATAGCCATTTAATGACCATAATTCACATTTGAACTACATCTACATGCAACGCCTAACCAAAACGGTTTGAAAAATCATATTTGTGTACTTGTGTGCGAGTTAATTCCATGTGCAGTAAACTAGAAGGAATTTTTAAAAATATTTGTCTCACGACATGGACACATGCACACGTATGCATGGAGTGACATGGCATTTTAATTCAAAAAAAATCATAAATACATGAAACCTTGGTTGATGTAATGTCATGCCCCCAAGATGATGTGGTAAAGAAATTGGCATGTTTGACGAAAGTTTGGACACACACCCCTCACAAACCGGAGCAACTCACTAGAAGGCTCGTGGTCCCAAGAGGAAACAATGCATGTTTGATGACGAACGGGAGATAGCTTCCTCTTACGCCCTTCAATTTTTTTCTACGTCTAACATGCACTACTACAACTGTAATGTGAAATTTGGAAAATTCTAGGGGTCATTTGACCTTTTAAAGACATTTAAGTGATTTTCTAACCATTTAATGACCGTAATTCAAATTTGAACTACATCACATGCAACGCCTAACCAAAACGGTTTGAAAAATCATATATGTGTACTTGTGTGCGAGTTAATTCCATGTGCAGTAAATTATAAAGAATTTTCAAACATACTGGTCTCACAACATGGACACATGCATACATATGCATGGAGTGACATGTCATTTAATTCCAAAAAATAAAAAATGATCAGAAAAATATGAAACCTTGGTTGATGTAATGTCATGCCACCAAGATGACGTGGTAACAAAATTGGCATGTTTGACGAAAGTTTGGACACACCCCTCACAAACTGTAGCAACTCACTAGAAGGTTCGTGGTTCCGAGAGGGAACAATGCATGTTTGATGACGAACGGGAGATAGCTTCCTCTTACGGCCTTCAATTTTTTTATGTTTAACGTGCACTAATACAACTATCATGTGAAAATTTGGGAAATTTCAGGGGTCATTTGACCTTGTAAAGACATTCAAGTGATTTTCTACCATTTAATGACCGTAATTCAAATTTGAACTACATCTACATGCAATGCCTAACCAAAACGGTTTGAAAATTATATTTTTGTGTACTTTTGTGCGAGTTAATTCCATGTGCAGTAAATTAGAAGGAATTTTCAAACATATTGGTCTCAAGGCATGGGCACATGCATGGAGTGCCATGGCATTTTAATTCCAAAAAATTAAAAAATGATAAGAAAAACATGAAACCTTGCTTGATTTAATGTCATGCCACCAAGATGATGTGGTAAAAAAAATTGGTATGTTCGATGAAAGTTCGGACACACACCCCTCACAAACGGGAGCAACTCAATAGAAGGCTCGTGGTTCCGAGAGGAAACAATGCATGTTTGATGACGATCAGGAGATAGCTTCCTCTTACGGCCTTCATTTTTTTTCTACGTCTAACATGCACTACTACAACTGTAATGTGAATTTTTTGAAAATTCTAGGGGCCATTTGACATTTTAAAGACATTTAAGTGATTTTCTAGCCATTTAATGATCGTAATTCAAATTTGAACTACATCTACATGCAACGCCTAACCAAAACGGTTTGAAAAATCATATTTGTGTACTTGTGTGCGAGTTAATCCCATGTGCAGTAAACTAGAAGGAATTTTTAAACATATTTGTCTCACGACATGGACACATGCATACGTATGCATGAAGTGACATGGCATTTTAATTAAAAAAAATCAGAAACACATGAAACCTTGGTTGATGTAATGTCATGCCACCAGGATGATGTGGTAAAGAAATGGTTTGACAAAAGTTTGGACACACACCCCTCACAAACCGAAGCAACTCACTAGAAGGCTCGTGGTTCCGAGAGGGAACAATGCATGTTTGATGACGAACAGGAGATAGCTTCCTCTTACGGCCTTCAATTTTTTTCTACGTCTAACATGCACTACTACAACTGTAATGTGAAATTTTGGAAAATTATAGGGGTCATTTGACCTTTTAAAGACATTTAAGTGATTTTCTAACCATTTAATGACCGTACTTCAAATTTGAACTACATCTCCATGCAACGCCTAACCAAAACGGTTTGAAAAATCATATATGTGTACTTGTGTGCGAGTTAATTCCATGTGGAGTAAATTAGAAGGAATTTTCAAACATATTGGTCTCACGACATGGACACATGCATACGTATGCATGGAGTGACATGGCATTTTATTTCCAAAAAATAAAAAAATAATCAGAAAAACATGAAACCTTGGTTGATGTAATGTCATGTCACCAAGATGATGTGGTAAAGAAATTGGCATGTTTGATGAAAGTTTGGACACCCCTCACAAACCGGAGCAACTCACTAGAAGGTCCGTGGTTCCAAGAGGGAACAATGCATTTTTGATGACGAACGGGAGATAGCTTCCTCTTACGGCCTTCAAATCTTTTTCTACGTTTAACGTGCACTAATACAACTCTCATGTGAATATTTGGAAAATTTCAGGGGTCATTTGACCTTTTAAAGACATTTAAGTGATTTTCTAACCATTTAATGACCGTAATTCAAATTTGAACTACATCTACATGCAACGCCTAACCAAAACGGTTTGAAAAATCATATTTTGTGTACTTGTGTGCGAGTTAATTCCATGTGCAGTAAATTATAAGGAATTTTCAAACATATTGGTCTCAAGGCATGGGCACATGCATGGAGTGCCATGGCATTTCAATTCCAAAAAATTAAAAAATGATCAGAAAAGCATGAAACCTTGCTCGATCTAATGTCATGCCACCAAGATGATGTGGTACAAAAATTGGTCTGTTTGACAAAAGTTTAGACACACACCCCTCACAAACCGGAGCAACTCACTAGAAGGTTCGTGGTTCCGAGAGGGAACAATGCATGTTTGATGACGAACGGGAGATAGCTTCCTCTTCGGCCTTCAATTTTTTTCTACGTTTAACATGCACTAATACAACTGTCATGTGAAAATTTGGAAAATTTCAGGGGTCATTTGACCTTTTAATGACATTTAAGTGATTTTCTAACAATTTAATGACCGTAATTCAAATTTGAACTACATCTACATGCAACGCCTAACCATAACGGTTTGAAAAATCATATTTTTGTGTACTTGTGTGCGAGTTAAAAAATCATCAAACGATGTAAATATCTGATATTCAAAAAAGAAAATGTAAAGATCTGGCAAGACAACCGCCCCCACACGACTGGCACTCCATCTCGCGGCTTGAGGTTGGTAGGTGAGTGGCGGGGATCATTAATCACACACGGTTCTGTATTGGAAACCGTCAGCTATTATGTTCACACACGGATTTTGCTGCGGGAATCGTGTGTAATTCAAACTACAGTACTCGTAAATTCCGGAGACCGATGTGTGTACTATCCCCGTCGATCTAGATTCCGGCCGCCAATAAATACTACCTTGCTCACGTTGTCCCACCTGCATTCTCATCTACATCCTCCCCTCGCTTGCCCTCTCTCTCTCTCTCTCTCTCAAATCTCTGCCATGGCGCCACCGATCTTCCCACACGCCGACGAGGAGTCGCCGCCCCCCGAGGACGCTCACTCGACTACCAGCGACAAGGACCCCTACGCGCCGCCTGACAAGGTTGCGCCGGACCCCCCAACTTTGAATTGGTTTAGGGGCCAGTACAATCTTTGTCCGTGGAAGTCGCTGCCACCGACTGAGAAAGCCAGGAAAGTGGCGTTCAAGAAGGAGATGGCGGAGGAGGAAGCCAGGTACCAGGCGGCCTGTGAAGCCCGTGATGCCACCTAGAAAAAGGAGGCGGCGGTTCTTTGGGGGCGGGCGCGTCGTCGTGCCGAGGAGGTGTATGAAGTCGGGTACTTTGCGAGGAAGGTCATGGGTGCTGGGCGCCTCGTCGCTGCGTGGAGGTGGGCCGATAAGCTCCAGCATGCCGCCGACGAGGAGCTCCAGTGGGCACCCAATGAAATGGCAAGATCGGCCGCGCGCGTTCGCCAGCAAGAGGCAGATCAGTACGTCAAGCGCTGCGAGGCGAAGGAGGCGGAGTACTGCATCCGCACTAGGAAGACGCCGCACACCAGGGAGCTGCTGGCGAGGGGCTCCCGGAATACTGGCCCCATGAGGGATTATTAATTTTAGTATTGTTCGTTTTCAATTTTATGCATTGTACCTAGTAGTTAAGTATCATCACGTATATGTGATGATATATATATATATATATATATATATATATATATATATATATATATATATATATATATATATATATATATATCTGTGATGAACTAATGAACAATATATATATATATTATGAATTCCATTTCTATCTGTTTTTGTATACTAATTTGAATCTAGCTGTTATCATCCACATATACAGAATGGAAAGCGTATATACACACATTGAAACAAAACATATAAGAATGGAAAATAGAGTACACACATTGAAACAGAGCAATACTATGATTGCTGTGAATACATAGCTATCCACGTCAAAACGACTTCTCAAAATAAAACGCGTCCATGAGACCATGACCAGCAGCCCTTGCCTACGGTAGCTCTTGGCTCTGCCTGAACTCGTGCAGGCGTTCGTCCAAGCGGTCGACACGCTCGCGGTACATCTGGAGCGCGATCTCGAGTTCCAAGTTGGCTATTTCATCGGAGATCACCAGCTCGAGGATGCAACGGCCATGTTCCTCTACTGCGCCCAGGTGGACATCCAGGCCAAGGAGGAGGTCGAGGCTACAGACCAATGCGTTGGCATCCAGCGGGCCGCGGACAAGGCAAACATCAGCACCCATGCGAATGGCACGGCGGGCGTCCGGTGCAAGTACGGCGCGGCAGGCCTCTGGTGCAAGTACGATGCTGAGGGCCTCCGCCCACTCCTGGCGAGGAATGGGGGTACTGAAGGGACGTGTACCCAGCTGCGACGGCGTGTCGATAGCAGGCAAGTGTCGATGGATCTGCTCTTGCTGTGCGGCACGCCACGCCTCTTGCTTTGCGGTGCTCCAACGGTCTTGCCGTGCAGCGAGCCGCAGCCTATCGGCATGAACGCGCCTAGCTTGCTCTGTGGCGCGCCATCGATCATGTTGTGCGGCGAGCTGCAGCCTGTCGGTGCTGACATGCCTATCTTGATCTGCGGCGCTCAAGCGCCATACGCCAAAGGTCTGCTCAACCCTGGCGATGACGCGCATCACGACATCGTCCATCGCATTGTCGGGGAGCGCCTCGGCCTCGATGGGCCATGGCGCCTGCTCGTTTTCCTCGTTGACGAGGTTGATGGCAGAGGCGGCGCTTTGGTGGGTTGGTGATAACCCACAAGTATAGGGGGTCAATTGTAGCCTCTTTCGATAAGTAAGAGTGTCGAACCCAATGAGGAGCTAAAGGTAGAACAAATATTCCCTCAAGTTCTATCGACCATCGATACAACTCTACGCACGCTTAACGTTCGCTTTACCTAGAACAAGTATGAAACTAAAAGTACTTTGTAGGTGTTGTTGGATAGGTTTGCAAGATAATAAAGAGTGCGTAAATAAAAATTAGGGGCTGTTTAGATAAAGACACAACAAAATTAGTTTTAGTAAAGAGCTTTTTGTCACGAGAAAGTTATTTGTCCCTAGGCAATCGATAACTAGACCAGTAATCATTATTGCAATTTTATTTGAGGGAGAGGCATAAGCTAACATACTTTCTCTTTTGGGATCATATGCACTTATGATTGGAACTCTAGCAAGCATCCACAACTACTAAAGATCATTAAGGTAAAACCCAACCATAGCATTAAAGTATCAAGTCCTCTTTATCCCATACGCAACAACCCCCTTACTCAGGTTTATGCTTCTGTCACTCACGCAGCCCACTATAAGCGAATCATGAACGTATTGCAACACCCTACAACGGGAATCGCTCACGCTTGCGCAACACGGATAGCACCATAGGACAACACCAATAATAAAACATGCAACTCAAAGCAATCACGATCATCAATTAACCCATAGGACAAAATGGATCTACCCAAACATCATAGGATAGCCATACATCATTGGGAAATAATATATATAGCATTGAGCACCATGTTTAAGTAGAGATTACAACGGGTAAAAGAGGGGTTACACCGCTGCATAGAGGGGGGAAGAGTTGATGATGACGGTGGTGAAGTTGTTGGTGTAGATTACGGTGACGATGATGGCCTCGTCGGCACTCCGGTGCCACCGGAAGAGAGGGGGAGAGAGCCCCCCTCCTTCTTATTCTTCCTTGACCTTCTCCCTAGATGGGACAAGGGTTTCCCCTCTGGTCCATGGTCTCCATGGCGTGGGAGGGGCAAGAGCCCCTCCGAGATTGGATCTGTCTCTCTGTCTCTCTCTGTTTCTTCGTTCCAGATTCTGCCCTTTCACCGTTTCTTTTATAACCGGAGATCCGTAACTCCGATTGGGCTGAATTTTGGACACGATCTCTATCCGTATATTAGCTTTCTTGCAGCAAAAGAAGGGATCCAACCGCCTTACGGGGTGGTCATGAGGGCCCAGGGATGCCTGGTCATCACCGCAATCTACACCAACAACTTCACCGCCGTCATCACCAACTCTTCCCCCCTCTATGCAGCGGTGTAACCCCTCTTTTATCCGTTGTAATATCTACTTAAACATGATGCTCAACGCTATATATTATTTCCCAATGATGTATGGCTATCCTATGATCTTTGAGTAGATCTGTTTTGTCCTATGGGTTAATTGATGATCGTGATTGGTTTGAGTTGCATGTTTTATTATTGGTGCTGTCTTATGGTGCTCTTCATGTCGCGCAAGCGTGAGGGATTCCTGCTATAGGGTGTTGCAATACGTTCATGATTCGCTTATAGTGGGTTGCGTGAGTGACAGAAGCATAAACCCGAGTAAGGGGGTTGTTGCGTATGGGATAAAGAGGACTTGATACTTTAATGCTATGGTTGGGTTTTACCTTAATGATCTTTAGTAGTTGCGGATGCTTGCTAGAGTTCTAATCATAAGTGCATATGATGCAAGAAGAGAAAGTATGTTAGCTTATGCCTCTCCCTCAAATAAAATTGCAATAATGATTACCAGTCTAGTTATCGATTGCCTAGGGACAAATAACTTTCTCGTGACAAAAAGCTCTTTACTAAAACTAATTTAGTTGTGTCTTTATCTAAACGGACCCTACTTTTTATTTACGCGCTCTTTATTATATTGCAAACCTATCCAACAACACCTACACAGTACTTTTAGTTTCATACTTGTTCTAGGTAAAGTGAATATGAAGCGTGTGTAGAGTTGTATCGGTGGTCGATAGAACTTGAGGGAATATTTGTTCTACCTTTAGCTCCTTGTTGGGTTCGACACTCTTACTTATCGAAAGAGGCTATAATTGATCCCCTATACTTGTGGGTTATCAAGACCTTTTTCTGGCGCCGTTGCCAGGGAGCAATAGTGTGGGGTGAATATTCTCGTGTGTGCTTGTTTTCTTTATCACTAAGTGTCGGTGTGGAACGACACCTATGGGATCACAAGAATCCCTACTACGGTTGCCGGGGCGCAGGGTTGCGAGGAGAGCAGGGCTAGTAGACAGCACAAGGATTGTTTACCCAGGTTCAGGCCGCGAGGATGCGTAAAACCCTAGTCCTGCTTTTGTGGGTGTATTTCTGAGAGTTCTTGAGCTCCCGAACTAGCTGTGGTTAGTGCGTGGTTCGAAAGAGCCGAATCCTCCTCCAGTATGCCATGGGCCTCCTTTTATAGTTGAAAGGGGCAGCCACAGTGACACACAGGAGGTGGAAAGGCGACTGAGGCTGCTCGAGCTTATCGTCAGACACAGGACAAGACGCATTTAATGCGTAGCTTAGGTGTCCCCTTGCTTTATTGGGGACGGGGGCGAGGCCCGTCCCGTCCGCCGCCGCTCCTCCTCGCCTTGACACGCGCCCAGGCCAGTGAGGTGTGTGGTGCCATGTAGGCAGCCAGGCAGCTGAGGTGGAGCGGTGGCGGAGCCTTCACGAAGATCTGCATGCCGCTACGCAGGTGCTCGATGAGTTGGCCTGGGACCTGCATGTTTCCACGCAGGTGCCCGCCCAGCTGGTTGGGTTGGCAGCTTGATACGTCCATTTTGCATCATGCTTTTATATCGGTATTTATTGCATTATGGGCTGTTATTACATGTTATGTCACAATACTTATGCCTATTCTCTCTTATTTTACAAGGTTTACATAAGGAGGGAGGATGCCGGCAGCTGGAATTCTGGGCTGGAAAAGGAGCAAATATTAGAGACCTATTCTGCACAACTCCAAAAGTCCTGAAACTCCACGAAAGTCATTTTTGGAAATAATAAAAAATATTGAGCGGAAGAAGTTCACGGAGGGGCCCACAGCCACGAGGCTAGGGGCACGCCTACCCCAGTGGCGCCCGCCTCGTGGGCCCCCTATTGGCTCTCCGATGGCCATCTTCTGCTATATGAGGTCTTTCATCAAGGAAAAAAAATAATAAGCAACCTTTCGGGACGGAACTCCGCCACCACGAGGCGGAACCTTGGCGGAACCAATCTAGGGCTCCGGCAGAGCTGTTCTGCCGGGGACACTTCCCTCCGGGAGGGGGAAATCATCGCCATCATCATCACCAACGCTCCTCTCATCGGGAGAGGGCAATCTCCATAAACATCTTCACCAGCACCATCTCCTCTCAAAACCCTAGTTCATCTCTTGTATCCAATTCTTGTCTCAAGTCCGGGATTGGTACTAGTAGGTTGCTAGTAGTGTTGATTACTCCTGTAGTTGATGCTAGTTGGTTTATTTGGTGGAAGATCACATGTGTTGGGGAACGTAGTAATTTCAAAAATTTTCCTACGATCACGCAAGACCATGGTGATGCATAGCAACGAGATGAGAGTGTTGTCTACGTACCCTCGTAGACCAGCAACGGAAGCGTTGACGCAACGTAGAGGAAGTAGTCGTACTTCTTCCCGATCCAACCGATCCAAGTACCGAACGTACGGGCACCTCCGAGTTCTGCACACGTTCAGCTCGATGACGTCCCTCGAACTCCGATCCAGCCGAGTGTTGAGGGAGAGTTTCGTCAGCACGACGGCGTGGTGACGATGATGATGTTCCACCGGCGCAGGGCTTCGCCTAAGCTCCGCAACGGTATATTCGAGGTGTAGTTTGGTGGAAGGGGGCACCGCACACGGCTAAGGAACGATCCGTAGATCAACTTGTGTGTCATGGGGTGCCCCCTGCCCCCGTATATAAAGGAGCAAGGGAGGGAGGAGGCCGGCCCTATGTTTGGTGCGCCAAGGGGAGTCCTACTCCCACCGGGAGTAGGATTCCCCTTTTCCTAGTCCAACTAGGAATCCTTCCATGTAGGGGGAGGAAGGGAGAAGGAAGTGGAGGAGTAGGAAAGGTGGCCGGCCCCCTTTTCCCTAGTCCAATTCGGACTAGAGGGAGGGGGCGCAGCAGCCTTTACCTCTTCCCACTAAAGCCCATCAAGGCCCATTACTTCTCCGTAACTACCCGGTACTCGAAAAATACCGAATCACTCGGAACCTTTCCGAACTCCGAATATAGTCGTCAATATATCGATCTTTACGTCTCGACCATTTCGAGACTCTCGTCATGTCCCCGATCTCATCCGGGACTCGAACTCCTTCGGTACATCAAAATACATAAACTCATAATAACCGTCATTGAAACCTTAGCGTGCGGACCCTACGGGTTCGAGAACTATGTAGACATGACCTAGAACTATTCTTGGTCAATAACCAATAGCGGAACCTGGATGTCCATATTGGCTCCTACATATTCTACGAAGATCTTTTATCGGTCAAACCGCATAACAACATACTTTGTTCCTTTGTCATCGGTATGTTACTTGCCCGAGATTCGATCGTCGGTATCCAATACCTAGTTCAATCTCGCCACCGCAAGTCTCTTTACTCGTTCCGTAATACATCATCTCGCAACTAACTCATTAGTTGCAATGCTTGCAAGGCTTAAGTGATGTGCATTACCGAGAGGCCCAGAGATACCTCTCCGACATTCGGAGTGACAAATCCTAATCTCAAATACGCCAACCCAACATCTGCCTTTGGAGACACCTGTAGTACTCCTTTATAATCACCCGATTACGTTGTGGACGTTTGGTAGTACCAAAGTGTTCCTCCGTAAACGGAGTTGCATAATCTCATAGTCATAGGAACATGTATAAGTCATGAAGAAAAGCACTAGCAACAAACTATACGATCAGGTGCTATGCTAATGGAATGGGTCATGTCAATCAGATCATTCAACCAATGATGTGATCCCGTTAATCAAATAACAACTCCTTGTTCATGGTTAGGAAACATAACCATCTTTGATTAACGAGCTAGTCAAGTAGAGGCATACTAGTGACACTCTGTAGGTTTATGTATTCACACATGTATTATGTTTCCGGTTAATACAATTCTAGCATGAATAATAAACATTTATCATGATATAAGGAAATAAATAATAACATTATTATTGCCTCTAGGGCATATTTCCTTCAGTCTCCCACTTGCACTAGAGTCAATAATCTAGTTCACATCGCCATGTGATTTAACATCAATAGTTCACATCTATATGTGGTTAACACCCATAGTTCACATCGACATGTGACCAACACCCAAAGGGTTTACTAGAGTCAGTAATCTAGTTCACATCGCTATGTGATTAACACCCAAAGAGTACTAAGGTGTGATCATGTTTTGCTTGTGAGATAATTTTAGTCAACGGGTCTGTCACATTCAGAGCCGTAAGTATTTTGCAAATTTCTATGTCTACAATGCTCTTCACGGAGCTACTCTAGCTAATTGCTCCCACTTTCAATATGTATCCAGATTGAGACTCAGAGTCATCTAGATTAGTGTTAAAACTTGCATCGACGTAACCTTTTTATTTAACCTTTTTCACTTCCATAATCGAGAAACATATCCTTATTCTACTAAGGATAATTTTGACCGATGTCCCTTGATCTACTCCTAGATCTCTATTGCACTCCTTGCCAATCTTAGTGGTAGGGTATGCAATAGATCAGTACACAACATGACATACTTTATAGAACCTATGGCTGATGCATAGGGAATGACTTTCATTCTCTTTCTATCTTCTGCCGTGGTCGGGTTTTGAGTCTTACTCAATATCACACCTTGTAACACAGCAAGAACTCTTTCTTTGACTGCTCCATTTTGAACTACTTCAAAATCTTTTCAAGGTATGTATTCATTGAAAAACTTATCAAGCGCCTTTGATCTATCTCTATAGATCTTGATGCTCAATATGTAAGCAGCTTCACCGAGGTCCTTCTTTGAAAAACTCCTTTCAAATACTCCTTTATGCTTTGCAGAATAATTCTACATTATTTCGATCAACAATATGTCATTCACATATACTTATCGAAATCTTTGTAGTGCTCCCACTCACTTTCTTGTAAATACAGGCTTCTCCAAAAGTCTCATATAAAACCATATGCTTTGATCACACTATCAAAGCGTTTATTCCAACTCCGAGATGCTTGCACCAGTCCATAGATGGATCGCTGGAGCTTGCACATTTTGTTAGCTCCTTTAGGATTGACAAAACCTTCTCGTTGCATCATATACAACTCTTCTTTAATAAATCCATTAAAGAATGTAGTTTTGACATCCATTTGCCAGATTTCATAAAATGTGGCAATTGCTAACATGATTCAGACAGACTTAAGCATCGCTACAATTGAGAAAATCTCATTGCAGTCAACACCTTGAACTTGTCAAAAACCTTTTTGCGACAAGTCGAGCTTTGTAGATAGTAACACTACTATCAGTGTCCGTCTTCCTCTTGAAGATCCATTTATTCTCAATGGCTTGCCGATCATCGGGCAAGTCAACCAAAGTCCATACTTTGTTCTCATACATGGATCCCATCTCAGATTTCATGGTCTCAAACCATTTCGCGGAATCTGGGCTCATCATCGCTTCCTCATAGTTCGTAGGTTCATCATGGTCTAGTAACATGACTTTTAGAATAGGATTACCGTACCACTCTAGTGCGGATCTTACTCTGGAAGACCTACGAGGTTTGGTAGCAACTTGATCTGAAGTTTCATGATCATCATCATTAACTTCCTCACTAATTGGTGTAGGAATCATGGAACTGATTTCTGTGATGAACTACTTTCCAATAAGGGAGAAGGTACAATTACCTCATCAAGTTCTACTTTCCTCCCACTCACTTCTTTCGAGAGAAACTTCTTCTCTAGAAAAGGATCCATCTTAGCAAAAAACTTGCCTTCGGATCTGTGATAGAAGGTGTACCCAACATTTTCTTTTTGGGTATTCTATGAAGACGCACTTCTCGATTTGGGTTCGAGCTTATCGGTGAAAACTTTTCACATAAGCATCACAACTCAAACTTTAAGAAACGACGACTTAGGTTTATTGCTAAACCATAGTTCATACGGTGTCATCTCAACGGATTTAGATGGTTGCCCTATTAAGCGTGAATGCAGCTGTCTCTAATGCATAACCCCAAAACGATAGTGGTAAATCGGTAAGATACATCATAGATCGCACCATATCATAATAAAGTACGGTTCTGACGTTCGGACACACCATAACGTTGTGGTGTTCGGTGGCGTGAGCTGTGAAACTATTCCACATTGTTTTCATTGAAGACCAAACTCGTAACTCGAATATTCATCTCCACGATCAGATCGCGAAACTTTATTTTCTTGTTACGATGATTTTCCACTTCACTCTGAAATTCTTTGAACCTTTCAACTATTTCAGACTTATGTTTCATCAAGTAGATATACCCATATCTGCTCAAATCATCTTGTGAAGGTCAGAAAATAACGATACTTGCCACGAGCATCAACACTCATTGGATCGCATACATCGGTATGTATTATTCCCAATAAGTCAAGTAGCTTGTTCCATTGTTCCGAGAACGGAGTTTTAGTCATCTTGCCCAAAAGGCACGGTTCGCAAGCATCAAATGATTCATAATCAAGTGATTCCAAAAGTCCATCAACATGGAGTTTTCTTCATGCGCTTTACACCAATATGACCTAAACGGCGATTGCCACAAATAAGTTGCACTATCATTATTAACTTTGCATCTTTTGGTTTCAATATTATGAATATGTGTATCACTATGATCGAGATCCAATGAACCATTTTCATTGGGTGTGTAACCATATAAGGTTTTATTCATGTAAACAGAACAACAATTTATTCTCTTACTTAAATGAATAACCGTATTGCAATAAACATGATCAAATCATATTTATGCTCAACACCAAATAACACTTATTTAGGTTTCACACTAATCCCGAAAGTATAGGGAGTGTGCGATGATGATCATATCAATCTTGGAACTACTTCCAACACTCATCGTCACTTCCCCTTCAACTAGTCTCTGTTTATTCTCAGAACTCCTGTTTGAGTTACTAATCTTAGCAACCGAACGAGTATCAAATACTCGGGGCCACTATAAACACTAGTAAGGCACACATCAATAACCTGTATATCAAATATAACCTTGTTCACTTTGCCATCCTTCTTATCCACCAAATATTCAGGGGTAGTTCTGCTTCCAGTGACCAGTTCCATTGCAGCAAAAGTACTTAGTCTCGTGCTTAGGTCTAGACTTGGGCTTCTTCACTTGAGCAGCAACTTGCTTGCCGTTCCTTTTGAAGTTCCCTTCTTCCCTTTGCCATTTTCCTTGAGACTAGTGGTCTTGTCAACCATCAACACTTGATGTTTTTCTTGATTTCTACCTTCGCGATTTTAGCATCGCCAAGAGCTCGAGAATCTTTTTCGTCATCCCTTGCATACTATAGTTCATCACGAAGTTCTACTAACTTAGTGATGGTGACTAGAGAATTCTGTCAATCACTATCTTATCGGAAGATTAACTCCCACTTGATTCAAGCGATTGAAGTACTCGGACAATCTGAGCACATGCTCACTAGTTGAGCGATTCTCCTCCATCTTTTAGCTATAGAACTTGTTGGAGACTTCATATCTCTCAACTCGGTATTTGCTTGAAATATTAACTTCAATTCCTGGAACATCTCATATGGTCCATGACGCTCAAAACGCCTTTGAAGTCCCGATTCTAAGCCGTTAAGCATGGTGCACTAAACTATCAAGTAGTCATCATATTGAGCTGGCCAAACGCTCATAACGTCAGATTCGCTCATATTGAGCTAGCCAAACGCTCATAACGCCCGCATCTGCTCCTGCAATAGGTCTGTCACCTAGCGGTGCATTAAGGACATAATTCTTCTCAAGCAGCAATGAGGATAAACCTCAGATCACGGATCCAATCCGCATCATTGCTACTAACATCTTTCAATACAATTTTCTCTAGGAACACATATGAAAACATAGGGAAGCAACAACGCGAGCTATTGATCTACAACATAATTTGCAAAACACTACGGGACTAAGTTCATGATAAATTAAAGTTCAATTAATCATATTACTTAAGAACTCCCACTTAGAAAAATATCCCTTCAATTCTCTAAGTGATTGCGTGATCCATATCAACTACACCATGACCGATCATCACGTGTGATGGAGTAGTTTCAATGGTGAACATCAATATGTTGATCATATCTACTATATGATTCACGCTCGACCTTCGGTCTCCGTGTTCCGAGGTCATATCTTATATGCATAGCTCGTCAAGTATAACCTGAGTATTCTGCGTGTGCAACTGTTTTGCACCCGTTGTATTTGAACGTAGAGCCTATCACACCCGATCATCACGTGGTGTCTCAAAGACGAAGAACTTTCGCAACGGTGCATACTCGGGAGAACACTTCTTGATAATTTAGTAAGGATCATCTTATAATGCTACCGTCAATCAAAGCAAAATAAGATGCATAAAGGATTAACATCACATGTAATCAATATAAGTGATATGATATGGCCATCATGATCTTGTGCTTGTGATCTCCATCTCCAAGCACCGTCATGATCACCATCGCCACCGGCGCGACACCTTGATCTCCATCGTAGCATCGTTGTCGTCTCGCCAATCTTATGCTTCTACGACTATCGCTACTGCTTAGTGATAAAGTAAAGCAATTACATGGCGTTGCATTTCATACAATAAAGCGACAACCATATGGCTCCGCCGATTGTCGATAACTCGGTTACAAAACATGATCATCTCATACAATAAAATATAGCATCACGTCTTGACCATATCACATCACAACATGCCCTGCAAAAACAAGTTAGACGTCCTCTACTTTGTTGTTGCAAGTTTTACGTGGCTGCTACGGGCTGAGCAAGAACCGTTCTTACCTACGCATCAAAACCACAACGATACTTCGTCAAATAGACTCCGCTTTAACCTTCTCAAGGACGGGCGAGCCACACTCAGTTCAACTAAAGTGAGAGAGACAGACACCCGCCGGTCACCTTTAAGCAACGAGTGCTCACAGCGGTGAAACCAGTCTCGCGTAAGCGTACGCGTAATGTCGGTCCGGGCCGCTTCATCTCACAATACCGCTGAACCAAAGTATGACATGCTGGTAGGCAGTATGACTTGTATCGTCCACAACTCACTTGTGTTCTACTCGTGCACATGACATCAACGCATAAAACCAGGCTCGGATGCCACTGTTGGGGAACGTAGTAATTTCAAAAATTTTCCTACGATCACGCAAGACCATGGTGATGCATAGCAACGAGATGAGAGTGTTGTCTCGTACACTCGTGAGACCAGCAACGGAAGCGTTGACGCAACGTAGAGGAAGTAGTCGTACTTCTCCCGATCCAACCGATCCAAGTACCGAACGTACGGCACCTCCGAGTTCTGCACACGTTCAGCTCGATGACGTCCCTCGAACTCCGATCCAGCCGAGTGTTGAGGGAGAGTTTCGTCAGCACGACGGCGTGGTGACGATGATGATGTTCCACCGGCGCAGGGCTTCGCCTAAGCTCCGCAACGGTATATTCGAGGTGTAGTTTGGTGGAAGGGGGCACCGCACACGGCTAAGGAACGATCCGTAGATCAACTTGCGTGTCTATGGGGTGCCCCCTGCCCCCGTATATAAAGGAGCAAGGGAGGGAGGAGGCCGGCCCTATGTTTGTGCGCCAGGGGAGTCCTACTCCCACCGGGAGTAGGATTCCCTTTCCTAGTCCAACTAGGAATCCTTCCATGTAGGGGAGGAAGGAGAAGGAAGTGGAGGAGTAGGAAGGTGGCGGCCCCTTTCCCTAGTCCATTCGGACTAGAGGGAGGGGGCGCAGCAGCCTTTACCTCTTCCCACTAAAGCCCATCAAGGCCCATTACTTCTCCCGTAACTACCCGGTACTCAAAAAAATACCGAATCACTCGGAACCTTTCCGAACTCGAATATAGTCGTCCAATATATCGATCTTTACGTCTCGACCATTTCGAGACTCCTCGTCATGTCCCCGATCTCATCCGGGACTCCGAACTCCTTCGGTACATCAAAATACATAAACTCATAATAACCGTCATTGAAACCTAAGCGTGCGGACCCTACGGGTTCGAGAACTATGTAGACATGACCTAGAACTATTCTTGGTCAATAACCAATAGCGGAACCTGGATGTCCATATTGGCTCCTACATATTCTACGAAGATCTTTTATCGGTCAAACCGCATAACAACATACTTTGTTCCTTTGTCATCGGTATGTTACTTGCCCGAGATTCGATCGTCGGTATCCAATACCTAGTTCAATCTCGTCACCGCAAGTCTCTTTACTCGTTCCGTAATACATCATCTCGCAACTAACTCATTAGTTGCAATGCTTGCAAGGCTTAAGTGATGTGCATTACCGAGAGGGCCCAGAGATACCTCTCCGACATTCGGAGTGACAAATCCTAATCTCAAATACGCCAACCCAACATCTGCCTTTGGAGACACCTGTAGTACTCCTTTATAATCACCCGATTACGTTGTGACGTTTGGTAGTACCAAAGTGTTCCTCCGTAAGCGGGAGTTGCATAATCTCATAGTCATAGGAACATGTATAAGTCATGAAGAAAAGCACTAGCAACAAACTATACGATCAGGTGCTATGCTAATGGAATGGGTCATGTCAATCAGATCATTCAACCAATGATGTGATCCCGTTAATCAAATAACAACTCCTTGTTCATGGTTAGGAAACATAACCATCTTTGATTAACGAGCTAGTCAAGTAGAGGCATACTAGTGACACTCTGTAGGTTTATGTATTCACACATGTATTATGTTTCCGGTTAATACAATTCTAGCATGAATAATAAACATTTATCATGATATAAGGAAATAAATAATAACATTATTATTGCCTCTAGGGCATATTTCCTTCAACATGTTCAGATCCTTTATGCATATTAATACCCCTCTGATTATGAACATGAATATGCTTTGTGAGTAGTTACGTTAGTTCCTGAGGACATGGGAGAAGTCTTGCTATTAGGCTATGTGATGACACGGGATCATGGAACTATAAACGAATGAAATTGGAATTGCATCAGAAGTATTAGCCTATGCATCTTGTTCATCGTGATCACGATTATATATATAATTTTTGGCCTCACGAAGGAGAAAGCATCGCTCAAGCTTGGGGGAGGCTTAAATCAATGTTATATTCATGCCCCAATCATGAGCTCTCAAAAGAAATAATTCTTCAAAAAATTTATGCTCGACTTTCTGAAAACAATCGCATCATGCTCGATACTTCTTGTGTTGGCTCTTTTATGATGAAGACTATTGAATTCAAGTGGAATTTATTGGATAGAACTAAACGCAACTCTGAAGATTGGGATCTCGATGAAGGTAAGGAGTCAGGTATGACACCTAAGTTTAATTGTGTTAAATCTTTTATGGATACCGATATTTTCCGTAAGTTTAGCACTAAATATGGACTTGACTCTGAGATAGTAGCTTCTTTCTATGAATCTTTTGATACTTATGTTGATCTCCCCAAGGAGAAGTGGTTTAAATATCATCCTCCCATAGAAGTAAAAGTAGCTGCACCTACTAAAGTTGAAGAAAAGACTGTCACTTATAATGACCCTATTGTTCCTACTTCTTATGTTGAGAAACCACCTTTCCCAGTTAGAATAAAGGATCATGCTAAAGCTTCAACTATGGTTCGTAAAAGCAATATTATAACTTATACACCTCCTGAGCAAGTTAAAGTTGAACCTAATATTGCTATTGTTAAAGATCTCTTGGCTGATAATATTGATGGGCATGTTATTCATTTCTGCGGTGAAACCACTAGAATTGCCAAACCTTGTGCTAAAGATAAACATAGACGTGTGGTAGGCGTGCTTGTTATTTCTGTTAAAATAGGAGATCATTGTTATCATGGCTTATGTGATATGGGTGCTAGTGCTAGTGTTATATCGCTTACTTTATACGAAGAAATTAAGCATGAAATTGCACCTGCTGAGTTAGAAGGTATTGATGTTACAATTAAACTTGCCAATAGAGATACTATATCCGCAATGGGAATTGTTAGAGATGTTGAAGTCTTGTGTGGGAAAACTAAATATCCTGCTGATTTTCTTGTTCTTGGTTCCCCACAAGATAGCTTTTGTCCCATTATATTTGGTAGACCCTTCTTGAACACTGTTAATGCTAGAATAGACTGCGAAAAGAATGGTCTTACTATTGGCTTGGGTGATATGTCTCATGAGTTTAATTTCTCTAAATTTAGTAGACAACACTGGGAAGAAGAATTGCCTAGTAAGGATGAAATTATTGGTCTTGCTTCTATTGCCGTACCTCCTAGTGGTCCTTTAGAACTATATTTGCTAGACCATGAAAATGATATGTTTATGAATGAAAGAAGGGAAATAGATGAAGTATTCTTTAAGAAGGAACCCATTTTGAAACACAATTTGCCTGTTGAAATCCTAGGGGATCCTCCTCCACCCAAGGGTGATCCCGTGTTTGAGCTTAAACCGTTGCCTGATAATCTTAAATATGCTTATCTTGATGAAAAGAAGATATATCCTGTTATTATTAGTGCTAACCTTTCAGAACATGAAGAAGAGAGATTATTGAAAACTCTGAAGAAGCACCGTGCTGCTATTGGATATACTCTTGATGATCTTAAGGGCATTAGTCCCACTCTATGTCAACATAAAATAAATTTGGAAGAAGATGCCAAACCGGTTCGTGATCATCAACGACGGCTGAATCCTAAGATGAAAGAAGTGGTAAGAAAAGAAATACTAAAGCTTCTGGAGGCAGGTATAATTTATCCCGTTGCTGATAGTCAGTGGGTAAGTCCGGTTCATTGTCTCCCTAAGAAGGGAGGTGTTACTGTTGTTCCTGATGATAAAGATGAATTTATTCCGCAAAGAATTATTATAGGTTATAGGATGGTAATTGATTTCCACAAATTAAATAAGGCTACTAAGAAAGATCATTACCCCATACCTTTTATCGATCAAATGCTAGAAAGACTATGCAAACATACACATTATTGCTTTCTAGATGGTTATTCTGGTTTCTCTCAAATACCTGTGTCAGCGAAGGATCAATCAAAGACTACTTTTACTTGCCCTTTTGGTACTTTTGCTTATAGACGTATGCCTTTTGGTTTATGTAATGCACCTGCTACCTTTCAAAGATGCATGATGGCTATATTCTCTGACTTTTGTGAAAAGATTTGTGAAGTTTTCATGGACGATTTTTCCATATATGGATCTTCTTTTGATGATTGTTGAGCAATCTTGATCGAGTTTTGCAAAGATGTGAAGAAACTAATCTTTTTTTGAATTGGGAAAAGTGCCACTTTATGGTTAATGAAGGTATTGTCTTGGGGCATAAAGTTTCTGAAAGAGGTATTGAAGTTGATAAAGCCAAGGTTGATGCTATTGAAAAGATGGCATGTCCCAAGGACATCAAAGGTATAAGAAGTTTCCTCGGTCACGCCGGATTTTATAGGAGGTTCATTAAAGACTTCTCAAAAATTTATCGGCCTCTGACTAATTTATTACAAAAAGATATACCATTTGTCTTTGATGATGATTGTGTAGAAGCATTTGAAATACTTAAGAAAGCATTGATCTCTGCACCTATTGTTCAGCCACCTGATTGGAATTTACCCTTTGAAATTATGTGTGATGCTAGTGATTATGCTGTAGGTGCTGTTCTAGGGCAAAGAGTTGATAAGAAACTAAATGTTATCCATTATGCTAGTAAAACTCTAGACAATGCTCAAAGAAATTATGCTACTACTGAAAAAGAATTCTTAGCAGTTGTATTTGCTTGTGATAAGTTCAGACCTTATATTGTTGAATCTAAAGTAACTATTCACACTGATCATGCTGCTATTAAATATCTGATGGAAAAGAAAGATGCTAAACCTAGACTTATAAGATGGGTTCTCTTGCTACAAGAATTTGATTTGCATATTGTTGATAGAAAAGGAGCTGAGAACCCCGTTGCAGACAACTTGTCTAGGTTAGAAAATGTTCTTGATGACCCACTACCTATTGATGATAGCTTTCCTGATGAACAATTAAATGTTTATAAGTACTTCTCGTAGTACTCCATGGTATGCTGATTATGCTAATTATATTGTTGCTAAATTTATACCACCTAGTTTCACATACCAGCAAAAGAAAAAGTTTTTCTATGATTTGAGACATTACTTTTGGGATGACCCACATCTTTATAAAGAAGGAGTAGATGGTGTTATTAGACGTTGTGTACCGAGCATGAACAGAGCAGATCCTCACGCAAGTGTCACTCGAAGCTTATGGAGGACACCACGCTGGAGATAGAACTGCACATAAGGTATTGCAATCCGGTTTTTATTGGCCTACTCTCTTCAAGGATGCCGTAAGTTTGTCTTATCTTGTGATGAATGTCAAAGAATTGGTAATATTAGTATACGTCAAGAAATGCCTATGAATTATTCACTTGTTATTTAACCATTTGATGTTTGGGGCTTTGATTATATGGGACCTTTTCCTGCCTCTAATGGATATACACATATTTTAGTTGCTGTTGATTACGTTACTAAGAGGGTAGAAGCTATTCCAACTAGTAGTGCTGATCATAAAACTTCTATTAAAATGATTAAAGAAGTTATTTTTCTGAGGTTTGGAGTCCCTAGATATTTAATGACTGATGGTGGTTCACATTTTATTCATGGTGCTTTCCGTAAAATGCTTGCTAAGTATGACGTTAATAATAGAATTGCATCTCCTTATCACCCACAGTCTAGTGGTCAAGTAGAATTGAGTAATAGAGAGCTCAAATTAATTATAAAAATCCTATGGGTATGTCTCCGTATAAAATGGTTTATGGAAAAGCATGTCACTTCCTCTCGAACTGGAACATAAGGCATATTGGGCTATTAAAGGGCTCAACTATGATTTCAAACTTGCCGGTGAGAAGAGGTTATTTGATATTAGCTCACTTCATGAATGGAGAACCCAAGCTTATGAAAATGCCAAGTTGTTTAAAGAGAAAGTCAAAAGATGGCATGACAAAAGGATACAAAGGCGTGAGTTTAATGTAGGTGATTATGTATTGTTATACAACTCTCGTTTAAGATTTTTTGCAGGAAAACTTCTCTCTAAATGGGAAGGCCCCTACGTCATCGAGGAGGTCTATCGTTCTGGAGCCATAAAAATCAACAATTTCGAAGGCACAAATCCGAAGGTGGTAAACGGTCAAAGAATCAAACACTATATCTCAGGTAATCCTATAAATGTTGAAACCAATGTTATTGAAAACCGTAACCTGGGAGGAATACATAAGAGACACTTTCCAGAATGTTTTAGACTCCGAAAAGGAATAGGTATGTGGTACAGTAAATAAACCGACTCCAAAACAGTTTTTAAGGCAATATTTCTCCGTTTTGGAATATTTAGAAAAATAGAATAATAAGTAGCAGTCCGGGAAGGACACGAGGGCCCCACGAGGGTGGAGGGCGCGCCCCCTACCTCGTGGGCACCTCGTGTGCCTTCCGGACTTCGTTTTCTTGCACGATACGTATTTTGGTCGGTAAAAATTTATTATATATTCTCCCGAAGGTTTTGACTCCAGTATCACGCAATTATCCTCTGTTCTTGTTTCGAGTTGTCCTGCTGCAGATTAGAGCAACATGTCGTCCCAGGATTCGGAAGGAGAAAGCTATGTGGACGATTACCTTTCAGATCCTAGGGTCTATGGAGATGTGGAGCATTGTGGTTGGACTACGGAGGAAGAAGAGGACTATGAACCCAAGAGGAAGGAGGACACAAGCTCAGATGAAGATGAAGCCCCATTACCTCAACCTGGGGACATGCATGTGGAGTTCAAGAAGTCAAGCCTCCCTGATAGAGCAAATAAACCTAAGATCGAGTTTATCCCTTTTCGTCTGTTGCAGGAAAACAAGCAGGAACTATGCAAAAAGATATTAACCCTAGAGCAGGAGATTGACGACTTGAGGGATCAAAATTCCGTCCTCAAGCGCAAATTAAGGAAGAAGCCTACTCCAACAACCAAATCATCATCTTCTTCACCAACAAAGAAGGAGACATATCACATGGGTATGGGCACTCCCCTTGGCAACTGCCAAGCTTGGGGGAGGTGCCCCGGTATCGTATCACCATCACACTCCTATCTTTACCATTTTTCTTAGTTCGATCCTATTAGTAGTATCTTGATCTAGTAGAATAAAGTTTATGGCATGATCTAGTTTTGAGTTTTGCTTTATGATCTCTCTATGTAATCGAGTCCGTGAGCTATATAATAAAGATTAGTGTTGAGTCAAGGGCTTGATCATTTTGCCATGATCTTGAGAGAATAAAAGAAAGAGAAAAGAATAAAAAGAAACAAAGAGATCATATTGATCTTATTGAGAGTGATGACTTCACATAGAAAGAGTATGATGATTAAAAGTTGTTGGGAGTTGGCAAACGTAGCTTTGGTCATCATTGCAATTAATATGAAGTAATAAGGAAAGAGAGGTTTCACATATAAATATACTATTATTGACATCTTTTATGATTGGGAGCACTCATTAAAATATGACATGCTAAAGATTTGACGTTGGACAAGGAAGACAATGTAATGGGTTATGTTTTGTTATATCTGAGATAAAGTATATTGTCATGGATCGTCCAACATGTTGAGCTTGCCTTTCCCCCTCATGCTAGCCAAATTCTTTGCACCAAGTAGAGATACTACTTGTGCTTCCAAAAACCCTTAAACCAGTTTTGCCATGAGAGTCCACCATATCTACCTATGGATTGAGTAAGATCCTTCAAGTAAGTTGTCATCGGTGCAAGCAATAGAAATTGCTCTCTAAATATGTATGATTGATTGGTGTGGGGGAAATAAGCTTTATACGATCTTGTGATGTGGAAGAAATAAAAGCGACAGACTGCATAATAAAGGTTCATATCACAAGGGGCAATATAAAGTGACGTTCTTTCACATTAAGATTTTGTGCATCCAACCATGAAAGCGCATGGCAACCTCTGCTTCCCTCTGCGAAGGGCCTATCTTTTATTATTATCTTCTACCTTATGCAAGAGTCATGGTGATCTTCACCTTTCCTTTTTACACTTTATCCTTTTGCAAGCACAGTATGTTGGAAAGATCCTGATAGATATATCTAATTGGATATGGGGAGCATGAGCTATTATTGTTGACATTACCCTTCATGGTAAAAGGTCGGGAGGCAAAACTATAAGCCCCTATCTTTCTCTGTGTCTGATTAAAACTTCGTAACCACAAGTATTGCGTGAGTGTTAGCAATTACGAAAGACTAAATGATAGTTGAGTATGTGGACTTGCTAGAAAGCTCTGACATAGACTCTTTCTGATGTTATGTTAAATTGCAACTGCTTCAATGACTGAGATTATAGTTTGTTGGTTCTCAATAAAGTTTATGATTCGTACTCTGCATTGTGAATGGATTATTACTTGAGCATAAGAAATCATATGACATGATGCCTTCATGTCCGTATTTTATTTTTATCGACACCTCTACCTCTAAACATGGGGACATATTTATCGTTATCGGCTTCCGCTTGAGGACAAGCGAGGTCTAAGCTTTGGGGAGTTGATACGTCCATTTTGCATCATGCTTTTATATCGATATTTATTGCATTATGGGCTGTTATTACATGTTATGTCACACTATTTATGCCTATTCTCTCTTATTTTACAAGGTTTACATAAGGAGGGAGAATGCCGGCAGCTGGAATTCTGGGCTGGAAAAGGAGCAAATATTAGAGACCTATTCTGCACAACTCCAAAAGTCCTGAAACTCCACGAAAGTCATTTTTGGAAATAATAAAAAATATTGAGCGGAAGAAGTTCACCAGAGGGGGCCCCACCTAGCCACGAGGGTGGGTGCGCGCCCTACCCCCAGGGCGCGCCCCCTGCCTCGTGGGCCCCCTGTTGGCTCTCCGAAGGCCATCTTCTGCTATATGAGGTCTTTCGTCGAGGAAAAAATAATAAGAAACCTTTCGGGACGAAACTCCGCCTCCACGAGGCAGAACCTTGGCGGTACCAATCTAGGCTCCGACAGAGCTGTCCTGCCGGGGACACTTCCCTCTGGGAGGGGGAAATCATCGCCATCATCATCACCAACGCTCCTCTCATCGGGAGAGGGAAATCTCCATCAACATCTTCACCAGCACCATCTCCTCTCAAAACCATAGTTCATCTCTTGTATCCAATTCTTGTCTCTAAGTCTGGGATTGGTACTAGTAGGTTGCTAGTAGTGTTGATTACTCCTTGTAGTTGATGCTAGTTGGTTTATTTGGTGGAAGATCATAGGTTCAGATCCTTTATGCATATTAATACCCCTCTGATTATGAAGATGAATATGCTTTGTGAGTAGTTACGTTTGTTCCTGAGGACATGGGAGAAGTCTTGCTGTTAGTAGTCATGTGAATTTGGTATTCGTTCGATATTTTGATGAGATGTATGTTGTCTAGCCTTTAGTGGTGTTATGGGAACGTCGACTACATAACACTTCACCATTATTTGGGCCTGGAGGAAGGCATTGGGAAGTAATAAGTAGATGATGGGTTGCTAGAGTGACAGAAGCTTGAACCCTAGTTTATGTGTTGCTTTGTAAGGGGCTGATTTGGATCCATATGTTTCATGCTATGGTTAGGTTCACCTTAATACTTTTGTTGTAGTTGCGGATGCTTGCAATAGAGGTTAATCATAAGTGGGATGCTTGTTCAAGTAAGAACAGCACCCAAGCACCGGTCCACCCACATATCAAATTATCAAAGTACCGAACACGAATCATATGAACGTGATGAAAACTAGCTTGACGATATTCCCATGTGTCCTTAGGAGCGCTTTTCCTTAGATACGAGTATGTCCAGGCTTGTACTTTGCTACAAAAAGGATTGGGCCACCTTGCTGCACTTTATTTACTTTTGTTACTTGTTGCTCGTTACAAATTATCTTATCACAAAACTATCTGTTACCACTTATTTCATTACTTGCAGAGAATACCTTGCTGAAAACCGCTTATCATTTGCTTCTGCTCCTTGTTGGGTTCGACACTCTTACTTATCGAAAGGACTACGATAGATCCCCTATACTTGTGGGTCATCACAGCTGCATGTGAACGGTGGTGGAAGCTTGCCCGGCGCGGGTTTGGCAGTGCCATCTCTGGTGCCCTTGGCGAGGGCCTTGCCGGGTGGCCCGGCAAGGGTCTTGCCGTGGCGTGCTGTCGTCCCCGGCAAGGACCTTGCCGAGGGTCTGGTGGCCTTCCTCGGCAGGGATCTTGCCGAGAATCGTCGTCTTCTAATCCTAATCTGATCTTGAATATGTCTTCACAAAGATCTGCATGCCACCACAGAGGTGCCTTCCCGAGCCCTGGCCCCATGTTGATGATGGCGCTGGGGGCCGTGGGCTCAAGGGTGGCTCGCTCTGTTGGTGCGGGGCGAGCTATCCCGGCAAGGGTCTTGCCGGGGCCGCTGAGGCCGCCCGGCAAGGGTCTTGCCGAGGGAACCTGCTTCGTCCCTCTGCTCTTCGTGGTCTTGGCCTTGGCGTTGCTTTGATTGTCTTGGGCTTCGGTCTTACCTTGGCTCACCTCCCCTGTTCTGCTTGGTGTGGTCGTGGGTGCGGCTCCAACTGCCCGTGCACAGGTAAAGGGGTACAAAAGCGTGCCCCTATTTTTGTACACCGACAGGAGCCCCCGGGCCTGGGCCACACATAAGCGCGACACGTTGTTGGGCCAGGCCCAAAACAGTGCGTGGGCAGGTGGGGCGGTTTTTACCATGGTAAGACTCTTCGCCCGCCCCGCTTCCCACGACCCGCCCGCGCGGCGCGATGTGGAGGGGCATGCGTGACGTGAGCGGCACGCGTGGGGCGGTTTCCACATGCATGCTCATATTGCAGTAAAGAGGCGGCTCGCGCCCTCCCCGTAAAAAGAGGGAGGCGTGGAGGTGCGGCTCATTTACTGAGCGTGGGCGGGGTGCGGTCTTCAAGGCATCCACTCCCCATGATCACGAGGTGGGGAGAGGTCGCTTCACCCATCCCCTTAGTTCTGCACGTCTGCCACGCGTCTTTCATGCGCCCGGGGTGGCAAACGGTGGAGGCGGGAAACCGAGTCGTCGCTGGTTGGGGCAGCGGGTCGGTCCTGATTCCCTGCGCCTCCGTTGTCTGGATTGGCCGAGCGGGGCGACCGAGCCCCAACCCCGTCCCTTTATAAAGAGGGGGAAGGGGGGATGTCATCCCGCATTCTTCCATCTTCTATCTCCTCCTGCTTCTGCTTCTTCCTCTCACCCGCCATGGAGAAGGGGAATCCTGGTCCCTCGATGGTGACGGCGAGGGTCGCCGCTCGATAGCGCGTCCCTCCTCCTCCTGAGCCCGCGGTGGTGGAACCGGCCGCGAGGGGAAGGGGGAGGGGCCGAGGCCAGGGCAGAGGCCGTAGCGCTCGGGGAAGAGGAGGACGGGGTGGCACGCCGGCCTTGCCCCTGCCAATGATGCCCTTCACGATGGAGGGCCACATTGAAGACCAGCCTTGCGAGTTCTTCATCAGGCTGCGCCGGCCTCCGCGTCGTCGTCTTCGTCTCCCCGCCCTGTTTGCTCGAGTGATGGAGCGTGACCCACCCCAGACCCTCAGATTGCACATGAGGGGCCGTGGGAACGGGGGCACGCGGGTTGATGTCGACTTCCCAGCTCCTCGGGTTATGTACCTCCGTCGTGGATGGAAGACGTTCGCCCGCATCCAGAGCCTGACGGAGGGGCTCATCCTCTATTTCAAATTAATGGAGGACGGCCTGCTCTCCGTCAAGGTCTTCGGAGAGTTTGGAACTCACCTGAAATGCTGCGTGGAGAGCTCCTCTGATGGAGATTCCGACGATGGAAGCTCTTCCTCGAGCGAAAGTGACGAGGAGGACACCGGGGACGAGTCCGACTAGGCGTCGGACGCCCCGCGCCTTGGCTGGTGCGGCAGCAGCAGCATCTGCACCTGGTTGCTGCTCCGGCAGGGTTTTGCCTGGGGCGGGGCCAGCTCCTTGAACTTCTCGGGGCCGTCTCCTTGGGCGACTGGCGTCGGGAGGTTGCGGAAGGGGAAGAGGGCGGGCGGCAACGCCGTCAACTCGGAGTACGCGGGCACCGACGCCTTCATCGCATATTGCCAGTCCTGCCGCCTCGTCTTTCAGCTCCTTCCCGGCACCGTCATCACCGGCCCGCCCATTGGCGGCCATCGAGGTGTTCTCTTGGTGCTTTCTGCTGCTCGTAGCTCACCTAGGCGCCCCTTTTGCCCTCTCGCCTCTTTGACCTGCCTCCTGAGGAGAGGGACAAGAAAGGGATCACGGGCACCTTATCTCTTTTTTAAGCTGTAAGCCTGCGGGCCTTGTTAAATTTAAAGTTTGTAATCCCCTTTGTCCATGTTTTTCATTTCGTATGAACTGTACCTGTATGGACTTTTCGTTCGTGGGTAAATCCTGCGACAAGGAGCGAATCCTCGTTATTGTTTAAGATAAACGTTTTTCGCCCGGCAACAGGCCTTGCCATTCCCCCCACTCCATTCGACCGTTCTCATGCTCTTGGCAGAGGCAGGGATGAAGTGGGCTTCAGGCTCCTCGTTCTACCTCCTTGCCGCCGCGGCTGCAACCAAATCCGGACCTAGGAAATAATCCTTAGGTATAGGAAAAAAGGGAGCACGACAACCTAGAGATAAAAATGAGGCTTCACATGCCCCAGTCCTATTTCGAAATGCATGACGGGGGATAAAGAGACTTATCTGGATCTGCAGCCCCTGGCAGTCTTATCTTGCCGCGGTTGGATCCTCGAGTTTGTAGCCCCGGCAACTCTGGTTTGCCGGGGTCGGGACGCCGGTCCATTTCTTTTCTTCCAAGTAGCTCAGCAGAAGTGCTCATGTGCCCTGCGAGCCAAAAAAGGACAGAAGAGGAACAGATAGACGCGCACTCGACCTCTAAGCTAGGGGTTAGTCTCTGCTGAGCACTATCAACCCTAACCGAGGAAGAGACTCGACCTAGCAGGCATGCTATGACTTAGGGCGCCAGCGCTTCATTTATTTATGCTTAGGCTCTGCACCTGGCTTTGTACAAAGGGTCACATGCCTTGCCGGCAAAGCTTGTACAAAAGGTGGCTTGCCGGGAGGCCCGGCAAGCTGCGCCTTACGGGTAAAACTTGCGAAGATGCTCAATGTTCCAGGAGTTGCTCACTGGGACGGCATCCTCGGTCTCCAGGCGGACTGCGCCAGGCCTGGTGACTCGTATTACTCGATAAGGGCCTTACCACTTCGGCGTCAACTTGTTGGAATTCTTTGCCGACTGAACGCGCCAAAGAACAAGGTCGCCTTCCTCAAAGCTTCGAGCATGAACCTCGCGGCTATGGTAGCGGTGCAAGGCTTGCTGGTAGCATGCCGCTCTCACAGCCCCCCGAAGACGATCTTCCTCAAGGAGCGTCACGTCATCTTGGCGCAACGGCTCTTACTCAAGCTCATCATAAGCGAGCACTCGAGGTGACCCGCATATGAGTTCCGTGGGGAGAACTGCTTCTGCCCCGTATACCAGGGCGAAAGGTGTCTGGCCGGTGGCTCGATTTGGCGTCGTCCTGATCGACCAAAGAACCGCCAGCAACTCATCAATCCAACGCCTTCCACTCTTGTGCAGCTTGTCAAAGGTCTTCATTCTCAGGCCTCGCAACACTTCAGCATTTGCCCTCTCATCTTGGCCGTTGCTCCGTGGATGTGCCACTGAAGCAAAACAGACTTTGCTGCCGAGGTCTTGGATGTATTGCATGAAGGTGTGGCTTGTGAAATGCGTGTCGTTGTTGGTGATGACTCTGTTTGGCACACCAAAGCGGCAGACCAGTCCTTTGAAGAATTTGACGGCTGACTGAGCAGTCACCTTCCTCACTGCTTCCACTTCCGGCCACTTTGTGAACTTGTCGATTGCAACGTACAAGTACTCAAAGCCCCCGACATCACGGGGGAAAGGGCCGAGTATATCGAGCCCCCAGACCGAGAATGGCCAGGAGAGAGGGATTGTTTGAAGGGCTTGAGCTGGTTGATGAAGCTTCTTTGAATGGAACTGGCATGCTTCACACTTGGTTACTAGTGCCGTCGCATCACGGAGGGCGGTGGGCGAAGAAACCTTGCGTAACGCCTTCCGGCAAGGGCCCTCGACCCTATGTGGGAGCCACATATGCCTCCATGTATCTCTCGCCATAGCTCATCCTTCCTCCGGGGATGCACTTGAGTTTCACACCTTTATTCAGTCTTCTCCGATGCAGGGACGTCATCGATTAACTGGTACATGGCGAACCGACGGGCTACTTTCTCCGCTTCTTCCCGCTCCTCAGGAAGCTCCCCTGTTTGGAGGAATTGGACGGTATGATGTGCCCATGCCGGAGCCTGGGGCTCGACGGCTAGGACCAAAGGCATCTCTTCCGCCATGGGAGTGGCTGTCTCTACGGCCAGGGCTTGACGCCCTGCCGGAGCCAGTTGCTCTTGGGCAGGCTCAGCGTCCGTGGCAGCACCCTTGCCGGCAGCCCCAGGGGGCTCGGTAGGAAAGTACTTGCCGGGACCTGATTTCCTCCGCTTGTTCTGCCCCACTGATGGTTCGACGGTTGGTTGAGTTAACCGGAGCAAAAAGGTACCTGGTTCCACAGGTAGCTTGAATGCGGCACGCTTTGACAGGTAATCGGTGATGTCGTTCTCCGCTCGGGGGACGTGCTCCGCCTGGATACCGTCAAAGCGTTCCTCCAGCTTGCTCACCTCATCTACGTAAGATTCCATCAATGGGCTCTGACAATCCTTGTTGACCTGCCTGACAACGAGCTGCGAGTGACCCCTGACGATGAGCTTCTTAACCCCAAGGTCAGCCGCGATCCTGAGACCGGCAAGCAATCCCTCGTACTCAGCAGTGTTGTTGGTGGACATCTCCCTGGGGAAGTGCATCTGGACCACGTACTTGAGGTGTTCTCCGGTGGGTGCGACGAGCAGCACACCGGCACGGGCGCCTTGTAGCGAGAAAGCCCCATCAAAGTACATGATCCAGTCACGGTCTGCTTTCTCGCCGGGGAGAGTGCTCTCCTGGATTTCTTCATCAGGCGTCGAGGTCTATTCTACGAAGAACTCCGCCAAGACTCTGCTCTGAATCGTTGAGGTACTTTCAAACTTTAAAACGAAGCTTGACAGCTCCAAGGCCCATTCCACAATCCTTCCGGTTGCGTCTGGGTTGTGCAGTATTCTTTGCAATGGGAGGCGGGTGACGACAGTGATCTCGTGGGCTTGGAAGTAGTGACGCAGCTTCCTCGAGGCCATAAGGAGGCCGAAGAGCAATTTTTGCACGCCGGAATACCTCGACCTAGCCCCCTGCAAGAGGGAGCTAACAAAGTAAACCGGGTGCTGCATCATCTTCTTCTTCGGCACCACCTCACTCGATGCGCGAGCACTGCCTCGGTGGCACCAGATTCTGCCAGGGGCCGGGCCTTGTCGGCACCAGGCCCTGCCGGGGGAATCTTTGGCTTGCCATCCACTGATTCTGCCGCCATTGCTGCCTCCTTGTCGACCTCCCTCCGTGCCACCAGTGCGGCGCTGACCACTTGATTCGTCGCTGCCAGATACAGCAGCAACGACTCTTGTGGTCTAGGCGCAACCAGTATTGGCGTGGAGGAAAGGTATTTCTTCAGATCATGCAATGTTGCCTCGGCTTCTAGGGTCCACTCTATTGGGCCTGCCTTCTTCAAGATTTTGAAGAAGGGAAGGGCGCACTCGGCGGACTTGGAGATGAATCGGCTCATGGCGGCGACGCGGCCGGTGAGCCGACGCACATCCTTGATCCGCTTGGGTGCCTCGATCTGCTCAATAGCCTTGATCTTGTCTAGATTTGCCTCGATCCCGCGCTGTGACACAAAGAACCCGAGAAGCTTGCCAGACGGAACACCGAAGACACACTTCTCAGGGTTCAGCTTGAGGTTGATCTTGCACAGGTTGGCAAATGTCTCTTCCAGATCTTGCACAAGAGTTGGCCCGTCCTCGGTTTTGACCACTATGTCATCCATGTAGGCCTCCATATTTCTATGGAGCTGAGGTTCAAAACCAATTTGGACTGCTATTGCGAACATTGAGCCAACACTCTTCAACCCGAAAGGCATCCATAGAAAGCAATACTTACCACATGGGGTGATGAATTCTGTCTTCTTTTCATCCTCTTTCGTCATGAAGATCTGGTGATAGCCTGAGTAGGCGTCGGGGAATGATAGCAGATCACACCCGGTCGTGGAGTCAACAATCTGGTCGATGCGTGGCAATGGGAAGGGGTCCTTAGGGCAAGCCTTGTTGATATCTATGTAATCAATACACAGTCTCCACTTCTCGTTCGCCTTGCGCACCACTACCGGATTGGCCAACCACGTCGGGTGGAGCACTCTCTCACCAAACCTGCCGCTTCCAACTTCCTGATCTCCTCTGTGATGAATCCTGCCTCCCCAGAGCCTGCTTTCTAACCTTCTACTTGACGGGCCGCACGTGGGGGCAGACAGCTAGGTGGTGCTCAATCACCTCCCTGGGAACACCGGGGATGTCGGATGCTTGCCATGCAAACACGTCGACATTCGCCCGCAGGAAGGTGACTGATACGTCTCCAACGTATCTATAATTTTTGATTGCTCCATGCTACTTTATCTACTGTTTTGGACTATATTGGGCTTTATTTTTCCACTTTTATATTATTTTTGGGACTAACCTATTAGCCGGAGGCCCAGCCCAGAATTGATGTTTTTTGCCTATTTCAGTGTTTCGAAGAAACGGAATATCAAACGGAGTCCAAACGGAATGAAACCTCGGGAACGTGATTTTCTCACGAGCGTGATCCAGGGACTTGGACCCTACTCCAAGGAACAAAGAGGCAGTCACGAGGGTGGGGCGCCCCGTAGTGTGCCCCCGCCTCGTGGGCCTTGTTGCTCCACCGACGTACTCCTTCCTCCTATATATACCTCACGCACTTCAAGCGATCGACATCGGAGCCAAAACCTAATTCCACCGCCGCAAGTTCCTGTATCCATGAGATCCCATCTTGGGGCCTGTTTCGGAGCTCCGCCGGAGGGGGCATCCACCACGGAGGGCTTCTACATCATCACCATAGCCCCTCCGATGAAGTGTGAGTAGTTTACTTCAGACCTTCGGGTCCATAGCTAGTAGCTAGATGGCTTCTTCTCTCTTTTTGGATCTCAATACAATGTTCTCCCCCTCTCTCGTGGAGATCTATTCGATGTAATCTTCTTTTTGCGGTGTGTTTGTTGAGACCGATGAATTTTGGGTTTATGATCCAGATTATCTATGAATAATATTTGAATCTTCTCTGAATTCTTTTATGTATGATTGGTTATCTTTGCAAGTCTCTTCGAGTTATCCGTTTGGTTTGGCCAACTAGGTTGGTAGTTCTTGCAATGAGAGAAGTGCTTAGCTTTGGGTTCAATCTTGCGGTGTCCTTACCCAGTGACAGAAAGGGTTGCAAGGCATGTATTGTATTGTTGCCATCGAGGATAACAAGATGGGGTTTTTTATCATATTGCATGAATTTATCCCTCTACATCATGTCATCTTGCTTAAGGCGTTACTCTGTTTTTAACTTAATACTCTAGATGCATGCTGGATAGCGGTCGATGAGTGGAGTAATGGTAGTAGATGCAGAATCATTTCGGTCTACTTGTCTCGGACGTGATGCCTATATACTTGATCATACCTAGATATACTCATAACCATGCTCAATTCTGTCAATTGCTCAACAATAATTTGTTCACCCACCGTAGAATACTTATGCTCTTGAGAGAAGCCACTAGTGAAACCTATGGCCCCCGGGTCTATTCTCATCATATAAATCTCCATCACTTTAATACTTGCTTTGTTTTTACTTTGCCTTTTACTTTTTAACTTTGCATCTCTATACCAAAAATACCAAAAATATTATTTATCATCTCTATCAGATATCACTCTCGTAAGTGACCGTGAAGGGATTGACAACCCCTAATCGCGTTGGTTGTGAGGAGCTATTGTTTTGTGCAGGTACGAGGGACTTGTGCGTGGCCTCCTACTGGATTGATACCTTGGTTCTCAAAAACTGAGGGAAATACTTACGCTACTTTGCTGCGTCATCCTCTCCTCTTCGGGGAAATCCAACGCAGTGCTCAAGAGGTAGCAAGAAAAATTTCTGGTGCCGTTGTCGGGGAGGCTCACGCAGGAGCAAGTCAAGCACCATACCAAGTACCCATCACAATCCCTATCTCCCGCATTACATTATTTGCCATTTGCCTCTCATTTTCCTCTCCCCCACTTCACCCTTGCCGTTATATTTGCCCTCTCTTTTCCGTTCGTCTTTTCGTTTGCCTTGATGTCTTTCTTGGCTCGTTTTCTCGCTTGGTTAAAATAGTTGGGTATTTATTCCTAAACAGAGAAGCTAATATCTATGGATCCTTATCCGCTTGCCAATCTTTTTAAGAGATCCAATTATGATGAACCAATTCCTAGTGATTTGGATGCACTAGATTATATTTAGAAGCTCTTGCCTGAAATCCGTAAATCTAAAAATTGGGATGAAGTGCTTCACGATAGATCTTTGAATAAAAAGCATGATTGGAATGATCTTATTATAAATTCTATTGGTGTAAATTATGCTAATAATATGCAAAACCCTAAGCTTGGGGATGCTAGTTTTGCTATGTCCAATAGTCATGATTGGGGAGATACTTCTTATGATCTTGAAAATTTATTTAAGCCCCATGATGAATATAAGATTGATAATAGTGTTTGCAATAATATTGAAAGTGGGTTTGGAAGAGTGTCAACTTTAGATCCCACATATTTGGATAACATTCAATCTTATGAAATTTTTGATAAAAGTGGGCTTGGAGAAATCATGACTTTAGTTAATGATAATCCCACTATTTTGGAAGAGTGTCAAGTTCGCATGCATGTGGATCGTGTTGAGAATATGTTATGTGATAGCTATATTGTTGAATTTTCTTATGATCCTACATGTAATTATTATGAGAGAGGAAAATATGGTTATAGAAATTTTCATGTTACTAAATTACCTCTTGTTATGTTGAGATTGCTATTGTTCCCTTCCGCTTCCTTGCATATGCTAGTTTTTGTTTGCTACGATAATTTGTTTGCCTATAATATGCCTATGCATAGGAAGTATGTTAGACTTAAGTGTGCTTGTCACATGTTTTATGATGCTCTCTTTGTGCCTCAATTCTTGTCTTTCTTGTGAGCATCATTGAAATCTCAATGCCTAGCTAAAAAGGCTTTAAAGAAAAGCGCTTGTTGGGAGGCAACCCAATATTTTTCCTTGCTGCTTAGTAATAAATAATCCATCTAGCCTCTGTTTATATGTGGTTTTATGTTTTAATTAGTGTTTGTGCCAAGCTAGACCTATTGGATCTTCTTGGATGATAGTTATTTGATCTTGCTGTAATTTCCAGAAACTTTGCGCTCAGTGCCCGAATTATTAAAAATCACCAGAACGTGATAAAATACTGATTCCAATTTCTTCTGATCAATAAACAAATTGTCTAGGTAGTCTAATTTTGGTAGATTTTTTTTGAGTTCCAGAAGTTTGCGTTAGTTACAGATTAATACAGACTGTTCTGTTTTTGACAGATTCTGTTTATCGTGTGTTGTTTGCTTATTTTGATGAATCTATGGCTAGTAAAATAGTTTATAATCCATAGAGAAGTTGGAATACGGTAGGTTTAACACCAATATAAATAAAGAATGAGTTCATTACAGTACCTTAAAGTAGTATTTTGTTTTCTTTCTCTAACGGAGCTCACGAGATTTCTATTGAGTTTTGTGTTGTGAAGTTTTCAAGTTTTGGGTAAATTCTTTTGATGGATTATGGAACAAGGAGTGGCAAGAGCCTAATCTTGGGGATGCCCATGGAACCCCCAAGATAATCCAAGGACACCAAAAATCCAAAGCTTGGGGATGCCCCGGAAGGCATCCCCTCTTTCATCTACTTCCATCGGTAATTTACTTGGAGCTATATTTTTATTCACCACATGATATGTGTTTTGCTTGGAGCGTCTTGTATCATTTGCGTCTTTGCTTGTTAGTCTACCACAATAATCCTTGCTGTACACACCTTTTGAGAGAGCCATACATAAATTGGAATTTGCTAGAATACTCTATGTGCTTCACTTATATCTTTTGAGCTTGATAGTTTTGCTCATAGTGCTTCACTTATATCTTTTGAGCGTGATAATTTTTGCTCTAGTGCTTCACTTAGATCTTTTAGAGCACTGTGGTGGATTTGTTTTAAAGAAACTATTGATCTCTCATGCTTCACTTAGATTATTTTGAGAGTCATTAATAGCATGGTAATTTGCTTAAAATTATTATACTTGGTATTCAAGATATGTGAAACTTTCTTTTGAGTGCGTTGAATACTAAGAAAAGTTTGATACTTGATAATTGTTTTGAGATATGGAGGTGGTAATATTAAAGTCATGCTAGTTGGGTGATTATGAATTTAATGAATGCTTGTGTTGAAGTTAGCAAATCCCGTAGCATGCACGTATGGTTAAAGTTGTGTAACAAATTTGAAACATGAAGTGTACCTGGCTTGTGCATCCTTATGAGTGGCGGTCAGGGACGAGCGATGGTATTTTCCTACCAATCTATCCCCCTAGGAGCATGCACGTAGTACTTGATTTTTGATGACTTCTAAATTTTTGCAATAAGTATATGAGTTCTTTTGACTAATGTTGAGTCCATGGATTATACAGACTTTTACCTTTCCGCCTTTGCTAGCCTCTTCGGTACCGTGCATTGCCCTTTCTCACCTTGAGAGTTGGTGCAAACTTCGCCGGTGCAACCAAACCCCGTGATATGATACGCTCTATCACACATAAAACTCCTTATATCTTCCTCAAAACAGCCACCATACCTACCTATTATGGCATTTCCATAGCCATTCCGAGATATATTGCCATGCAACTTTCCACCGTTCCGTTCATCATCATCATGACATACTTTACTTTTGTCATATTGCCATTGCATGATCATGTAGTTGACATCGTATTTGTGGCAAAGCCACCATGCATTATTTTTCATACATGTCACTCTTGATTCATTGCACCATCTCGGTACACCGCCGGAGGCATTCATATAGAGTCATATCTTGTTCTAGTTTCGAGTTGTAATCCTTATGTTGTAATCAATAGAAGTGTGATGATCATCATTATTTGAGCATTGCCCAAAAAAAAGAAAGGCGAAAAAGAAAAAAAAGAAAGGCCCAAAAAAAGAAAATAAATAAAAAGGGCAATGTTAGTATCTCTTTTTCCACACTTGTGCTTCAAAGTAGCACCTTGTTTTTCATGTAGTGAGTCTCATATATTGTGCTTCAAAGTAGCACCATGTTTTTCATATAAGGAGTCTCATAAGTTGTCTTTTTATACTAGTGGGAATTTTTCATTATAGAACTTGGCTTGTATATTCCTACGATGGGCTTCCTCAAATGCCCTAGGTCTTCATGAGCAAGCAAGTTGGATGCACACCCATTAGTTTTCTTTTGTTGAGCATTCATAACTCTAGTGCATCCGTTGCATGGCAATCCCTACTCCTCATGTTGACATCAATTGATGGGCATCTCCATAGCCCGTTGATTATCCTCGTCAATGTGAGACTTTCTCCTTTTTGTCTTCTCCACACAATCCCCATCATCATATTCTATTCCACCCATAGTGCTATATCCATGGCTCACGCTCATGTATTGCGTGAAGGTTGAAAAAGTTTGAGATTATTTAAGTATGAAACAATTGCTTGGCTTGTCATCGGGGGTATAGAAGTTGAGAACATCTTTGTGTGATGAAAATGAAGCATAGCCTAACTATATGATTTTGTAGGGATGAACTTTCCTTTGCCATGCTTATTTGAGATGACATGATTACTTTGATTAGTATGCTTGAAGTATTACTATTTCTTTTATCAATATGAACTTTTATTTTGTATTCATTCAGATCTGAATATTCATACCACAATTAAGAAGATATACATTGAAATTATGCCAAAGTATCACTCCGCATCAAAATTCTCTTTTATCATTTACCTACCGAGGACGAGCAGGAATTAAGCTTGGGGATGCCCGATACGTCTCCAATGTATCTATAATTTTTGATTGCTCCATGCTACTTTATCTACTGTTTTGGACTATATTGGGCTTTATTTTCCACTTTTATATTATTTTTGGAACTAACCTATTAACCGGAGGCCCATCCCAGAATTGTTGTTTTTTTGCCTATTTCAGTGTTTCGAAGAAACGGAATATCAAACGGAGTCCAAAAGGAATGAAACCTTCGGGAACATGATTTTCTCACCGAACATGATCCAGGGGACTTGGACCCTACTCCAAGGAACAAAAGAGGCGGTCACGAGGGTGGGGGGCGCCCCCCTAGGGCGCCACCCCTGCCTTGTGGGCCCCCTGTTGCTCCATCGACGTACTCCTTCCTCCTATATATTCCTACGTACCCCCAAACGATCAGATACGGAGCCAAAAACCTAATTCCACCGCCGCAACTTCCTGTATCCACGAGATCCCATCTTGGGGCCTGTTCCGGAGCTCCGCCAGAGGGGGCATCCACCACGAAGGGCTTCTACATCATCACCATAGCCCCTGCGATGAAGTGTGAGTAGTTTACTTCAGACCTTCGGGTCCATAGCTAGTAGCTAGATGGCTTCTTCTCTCTTTTTGGATCTCAATACAATGTTCTCCCCCTCTCTCGTGGAGATCTATTCGGTGTAATCTTCTTTTTGCGGTGTGTTTGTTGAGACCGATGAATTGTGGGTTTATGATCCAGATTATCTATGAATAATATTTGAATCTTCTCTGAATTCTTTTATGTATGATTGGTTATATTTGCAAGTCTCTTCGAATTATCCGTTTGGTTTGGCCAACTAGATTGGTAGTTCTAGAGAAGTGCTTAGCTTTGGGTTCAATCTTGCGGTGTCCTTACCCAGTGACAGAAAGGGTTGCAAGGCACGTATTGTATTGTTGCCATCGACGATAACAAGATGGGGTTTTTATCATATTGCATGAATTTATCCCTCTACATCATGTCATCTTGCTTAATGCGTTACTCTGTTTTTAACTTAATACTCTAGATGCATGCTGGATAGCGGTCGATGAGTGGAGTAATAGTAGTAGATGCAGAATTGTTTTGGTCTACTTGTCTCGGACGTGATGCCTATATACATGATCATACCTAGATATACTCATAACTATGCTCAATTCTGTTAATTACTCAACAGTAATTTGTTCACCCACCGTAGAATACTTATGCTCTTGAGAGAAGCCACTAGTGAAACCTATGGCCCCCGGGTCTATTCTCATCATATCAATGTCCATCACTTTAATACTTGCTTTGTTTTTACTTTGCCTTTTACTTTTTAACTTTGCTTCTCTATACCAAAAATACCAAAAATATTATTTATCATCTCTGTCAGATCTCACTCTCGTAAGTGACTGTGAAGGGATTGACAACCCCTAATCGTGTTGGTTGCGAGGAGCTATTGTTTTGTGCAGGTACGAGGGACTTGTGCGTGGCCTCCTACTGGATTGATACCTTGGTTCTCAAAAACTGAGGGAAATACTTACGCTACTTTGCTGCATCATCCTCTCCTCTTCAAGGAAATCCAACGCAGTGCTCAAGAGGTAGAAGTGACGAGCGCGCCTTCCTATTTTCTGTCGAGGGTGGAGCCTATGGTGAAGGCCCCTCCCGTGCCATCCTCCCTGACGGGCACCTTCTTGGTCTGTGGCGGCTCGGCCCTGGGTCTCTTGCTGTTGTCGGTAGAGCTCTCTGGCACGTCCTCGACGTTAGCACAACACTTCGAGGAGGTGCGCTTGCCGGAGTGGGTGCGAGAGATCTTGCCGGGCTTCTTATTCCCTCCAGGGGCTTCAGCGGCAGGAGCAGGTGCCTTGGCGGCAGCCGCTACAACTGCTTCCCGGTAGAGCTGGTCGGCACAGATCAGCGTGTCCTTCTTGTCGGAGGGGACGGAGATGATGGTCAAAGGCCCGGGCATCTTTAGCATGTTGTAGGCGTAGTGTGATGCCGCCATGAACTTGGCTAGTGCCGGGCGGCCGAGGGTCCCGTTGTAGGGCAAGGGGACCTCGACTACGTCGAAGACGATCCTCTCCGTCCTGTAGTTCAACTCTCCTCCAAACGTCACGGGCAGTGTGACCTTTCCCTTCGGCTGGCTCCTCCCCGGATTGACCCCTTGAAACGTGCCCGTTTCCTCGAGGTCTCCATCAGGGATTTGCAACTTTACAGGCGAGATCAGGTTCAGGCCGGCCCCGCAGTCAACCAACGTCTTGTTCACTCTGAGGTTGCGTATCGTTAGTGAGACCAACAATGGCAAACACCCGACCACGGTAGTGCGGTCAGGGTGGTCCTCGGCGTGAAAGATGAGGGGCGTGCTAGACCACTTCAGCGGCTTCTGAGCGTCGAACGACGGCTCTGCTGCCGTAATCTCACGCGCCCACTGCTTGAGCTGGCGGCGAGAGGTATGCAGCGAGGCGCCGCCATCGACGCACATGGCCTCCATAGCCTTCTGGAACCCTTGCTCACCAGACTCGTCGTCCTTGTCGTGATCATCGTCTTGTTGTTTCTTGTCGCAGCCCCGGGCGGGCTTCTCTTGCTAGTTGTCCTTGCCGGGGCGGCCTCCTTGGTCGCCACGCTTCTTGCCGGACCCCTCCGCACCGTCCTGGTCCTTCTCCTTGTCCCATCTCTCGTACTCAGCCTTTTGCTTCTCAGCAAGCAGCTCGAATTGCCGGTAGTTCTGGAGGTCGTGGCCCTTGGTGCGGTGGATCTTGCAGTATTGCTTGCCGGAGCTTCCTGGCTTGTCGATAGCCGCCAAGGCTCGGCAGGCGGCGCACCCGGTAATCTCCTTGCTGGGGGCATCTGCTTTGACCTTCTTGCCGGCACTGGTGTCGTTAGATCCCTCAATAGCAAGCACGGTCTTGCCTTTGCGTTTCCTGTTGCGACGCCGGCCCTTCCTCGTCGGGGTAGCGGCGTCTTCATCAGTAGAGTCGGTTTCCGCGCCGGCGTCTTTTTTTTTTACCATGAGGACTGCAGGGCTTACACCCCACAGCATTTTATTAATAAAGGACAAGAAGTAAATACAAAGTTCCTCAAGAGGGGGAACAAAACAAAAGAAAGAAAAGAGGAAAGACTAAACATAGCAGAACTCTAAGAAAGAAAAAAAGCTACAAAACTAAGAGGGAAGAGATGTTACAACTGGTGTGAACCTTCAAGGAGGCAAAAAATCAATCCATTTTAGTAGATCATCCTTGTATCTGGCCTTGATCCTGTGTGATAGTAGAGTGATATCATGAATGAACCCATTTCTCCACCGCCTAAAAGTTGGATGGGCGTGTCGAAAGCCTTGTCATTGCGCACTTCGAGATATTCCACGGAGCAAGAAAAACCACCTCGGCAAAAAACGGTTTATCAAATTCCTTCCTTGCATGTAATGCAATTTGTACCATATCATTGCTATTCAACCAGGGTATTTGCAGAAAGTTCCATATCCTCATACTGAAATTGCACTGGAAGAAAAGATGATTCCTATCCTCCAGTACTCCAGTGGGGCATAGGACACAACTAGGTCCCTCATTAATTTTCCACTGCCTTCGCTGAATCACATCCTTGGTGTTTACTCTATCCATAACAACCAACCATGCAAACATTTTAACTGTCATTGTACAACAGCTTTTCCAAACCCAGCTCAGTATTGGATTGGCACTGACAGGCTGGTGAACAAACTCATAATACTTCTTTGCAGAATACCCCCCCTTTTTCCCATGTCTCCAAGTCCACATATCATCACAAGCATCGTCCAAGTGTGTGTCAGACAACATAGAAGTAAGCTGATTGAACTCCCTAAAAGCCAGTTCAGACAAAGGCAAAGAGAACATTTGCTGCAAATCTCCTGCATGCATCACTTCCTTCATAGAAAGGTTCTTCTGAAGGCAAAAAGAGTGAAGTCGTGGAAATCTTTCCTGCAGAGGGATACAGGAGTGTCCAATCTCCCAATGATCAGACCAAAAAATCACAGAGTCTCCTTTGCCAACAGTTACAGATGTGACAGCTCGATAATTGTCAACTAACTTACAGATGTCCCTCCACCAAAAAGAGCCACATAATGTAGTGTCGTGCGGAACTCTTTGATAGTAGTAGGAATCCCACACCAGGCTGACCCATGGTACATCCGCTTTGTTATAGAATTTATTCAGGGACTTAAGCAACAGAGCATCATTTTGCAATCCCAAATTCAGAATACCAAGTCCCCCCTTCTTCTTAGGTCTGCAGACAAGGGGCCAAGCAGCTAAAGAATGACCCTTTTCCTGACCATATTTCCTCCACAGGCACTGCCTTTGAACCCTTTCTAACTATTTTAGAATGCCCTTTGGTAAAGATAGGCTGCAAAGAAAGAATATGGGCAAAGAAGATATCACTGAATTTACCAACTGCAGCCTACTACCGTGAGGCAAAAACCAGGAACTAGCAGTTAGCCTTCTTTCCATGCAATCCACCAAAGGGAGCAAGTCAACAATTTTTGGCCTAGTGGTTCCAACAGGCAGTCCTAAATAAGTGAAAGGCATAGAGCCTAACTGACAGCCAAAAAAAGCAGCAAGTGCAGAAGCAACTGAGGCTTCTACATTAATGGGGTACATTGAAGATTTACGAAAGTTGATTTGCAACCCAGTTGCCAGTGAAAAGGAATTGAGCACTGCTTTAAGAGCTTCCAACTGGGTAAGGTCAGCATTTACAAACAGCAAGGTGTCATCAGCATACTGAACCACAAGATAAAAAGGATCATGTGTTGGTAAAGGTAAATCCAGCTGCCCCCTAAGCAGCAAATCATTGATCATGGTTTGCAAAAGATTAGCTGCAAGAACAAAAGGCAAAGGAGAAATAGGATCTCCTTGCTTAACACCACATTTGCACTTGAAGTGACTTCCAGGCACACCATTTAACAGGATTGAGGATGTTGCAGAAGTTAACAGTTGTCGAATCCATGTGATCCATTTGCTATCAAATCCCTTTGCCACAAGAATTCTCAAGATTGCCTCATGCTGAATTGAGTCAAAAGCTTTTTCAAAATCAAGCTTAAGCAAAAGAATTGGATTCCTTGACTAATTGCATTGATGAATATACTCAAAATCCATGCAATACAATCTTGAATTGTCCTTGATTTAATGAAGCCATACTGATTCTTATGCACACATTTGGTGATTTCCTCCACGAAACCTATTGGCAGCCAGTTTTGTCGTAAACTTGAGCCCTACACTTGTCAAAGAGATTGGCCTAAAATCTCCCACACCCTCAGGTGATTGCTTTTTTGGGACTAATGTTATAAAAGCTTCATTGAGATTTTCCAAAATGACAGTTCCCGCATGAAACTCATTGACCAACTGAATGAATTCAGATGAAATAATTGGCCAGCATCTCTTCATAAACAGACCATTAAAACCATCTGGTCCAGGTGCTTTATCAATTGGCATTTGTTTTATGTCCTTTCCAATTTCACTCAGATGAAAAGGTTTTGTGAGCACCTCAAGACCTTGAATTCTTGGAATCAAAGATAGGATGTCATTTCCCAGAACAATCGATTTAATGGTGCCCATTCTTCCTTTGAAAGCTACCAAGAAGTCCTTAGCAATCTCCCCATGATCTGAAGAGACTGTCCCATCAGACAAATGCAAGCTAGCAATAGAATTTTTCCGATATCTCTCTGTTGCCATGGCACGGAAGAATTTTGAATTCTCTTCTCCCACCTTGATATATCTAATAGTACACCTTTTCTCCAATTATAAAACTGTAAATGCAAAAGGTGCTCATGATGCAACTTACATAATTTCTGAAGTTTTTCTCGGTATGGACAGCGACCTCCAATCCTCTAAATCATCCAGCCATAGAATTACCCAGTTGCACTTTTCAATTAAAGATTTAATGTGTGAAAGCCCTTACGCCATTTCTTTAAGGCAAACCTCAAAGACTTCAATTTGTCCATAATAACTGCAGAGATATGGTGTTTATCGACGGTTTGCTCCAGACCTCCCTCACACAATCCATGAAACCAGGCTGATGCACCCAGTAGTTTTCAAACCTAAAAATATGGGCTTTAGGAATTGAGGTGCTGATAGAGATAACACAGGGAACATGATCAGAAGCTGTTCTCGCAAGGGGAGCCACTTGTGTCATGGGATACTGATTTATCCAACTAGCAGAAGTAAAAAACCAGTCAAGTTGTTCCAAAAGTGGGAAATCCTGCATGTTAGACCAGGTGAATCTTCTACCTTTTAGTGAAAGCTCAAGCAGTCCTAAATGACCAATGATCTCGTTAAAGATAAAAATATCATTAACGTCCCCTCCTGGTAAATTTCTGTTTTCCATGGATCTGATGAAATTGAAGTCCCCTACTATCAACCATTTTTGTTCAGGTTCCACTTGCAGATTATATAACCAGTTAACAAATTCGTCCCTCATCTCACTCTGGCACGGCCCATACACATTAACTAAGAACCATTGTTCATTATTATGCACCGAGGTAAAACTGATGACAATTCCAAAAGGCTTAACTTGAATTAACACACCCTTAAAGACATCAGAACGCCAAACTGTCAAAATCCCACCTGAGGCCCCTCTCGAGGGTGATTCAATAAATTGATCAAAGCCCATAGGACAAACTGCCTTAATTAAGGAACGGGAGCAATCAGTTAACTTAGTTTCTTGCAAGCAGGCAATCGCACACTGACTTTCTGAAATTTTCTCCCTGACAGAACGTTGTCGTGTTTCGGAGTTAAGGCCACGAACGTTCCAACAAAGGACCTTCCAATTACGCCTAGATCTTTGATTCATAATATAACCAGTAGCAAAATAACAGCCATTGCATGACATACAATGCCACACAAACCACGCCATAAAAGACAATAGTCAACCAGACCATAGTGTAGAGCATAAAGTTTAGAGGTAACATAACGACAGCAAATTTAACAGGCTCGCTACACCTATCGAAAGAGATAAACATCAACATTTAAACACCACTGGAGGAGGAATCATCCTTGGGATTAGCCATAAGCTTCTCCTTGTACAGAAGGTTAGGGTCGATCTCCAGCTCCGCTCCGATTGCTTGCAGCACATTGATCGGCGTGGGCGGGGGAGCATCGTCAGAGGTGCTGGCATTAGCACCAACCTCTGCAGGCTTGGGCTGGACCGATTCCAGGATGGGCTTGGACCTTGGACGCCTCTTGGTGGGCTGGAAAGAAAGCTGCTCAAAACTGACTGGTTTAAACCCTTCAAGTTTTGCCGCGCTTCTTGTACATCTTCTAACAGAAGTATCCACCAAAGGGGTCACTGGTTTCTTTCTTCTTGCCTTCTTCTTGTCCTTGACCTGCGCAGATGCAAAAACCACAGCAGAAGAAGAGATCTCCTCCAGGTCTTGAGGCATGACATTTTCTGTTTGCAAATCACCAGACACATCCATCTCCACACCAACAGTGACATCATTAGAGTTAACTTCCTCAGGAGAACTTCCAAAGAGAGCTCTAGCAACAGGGCGTTTGGCCACAAGAGGCCTCCGCAGTACCAGAGTGTTAGGCAAAGTTGGAACCAGAGAAGAGCTCCTGTGGGAATCATCAAAAGCAATAGTCCAAGAGCGCATAGAGTATGTCACTATCCCAATAGGCTTGGAGAAGATTGGCCTCGGCACCTTCTTGACAACAAACTCAGGCAGAAGATTCTCGAAAGATCTCTTCCAGATCATCTCTGGAGGTAGAGGTGGCCCAGCCACAATCCTTGCCATACCAATTAATAACTGATGCTGCTGAACAACAGGTGGATGATAAGGGATAATTGCTAGTGGATTGTCATCAACAAGCTGCTGCACATTATCCTGCAGCTGGTGATCTTGCTGCATCTCATGATGTTCCGCCAGCAGAACTTCCACATGTTGCTCCACAGAAACAGAGCCCTCTGGCTGATCAATGACAATTGAAATCTGATCCTGTTTGGGCAGTGCAGGTTGAGGCTGTTGTAGGGGGTCCTCATCATTGTCTCCCCAATTTGCATGCCCCCAACCATCCCCAGCAGCGCCAATGTTGTGATCCACTAGAGGAGGAACAGGTGCATCATTCCAGCCAATCATTGGATAAGGTGGAAGAACAAACATCAAGTTATCATTTGCAAGATTTCCAGGCAACGGGTGCGGATTTCCATCCATAGGCATTGGATCCTCATCATTGGGCATCTGATCAGCAAAATCAGCTCCCAACACATAACAAGCAGCAGTCCATGAAACTTGTGCTCCCCCCCATTCAGCATAATCTCCAAAAACCACATCACGTGGTACTAATGGTGTATCAGGAAAACTTGCCTCCACCAGAGTGCAGACCAAATAAGGATCTTCACTGTCCCAGGAGTGAAATTTTCCAAAGGTGCCAACCGCCTGAGATATGAACTCAGTGTTGCGATAGTCAAGGGGAATTCCAATAAACATGATCCAACCCTTACGGAACCCATGACTTCCCTTAAAATTTTCCCCTTCATCATGCTTCATGAATCTCACAAAACGATCATTGCCCAGAGGGAAAGGAGGGTGCTGAATCAAAGAGTATCTAACCGTAGGATCTCTGACTTGAAATAAACCTACTCCATGAAACCAGGGTTGAGCAGAGCGAACCAGAGTACCTCTGTCCTGTAGGAACTGCACAACCTCCTCTCTGACAGGCCCTATTGGACCCTCCGGAGCAGGCATAACCTCAACCACCATGTATACTTCCTTCCCTCTTCAGCCCGGGCGCACCTATCGGCCAGGACATAGAGCTCGGCCACGTCCTTAACTTTGGTCATCGCCAGCTCTTCGCGCATCTTGCGATTGCACACGTTCTGGTGGAACGCGCTAATCACAGCGGCGGGATGAACGTCGGGGAGGTTGTACTGCACCGGCTGAATCTCGGATGTACTTGCGCAGGTCTCCCTTCCTTACGGGAATGATGTGCGAGATCATCGGCACTGGCCATGAGCTTGGTGGCCTCGTGAAGGCGCCAGCGAACTCATGGGACATATCCGACCAATAAGAAATGGAATCCATCGCAAGTGCATCAACCAAGACATCACATTGGGCTTGGCGCCAGCGGAAATAGTTGGCAGCACCTTGTCGTCGCGAGCCCCAAAGAGCTCGCATCGCGATGGTGTAGATCTTTGAGAACTTCGGACGGATGGGTTTTGCCGGTGTACTTCGCCGACGTCGGGCTTGAACGTCGCGGTGGGGCGGCCTTTGGAACTGCCGCAGCTCACGGGTAAAGGCCGGGCAGCCCACCTCGTAAGGTAGGCCGCCGGAGCCCCCCGGTGCCGGGTGGTCCATAGCGGGTCCTGCCCGCTTGTCCGACTGGCGGCGCGTTTCGCGCCGTCGCTCGACGGTGGTTTGAGCGTCTTCGTGAGCTCGTTCCTGAAGGACCTGGCGCTGGTCACAGAGGGTCCGTGGGTCGAACGACGCTATGGAGATGTTATCACAAGCGTCGTCACGACGGGCCGACACCCGCGGACGCTGGCGAGGAGGAGGAGAGTGCACCGTGGCCGCAGCTTCCTCGGTCCTCCCAGCGCAAGCATGTGCTGGCTCGGTGGGGCGCCGACCCGAGGGCCCCGCTGGTCGCGAATCGTCTTTGTTGGCGACGGCGACGAGGCTCCAGATGGTGGCCCTCCACTCGTCGAGCTTCTCAGCAGCAGGAGGGAAATCGAGGAGCAGCTGCGCGCGCGCCAAAGCTTCCGCTGGTGTGGGCGGCGGTGACAGCTGCATGGATTGAGGCGCGCTTCGACTTCTAACTATGTTAGAAGGAGCTCCGTCACGACCCAGCGGCTGCGTGCCATTTTCACCAGCGCTTCGGGGAGCGTGCTGAACCCCTTCATCTTGCCGATGACGCACATGGCTCTTCCCACGGCGGTGCCCAGGTCACCAACGTAGTGACGCTGCTCGGGGCGCACACCATGGGAAGAACGCGCGGTGGTCGCCGGTGTGGGCGTTCTGGAGGTCGCCGCGCCGCCCGGGGTCGGCATAACGACGCCCGGGGTCGGCACAACGACGCCCCTGGAGGGCCCCGCGCCGCCTGCGGGGGCCCCAGCTCCGTCTTTGGATCTGGCGACGTGTAGCGGTCGTCGGTCTTGTGACAGCGCCTCGCCAGTTCCGACTGCAGGAGATGCTGGTGCTTTCGCGGGCGCTGCCCGGTCTGTCTGCGACCGGTCCGCTGCTCGTCCGCACCGGCACGGGCCGTTCGACTCCCAACGAGCCGACAGCCGTGGTTGTCTTCTTCTTAGGGGCCATGGCGACGAAGAACTGCTAGGCTAACTGAAGGAAATATGCCCTAGAGGCAATAAAAAAGTTATTATTTATTTCCTTATTTCATGATAAATGTTTATTATTCATGCTAGAATTGTATTAACCGGAAACTTGATACATGTGTGAATGCATAGACAAACGTAGTGTCACTAGTATGCCTGTACTTGACTAGCTCGTGAATCAAAGATGGTTAAGTTTCCTAGCCATGGACATGAGTTGTCATTTGATTAACGGGGTCACATCATTAGGAGAATGATGTGATTGACTTGACCCATTCCGTTAGCTTAGCACTTGATCGTTTAGTATGTTGCTATTGCTTTCTTCATGACTTATACATGTTCCTATGACTATGAGATTATGCAACTCCGTTTACGGAGGAACACTTTGTGTGCTACCAAATGTCACAACGAATCGGGTGATTATAAAGGAGCTCTACAGGTGTCTCCGAAGGTACTTGTTGAGTTGGTGTATTTTGAGATTAGGATTTGTCACTCCGATTGTCGGAGAGGTATCTCTGGGCCCTCTCGGTAATGCACATCACTATAAGCCTTGCAAGCCATGTAGGTAATGAGTTAGTTACGGAATGATGCATTACAGAACGAGTAAAGAGACTTGCCGGTAACGAGATTGAACTAGGTATTGGGATACCGACGATCGAATCTCGGGCAAGAAACATACCGATGACAAAGGGAACAACGTATGTTGTTATGCGGTTTGACCGATAAAGATCTTCATAGAATATGTGGGAGCCAATATGAGCATCCAGGTTCCGCTATTGGTTATTGACCGGAAGCGTGTTTGGTCATGTCTACATAGTTCTCGAACCCGTAGGGTCCTTGCACGCTTAAGGTTTCGATGACAGTTTTATTATGAGTTTATGAGTTTTGATGTACCGAATGAGTTCGGAGTCCCGGATGAGATCGAGGACATGAAGAGGAGTCTCGAAATGGTCGAGACGTAAAGATTGATATATTGGACGACTATATTCGGACATTGGAAAGGTCCCAAGTGGTTCGGGTATTTTTCAGAGTACCGGGGAGTTACGAGAATACGGGGGAAGAAGGATATGAGCCTTATTGGGCTTTAGGGGAGAGAAAGAGGCAGGCCGCGCGCCCCCCAATGACTAGTCCGAATTGGACTAGGGGGAGGGGCGACGCCCCCTCCTTCCTTCTCTTCCCTCTTCCCCTTCCTTGTCTCCTACTCCTACTACATGGAAGGGGATCCTACTCGGTGGGAGTAGGACTCCTCGTATGCGCCATAGGGGCCGGCCCTCTGCCCCTCATCCACTCCTTTATATACGGGGGCAGGGGGCACCTCTAGACACAACAATTTATCCTTGAGATCTCTTAGCCGTGTGCGGTGCCCCCCTCCACCATAGTTCTCCTCGATAATATTGTAGCGGTGCTTAGGCGAAGCCCTACGACAGTAGAACATCAAGATCGTCACCACACCGTCGTGCTGACGGAACTCTTCCCTGACACTTTGCTGGATCAGAGTCCGGGGATCGTCATCGAGCTGAACGTGTGCAAGAACTCGGAGGTGCCGTAGTTTCGGTGCTTGATCGGTCGGGCCGTGTAGGCGTACGACTACATAAACCGCGTTGTGCTAACGCTTCCGCTTTCGGTCTACGAGGGTACGTGGACACACTATCCCCTCTCGTTGCTATGCATCACCATGATCTTGCGTGTGCATAGGAATTTTTTTGAAATTACTACGTTCCCCAACAGTGGCATCCGAGCCTAGGTTTTATGCGTTGATGTTATATGCACGAGTAGAACACAAGTGAGTTGTGGGCGATATAAGTCATCTTGCTTACCAAGCATGTCATACTTTGGTTCGGCGGTATTGTTGGATGAAGCGCCCGAACCGACATTACTGCAGACGCGCTTACGCGAGACTGGTTCTACCAACGTGCTTTGCACACAGGTGGCTGGCGGGTGTCAGTTTCTCCAACTTTAGTTGAACCGAGTATGGCTACGCCCGATCCTTGAGAAGGTTAAAACAGCACCAACTTGACAAACTATCGTTGTGGTTTTGATGCGTAGCTAAGAACGGTTCTTGCTAAGCCCGTAGCAGCCATGTAAAACTTGCAACAACAAAGTAGAGGACGTCTAACTTGTTTTTGCAGGGCATGTTGTGATGTGATATGGTCAAGACGTGATGCTATATTTTATTGTATGAGATGATCATGTTTTGTAACCAAGTTATCGACAACTGGCAGGAGCCATATGGTTGTTGCTTTGTTGTATGCAATGCAATCACCCTGTAATGCTTTACTTTATCACTAAGCGGTAGCGATAGTGGTAGAAGCATAAGATTGGGGAGACGACAATGATGCTATGATGGAGATCAAGGTGTCACGCCGGTGATGATGGTGATCATGACGGTGCTTCGGAGATGGAGATCACAAGCACAAGATGATGATGGCCATATCATATCACTCATATTGATTGCATGTGATTTTTATCCTTTATGCATCTTATCTTGCTTTGATTGACGGTAGCATTTTAAGATGATCTCTCACTAATTATCAAGAAGTGTTCTCCTTGAGTATGCACCGTTGCCAAAGTTCATCGTTCCCAGACACCACGTGATGATCGGGTGTGATAAGCTCTACGTCCATCTACAACGGGTGCAAGCCAGTTTTGCACACGCGGAATACTCAGGTTAAACTTGACGAGCCTAGCATATGCAGATATGGCCTCGGAACACTGAGACCAAAAGGTCGAGCGTGAATCATATAGTAGATATGATCAACATAGTAATGTTCACCATTGAAAACTACTCCATTTCACGTGATGATCGGTTATGGTTTAGTTGATTTGGATCACGTGTTCACTTAGATGATTAGAGAGATGTCTATCTAAGTGGGAGTTCTTAAGTAATATGATTAATTGAACTTAAATTTATCATGAACTTAGTCCTAGTAGTATTTTGCAAATTATGTTGTAGATCAATAGCTCGCGTTGTTGCTTTCATATGTTTGTTTTGATATGTTCCTAGAGAAACTGTGTTGAAAGATGTTAGTAGCAATGATGCGGATTGGATCTATGATCTGAGGATTGTCCTCATTGCTGCACAGAATAATTATGTCCTTGATGCACCGCTAGGTGTGGACCTATTGCGGGAGCAGATGCAGACATTATGAACGTTTGGCTAGCTCAAAATGATGACTACTTGATAGTTTAGTGCACCATGCTTAATGGCTTAGAATCGGGACTTCAAAGACGTTTTGAACGTCATGGATCATATGAGATATTCCAGGAGTTGAAGTTAATATTTCCAGCAAATACCCGAGTTGAGAGATATGAAGTCCCCAACAAGTTCTATAGCTAAAAGATGGAGGAGAATCGCTCAACTAGTGAGCATGTGCTCAGATTGTCTGGGTACTTCAATGGCTTGAATCAAGTGGGAGTTAATCTTCCAGATAAGATAGTGATTGACAGAATTCTCTAGTCACCATCACTAAGTTACTAGAACTTCGTGATGAACTATAGTATGCATGGGATGACGAAAACGATTCGAGCTCTTCGTGATGTTAAAATCGTGAAGGTAGAAATCAAGAAAGAGCATCAAGTGTTGATGATTGACAAGACCACTAGTTTCAAGAAAAGGGCAAAGGGAAAGAAAGGAAACTTCAAGAAGAATGACAAGCAAGTTGTCACTCCCCTTGAAGAAGCCCAAAGCTGGACCAAAGCCTGAAACCGAAAGTGCTTACACTGCAAAGGAAATGGTCCTTGGAAGCGGAAATACCCTGAATATTTGGTGGATAAGAAGTATGGAAAAGTGAACAAGGGTATATTTGATATACAGGTTATTGATGTGTGCCTTACTAGTGTTTATAGTACTTCGGTTGCTAAGATTAGTAACTCGAAACATGAGTTATAGAATAAACAGAAACTAGTTGAGGGGGAAGTGACAATGAGTGTTGGAAGTAGTTCCAAGATTGATATGATCATCATCACACACTCCCTATATTTTCGAGATTAGTGTTAAACCTAAATAAATGTTATTTGGTGTTTGCATTGAGCATAAATATGATAAGATCATGTTTATTGCAATACGATTATTCATCTAAGATAGAGAATAAATTGTTATTCTGTTTACATGAATAAAACCTTCTATGGTCATACACCCAATGGTGATGGTTTATTGAATCTTGATTATAGTGATAGACATATTCATAATGTTGATGCCAAAAGATGCAAAGTTAATAATGATAGTGCAAGTTATTTGTGGCACTGCCGTTTGGGTCATATCGGTGTAAAGCGCATGAAGAAACTCCATAAAGATGGATTTTCGGAATCACTTGGTTATGAATCATTTGATGCTTGCGAACCGTGCCTTTTGGGAAAGATGACTAAAACTCCGTTCTCCGGAACAATGAACGAGCTACTAACTTGTTGGAAATAATACATACCGCGATGTATGCGGTCCAATGAGTGTTGATGCTCATGGCGGGTATCGTTATTTTCTGACCTTCACAAATGATTTGAGCAAATATGCGTATATCTACTTAATGAAGCACAAGTCTGAAACATTTGAAAAGTTCAAAGAATTTTAGAGTGAAGTGGAGAATCATCGTAACAAGAAAATAAAGTTTCTACAATCTGATCATGAAAAGAATATTTGAGTTACGAGTTTGGCCTTCATTTTTAAACAATGTGGAATAGTTTCACAGCTCACACCACATGGAACACCACAGCATAATGGTGTGTCCGAACGTCATAACCGTACTTTATTATATATGGTGCAATCTACGATGTCTCTTACCAATCTACCACTATCGTTTTGGGGTTATGCATTAGAGACAGCTGCATTCACTTTAAAAAAGGGCACCATCTAAATCCGTTGAGATGACGCCTTATGGACTGTGGTTTGGCAAGAAACCAAAGTTGTCGTTTCTTAAAGTTTGGGGTTGCGATGCTTATGTGAAAAAGTTTCAACATGATAAGCTTGAACTCAAATCGGAGAAATGCGTCTTCATAGGATACCCAAAAATTACTGTTGGGTACACCTCCTATCACAGATCCGAAGGCAAGATATTCGTTGCTAAGAATGGATCCTTTCTAGAGAAGGAGTTTCTCTCGAAAGAAGTGAATGGGAGGAAAGTAGAGCTTGATAAGGTAATTGTACCTTCTCCCGAATTGGAAAGTAGTTCATCACAAAAATTAGTTCTAGTGATTTCTACACCAATTAGTGAGGAAGATAATGATGATGATCATGAAACTTCAGATCAAGTTACTACAGAACCTCGTCGGTCTTTTAGAGTACGGTCTGCACCAGAGTGGTACGGTAATCCTATTCTGGAGGTCATGTTACTTGACCATGACGAACCTATGAACTATGAGGAAGCGATGATGAGCCCAGATTCCGCGAAATGGTTTGAGGCCATGAAATCTGAGATGGGATCCATGTATGAGAACAAAGTATGGACTTTGATTGACTTGCCCAAATGATCAGCGAGTCATTGAGATTAAATGGATCTTTAAGAGGAAGACGGACGCTGATAGTAGTGTTACTATCTACAAAGCTAGAATTGTCGCAAAAGGTTTTCGACAAGTTCAAGGTGTTGACTACGATGAGATTTTCTCAGTCGTATCTATGCTTAAGTCTGTCCGAATCATGTTAGCAATTGCCGCATTTTATGAAATCTGGCAAATGGATAAACAAAACTGCATTCCTTAATGGATTTATTAAAGAAGAGTTGTATGTGATGCAACCAGAAGGTTTTGTCGATCCTAAAGGTGTTAACAAAATGTGCAAGCTCCAGTGATCCATCTATGGACTGGTGCAAGCATCTCGGATTTGGAATATACGCTTTGATAAGTTGATCAAAGAATATAGTTTTATACAGACTTGCGGTGAAGCCTGTATTTACAAGAAAGTGAGTGGGAGCACTACAACATTTCTGATAAGTATATGTGAATGACATATTATTGATCAGAAATAATGTAGAATTATTCTGCAAAGCATAAAGGAGTGTTTGAAAGGAGTTTTTCAAAGAAAGACCTCGGTGAAGCTGCTTACATATTGAGCATAAAAATCTAGAGATAGATCAAAACGCTTGATAAGTTTTTTCAATGAGTACATACCTTGACAATATTTTGAAGTAGTTCAAAATGGAACAGTCAAAGAAAGAGTTCTTGCCTGTGTTGCAAAGGTGTGAAATTGAGTAAGACTCAAATCCTGACCACGGCAGAAAATAGAGAAGAGAATGAAAGTCATTCCCTATGCCTCAGTTATAGGTTCTATAAAGTATGCTATGCTATGTTCCAGACCTATTGTATACCTTGCTCTGAATTTGGCAAGGGAGTACAATAGTGATCTAGGAGTAGATCACTGGACATTGGTCAAGAATATCCTTAGTGAGGACTAAGGAAATATTTCTTGATTATGGAGGTGATAAAAGAGCCCGTCGTAAAGAGTTACATAGGTGCAAGCTTTTACACCGATCCAGATGACTCTAAGTCTCAATCTAGATATATATTGAAAGTGGGAGCAATTAGCTAGAGTAGCTCCGTGCAGAGCATTGTAGACATAGAATATTTGCAAAATACATACGACTCTGAATGTGACAGACCCGTTGACTAAGCTTCTCTCACGAGCAAAACATGATCACACCTTAGTACTCTTTGGGTGTTAATCACATCGCAATGTGAACTAGATTATTGACTCTAGTAAACCCTTTGGGTGTTGGTCACATGACGATGTGAACTATGGGTGTTAATCATATACATATATGAATATTAGTGTTAAATCACATGGCGATGTGAACTAGATTATTGACTCTAGTGCAAGTGGGAGACTGAAGAAAATATTCCCTAGAGGCAATAATAAAGTTATTATTTATTTCCTTATTTCATGATAAATGTTTATTATAAATGTTTATTATTCATGCTAGAATTGTATTAACCGGAAACTTGATACATGTGTGAATACATAGACAAATCTAGTGTCACTAGTATGCCTCTACTTGACTAGCTCGTAAATCAAAGATGGTTAAGTTTCCTAGCCATGGACATGAGTTGTCATTTGATTAACAGGGTCACGTCATTAGGAGAATGATGTGATTGACTTGACCCATTCCGTTAGCTTAGCACTTGATCGTTTAGTACGTTGCTATTGCTTTCTTCATGACTTATACATGTTCCTATGACTATGAGATTATGCAACTCCTGTTTACCGGAGGAACACTTTGTGTGCTACCAAACGTCACAACGTAAGTGAGTGATTATAAAGGAGCTCTACAGGTGTCTCCGAAGGTACTTGTTGAGTTGGCGTATTTCGAGATTAGGATTTGTCACTCCGATTGTCAGAGAGGTATCTCTGGGCCCTCTCGGTAATGCACATCACTATAAGCCTTGCAAGCAATGTAGCTAATGAGTTAGTTACGGAATGATGCATTACATAACGAGTAAAGAGACTTGCCGGTAACGAGATTGAACTAGGTATTGGGATACCGACGATCGAATCTCGGGCAAGTAACATACCGATGACAAAGGGAACAACGTATGTTGTTATGCGGTTTGACCGATAAAGATCTTCGTAGAATATGTGGGAGTCAATATGAGCATCCAGGTTCCGCTATTGGTTATTGACCGGAAACGTGTTTCGGTCATGTCTACATAGTTCTCGAACCCGTAGGGCCCACACGCTTAAGGTTTCGATGACAATTTTATTATGAGTTTATGACTTTTGATGTACCAAATGAGTTCGGAGTCCCGGATGAGATTGAGGACATGAAGAGGAGTCTCGAAATGGTCGAGACATAAAGATTGATATATTGGACGACTATATCCGGACATCGAAAAGGTTCCGAGTGGTTCGGGTATTTTTCAGAGTACCGGGGAGTTACGGGAATACGGGGGAAGAAGGATATGAGCCTTATTGGGCTTTAGGGGAGAGAAAGAGGCAGGCCGCGCGCCCCCCCAATGACTAGTCCGAATTGGACTAGGGGGAGGGGCGGCGCCCCCTCCTTCCTTCTCTTCCCTTTCCCCCTTCCTTGTCTCCTACTCCTACTACATGGAAGGGGAGGAATCCTACTCCCGGTGGGAGTAGGACTCCTCCAGGGCGCGCCCTTGGGGCCGGCCCTCTCCCCCTCCTCCACTCCTTTATGTACGGGGGCAGGGGGCACCTCTAGACACAACAATTGATCCTTGAGATCTCTTAGCCGTGTGCGGTGCCCCCCTCCACCATAGTTCTTATCGATAATATTGTAGCGGTGCTTAGGCGAAGCCCTGCGACAGTAGAACATCAAGATCATCACCACGCCGTCGTGCTGACGGAACTCTTCCCCGGCACTTTGCTGGATCGGAGTCCGGGGATCGTTATCGAGCTGAACGTGTGCAAGAACTCGGAGGTGCCGTAGTTTCGGTGCTTGATCGGTCGGGCCGTGAAGACGGACGACTACATCAACCGCGTTGTGCTAACGCTTCCGCTTTCGGTCTACGAGGGTACGTGGACACACTCTCCCCTCTCGTTGCTATGCATCACCATGATCTTGCGTGTGCGTAGGATTTATTTTGAAATTACTACGTTACCCAACACTAACTACCAGACCAGATCCTCACAATTGCTTCCCCTACCTGGCGCGCCAAAGATGTTGGTGTGGAACGACACCTATGGGATCACAAGAATCCCTACTATGGTTGCCGGGGGGCAGGGTTGCGAGGAGAGCAGTGCTAGTAGACAGCACAGGGATCGTTTACCCAGGTTCGGGAAGCGAGGATGTGTAAAACCCTAGTCCTGCTTTGGTGGGTGTATTTCTGAGAGTTCTTGAGCTCTCGAACTAGCTGTGGTCAGTGCGTTGTTCGAAAGAGCCGAATCCTCCTCCAGTATGCCTTGGGCCTCCTTTTATAGTTGAAAGGGGAAGCCACAGTGACACACAGGAGGCGGAAAGGCGTACAGTGCTCTGAGCTTATCGCTCGTATTACAGGACAAGCCGCATTTAATGCGTAGCTTAGGTGTCCCTTGCTTTATTGGGGAAGGGGGAGAGGCCCGTCCCGTCTGTCGCCGCTCCTCCTCGCCTTGACACGTGCTGTAGGATCGAAAGTATGTCTAGAGGGGGGTGATTAGACTACTTTACCAAATAAAAACTTATCCTTTTCCCAATTTTAGTCTTTGGCAGATTTTAGCTAACTTAGCACAAGTCAAGCAATCTTAACACAAGCAAGCATGCAAAGAGTATATGAGCAGCGGAAAGTGAAGCATGCAACTTGCAAGAATGTAAAGGGAGGGGTTTGGAGAATTCAAACGCAATTGGAGACACAGATGTTTTTGTCGTTGTTCCGATAGGTGGTGCTATCGTACATCCACGTTGATGGAGACTTCAACCCACGAAGGGTAACGGTTGCGCGAGTCCACGGAGGGCTCCACCCATGAAGGGTCCACGAAGAAGCAACGTTGTCTATCCCACCATGGCCGTCGCCCACGAAGGACTTGCCTCACTAGCGGTAGATCTTCACGAAGTAGGCGATCTCCTTGCCCTTACAAACTCCTTGGTTCAACTCCACAATCTTGTCGGAGGCTCCCAAGTGACACCTAGCCAATCTAGGAGACACCACTCTCCAAGAAGTAACAAATGGTGTGTTGATGATGAATTCCTTGCTCTTGTGCTTCAAATGATAGTCTTCCCAACACTCAACTCTCTCACACAGGATTTGGATTTGGTCAAAAGAAGATTTGAGTGGAAAGCAACTTGGGGAAGGCTAGATATCAAGATTCATATGGTAGGAATGGAATATCTTGGTCTCAACACAAGGGTAGGTGGTTCTCTCTCAGAAAATGTGTATTGGAAGTGTAGATTCGTTCTGATGGCTCTCTCCATGAATGAAGAGGATGTGGAGGGGTATATATAGCCTCCACACAAAAACTAACCGTTACACACAACTTGCCAAACTCGGTGGGACCGAATTGTAAAACTCTGTCAGACCGATTCAGAAAATCTAGTGACCGTTAGGATTTTCGGTGGGACCGACATGCAACTCAGTAGGACCGATATGGTTAGGGTTAGGGCATAACGTAATCTCGGTGAGACCGATTACACAAACTCGGTGGGACCGATTTTGGTAATAAGCTAACCAGAGAGTTGGTCAGGTAAACTCGGTGGGACCGATTCACTCATTTCGGTGAGACCGAAATGTTACAAAAGGGAAACAGAGAGTTTACATTGCAATCTCGGTGGGACCGATCGCTCATATCGGTAGGACCAAACGCGTTCTGAAGGGAAACAGAGATTATAATCCCATCTCGGTGAGACCGAGATCCCTATCGGTGAGACCGATTTGCCTAGGGTTTGTGGCAGTGGCTATGACATCTGAAGTCGGTGGTGCCGGATAGAAAGAATCGGTGGGGCCGAGTTTGACTTTTGGTTTAGGTCATATGTGGATGTGGGAAAGTATTTGAGGGTTTTGGAGCATATCACTAAGCACTATGAAGCAAGAACCTCATTAAGCAACACCTCATCCCTCCTTGATAGTATTGGCTTTTCCTATAGACTCAATGTGATCTTGGATCACTAAAATATAAAATGTAGAGTCTTGAGCTTTGAGCTTGAGCCAATCCTTTTATCCGTAGTATGTTGAGAGGTCCACTTTTCTCATCCATGCCATGCCATTCATTGAGCTTTTCCTGAAATATTTATCTTGGAATAATGTTAGCTCAATGAGCTACGTGTTGTTAGGAATTACCAAAACCACCTAGGGATAGTTGCACTTTCAATCTCCCCCTTTTTGGTAATTGATGACAACATATAGATCAAAGCTTCGACAAATGATAATAAGAGTGAAAAACATTGTCGCTTTGAGAAGTATGTGATAAGCAAGAGCTCCCCCTAAATTTGTGCATAGTTTAAGATTTGCTTTGGACTGCAAATGCACAAAGAGTTAGGCTCATGGGTTACTCTTCCATGTCACATACATCTTGGTGGAGCGCTCAAAATGATAACAATAGAATACATGCACTCATTACCAAGCAAAGTGAATGATCATATAGAGATACAAGGATAATGTCATCCAACAAGCATTAATGTAGCATATGATCAAACACATGATCATCCAAGTATCACACAGACAGAAGGTATCTCAATCAAGCAAATAAAGTTCAACCACCAAAGCAAGAGAGAATAAAAAGCAACGCTCTCTCTCGAAGCCTATGATCTATACATTTTTCTCCCCCTTTGGCAACAAGTTATCAAAAACTTCATAGAAAATGCATAGCACTAAATTGTCTCTCAGGCTTGATCTTCAGGTGGTGGTGTAGAGAGAACTCCAAGGACGAAGGCATCAGTTGATGTAGCTGGAGGTGGTGGAGTGGGTGCTGGAGCTGGTGGCACTAAAGCTGTAGCTGGTGCAGATGAAGTGGCTCGTGGTGTGCATCGCACCGCAGTGACCTCGAGCTCTAGGCACTCGGCAAATGCCTCGGTGGTTGTCTTGCCCTTCCTCTCCTGCATATCATCCTGGAGTTGCTCAACAATAGACTGGATCTCAGTTACCTTCACATCCAAGTCATAGAACTTCTGCTCCATGATCCTCTCCAGGCTCTCCTGGTTTCGAGTCAGGGTGGCCAGCCCCTTCTCAATCCTCAGAGTGGATGCAATCAAGTAGCCAAGCTGATCCTGTTTGCTCTTCAAGAAGTACTGAGATGCCTCTTCCATTGTTGGCATCTTGGCAGCCTTCTCAGTCCTTGCCTTCTCCTTCTTTGCTTGAGCTTGCACAGAAGATGGTTCATCTTCATCCATAACCACTTGGTTGTCCTCAAAATCTGGATAGATAGGCATATGATCCTTGTCCAACAAGTATGTGCAGTGCCCCTCTTGGAGTTAATCAGCTTCCTGGATCTATGGGGCATACCCACAACTTCTCTTTTGGTCAGCAGCTGTCCTCTTGATAGTTTCAACTATAAGACTCATGACCTTGAACTTTTGTGGCACATCAAATAAGTGTAGCAGATTTATTGCATGGCCTCTGATCATGTTGTGATGACCTGACTTGGGCAAAAGAGTGTTCCTGAGGATCCAGTTGATGGTTGGCAGTCCTGACAGAAGGTAATGTACTGATCCAAACTTGTGTGTTTCAATAGCAGCATCTGGGATCTCCTTGTACATATGTGCCATAGAGTTGTGATCCATCTTCTTCTTGGCATAGACATCCAAGTCATCCTCTTCCTCCTTAGGTGCATTGATCAGATTAGCCCATCCTTCAATTGATGATTGGTACCTAGTACCTTCAGACATCTATACTATCCTGCCATCTGGATAGAAATGAGTTGTGGAGTAGAATTGCATTATTAGCTCATCATTCCACTTTGTGAGCTTCTACCCAACAAAGTCTGCCACTCCACAAGCACTGAAGTTGTCATACACACCAGGATAGTGTTCTTCATTCTCCTTGATGTATTCCCAGTTCAGCCATCTCATGTCACACACTATTGGCTTCTTGTCCAGCAGCACTGTCTCATATGCTGTTCCTTTGTGTGGAACCTGTAGTCTACAAAAGTTCTCCTCCTGGTAGCATATGGATCAGACTCTCTCCATAGCCTCAATCTTGAATCCTTCCTTATCTGCTTGTTCTCAGCTACTGGATGAGCATCATTATGATCTGGAATTTTAGGCTTCAATTCTCTCAAAACATGTGACTCATCTTCTTCTTCTTCCATACCAGCTTCAGGCACTGGGGCCTTGTTCTTCTCTGCAGCTGGGATGTTCCTGGTTCTCCTCTTGGGTGTAGTGTTGGGCTTGGAGGCAGCCTTGGGTGCTTCTTTGGGCTTTGATGAAGCAGCCCCTGACCTGATGGCATCACCCATAAGCTTCTGAGCTTTAGGTGCTGGTGCAGCAACCTCTTCTTCTTCCTCCTCTTCCATCATGGAAGGCTTCCCAACAACCCTGGCCATGGTCTTCTTGACCCTTCCCTTCCTCTTCTTCCCTTCTGCAGCAGCCTCTTTGGGTTTAGCTTCCAAAGATGCTTGAATGGAGGTTCTGGCTTTAGACATGGGAATCCTTTTGGCAGGTGCTTTGCTCTTCATACCAGGCTTAGTGGCAGCAGCTGTGCCATACTCCTTCTTGAGCACCTTTTTCTTCTTGGAAGTGGCCTCATCCTCAACAGCCACATAGTCTTCATCCTCAGAATCTGAAGTTCTCTTCTTTCTGGTCCTGGTGGCTGCCTTGGGTAAGTTGATGGGTGTGCTCCTGCTACCCTCATCATAGCTGCTAGAGGGACTAGTGCCCTCACTCATGTGAACCTACTCCTCTGACTTGTTCTGACTATCACTTTGATCAGACATATTGCAAACACTGACAACAGATCTCGATATAGATGAGATAGAGTGGATGAGCATCACAAAATACAGAGGTTTTTGCAAAAGAATGAGTCAAAAACTTAGTTTTAGTTTTCCACAGTAAGCATTTCAGATCTACCGATTTGTAAACTTGGTGATACCGAAGCAGCTTTTGGAACCTAAACTAGTGAACTCGGTCAGACCGAGTCACAGTTCGGTGGCACCGAGACTGCTAGGGTTTCACAAAGTCCTAAACTCGGTCACACCGATTTGCAATTCTCGGTCGGACCGAGATTTACATGTGCAATGGCCTTAGCCGAATCGGTGGTACCGAGTTCTATAACTCGGTTGGTCCGAGATGGTTTCGGCGGAAACCTAACCCTAAATTTTCAATTCATCTCTAATCTACGGAGTGTTTTGACTAGATAAGATTGTTTCAATCGTGGCAAGATTCATGGCGAACACAACATGCTAGGAATCAGATAGGGATAGCACAGTGATCGAGTTCATACCCTAGTTCGGCGATGAACTTGCTACGGCGGCAACAGTGGGGATGATTCCCGTTGACGGCGGCGGAGACCAGCGGCAGGAGGCAACTGGCGACGAGGAGGACGATCCGGAGACCCAGAGAGGCAGAGCAGGCTGAGCGTGGGCGAAAGAGTTCGGAGAAATTTCCAAAATTTGACCTATGGATATATATAGCCTGACCCTGTCGGTGTGACCGAGTGGAACAACTCGGTGGCACCGAGATGGATAACTGCAAGCAGTTACAACAACTCGGTGTGACCAAAAAGTTCAAATCGGTTGCACCAAGATTGAAAACCTAGATCGACTTAGTGATCTCGGTATGACCAAAATGGAAGAATAGGTCAGACCGAAACGCATAAAGAAGTTTTGGAAGTTTAAGTCTATGACGAATCGGGGACTCCGAGTGCTCCTCACACAGAGAGGTTCGAATCTGACTTGATCAAATTTTGTGATGCAGCATGAATAGAGTTTGAGACGAGAAGAGCATATATAGCTAGAGAAGGTTCTTAGGCATTCTTGTCCATCCACTTGGCAAAAGAAAAAGAAACTAATCAATAACAACAAGTGGATGTCCTCGAATGAGTAAAATATGCAACCAACATGCTCACACAATAAAATGGCAAATGAAATATGTGGCAAAGCATGCACAACCAATTCTAGAATCTATCAAGCAATTGGCGATGACTAGGTCATCAATATATGAGTATATTGACTTAGGAGTCAAATGAGAACATTTGGTCATAGGTCATACTCATCGTTTAAGCTCAAGTGGGGTTACCAGTTTTACATAAAGCATTGTTATGTTCACACCATTAGAGTTGCTTTAGCTCAATTCTTAGAGTAAAGCTCCCCCTAGATGTGAGATCCCCCCTTAGAGGGATGAACTAACCTTGGGTTTTGTTGATGATGACTTCATGTAGGTGTTGAAGATGTGGATGCTCAATGTTGATGTAGATCATTAGGAGCAATCCTTTGGAGTGAGTTGCACTTTCAATACCTACACGGGTTAGTCCCACAAGGAACAAACAAGGATATCCATAGACATAGAGTGATGCACACACAAGATGATGTCTATGAGAGCATTAGGTTACCTTGTCCCTTGTCTTACCAACAAGAGGGTTTGTGACTCCTTGAACTAGTGCAATATGTGGAAGTTGATTGCACTAGTTATTGCCAAAATGATATGAGTGAAATATGTTGGCGGAGTCACCCTCAAGAACTCTCTAACTCTTCTTCTTCGGGACCCACATCATCTTGATGGGAATCCTTGGAGTTGTAGTCGTACTTGATGAAGTAGAATTTGATGTAGTCTTGGGAACCCACTTGACCAAGGCCTTTGGAGCTTCTTCAAATGCATCAATCTCTTCTTGAAGCTTGTCCTTGCCTTTTTGCTTGTGGTCTTGTGGTGGAAGATCATCTTGGGCTTGTGTCCCCTTGAAAGAAGTAGGATCATACTTATCTTGTTGAGGAACAAACTTCGTCTTGGGGTATTGATCTTCTTCCCACTCAACTCCATTTGCATTGAACTTTCGTTCAAAACCAATACCTTGATTCTTCCGGTGCCTTCCTTGCTTGCATACAATTTCCTCAAATTGCTTACTCCCGGCAAGGCTCTTGTAAACACCTTTCTCTATAATTCCCTTCAATAAGCTATTTTCTTGCTCAAGGGTAACTTGGCTAAGAGAATCATTAGTGGAATCAAGAGAACTACTAGAAGCAACAACATTGGATTTAGCATGATTATTGTTACTACTAGAGGAAGAATCCTTCTTGTTCTTGTTACTAGACTTTACTTGAGGCATGTAAGTAGATAAGAGTAAACGCTTGGCAATGTAAGAAGAACTTTTCTTACGAAGATCATCATTGATTGCCTTTAAGAACTCATGCTCTTGCTCAAGGTTGAGCTTTTCAAAGTGTAACTTCTCATGAGTCCTTAAAAGTTCTCGATGATCTTCTAAGATAGTTTCATGAGCTAACTTAAGAGTGTTTAGTTCTTTAGTTAGAAGCTCAATCTTCTCCTTATCATTGTCATTCATTTTATCTTGATTAGCATGATTAATTGACGTTTCATCATAGTATTCATCACTAGAGTTGTCAACAAGTAAATCATCATCACCTAACAAGTCATGTTCATCACTATTGAAATCAACATACTCGGGGTGTGTTACCTTTGGACCTTTGGACATGAAGCATCTTCCAATTCCTTCATTTGGTGAATCAAATATGTCGTAGGAGTTGGTTGACACAAGTGCTAGACCGGCAACACCTTCATCTTGAGTATATTCGGAGTCGGAGTGATAGCTTCTCTCGGAGTGATTGTCGGAGTCGGAGCCGGATACCCATTCACCAACATGAGCTTGATGTCTTCGTTTGTGTAGCTCCCTGATGACTTGTCCTTCCTTTCCGAATCCTTGCTTCTCCGGGATGTTCTTCGTTCATAACGATCATCTCTACTCCTCCTCTCTCTCTCTGTGGTGATTCTTCTCTTCTACTTCTCCTTTTAGGTGATTCTTCTCTTCTTTTGTAGGGGGCGACACTCATTTGAATAGTGTCCGGTCTTCCACAATTGTAGCAATTACGCCTCGACTAGAAGATCTTTTTCATTGTAGGACCTTGACTTGGAGCTTCTCTCTTTGCTTCTATTCTTGTAGAATTTGTTGAAGTTCTTCACCATTAGGCTCAGTTCTTCATTGAAGGTTTGTTTCTCACTTGATGATGTGGGGTCTTCACATGAAGCTTTGTAAGCACCACTTGACTTGTTGTGAAGTTCCTCCTTATCCTTGAGTGACATCTCATGAGCAACAATTCTTCCAATGACTTCCGTTGGCTTGAGATCTTTGTAATTGGGTATCATTTGGATCAATGTGCACACGGTATCATTTGAGGGGTCCACTTTTCTCATCCATGCCATGCCATTCATTGAGCTTTTCCTGAAATATTTATCTTGGAATAATGTTAGCTCAATGAGCTATATGTTGTTAGGAATTACCAAAACCACCTAGGGATAGTTGCACTTTCACGCGCCCTGGCCAGTGAGGTGCGTGGTGCCATGTAGGCAGCCAGGCAGCTGAGGTGGAGCGGTGGCGGAGCCTTCATGAAGATCTGCATGCCGCCACGCAGGCGCTCGATGAGTTGGCCTGGGAGCTGCATGTTGCCACGCGGGTGCCCGCGCAGCTGGTTGGGCTGACAGCTGCATGTCAACGGTGGTGGAAGCTTGCCCGGCGCGGGTTTGGCAGTGGCCCCGCTGGCTCCCTTGGCGATGGCCGGCAAGGGTCTTGCCGTGGCGTGCTGTCGTCCCCGGCAAGGACCTTGCCGGGGGTCTGGTGGCCTTCCTCGGCAGGGATCTTGCCGAGAATCGTCGTCTTCTAATCCTCATCTGATCTTCAATATGTCTTCACAAAGATCTGCATGCCACCACAGAGGTGCCTTCTCGAGCCCTGGCGCCACGTTGATGATGGCGCTGGGGGCCATGGGCTCAAGGGTGGCTCGCTCTGTTGCTGCGGGGCGAGCTGTCCCAGCAAGGGTCTTGTCGGGGCCGCTGAGGCCGCCCGGCAAGGGTCTTGCCGGGGGAACCTGCTTCGTCCCTCTGCTCTTCGTGGTCTTGGCCTTGGCGTTGCTTTGATTTTCTTGGGCTTCGATCTTACCTTGGCTCACCTCCCCTGTTCTGCTTGGCGTGGTCGTGGGCGCGGCTCCGACTGCTCGTGCACAGGTAAAGGGGTACAAAAGCGTGCCCCTATTTTTGTACACCTATGACGCCCCCGATTCAATCGTACACTAATCATACACACAAACGTGTACGATCAAGATCAGTGACTCACGGGAAGATATCACAACACAACTCTAAAACATAAATAAGTCATACAAGCATCATAATACAAGCTAGGGGCCTCGAGGGCTCGAATACAAGTGCTCGATCATAGACGAGTCAGCGGAAGCAACAATATCTGAGTACAGACATAAGTTAAACAAGTTTGCCTTAAGAAGGCTAGCACAAACTGGGATACAGATCGAAAGAGGCGCATGCCTCTTGCCTGGGATCCTCCTAACTACTCTCGGTCGTCGTCGCGGGCTGCACGTAGTAGTAGGCACCTCCGGTGTAGTAGTCGCCATCGACGATGGCGTCTCGCTCTGAGCTCCGTCGTCTGCAGTCGCAGCAATCGGATAGAGATAGGGAAAAGGGGAACAAGGCAACCGTGAGTACTCATCCAAAGTACTGCAAGCAAGGAGCTACACTACATATGCATGGATATATGTGTAAAGGGCCATATCATTGGACTGAGCTGCAGAATGCCGAATAAGAGGGGATAACTAATCACAGCCAAGACTACGCCCGCAGCCTCCGTCTTGCAGCATGTAGAAGAGAGTAGATCAAGTCCTCCAAGTAGCATCGCATAGCATAATCTTACCCGCGATCCCTCCTCATTGCCCTGTTAGAGGGCGATCACGGAGTTATATCCGCACTTGGAAGGGTGTGTTTTATTAAGTATCCAGTTCTAGTTGTCATAAGGTCAAGGTACAACTCCAAGTCGTCCTGTTATCAAGATCATGGCTATTCAATAGATTAACTTCCCTGCAGGGTGCACCACATAACCCAACACGCTTGATCCCATTTGGCGGACACACTTTCTGGGTCATGCCCGCCGCGGAAGATCAACACGCCGCAGCCCCACCTAGGCCAACAGAGAGGTCAAGACGCCGGTCTAAACCTAAGCGACAGGAAGTGGGCCCATCGCCCTTAGCACACACGCTTGTTGCGAACGCGCCGAAGCGTAACTAGCCCCTTAATACAAGAGCAGGCTTACGTTCCAATCCGGCGCGCGCTGCTCAGTCGCTGACGTCACGAAGGCTTTGGCTGATACCACGACGCCAAGTGCCTATATCTTTCCCACGTAGTTGGTTAGTGCGTATAGACCAAATGGCCAGAATCAGATCAAATACCAAGATCTCGTTAAGCGTGTTAAGTATCCGCGAACGCCGAACAGGGCCAGGCCCACCTCTCTCCTAGGTGGTCTCAACCTGTCCTGTCGCTCCGCATCAAAATAACAATCGGGGGCCGTCGGGAACCCAGGCCCACCTCTACCGGGATGGAGCCACCGGTCCTTTCAGCCCCATCTCCTAACAGTATCACTGTAATGTAACGATGTAAAGTATATAGATATGCCCGTGATCACCTCCAAGTGATCACAGCCCAAAGAGTATAGCATGGCGGACGGACAAGAGTGTAGGGCCACCGAGGGAACACTAGCATCCTATACTAAGCATTAGGATAGCAGGTAAAGGTAACAACAGTAGTAGCAAGGACAGGCTATGCAGCAATATAGGATTAACTGAAAGCAGTAACATGCTACACTACTCTAATGCAAGCATTATAGAGAAGAATAGGCGATATCTGGTGATCAAGGGGGGGGCTTGCCTGGTTGCTCTGGCAAGAAGGAGGGGTCGTCAACTCCGTAGTCGAACTGGGGGTCACGGGCAGTCTCGGGGTCTACCGGAAAGAAGTAATGGAGGGGGAACACAATAAATAACAAAGCAATCAAAGCATCACAAAGCATAACATGGCAATACGCGGTGCTAGGTGTGCCCTAACGCGGCAGTAGGTGGTACCATAAAAGGGGAAACATTCAGAAAGTATCCCGGTGTTTAGCGTTTTCGGACAGATGAACCGGAGGTGAAATGTTGCAGGTTCGCTATGCTAGGGATGTGTGGCGATTTAACGGGCTGCGATCCGGATTCGCCTCGTCGATCCGAGTAACTTTCATGTTCAAAGTATTTTCATCCGAGTTACGGTTAATTTTATATGAATTTTCAAAGTTTAAATGATTTCTAGAATTTATTTAACTTGAATTATAAACGGTGAAATACTTTGCCACCTAGCATTATTCTAGCCACAATGTATGACAGCGGGGCCAGTGGGGCTGGGTTGAACCAGTCAAGATTTGACTGGTCAACACATGAATAGTAGAAATGGATCCCACATGTCATAGGCTATACCTAAATAAATAAATAAATACTAACCTAATTAATGGGGTCCACATGTCATCTGCTAGTAGCTAACCTAAATACTAATTAAGCCTAAACTAATTGAACATGGGGCCGGCCTCACAAACACAGAACACACACACACACAACTAGGGGTTAGTTATGTTCTTTGTTAACAGAAGATAGCCTTTTGTGATTTTCATACGATTTAATCCATTCATCGAAAGGATTTGGTCCAATGGGATAAAATGAAGTTTTTCAAGTATACTTTCTACTCATAATTTTTCTTGGCCTATTAGTAGTTGTTTACCCGCTGATTAGAGGCTGTCAAGGGGGTTAGTCAGCGTAATAATCGCAAAGCTAGCCATAGATCTGAGAGCATTCAGCAGCAGCAGAGACGCTGAGCAGCAGCAGTCATCGGCATGGCGCTGGAGGCGGCAGCAACGCCACGCACGGCCGGATGCGGCCGGGCTGCGTTGCGGATCTAGCGGCAGCGGCGTGGACTAGCAGGGCGGCGGCAGCGTCGGCAGCTGCGGCGAAGCGCCGTGCAGAAGCTCGAGCGGCTTGGCGAGCATGGCCAGCGGATGGGAGAGGTGGCAGGTGCGGGTGACAGGCAGCGCTTGCAGGGGAGCCCGGGCGTGGCGGTCTTGAGCTTAACGAGGTCGAGGGGCAGGGGACGGCGGACGCTGCTGCTGTGGAGCAGCAGGCAACAAAGTGAGAAGGCGAGCAGAGGTGGCTCAAACACGCGTGTACGCTGGAGCTCGGACGGTCGTGGACGGAGGCTACATAAACGAATCGAGGCGGAAAGAATGGGGATTCGGGAAGGAGCTCACAGCGAGCTCGTGGTGTGGTCGAGGAAGCCGCAGGGAGTCGAGGTGGACCGGAGGAGGCGCGGCGGCGCATTTAATGGGGTCGGGTCCCGCGGACAAAGGCGGCTCGATCCAGTCGATGTAGGTGCTCCCAGCTCGAACGCGTCTCCGTAGTCGAAGAGGACGATGGCGGCGGTCCTCCTGGGCGCCTTGGCTGGCCGTGGGGAGGTCGGTGGCCACGACGATGAGGGCAACGCGGCGGCGAGGCATCGGGGGGCTTTGGGTTCGAGTGGAGGAGCGAATAGAAGGGGAAGAAGGAGATAGGGTTCGATCTAGGGGGCTCGGGATCGTTCTTATCCGCTGCTGGGAGACGATGGGGAGGCGCGGGATGGCCGCCCCGTGGCTAATCTGTCCATGGACGACGCATGGTCATCCACCGCGCTCGGTGAACAGAGAACGAAGAAGACAGAGGGGAGGACTTGGGCTAGGCCGGTTCAGTGGGCTAAGCTAGCAACTGTTCATACTGGGCTAAAGTGCATAGTAGTTCGGTTCTTTCTGCATTTACTAATTTCTGTTTTATATTTTCCTATGGTTTTTTTTTGCTATCAAAACAACTTTTCAAATGTGCCACTTAGCACATAATCACTAGGCAAAATTTTAAAGCAACTCAGAAAGTTACAATTTATTTTGAAAAGGTTGGATATCTATTTAAATTGAAACAGTAAATTTAATTGTTGCTAACTCAGTTTTAAATAGATAGGGCATTTTATTAATTCAAAAGATGTTGGGTAATTCATGACAAATAGTTAAGGATTTATTTCAAACCAGCCTACATTTTTGTTTTATTATTTGAAAATTTAATAAATTGACTTGCATTTGATTTTGAATTCGAGTTTGTTTGGATCAAGGTGAGGCTTAGAAAATTAATCGTGATGACATGGCACAATTAAGGTGTGGTTACTGTAGCTTAATTATCTGGGCGTCACAACACCGACACTAAGTAATTTTTATTTGCTGTTCCTAGTTGTTCTCTATCTTTAGTTATGGATATGGAACACGAAATACCAAAAAAATTAGGTGTACTTGCTACTCATGGAGATGGGGAACCTGCTAAAACCCTCGATGCTGGTTATGTGAAAAATATTATGTACTACTTTGATAATCCTGAGAAAATCCCATTCAACTTTGTAATGGGAAACACTTTGGATCAAAGTGAATACTTTAGGGATTATCTCTTGACTCAAAAAGGGAAACTATTATGGGATCAAATTCATATGTTGCATTGGTATGCTCGGGAACTATGCTTGAGATATGATTATACTAGTTGCTCTAGGATGAAGGCTCCACACCTTCCCTTTTCATGCAAATTTAATGATAATGAAACCTTGGCTTCTTATGCTATAGGTATATATGATTACTATGATGTGGAACAAATAGAAGAATTCATTGCTTTTATTGGTGCTTATGAAATTCAATCTTTGTTTAAAGAGTGTGAAAATTTTGATGATTCAGTTTATAGACCTGAAAAATTAGCTATCCTTAAATATTGCTATGAGAATTGTGAATTCAATTCCAATATTGATGATTTTATTGAGAGAGTCTCCGTTGTCCAAGAAGAGACTAATATTTTGCAGGAGTCTATGGAAGAAGAAATTAATGACATTGTGAGCTCATTGGATGAAAAAGATGAGGAGGAGAGCGAAGAACAAAAGGAGGAAGAGCGGATTAGCTACCCGTACCCACCTTCTAATGAGAGCAACTCTTCAACTCATACATTGTTTAATTCCCCTTCGTGCTTACCGATGGATTATTGCAATGATGACTGTTATGATCGATTCTTTTGAAATATCCCTTTTTGATGATGCTTGCTATGCTTGTGGCCAAGATGCCAATATGAATTATGCTTATGGAGATGAACTTGCTATAGTTCCTTATGTTAAACATGAAATTTTTGCTATTGCACACACACATGATAGTCCTATTATCTTTTTGAATTCTCCCGACTACACTATATCGAAGAAGTTTGCACTTATTAAGGATTATATTGACGGGTTGCGTTTTACTACTATACATGATGATTTTGATAGATATAATATGCATGTGCTTGCTCCTCCTACTTGCAATTATTATGAGAGAGTGACTACATCTCCGCCTCTCCATGTTTCCAACACGATAAAATTGTAAGAAACTGTTTATACTATGCATTGGCCTTTGCTTTGTGTGCATGAATTATTATTTTATGACATGCTGATGCATAGGAAGAGAGTTGGACTTCGTTATTACATGATATATGTTACTTTGTGCTCACTACTAAATTACAAATCATTGTTAATTAAAATTGGCTTTGATATACCTTGGGATCCGGGTGGATTCATTACTTGAGCACTATATGCCTAGCTTAATGGGTTTAAAGAAAGCGCTGCTAGGGAGACAACCCGGAAGTTTTAGAGAGTAGTTTATTTCTGTTGTGTTCTTTTATATAGTTTTAAAACAAAAAAAAATAAAGAGGGGAACCTAAAACTTTTTCAAAAAAGGAAAGTGAAAGTGAGAAAGACGAGCATTGTTAAAGTGGGAGCTAGCCTTGAACTTTGTTCATGCTCACGGAAACTTTGTGAATCTTGATTACAGAAACTTTTCAACAAAAATAAGTATCCCCTTGTACAATTCCATTGTATTATAAACATAATGTGCCAAGGTTTGCCTTTAGGATGTTTACAATGCTAGTTGGTTTGTGCGGTGCAGGACAGAAACTTTGGTTGTAGTGCGCGATTTTACTTTTTTTTACTGGAACGTCAAATGGTTCTGAAACTTTTTGCAATGTCTTTATATACAAATTTTTTATTTTTCCTAATTTTGGCAGAATTTTTGGAGTACCATAAGTATGGTTAATGTTAAGATTACTACAGACTGTCCTGTTTAAGACAGATTCTGTTTTTGATGCATAGTTTGCTTGTTGTGATGAAACTACCGATTCCTATCAGTGGATTAAGCCATGGAAAAGCTATATTACAGTAGCTACAATGAAAAAACAAAATATGGATTGGTTTGCAACAGTACTTAGAGTAGTGATTTGCTTTATTATACTAACGGATCTTACCGAGTTTTCTGTTGAGTTTTGTGTGGATGAAGTGTTCGAAGATCGAGGAGGTCTCTATGTGAGAAGAAGGAGGAGAGGCAAGAGCTCAAGATTGGGGATGCCCAAGGAACCCCAAGTAAATATTCAAGGAGACTCAAGCGTCTAAACTTGGGGATGCCCCGGAAGGCATCCCATCTTTCTTCAACAAATATCGGTATGTTTTCGGATTCGTTTCGTTCATGCGATATGTGCAAATCTTGGAGCGTCTTTTGCATTTAGTTTTCACTTTTATTTTTTGCACCATGCTGGTATGAGATAGTCCATGGTTGATTTATAGAATGTTCTTTACATGTCACTTATATCTTTTGAGTATGGCTTTATAGAATGCTTTATGTGCTTCACTTATATCATTTGAAGTATGGATTGCCTGTTTCCCTACACATAGATAACCGCCATTTGTAGAATGCTATTTTGCTTCACTTATATTTGTTAGAACATGGGAATATCTTTTGTAGAAAGAATTAAACTCTCTTGCTTCACTTATATCTATTTAGAGAGTTGACAGGAACTGGTCATTCACATGGTTAGTCATAAAATCCTACATAAAACTTGTAGATCACTGAATATGATATGCTTGATTCCTTGCAATAGTTTTGCGATATAAAGATGGTGATATTAGAGTCATGCTAGTGGGTAGTTGTGGATTGTAGAAATACTTGTGTTGAAGTTTGTGATTCCCGTAGCATGCACGTATGGTGAACCGTTATGTAACGAAGTTGGAGCATGAGGTATTTATTGATTGTCTTCCTTATGAGTGGCGGTCGGGAACGAGCGATGGTCTTTTCCTATCAATCTATCCCCCTAGGAGCATGCACGTAGTACTTTGTTTTGATGACTAATAGATTTTTGCAATAAGTATGTGAGTTCTTTATGACTAATGTTGAGTCCATGGATTATACGCACTCTCACCCTTCCATCATTGCTAGCCTCTTCGGTACCGTGCATTGCCCTTTCTCACCTCGAGAGTTGGTGCAAACCTCGCCGGTGCATCCAAACCCCGTGATACGATACGCTCTATCACACATAAGCCTCCTTATATCTTCCTCAAAACAGCCACCATACCTACCTATCATGGCATTTCCATAGCCATTCCGAGATATATTGCCATGCAACTTCCATCATCATCATATACATGACTTGAGCATTTATTGTCATATTGCTTTGCATGATCGTAAGATAGCTAGCATGATGTTTTCATGGCTTGTCCGTTTTTTGATGTCATTGCTACGCTAGATCATTGCACATCCCGGTACACCGCAGGAGGCATTCATATAGAGTCATATCTTTGTTCTAGTATCGAGTTGTAAGTAAATAAAAGTGTGATGATCATCATTATTAGAGCATTGCCCCAAGAAAAAAAAGAGAGGCCAAAGAAGCCTAAATAAAAAAAGGGGGCCAAAGAAGCCCACCAAAGAAAGAGAAAAAAGGGGGCAATGTTACTATCCTTTTACCACACTTGTGCTTCAGAGTAGCACCATGTTCTTGATATAGAGAGTCTCTTGAGTTATCACTTTCATATACTAGTGGGAATTTTCATTATAGAACTTGGCTTGTACATTCCGATGATGGGCTTCCTCAAATGCCCGAGGTCTTCATGAGCAAGCAAGTTGGATGCACCCCCACATAGTTTTCAGTTTGAGCTTTCATATACTTATAGCTCTAGTGCATCCGTTGCATGGCTATCCCTACTCCTCGCATTGACATCAATCGATGGGCATCCCCATAGCCTGTTGATTAGCTGCGTCGATGTGAGACTTTCTCCTTTTTGTCTTCTCTGCACAATCCCCATTATCATATTCTATTCCACCCATAGTGCTATGTCCATCGCTCACGCTCATGTATTGCGTGAAATTTGAAAAGGTTTGAGAACGTCAAAAGTACGAAACTATTTCTTGGCTTGTCATCGGGGTTGTGCATGATGTGAATATTTTGTGTGGTGAAGATGGAGCATAGCCAGACTATATGATTTTGTAGGGATAACTTTCTTTGGCCATGTTATTTTGAAAAGACATGATTGCTTTATTAGTATGGTTGAAGTATTATTGTCTTAATGTCAAATGATAGACTATTGCTTTGAATCACTCGTGTTTTAATATTCATGCCGTGATTAGATTACATGATCAAGATTATGCTAGGTAGCATTCCACATCAAAAATTATCTTTTTTATCATTTACCTACTTGAGGACGAGCAGGAATTAAGCTTGGGGATGCTGATACGTCTCAGTTGTATCTATAATTTTTTATTGTTCCATGCCAATATTCTACAACTTTTACATATTTTTGGCAACTTTTTATATTATTTTTGGGACTAACATATTGATCCAGTGCCCAGTGCCAGTTCCTGTTTGTTGCATGTTTTTTGTTTCGCAGAAAATCCATATCAAACGGAGTCCAAACGGGATAAAAACTGACTGGGATTTTTTTGGAATATATGTGATTTTTGGGAAGAAGAATCAACGCGGGAAACAGGTGAGGAAATGGCAGGAAACGGTGGCGTGTTCATAACACGCCATTAATTAATGGAAACTTAGCATAGAAGGAACATCGAGCTAGCACAAGAAGTTGATGATGATCAAATGAACACAGACCACACTAGGGAACCCGTCGGTGATGAATTCATCAATCCCAAATGGTTGAATACTAGCAAGCGTTTGCCCACAACACACACGGCCTATTCCACCACAAACAGGTCGGATGGATCAACTGTATGCCACGTATCGCACATTATCAAAAAGTAATGCGGTAGACCTTCTTTAACATGTGTTAAAAAATAAAAAAAATAAAAAACAAGGACCTCGAGGTTAAATTAACTCATGGGATGGGTCGTATCAGTCAATTTAACATCAACACAACTTCCCATCTAGTCACCCATCTGATGGCTGCTCGAGCCTGAGCACACTTAACTTGAGAGTTTTCTTACATGAGCTACTGGTGGAACAGCTAGTCCTTGCTGATAGGATGCCTCTTCGCATCCTTATGGCGTATCCGGATGACCACCCGTCCCCCAATGGCCAATAGATGTTGTGTAGACAGAGCATATCACATACGTCCTATTAGAAGCAATCGTCTGTGTTATTAGTGGTCTTCGCACACATTTCTGATTACAGACCTGTTTGCCACGTATCACACACATCTTGTTATATTGAACCGTTTCTGTTCTCTTGTCTCAACACAAACAATTCATCCAAGTGAACCGCATGCCATATATCGCACACACCTTCATCTGGCTGCCCGTTTCTTTGTGCCTAATCACCAATAGTTCATCCAAGTGAACCATATGATGTATATCGCACACACCTTCATCTGGCTGCCCGTTTCTTTTGTTCCTCCTCATCGCAAACAGTTAATTGAGTTGAACCATATGCCCTGCATCGCACACGCAACTAAAATCTGAACTATGTTTGATGCATCCTCCATCGCATTGCACCTTTTTTGACGGTTATTTTACACCACCGTTTGCGATTATGGCATCGCACACAGTTTTGTCGAAGGGTCTCTGATCGTAGTGTCGCGTTAGCAGCAACCTGCAGTAGTGACTATCAGGATGATGCGGAAGGAAGCCAAGCCAATGTTGAAGAGGTAACTATCCTTTCCTCCGACTCTGAACCTCTGCCAAGACAGAAAGTTCGTCAAGCAAGCTGGAAAGTAAGGTTTTCTCATCCTTTAGCTTATTTGGATCCCAACTTTATTTTGAAGAAGCAGCAACATGAAGCTCTCCGTACGACTCGGAATAGTGGTGGCAGGATTCTTTCCTCCAGCTTACCCAACATACCAGCACCTCGCAAGCGCCGACTAGTGGTTTCAAATATTTCCGACTTAGCTTATCCCAAGGCGGGTATTTTTCGACAACCTCTTAACCCGTCTGATTCAAACTATCAGGGGACCTCTCATTCTTCTTCTGGCAACTCGACCGGGACTCAGGTCCCTATTTTCAAGACTGTGCCTGGGTAAGAAACATTTAAGCTTATTTGCTCTCAATCATGTATTGAACTGTTATACCAATCATGTCTTATGTTTTATTTTCAGTGTTATGGCCAAGCCCAGCAAGAAACAGAAAGTTGATAAACCGGCTGAAGATCCCAAGACTGTTGATCCGGAGAAACATGCCACACCCGAGTCTTTGCAGCAAGCTCCAGAAGCTGCTATGGATGACCCCCCTCTAGAGGAACACCCTGTCACCAAAGACACCATGGACATTGACCCGGAAAATGATAAGCCGCCCAGTCCCGCTCAGCCGGCTCAGGAAACTAAGGACATAATGATTACTGGGACAGCTTACAAAGCCCCAGGTAACCCCACTGTCTTATCAAAACACAGCGCCAAGGAAGAATTTTCTGGTGTTGACAAGGGCTAGTGGAAGTTGGATTTGGAGAGCTATGCTCAATTTAATGCCCAGGAGCTTCATGCGGGCTACTTGAACCGTCTCCACACCAGCCGCGACTTTGAGGCCGGCTTAGTCAATCTTATGAAGGAGTGCTTTAAGGTACACATTATCATCTTCTCCATATGTATCTGTCAGCCGCCAAGTCTACTTGATATGATAAAACTTGAATATGATGTAGACTTTAAATATTCTTATTAAACTTTATATCAATGTCATAACAATGTCAAATCGCAGAACCAACTCAAGTAGCCCCCAAGGGCAAGCTTAATCTTCATGGTTGAGCTGGGACTTCAAATATATAATTCTGAATTTCTCATATGTAGCTCCCACGGTCCGGCTTAAACTGATAAGTTAAGCCGGAATTTCAAAGAATACTACTCAACTTTTCACTTGTAGCCCCCAGTCGGCTATAGTCATAACAGTATGGCCAGGTCATCATAGAATTGTCTTCAAAAAAGAGCAATATGCATTAGCCCCCAAGTGCCAAGTAAAATACCTGTATTGTGCTTGGGACTTCAAATAATATGATCATAATGCTTCCTATCATGTTCATATTGCAGGCAGAATTAAATATGAAAGAATCCCAAGTCCAGGATCTGAGAGCCAATATCCAAACCCAGCAATTTGAGACTGCAAAAGCCAAATCAGAACTGAAGACTGCCTTGGAAAATATTGAGAAGCTTAAACAAGATTTCAGTGCTGACAAAACCGCCTGGGAAACCGAGAAGGTAGCTCTACTTAAAAGAGCAGAAGATGTCGAAACTGCCCTTAGACCTGTAATTGATGAGTTGTCCGGTTTAAAATATCAAATCAACAGCATGACAACGGCCATGTTTGGTAAGTAACTGTCTACTCTAACATCTCTTCATCAAAATTGAACACCCATTGAACCGATTCATAAATGTATTTGTCAATGCAGGTTCCATAAACTCCAAACTAGGTGATGATATGTGCATAAGGCTGAAAGCCGTATATACCCTTGTGGAGCAGCTGTATACTGGCGCTCAACAGGCAATTTCTGCCGCCTTACATAAGAAGCAGCCACCTTCCCTTATCAAGGAAGTGTTAGAAAAGCTATATGTGATCCCAAGGGTGGAAGAGCTAAAGCGATCAGCCGCTAGAGCCGGTGCCATTACAGCCTTAAGCTGGGCAAAGGCGTGGCAAGCAGATCTTGACCCAGAAGAATTGGCCAATGGCTGCCCAAGCATCAAAGAAGATGAGTCTCCCTTCAGTGTTGATGACTTTGCCCAAATAGCAAGGGGAATGCGTCCATTAGCAAGCAAGCTGGCTGAAGAGACGGACTTATCCCAGTACCAGGCGGTTTATAATGCTGATAGCAAGAAGGTCAAAGCACCATTTCATGAAGCCCATGATCTTATTATGCCAATTCGTAAGCACGCCTTTGCCCCTAATATTGACCCGTCAACACTTATTGATGATGAGGTTGTGTTCAAAGCTTTGATTGGGATCGATTGGTCATCGCCTAACTTCCAGACAGCAGAGGAAGAAGAAGAGCCAGCCCAGGATGACCCGGAAACCTCGACCCGCCAAGGCTAGAAGTCTTAATTCATGATCCGGTTTACCAGCCATAGAATTTAGATGTTGTGTGTTCTCAAAAACACTTATTCGTTTGTGGCCACATGATGCCTTGTAATAGGCTTAGCCGGAAAAACCATGATCTGCCACGCCATCGTGCGTGTTTATTTGCTTAACACTTATGAACCGTTGATCCGTTATTTGAAGATCTGCCACTTATGCTTATAATCTCATCAATTATGCAGACCATGTTTATCACTTCTCCTGCACATAAACAGATAACAGGTGCCCTGGTGGTTTACGCCAGGGAGGGTCATAATGCCCCATAGAAAATCCGTTGGTGACTTGAATAGTCCATAACCAGGGCAGGTTTATCAAAACCTCATATACATAATAAAGTAAGTATCATACCTGTGATATTTGTTCACACCGCCAGCTTATCATGCCACATGCAGTAAGGGTAACAGCCCAAAGGTGCAGAGCACAGAGCCCTATCCACAAATTCATATTGTCGGCTTACAATGCCATACGTAGCAAAGGGTATCATCCCAAAGCGTAGAACGTAGGACTCCAAGCACATAATCATCACACACTGGCGACTCAATCGTCCAAAGCCAAGTCGGGTTATCAAAACTCCGGACAAATTTAAATATGAATCATAAGGATCAAAGCATCATGTCCCGAACCAATTTGTTAAACCATATATCAAAATGGTACAAAAATATAAACCCAAACAGAGTTCAAAAACAAATAACAAAAAATCAAGGCTTTCAAAGGCGGCCAGGCCTCAATCATCAAGTGCTTTTCATGGGCTTGCACAGCCACTAAGTTAATCCTTCATTCAAACTTTGTAAGACAGGCCTCACATGACCAACCATCGTTTTAACCTTGACAAGTTTAGGGTCTTAATAAGATTGACTGTCAAGAGTTCGGCGGGTCATTCCAGGATTACCTGGGCGGAGTGGCAGACGTACAAAGCAGGATCAACTGAATTTTTTTGGTGTATACACCTGGCATTTCAAGCCAATCAAAAGGGTTATCAAAGATTTGTTCAATGAATAGGGAGCCCCCAAGTGATATGTATTGAACCATCAAGGCAGGGTACCTATGTTTGAGCTATTCTCTGCAACAGACTCTCTTTGGTCCTTGTAACCCGGGCATCAAGCCTCCAAATGGGTTGTAGCAACGGCGTTCAAGCCGGATCAATAGGATAGTCATAGCTATGCTCAATGAGCATGAAGCCACCAAGTATTTTGTAACCAAGGCATACAAGCCGGATCAATAGGGTAATCACAGCTATGCTCAGTGAGCAGGAAGCCCCCAAGTGACCTTATGAAGTGACAATAAAGACTCATATTCTCATAAATGAAACGACAGAGGCCCTGAATTATCATGGATGCCGGCTTTATTACACTAATCATAATATATACATTGATAGAAGTATGTACATCACAAGAGCCGATGGCTCAGGTGTAATAAGGCCGAAGATGAGCAATATTCCATGGCCGACAGGTCTTCTCCTCAGATTTGCGTGAGTCTTTGTGCTCTCGAACATCAATGAGGTAGTATGACCCGTTATTCAGATTTTTGCTGACGACAAAAGGCCCTTCCCAAGGTGGGGATAACTTATGCATGTCAGTTTGATCCTGGATGAGCCGGAGCACCAAGTCACCTTCTTGAAAAGTTTGAGTTTTAACCCGGCGGCTATGATAATGATGCAAATCTTGCTGGTAAATCGCCGAACGAGCCGCCGCAAGGTCACGCACCTCATCCAGAAGGTCAAGAGCATCCTGACGTGCTTTTTCATTATCAGCTTCAACATAAGCCGCCAAATGGGGCGAGTCGTGATGGATGTCACTTGGGAGAACCGCCTCTGCTCCGTAAACCATGAAGAAAGGCATGTAACCCGTCGATCTGTTGGAGTGGTATTAATACTCCAAAGCACAGAAGGTAACTCCTCAACCCAACAACCTGGCATCCTCTACAAAGGGACCATAAGTCACGGTTTTATGCCTCTCAAGATTTCTTGATTGGATCTTTCAACTTGGCCATTGGACTAGGGGTGAGCCACAGATGACACATCAAGACGAATATGTTCACGTTGACAAAATTCTTTCATAGCACATCTAGATAGATTGGTACCGTTGTCCGTGATGATACTGTGAGGGTAGCCAAAATGGAAAATCACCTGTTTGATGAATTGAACCGCCGTCGCCGCATCACACTTACTGACCGGCTCTACCTCGACCCACTTTGTGAACTTGTCAACTGCCACCAAAAGGTGGGTCTTTTTATCCTTGGATCTTTTAAAAGGTCCAACCATATCCAGCCCCCAGACTGCAAATGGCGAAGTAATTGGAATCATCCTCAATTCTTGAGCTGGCACATGAGCTCGTCTTGAAAATTTCTGACAACCATCACAATTACTGACCAGATCCTCTGCATCAGCATGAGCCGTCAACCAATAAAACCCGTGACGAAAAGCCTTGGACACGAGAGACTTAGAGCCGGCATGGTGACCACAATCTCCTTCATGAATCTCTCGTAGAATCTCACGTCCTTCATCAGGAGAAATACAATGTTGAAATACCCCTGTGATGCTGCATCGGTGCAACTCTCCATTAACAATAGTCATTGACTTAGACCACCGAGTTATCTGCCTGGCCAAAGTTTCATCTTCAAGTAACTCACCCTCGGTCATATAAGCTAAATATGGACTGTCCAATCAGGAATAGCATGAAGAGCCGCCACCAACTACGCCTCTGGGTCAGGAACAGCATGATCTTCCTCCGTAGGCAACTTGACTGAAGGGTTATGCAGAATGTCAAGGAAAACATTAGGTGGTACCGGCTTACGCTGGGACCCTAGCCGGCTTAAAGCATCAGCCGCCTCATTTTTCCTACGATCAACATGTTCCACCTGATAACCTTTGAAATGACCAACAATAGCATCAACCTCTCGGTGGTAAGCCGCCATGAGTGAATATTTAGAATCCCAAGTGCCTGAAACTTGCTGAGCCACCAAATCTGAGTCGCCAAAACACCTCACCCGGCTTAGATTCATCTCTTTAGCCATCTGAAGACCATGGAGCAAGGCTTCATACTCAGCTGCATTGTTAGTACAAGGGAACATCAACCTTAAAAAAATAAAAAAAATTATCACCTCGTAGGGAAGTCAAAATAACTCCAGCCCCCGAGCCTTCCAACTGCCTGGATCCATCAAAGTGAATAGTCCAATATGTGTTATCCGGATTCTGCTCAGGCATCTGTAGCTCGGTCCAGTCATTAATAAAATCCACAAGTGCTTGAGACTTGATAGCTGTCCGAGGCATATACTTCAAACCATGGGGCCCAAGCTCAATGGCCCACTTGGCTACTCGACCCGTGGCTTCTCTGTTTTGAATAATATCCCCCAAGGGAGCAGAACTGACCACAGTGATGGGATGACCAAAGAAATACTGCTTTAATTTACGACTAGCCATGAACACCCCATAAACTAGCTTTTGCCAATGTGGGTATCTCTTCTTGGATTCAATGAGTACCTCATTGACATAATAAACCGGCCGCTGAACCGGATACTCCTTTCTTGACTCCTTCCTTTCCACAAGAATGGCCACACTGACGGCTCGGCTATTAGCAGCCACATATAACAACAAGGGCTCCTTATCAATAGGAGCATCAAGGATTGCCAGCTCAGCTAACTGTTTTTTCAAGGCCTCAAACGCCTAATCAGCAGCATCACTCTAGACAAAGTGATATGTTTTCTTCATCATCTGGTATAGAGGGATAGCCTTTTCTCCCAACCGGCTTATGAATCGGCTTAAGGCCGCAATACGATCCACCAGGCGCTAGACATCATTTATACATGCCGGCTTAGCCAAGGAAGTGATAGCCTTGATTTTCTCCGGGTTAGCTTCAATGCCTCTTTCAGAAACCAAAAAACCCAAGAGCTTGCCTGCTGGCACATCAAAGACACACTTGGCCGGGTTAAGCATCATCTTGTAGACAAGGAGGTTTTCAAAGTGTTGGGGAACGTAGTAATTTCAAAAACTTTCAGTACAAAAAAATACACTTCCGTGATGATACATGTTTGTCACAGTAGGTCACGTTTTCTGTCATGTATGTACATCCATGACGATTTTATGACAGAATCAAGATAGTCATACATGTGCTGTCGTAGAAGTGTTCCATGACATTACCAAATTTATCATCACGGAAGTGTCCACTTCCATGACGATAAATCGTGCGCCACAGAAATGCTTTTGTCAAGGGTGACCGACACGTGGCATCCACCGTAACGGGTATCGGATCCGGTTTTGGATCCGATAACCCGTTAACAGCCCCGACCAATGGGGATTTTCCACGTGTAAAATCATCATTGGCTGGAGGAAACACGTTGTCGGCTCACCGTTGGGAAAGATGTCATCCACTCATTAGACCCAAAGCGCCTATGATACGTCGACACGTGGCACGGCCCAACAGAGGCCCATTTCTGTGAAAAGGCCGGCCCGTTTGACTTGGTCAAAAGGTGGCGGATCGGCCCACGACAAGCCTGTTAACGGCCTGTTCGCATATAGCCCATTTACAGTCCGCTAACCCAGGCCCGTTTATGGCCTATCCGAATTAGGCCCAGTAGCGTCATCTGGGCCGTCCAATATAATTCCAGCCCGTTTTAACTTCTGGCCCATGTATGGCCCATGACGTCTTTCGGCCCATATGAGGCCCCTAGTAACTCTCGGCCCATTAACGGCTCGTGGTAAAACTGGCACGTAATGAACAGTGTATCACTTTATACCCATTAACGACACGTGGTGAAACTGGCCCGTAATGAACAGTGTTTCACTTTATACCCATTATCGGCCCATTATTCCGTTGGGCCATTTCCAGCCCATGTTATCTTTCGGCCTTCTCAGGGCCCATTTATTCTTGGGCTCATTTCCAGCATTCGTTTACTTACGGCCCACATCGTCATTTTTTCGCTTAGGGCCAAATTCAGTCGTGGTTACAGTCGGCCCGTTTGTGGCCCATTAATACGTTGGGACATTTTCATAGCGTCATCAAATACAGCCAATTAACGACGGCCCATTATGGTCGGCCCATGAACGGACGATTTCAACTCTAGCCCATTTACGGCCATAATGTGGTCTTTTATTGGCCCATGTTTGGCCAATCGATCATACGGCCCGTAGAAGGCCCATTGATGATACAGCCCATAGAAGGCACATTGTGTCTACGGCCCATATAAGGCCCATTGTTTCTATGCCGCAGAAGGCCCATTGTTTCTATGGCCCTTAGAAGGCGCATTGTTTCTATGGCCCGTAGGAGGCCCATGTTAACTACAGTAAATATGTAGCCCATGGTTATTGTGGCCTAGTTTTAAAAAATAGGTTATTGCGGCCACTAGCAAACCGCGGAAAAAGAACTGCACTGACTACAAGAAAACAAATAAACAAGATAAGGAAATAAATAACAAGCAACTTACGCTAGGCTATCAGGGCAATTACGCATATTACATCCACTGGGCATCAAAGTTCGCCACCAGTGCAAATATAGGGAACAAAGCAGCTTATAAACGCCGCAGCAAAACAAGTCCAGAACTGAAACCACTTCAGAAGAGCTCAAGAAACAATATCACAGGTACCCATAATGCTGGCAAGATGCTTAGCAAGCTTATTTACTTTCTCTTGTTTGGCGCTTAAATCCTCCAAAGACTTGTCATTGCACCGAAAGTATGCATCTGAATTCTGCAGGACTTCCTCGGTCCTTGACTTCGTCGATAACATCCGATCGATGCCTTTCAACTTGAAGTTGAGACTCAAGAAGCTGAACTGATTCAGCAATGAGTAAGAGCTGGTGCCTCTGAAGAATAGCCAAGAACTCGAACACTACATCAAGACAGGACTTTGGGGTTGTCTCAGTGTCTTCAATATAGTTTTTATCAGCTTTCTTGGAGACCAACAGGGATGTCTCACTATCTTGAACCTTATATGCATTACTTCCTTTACCATTGCATAACGGGGTACTCTTCTCCAATATTTTATCCGTGTTCTAAAAGAGAAACAAACAAACACAGTATATGAAACTCATTTTGGTAAACCAGTTCAGTAGTAAGGTGGACAGGATAACCGCATAAAACAAACATATATCTATGTAGTTTGGTCACTGTATGGTCTATATCATTCTAGTTTATGTTGCCAAATCAAGATAGATACAGTTCGAATCATATCTATTTAAGACAAAGCAGCATAGACATAATATAAGTGCGGGAAACTACACAGCAATAACAACACTTGTAATGTGCATGGCATGAGAACATAACTATTTATTCAGTTGAAACTGAAATCAACATAGAGCAAGTTACAACAGCAAACACGTTAAAGAAACAGGTTTAAAACATACCTGATGCGCCATTGGAGTTTCAATTGCATCCTTCAAATTTGAAATTAGTTGGTATGAGTAAATACAGTGATGCAAGAGTAAAGTAGTATGAACCATAGCTACGGAACCTGACCTGAGAACAATTCTTCTTCTGCTTTAAGCGTTTACTTGGGGTTCGGAGTAGTGGTCCTCGTGCTTTGGGCACTGCAGTTGCCTTACTAACTGCTCATGTTTGGGTGCTTTGTGGTGGAGACGGTGTTGTGTCAACGGGAACTGGGTTACTATCTACTGGGGTTGGGGTTAGAAGGGGTGTAGCTGGTTCTCTGTCCAACTGGGTAGGGGTACAATCTACGTGAGTCTCGCTTATGTGTGGTGGGGCTGGTTCTTGGGAAAGTACAACCGTGGTTATATCTCCATCGACAGGTAGCACGATCTTTTCTGAAGACCGTGTTTTTACTCCCACAGATACTGCCATCACCCCCTCCTATTGAAATGGATGATAAACAAGAAAAGTAATTGAATGTACAGACATTGTAAGATAGACAGGTGCAATGGATAGTAGGGAATAAAACAGGGCATGAAATAATTCACATTTATGTTGTCTAACCAAATAGAATAGCAGGACATAATTTCACATATATGATGGCTAATTAAACATGATAGCATGACACAATTTCACATGTATGATGGCTAACTAAACAGGATAGAATGATATACTTCAAAATATGATGACAATGTAAACATGATGACATGATATAACTATACGATGTGTCTAAAGTGGTTGGCATGCCATAAATCACAAACATGCCATCGATGGAAACATGATGGCATGATATAATTCACGGATAGAATGACATAATTCAAAATATAATGACTATGTAAACAGGATGAGATGATATAACTATATTATGTCTTTAGAAAATGGGTTGGCATGCCATAATTCAGATACATGCTGTCTATGTAAACATCATGGCATGATATAACTCAAATATATGATTTATATACTAAGGAAGTGAGAAGAGGGCAATCACATATATGATGTGTCAACTAAGGAGATGGCATTCAATATCGTGTATATGATGTAAAAACTAAGCATTGCAATACAACATATGCATGATATGAGTAATATAACCCTGCCAAGTTTGAGCATACACCTCAGGGGGATAATAGGACTGGTCATCTGCCTCTGAGTCCTCCTCTGAAGAGCTATCTGTAACCAGCAAGATATCTGCTTCAGCAAGTAGCATTGTCTGCTCTGAAGACCTTGTTTTCACTCCAGATTTCTCCATCACCAATTCAAATGGCTGATGCACATGAAGAGAAGTTGAATATACAAACATTGTCGACAAAAGCAATGAGAAATACAAAAAAAGGACGGCATGATATAATTCACATATATTACGCTTGGCTAAACAGCATGGCATTGCATATATAATGCCTTGCAACAAGATAGCATTGCATAATTCACATATATGATGTCTTGCAACAAGATGGCATTACATAATTCAGATATATGGTAATTAGACACTAAACAGGTGGCATTCACACAAAGCATGTCTAAACTAAGCAAATGACATAGCAATGCAAGATACCATACGCATGATATGAGCAACATAACCCTGCCAAGTTAGAGCATGCACCTGGGGGGGGGGGGAAATAGGACTGGTCATCTGTCTCTGAATCCTTCTCCGAGGAGCTATCTGTAACCAGCAAGACATGCGCTTCATTAGATAGCATTGTCTGCTCTGAAGACCTTGTTTCCACTCCAGATTTTTCCATTACCGTGCCGAATGGCTGATGCACAAGAAGAGTAATTGAATGTACTAAAATTTTTGACAAATTTAAGACGTAATAAAAAATGATGTCATGATATAATTCACATATAAGATGACTGACTAACCAGGGTGGCATTGCAAAATTCACATATATGATGCCTGGCTAAACAAGATGGCATTGCATGATTCACATATATGATAAAGAAACTAAACAGATGGCATTGACATAAAGCATGTCTAAACTAAGCAGATGACATCTTTGATGTATATAGTAAGCAATGCAAGGCACCATATGCATGATATTACCAACATCAGCATGCCAAGTTAGAGCGAAGACCTCATGGGGTAAATAGGAGTGGTCGTCTGCTTCTGAATCCCCCTCAGAACAGTTATCTTCCTCTTGATTACGATCCGAAATGGGTGGAGGGGGGCTGCCTTTGCGCCCACCATGGAGCAAAGTCTGCATGAAATTTTATTGCCATGCAAGGCTAGTCTCTTTTGCTCTTCATGTTCAGATCCATTGTGTACAATAACTGACATGCATAGGAATTAAACATAGTGAGATTATGTAAGGAGTGCATGCACAAATCCAGAGTGATGGTAGAAAACTATGGATAGACCCAAAGCCAATGATAGCAGGCAGATAATAGCTTTAGTTAAAAAATACAGATAATGGCTCCTTTAATGTTTGTTTGCACCCAACATGAAACTCATAGTAGACACCGAGATTAACCAGATAGTAGACAGACAAGATCTGATTGCTGCCCCAATATGTACCCCACAACCATTTAAAACTCAAGTTTCAGCATAAGTTTGGACTGATCGAGTCTAATAGGTGAACACGACAATAAAGTAGCATGTCATCATATTAAGCGATGCATAACGTAAGCAGACACGGAAGAGTGCGACCACTCTTGCGGACCCGTAGTCCTCAAGGTCATCTGCTCATTGATGATGGTAATGCAGTTGTCGTGGCTGCCGGCGCAAGGGAAGAAGATCCGAGGCGCGAATGACAGTCCGAGAGCGGATCCTGCTGTGGTGAACCCTTCCGTCATTGGAGCTGCTGAGCTGGGGTGGAACACAGCACCGCAGGAGCAGGACAAACCACACAAGGTTTTCTTTGACACATATCTATAACAGAAGTAATTGTGTAAGGGCTTGTTTGAATTTGAGGATTCTAACAATGCAAGGATAGGAAATAGACAGGAATAGGATAGGAATGCACGTGCAAAACAGAGAGTTTAAAAACACAGGATTTTTGCCAATCTGGGTGTTTGGTTCACAAGAATAGGAAGATCACATGATGCAAAGAAGCATGGTGAGATTAAGTCAAACCACAAGAAAATGTATGGTTGTAATGCTATTATGCTACTATCTCTTAGTATTGTGCTTCATGAATAGGAATTTGAAAAGGAGGACAAGTGGAAATTAAAATTCCTACGGTTTTTCTTTCAAGGAGACACTAAAGGAACAAATCCTACAGTTTTCCTTTGCTCCATTCCTTTGCATCAAATTCTTGAAAAGTAGTACCATACGAAACTTTCCAATTCCTATGTTTTTCGTTCACTTTTCCTTTCAAGCACGGGCGATTCTAGTAGGCAGGCTTGAGCAAGGAAAAGCCTACACTAAAAAAATGTTTTTGTGCTACTTCTATTACTTTGGACCCAGGCCACTGCCCTACTAGCTCAACTCCCAGGGCCATTGACAAATGCACAGCCCAAACGCACAGACATAAATAATGATGGCATTCAAGAGAGTCCATCACGGATAGCTAAGTTGCCTAGTACCTCACTGCTTTTCATATAGTAGGATAAAATAATCGTATTTCCCGTTACTCCGTGTGCTCAGTGGACAATATATATAACATGTAGAGTAAAAAAGAGATGCAACAAGTGTACAACCTCTTTGGCGAAGCCATGTTGATCTCAGCGTGATTGGGTTGGCCGGTGAGGATGCTCTGGCTGACTTGGCTGTCGGAGGAGGGGAAGAAGATTTTAGGCGTCTGGAGATGGAGCCCGAGGTACTGCTCCGCTGTGATGGAGGGTTTCGTCGTTGGAGCAGCTCCGGTGAGTTGTACGACACCGAGGCTGAAGCAAGACAAGAGAGACAACATTAACCTGAGTGGAATTCTAATAGCATCCCCAATAGATAACGTAAAATACATAACCACAAAGTGCTAGATGTAAAATACATCAGCTGCTCATCTCTGAACTTAACTGTCGAAACTGAATTTAACTGTCGAAACTGATCTTAACTGTTGTAACTGAATTTTGCTATCGAAACTGAAACCTGAGTGGAATTCTAATAGCATCTCCAATAGATGACATAAAATACATAACCACAAAGTGCTAGATGTAAAATACATTAGCCGCTCATCTCTGAACTTAACTGTCGAAACTGAATTTAACTGTAGAAACCGAACTTAACTGTCGTAACTGAATTTTGCTATCGAAACTGAATTTTACTATCGAAACTGAACGCACTAGAGGTGAGGCTACACGTCAATCGACTGACTTTTTCATCTCTGGTCAGTCGATTTTGCAGACGTTGGATACAAAATCAAGGGCCTGCAGTTCATCTTCAACCTCCACCCCTTCGAGCCGCCACCATCACCGGCCAAACAGCCGCCCCGCCGCCACCGCAGTGGCGATCGCCGCCACCCACCGAAAACACTCCCCACCGCCGGTCCGCCGCCGCCCCGGCCATCCCTCTAGGCCCCCCCGTGCCGAGCTTTTTCTCCGTCGATCCCCATGCCACCGCCCCACCACCGCCGGCGACCACCGCCCCCACCCTGAACCCTAAGAGAAATAGTGGGGTACCTCTCCGACGAGCCCCCTCCCTGCTGCGGCTGGTTCTTCCTTAAATCCAGTGAGCCCCCCCACACCCCTGAAAATCGATGACCCAAAAGTCGATTCAGTTGACTGAAGTGTAGCTAAATCGGAGCAGCATCGCAAGCAAGAGGAAGAGCGAGAGCAGCAACGCGAGCAAGAGCAAGAGCAAGAGAAGACCAGGCAGGGGACCGAGAGCAAGAGCAGAGTAGCAGTGCGAGCGAGAGCTAAAGCAGCAGCAGCTCCTACTGATGTGGACGTCACCGTCGAGGGAGCGACGCCATGGAGGAAGTGGCCGGCGATGCCGCCGTGGATGGATCCGCGCCGTATCGGCTCGGGACCGAGCGCGGCAGCACTGTGAGATTGAATCAAGAAAAAAATGCGTTGATTAGTGTACAACCTCTTCGGTGGCGCCTATTAGGACGCAGCTTCATCCGAGGAAACGGTGATGATGCTGCTCTTCCGGTGGTGCAGGTGAAGACGATGGTGTGGGAATGGAGGTGGCGCGAAAGACGAGGGGAACATCGGGGAAGCTCCTTGGAGGTGAAGGACGAGGTGGCTGAACCAGCGGGACGACCAGATCGACGACGGATCCTCATCCGTTACGGCGGATGAGGGACGTCGAGGTGTTGCTGTGGACGACGTCGTCGGGGAAGAGGCTCCGACTAGATGGCGGACGGAGGAGGGTGTGGGGTTTCGCGGGTTTTCGCGGCCTCGGTGTACTGGGCGGATGGGATGGGAGTGGGAACCATGGCTTAGGGACGCGCTTGTCCAAAATGTGCGGTAAGTTACGAAAGTACCCCCACCGATTTGAGGTGGTTCTTTCGGTTCAGGGGTAGCACGGGCATTTCGCGTGTCGGGATTTCACAGGAGGTGGGAGTTTTCGCGTGTGTTGTAATTTTGGAATAGCAAGGCGTGGGTTGAGATGGAGGGAGTTGTCGGAGCACAACGAGACAAAGATTTATCTTAAATATTTTGGGGTAACAAGGCGCGGGTTGAAGAGGCGGGAGTTTCGCAGCACGATAGACAGAGACGCTAGCTTGAAATTTCGGCATAACAAGGCGCAGCGTGAAATTTTGGGAGAACAAGATTAACGTGTACCCAAAAAGACAATTTAGACTAGTATGATATACTACGTACAATGTGTTTAACACACACAACACACACACAGACACCATTTAGACTAGTAAGGTACACGTGCAATGCACGCATGAGATTTGGCAACCAAATTATGAATAAATACCACATTATAACATGTAAGCTTTGAGTCATATATGCATGATGTAGATGTTCGTTTAATTATTATAGCTCATTTCATTCAAAATCATCTAGTTTTTATAAGAAAGCTAATCTATTTAAGATTCATGGAATTGTGCGTTGTAAGGCATAAAGTAAAAACAAATCATGTAGAAAAACATTTGGGCAATTCTGATACGGAAGATTCTAGAACAAAGAAGAAGTGCTTGTGTTTTGAGGTTTGTGCATTATGCTTAACTTCAACCATAGAGTCTTCTAGATTGTACATGTGGCAAAATCTGGTGGAATCTAGATGATATCCAACGGCCAGTAGTGCTTAAATTTGCCAGCTCTGCACCATCGGATTGGCCTGATCCAACGACCATCTTTCAAAGTTAAAGTTATCCGCACACTATATAAAAATATAAAATATAATATATATATAGGGGTATAGATATAGATATGTGATGGGAAAGCCACCCATCATCTCCAATTAGAATAGTGTGTCCATGCACGGATGCAATGTGGCCAAACGATGTCTGCCATCGGTATCTCAAGTTCAAACCAGTCTGACCTTGTTCAATGTGTATACATTACAACATGCTCGTTTCTAAACCACACCGCGCAGATCTCCGTTATATTCATGCATCCATGGGTTTCAAACATCATGATCTCTTATTGAAATATTTGAATTCAACTTTACATTGATTATGACCTCACCTAGTCTTTTACACGCACACATTGGTCTTCTCTTTATAATTGTACCACCAACTTTCTCTCGTGCATGCATGCACACACACTACCAGTCGGCATTATCCATCGCACACATGCAATCTTTTTCTTCAGGTCGGTCTCCCATGAAGGCACACACACACACACACACATCCCTCGCTCCATCATATCGAGCATTCTTTATCCCTCACGTGCATGCGCAATGATCGATGTTCCTCTATGTGTGCGTGTATATAGCTAGGTCTTTCATAGTTTTCCACATAAACCGATCAATCTATATATCTAGTGAGGTCTCACCCTCTTTCCCACGTCCACATCGATCAATCTATACCTCTCTATATAGGATTACATATATAGCTAATACACCCACATTAATTATATATCCAACGCCACCCTCTCATCATCCATGCCTTCCGCTTAATCTCTCAGACGCGCACACAATGGCGAAGACAGGGGGCAGCAAGGGCCCTGCCCCCCCCCCTTAACATCACTATATGTCGAGGCTAATATGAATGTGATCATTAGACAATTGCTGGTAAAATGGTTTAAGTTGATGAATTGTCCCTCCTCGTAAAGGATTAGCAATGCTTGGCCCCCTAGCTCATGGGACATTTTTCATGGCTCCGCCACTGCGCGCAACAGCACACGTTCTCGCCCCCTCTCTCTAAATATCGATCTCGCAGTTGTGCACTCCTTCATAGTCTCCCTCCACTCGGCCCCTCGCACCATCTTCTAGCCCCCCACCGGATTTTGCCGCATGTACAACCTAGCAGACTCCATGGTTGAACTTAAGCATAATGCACAAATCTCAAAACAACAGTGGTTCTCCTTTGTTCTAGAATCTTCCGTATCATAACTGCCCAAACTTTTTTTCTAGTTGAATTTCCATTATTTGTTTTTACTTTATGCTTTACAACGCACAATTCCATGAATCATAAAATATATTAAGGGCTTCTTTGATTCAAAGGATTCTCAAAGGAATTTTGAAGGATTCTAATCCTTAGGATTTTTTCCTATCTTGGTTGTTTGATTCGTAGGATTGTAAACCATAGGAATTTTTTCATATGATTCATTTGCACTAGATTTCATAGGAAACATCCCATCCACTCAAACCTCTTTGAAAGAATTCTGCGTTTTTTCTATGCACAATCAAACGCTCGTACAATCCTGTAGGATTCAAGACGACATTCCATTCTAATCCCGTGTTTTTCCTATTCCCGTGTTTTGGAAATCCTACGAATCAAAGAGGCCCTAGGTTTTTTATAAAAACTAATTGATTTTGAATGATATGAACTATCAGAATTAAACAAAGGTCTACATCAGGCATATATGACTCAGAGCTTACATGCTATAGTGTGTGGTATTTATTCATAATTTGGTTGAAAAATCTGACGCGTGCAATGCACGTGTACCTTACTAGTACTTTGAGTATGTGCAAAACACAATGGAACGCTACACAGTGTCTCTCTTATAGTTCATGAGGCCATGTGGCACATGTGGAGGCATTGTCGCGACATCCTTGTGTGGATTGATCATAGTGATGTGATGCTGGTTTCAGAAGAATGTACTCGTCCTCCCTGAGCCACACTGGCGGTACATGCACGAAGCGAAGATGTGCACGCACGCCACGCACGCACTCATTCCCTCACACGCACACACGGGTACACGGGCGGACGGAATTTTGTACCAAGATCCACCCCATGTGATAATTTGACGCGTGTAAAATCCTTCACTTCGTTGATGGACAATTAATACAGCGCATCCAAATTGAGTGGATGTGCGGGCGGAAGAAAGACATTACTGCTCCACTGCGCGCATGCGAGTAGTTAAATCATGGGTTGCTAGTACTACTTCCATTGGTCTCCTTCGTATTATGTGCCAATTTTTGACAGTAACATAATATTTACGCATCTGAGCAGTGTAGTCTAGTTGAAATTTATGTTCCACTAAACTCATCGAGAGCCGTTTCGGGCCTCGAAACCAAAACCCATTAATTTATCTTTACCTTGTTCCCATCACATTTGAAAGTACTAGTGTTACAATTAAGTGCAAGCCTGCTCACACCTACTAGTACGTACCAAACCTGAACGTGTTCCCACTATGCAGGTATTAGTACTAGTGCTAGTACTTAGGTTATAAAAAGGGGAACTACCTAACCGAAAATTACTCTACCTTTCCTCCTCATAAGTGCTTTGTCGGTGTACAAAAGTAGGGGCTCTCACTTTGGCCCCTTTACTTGTGCACGGGCAGTCAAAGCCGTGCGCCGCGGCCACACTTAGCAGGGCAGAGGAGGGAAGCTGGAGAGAAGCCGAAGCACAAGACAACCAAGGCAACGCCAAGACCAGAAACACAGGAGAGCAAGAGGGCGAGGTGGACTCCCTCAGCAAGATCCTTGCCGAGGCGGCCTCCACAGCCCCGGCAAGGGCCTTGCCGGAGCAACTTTCCTGACGCCAGCAGAGCAAGCAACCCTCGAGCCCACGGGTCACACCACCACCAACTATCCACGTTAGGACCAAGGCTTGGGAGGCGCCTCTGTGGTGGCATGCAGATCTTCGTCAAGATCATAAACATGTGAGATCAGATGAGGACCAGAAGACAGCGACCCTCGGCGGGATCCTAGCCGAGGAAATCCACAAGACCCCCGGCAGGCGCCTTGCCGGGGACGACTGCAACACCATGGCAAGACCCTTGCCGGGCCCCCGGCAAGACCCTTGCCGAGGGCATCAGCAGGGCCACAGCCAGGCCCGCGCCTGCCAAGACTCCACCGCCATCCCCAAGTAGCTACTAGTTCAACCAGCTGGGCAGGCAACTGCTTGGCGACGGGCGGCCTCTACACCGACTCAGCAAGCACCTACGTGGTGGCATGCGACCCTTCGTGAAGGCTCAAACACCGCGCCAGCCTAGCGGCCAGCCAACATGGCGCCGCAAGGCCTCTTCATCTCGGGGGCGTGTCAAAGCCAGGCGAGGCGGCGACAGCTGGGACGTGCTTCCTTGCCGTCCCCGATAAAGCAAGGGGGGCAGAAGGTGGAGTCTGAGCGCACTTAGACGAAGAGGAGGCAGATGCTTTCTTCTTCGCCACTACGGCCTTCACCAATTTCTTCGCTGCTGCGGCCCTCATTTGGCGCACGGACGCCTCCTGGGCTTGCCGGGGTTGCACGGCCCTGCCGGGCCGAACCGGCTCGCCGGAGCTGGCCCGCCGCAGGACTCGCCCTCTCCCCGTGGCTGGAGGGTCGAGAGCCTCGACTTCCTCCTCCTCCTCCGATGACGACGACTCGTCGACCACATCCTCAACAAGAGGGGCCCCGGTACCGGCGCTGCTGGCCTCCCCAGCGGACTCCGCCCACTGGGTGAGCTCCCTCTCCTCCTCGGCCGCCGCGGCTTTGTCCTCCGTGCTGCCGGTGCTGCAGGACTCCTTGGCGAGCTCCGCCTCTGCCGCCTGGGCGGCAATGTAATCCAGCTCTGCTTGCGTGGTGTCCTGGACGAGCTGCGGCTCGTTGCGGACGTACTTCTCCTCCAAGGTGTCGAAGAATTCCTGCACTTCGTCCTCCATCGGCTCGGCCCAAGTTGGGACGAGGCCGTGCGTGTTGAACTCCGGCATCATGGTGATGATGTCATTTTGGCACGAGTTATTGCTCGGGACCACCCCCGCAACCCAAACAAGGGCCCCTTGGCGACCTTGCCAGACCGCTCGACCTTGCCGTCGCGGTTCACGTCGAGCTGGAAGAGCCGCTGGCAGAAATGGGCGTGTCCCATCACCGTGAGGTTGTGGTCCAAACCGGGGCGAAGCATCATGATTTCGGCCGCGTTCGTAAAGAGCCAGGCCGGCCTCCCCTTGTTATGTAGCGGAGCGATTCGGCGACGAATGATATCCGCCCCGATCATCTCATGGGTGAGCCCGACCTCGATGAGGCGAAGAATCCTGGTGGTGGCAACCGTGAGCTTCTCGTCGTCAGCGTCGACATTGCTCCAGTCGCTTCTGCGGACCGGCGGCGCCTGGCGAACCCGGCAGATTTCCTGTGGATCCTCCTCCTCGATCCAGCACCATCGGCCCCGCCATTCTTCCCACCTCTCCTTCTAGGCACCCTCCGGGTATGTCCCCTTGGACCTTGGGATCCAGGTGACGCAACAGGAAATGGCACCCCCCTTCTGGATCCGAGGGAAGAAGTAGTGGCGGAAGAGCGCCGTGTTGGGATGCACCCGACGAAGCCCTCATAGATATGCGCAAAAAGAGCCATGTATGCCACGGCATTTGGGGTAAAATCCAGAAGATGAAAGCCGTAGGTGTGCATGATATCATTGAAGAAATCAGAGAAGGGGGGCAGAGGCACGAGAAGTAGTCGACAAAGAACGGGTACCGATTCGGGCCGGCCTCGACGAAGGCAGCGGGGATGACGCGCGTGGCCAGGTGGCCCGTCGTCTCCCCCCCCCCCTCCCCTCGTCTTGCACCCCCACAGAATACTTGAAGTAGTCCCGAAGGTGGACTGCGTTGACTGCCGTGGGGAAGTAGGCGGATTATGTCCGCCGCACCACCAACTCACTCTCCGGCGGCTAGCTCGTCCCGGCATCCTTGGCCACTCCCTTGCCTCTGCTGGTTTTGGGTGCCATGGCGGCTGCGGGAGGCGAGGAATGAAGGATGGCGAAGGCGCGGCAGCAGCGAGCGAAGGCACGAGCTTGAAAGTGAGGAAGAAGGGGACGGCGGTTCCGAGATTGGGGAAAGCACGGAGGGTAAATGAGCAGTGGGCCCGCGGTTATTCCTTTTTACGGGGAAGGCGCGGACCACCTCTTTTCCCATTTACTGCGATGTGACGCATGCATGTGGGAACTGCCCCACGCATGACCCCCATTTCACGCACGATCCTCCACGTCGTGCGTTCAACACGGGTCGTGGGGAAGCGCAACGGACGAAACCGTTACTACGGTAAAAATCCGCCCCACCTGCTCGCGCACTGTTCTGGGCCTGGCCCAACAACGCGTCATGTTTATGTGTGGCCCAGACCCGAGGGCTCCTGTCGGTGTACAATAGTAGGGGCTCTCCTTTTGACCCCTTTACTTGTGCACGGGCAGTCAGAGCCGCGCGCCATGGCCACACTTAGCAGGGCAGAGGAGGGAAGCCGGAGAGAAGCCGAAGCACAAGACAACCAAGGCAACGCCAAGACCAGAAACGCAGGAGAGCAAGAGGGCGAGGTGGACTCCCTTGGCAAGATCCTTGCCGAGGCGGCCTCCGCAGCCCCGGCAAGAGCCTTGCCGGGGCAACTTGCCCGACGCCAGCAGAGCAAGCCACCCTTGAGCCCACGGGTCGCAACACCACCAACTATCCACGTTTGGACCAAGGCTCGGGAGGCGCCTCTGTGGTGGCATGCAGGTCTTCGTCAAGATCATAAACATGTGAGATCAGATGAGGACCAGAAGACGGCGACCCTCAGCGGCATCCTAGCCGAGGAAATCACAAGACCCCCGGCAAGCGCCTTGCCGGGGGCGACTGCAACGCCATGGCAAGACCCTTGCCGAGGGCATCAGCGGGGCCATAGCCAGGCCCGCGCCTGCCAAGACTCCACTGCCGTCCCCAAGCAGCTGCTTGCTCAACCAGCTGGGCAGGCACCTGCGTGGCGACGGGAGGCCTCTACACCGACTCAGCAAGCACCTATGTGGTGGCATGCGACCCTTCGTGAAGGCTCCACCACTGCGCCAGCCCAGCAGCCAGCCAACGTGGTGCCGCAAGGCCTCGTCAGCTCGGGCGCGTGTCAAAGCCAGGCAAGGCGGCGACAGCTGGGACGTGCTTCCTTGCCGTCCCCAATAAAGCAAGGGGGGCACGTCGGCAGTGCATTAAATGCGTTTGTCCGATGGTGCCAGAGGATAGACTCATCCACTGTACCCCTTTCCACCTGTATGCCACTATGGCAGTCCCTTTTGCCTATAAAAGGAGGCCCGAGGCGACCAGGAGGAGGATTCGGATCTTTTGGGCAAATTACACCTTGTAGCTAGCTCAAGAACACAAGAACACTCTAATAGATCCACCAAAGAAGGACTAGGGTATTACGCATCTTCGTGGCCCGAACCTGGGTAAACGACCCGTGTGCTTCCTGTCAGACCCGCTCTTTGCACAACCTCACGCCCGCCAATCGTAGAAGGGATCCTAGTGACCCCATAGGTGTCGTTTCCACCGACATGCTTCTTCTTCGTCCGTCCTTGCCATGTCTGGTGCGCAGAGCTCTAGGTCGAGAACTACTCGTAACAAGGGAGTGGCAACCAAGGCTGTGGAAAAAAAAGAGGGCTCGCCGCCACGCAGAGACCTCGAAAGATCTCTCACGGGCTGGCGATGGCTCCAAGGAGTGCCCTAGCTGTGGAGGCGAACATGCCGAGATGGCGGCGCTGGAGTCATTATCCCTCGACGGCATGCCCGATCAGCTCAATAAGCACCTCAATAAGAAGAAGGAGTTCATCCACGGATTGGTGGAGCTGCTGAAGCAGAGCCTCGACAACATGCCCGCTGAACTCAATAAGCAGGGGGAGTTGACCGCCAGCTTGGTGATGCTGCTAAAGAAGAGCATTGCCTCGGAGAAGAAGGCGACCGGCGAAATCCTGCAACTTCAGGAGGACAAGGCAAAGCTCTGCCACGAGCTCGACCTATTGAAGGAGGAGAACACCGGTTGGAAGAAGCTGCATGAGAGTAGTAGTTCCTCGATGAAGATGCTGCAGGCGCTCATCATGGAACAGAAGGAGGAGTTGGCGAAGCTCTGCATCGAGCACCCGGCTGCTGTCAACGTACATAATGCGGCCGTGGAATAGATGATGAAGGCTCGCGTCGAGAAATCCCACGTCATGGATAGAATGAAGAAGATGGCGGAGGAGAAGCGCAAGGAGATGGAGGTCGTGGAGGTGATGAAGAAGCAGTTACGACTCCGCGGCGAATTATATCATTTCGGGTGATAATCTTCCTTCTTCTTTTGCTCTTTTGTTTCTTCTTTTGCTTCGGGTGTTTCGCCGCACGTGTCATGTTCTCTGCGAGGCATGAATAGAACAATGCTAACAATGAGATGACTAGAAAATTAGATCATTTTTTATCGCCACATGGCACTGGGCTGCCGTGTTTTGTGCTCCTCCGTCGTAGTACTACTCCAGTGGAAAACATGAGTATACCACACGGTTCTTTGCTCCTCCTCAGGTCGTCGGCACATTTATACGAGCAGTCAAATCACAAGGTCCCCCTTCCAGCAGTAATGAGCCGTCAAATCACAAAGGCCCTCGCCTCTCATGAAAAGGACCAAGCTAGACTGCCCTGCCCTCTAGCCTTTTAAAAAAATTATACATTTGTACAGTAGTAGTATCGATGGATTGCGCCATGGAGCAAAACTAACAAGATGAAATTAAAGAAAAAAGGTGGTACATATAGAGAGCGCTCGTCGCCAAATTATGCAGACACTATCCACTATGAAGGTACTAGTAACGTAGACTAGTTTACTCTCCACTATGACCAGCCAAAGTCGAGGCGCGGATACCAACGAGGGTCTGGTTGTGTCTATACTTGGACAACTCACCCGGCTGCATGCGCGCCAGGGAGACGAAGCTCGTGTCGTGTTGGTGCCGTGTGCGGCCCGCACATTAACCAAAACCTTGCGCCTCCATCTTAGCCTTCGCGTTTTAAACTTCTCAATCTCAAGGCCAAGGAGCAACTTGAAACCTATGATAGAGCCAATCGGATGGTTGAGAACACTACAATTCGTAGCTACAGATGCGGTGTGAGAGAGGACGAGTGCGTGCGTGCACCTCTTCTCAGAGTACAAGTGTATGTGGGTGGCATCGACCTAGGGAGCAGTGATGGTGCGTGCGAGAAGTCCCGAGAGATAGGTGTAATGCGTCTGAAAATAAAGACTAGTCTATAGCTCGCCCCGAGGCTATTCCTGTCGAACGCCAAGCGTAAGATATGTATCCGACGGTGCCAGATTTTGCACGTACACAGCAGTAGAAAAAGAACTAGTACCATGGCATATGCTACACCACAGCCGAGAAAACGTGCCGACGTTACGCCATCCGGGAATAGTGCCGCACTTCGAAACTAGAACCGTCAATAAATTTTAAGCGCGTCTCTTCACATTCCAAATTACTACTACTACCACGCTATATTTAATTGCAAACCTGTTCACACCGATCACAACCTAAACGGTTTCCCACTTAGGAGCGTATTAGTAGTACTCGATTATAAATACTACTATGCTAAGATGACTGCACATTCCTCCTCAACTCCTCATCCACAAAAAACAATCAAGTCAATCAAGCCATGGCCAGCGTGAGTTCTGGGTCGAGAGATTTCCACCAGGGAGAGGTGAGCATGGAAGAGGAAGCACGAGAGATGTCCCGCCTCGCCATGAAAGCAGCCGACATGTCCAGCCGCGCAGCAGTAGCAGCACAGAGGTCCCGTCGCGCCGCCGAAGCAGCACGGAGGTCCCGCCGCACCGTCAATGTAGCAGACTAGTCCGGCCACGCCGCGGAAGCAGCAGAGATGTCCCGCCGTGCCGCCGAAGCAACACGGAGGTCCCGCTGCACCGCGGTGGCCTAGGAAAATTTCTCGCGGGCAGGCGAGGACTCTTACAGGCGCATGCATGCGATGGTCCATAGCCAGATGTATCAGATCTCCGGCTGGGCAAGGTTGCAGGACGAGGCTACCGGCGTCATCCAGCAACTAGGGGAGGGCAATGTGAAGCTCCGGGGTGAGCGCGACCTACTAAGGGCGAAGATCACCGGAAGGGCGAAGCAGGAGGCGGAGACCGCTGCCTTGTTGCAGAGGACAGACGTCATCATCAAGAAACTTATGGACGAGAATGCCATGCTCCGCATCGAGCACAACAGGCTGGTGGAGGAATCCATGGATGCTGCCAAGCAGTGTATTAAGGACATGAAACTGATGAAAGAGATCATTTCCCGCTGCAAGAACTAGTCTCCGCGACCTGCAGTGCATAAAGAAAGTAGATATCAGCGAGCCAGATCGTTGTATGTGCCTTCCTTCTTCTTTTGCCCTTGTGTATTTCGGGCATAGCCACATGTGGCTTTTTTAATTATCTTCCTAATTATGTAAGACAATTATTATCCACTCTCGTCGTCCTTATATATATTCGTCAGTCTTGCTATAAGTCGCAGTAGATGCTATATAGGTCCGTCAGATCTTACATCAAGATCCGTGCAAAATTTTCTTTTCAGATTTTCTTTTTTCTCTCTTAAATCTCAGTCGAGCGAGACATTGCCACGCCATTAAACAGGGGCTCGAGTGCCATTAATGGAGACCTTGGGAGAGAGGTGGACGGCAAATGGAGGTCAAAGGGCTCTCCTCCCGATAAGCACGCGCAGGGGTCTGATCGCACGCCTCCCATACTCAAATAGCTACCCTGCACGACACCTCCTAACTAATAAAAAAAGGGGACGCGTGGCGGCACGTAAATGGTCAATAGAATCCCCACGGTTTCAATAATACTTGTGTTTCTGATTGTAACGTGACAGCACTTGTTCCGAAATGACTTTGTTGATTGTTAATGTGTGCGCCTTCGCAAATCGGACAGCAAAATTACCACAGCATGTTGGTGCCATGTCATGACACCAAGCCAAGTTTCATGATTTTCATGCGTGTTTCAGATTTACAGGAATTAAAAAGCAAGTTTCTCAATGTTTCCAGCCGAGCCATGACGCCCAGATGTTTGAATTTCATTTCCATTTCTGGCATGGAACCTAGAAATCTACCCGAGGACACATGTGATTTTTCAACCAGCTTTGGAGCACTGGAGCATGTGCTTGTATTTAAAATTTGAATTATGCACACAAAGGTGACACGTTCCCTCTCAGAACCATGAGCCTTCTTTAGAGAAGCTCCGGTTTGCAAGAAACTTATACCAAAACTTGTTCCTATTCTGTATTTTTTTACCACAGCATGGTAGTACCATGACATGACACCATGCCAAGTTTCATGATTTTAAGGTGTGTTTTGGATTTACGAGAATTTTAAAACCAAGCTTCTCAATGTTCTTGGCTGTCACATCCCTAGCCTTGCAATGCACTAGTGTTAGCTTGGTTGTTGCATCATGTCTAAATTTATTAAAAGTTGAAATGGGGATTGCTCAAACCCTAGCACCAAACCAAATCAACGAGGTTCAAATAAAAATATTCTCAATGAACCCAAAATGCCCTTCATAAATGTTCACCATCTTTGGTCTGGCTAAACCCTCCGCCAAAAATGGTTTCATATTTTTGGAGGCTATTCTGGATTTTGAATTAATTCATAAGTATTTGAATTTGGACATTTAAATTTTATAATATTTTTAAATGTCCAAATAATCCTGAAAGTACTTGGGGCTATTGGAAATAATTCAAATAGTGCCCACAATTTTTGTCGATTTTATAAAATGAGTTAGTATTTTACTAATTCAAAACAGAGTAAAAAAAATAGAAAACTAAAACAAATAAGAGAGAGAGAGAGAAGAGCTTACCTGACGCTTACCTGAGGCCCACTCACCTGGTGGCCCAGCAGAATCAGCCCAGCCCACCAGGGACGCCTTGGTCTTCTTCCACCTCTGCCAGTAGGCAGAGGCGTGTCAACGCCAGCGCGCCCGAAGCCTCCACCTCCTCCCTCCCAGCCTGCCTGGCTCCTCCTCGACGCCCCGGAGACGCCACGCGCCTCCCCGACCCCCCTCTCTCCTCTCCCTCACTCGCTGCTCTCCCTCCCCCACCTCTGTTTCTCCTACGCGCGTGCCCGAGCGCCACCGTCGCCGCCGACGTGCACCACCGCGGCCACGGCCATCCCCGAGCCGCCCTGAGCTATCCTCGAGCTCCGCCACCTCGTTCCCTACCTCCTCACCGAGCCACGTGACCGGAAGGGCCCCGAAGCGCCGCCCCGATGCTTTTCTCCTCCTCGGCCACCGAGGATCGCCGCCGTCGAATTCGTCGCCGTTCGGCCTCCCCCGAGCTCGTCGTCCACCCCACGACGATCACCGTGAGCTTCTGCCTATCCTCCCCCTCTCCGTTCGCTCTGCCGCGCCGCCTTCTCGGGTCTCGCCGGCGTCGAGTCGTCGGTGGGTTTGACCCCGCCGACCTGGGTTTGACTACTTTGACCCCGGTAGGGCCCCACCTGGGTAAATGACATGTGGGGCCGGCACTAGCTGGATTAGTTAGATGCTAGTTAGTGCTAATCACCACTGTTAGGTGCTAATTCCCTCGCTAAACTAAACCTGAGCTACTGACATGTGGGCCCAGCCCTATTGACACTTTTAATTAGGATTAAATTAGCACTAACAGTCTCTGTTAATTAGCACAGTCACTGACCAGTGGGTCCCAGCGTCAGGTTTGACCTGGGCCGACACTGTTGACCCTGCTGACGTCACAGTGACGCAACGCTAACGCAGTTAATAATTTTCTGGATTTAAATAATACAGAAAATTCCAGAATATATCCAAAACTTCTAAAATTCATATAAAATCAACCGTAGCTCCAAATCAAATAAATTATATATGAAAAATGATCAGAAAAATCCAATCTATCCATCTGTACCTTTTTCATGCATGTTAGAATAGTTTATAGCTACTGTTTAGGACAAATCATTTAAATGGCATTTGAATTTCACATATGGAGTTTGTATTTGAATCTTAGGTTCAAATCAACTTCATTTAACCTTGGTGCTAGTTGCATTAGCCCAAACAACAGCATATTGCCATGTCACATTCATGCATCATATTGTTGCATTGCATTGATTGTGTTCTTCCTTGTTTGCCGGTGTTTGTCCCCTCTCAGTAGACGACGTTCGACGATGAGATCGATGACACCGATGAAGAGCTATAATATCTTCAGAAGTGCCAGGCAAGCAAAACCCCCTTGTTCATTCCAATACAATCCCACTCTCTCGCTCCTGCTCTATTTTACTGCATTAGGACAACAACGACTCATGTGTTACTTGCTGCGGTAGCTGAACCCCTTTATCCTCTGTGATGACCTGTCATTCCACAAGAATTAGACGAAACCCACTAGCATGAGTAGGAGTTGTTTGAGCCCTGATGTGCCTACTCATTCATGCTTGTTTGTCATGCTGCTCTTGCTTAGAGTTGAGTCAGGTCGATTCATCGGGAATGAATTGGAATGGTGTGTGAACATGTCCCTCGTGTGTGAGCTAAGTGTGTGAACACGATTTGATAAAGGTAGCGGTGAGAGGCCATGTAGGAGTACATGGTGGGTTGTCTCATTGCAGCCGCCCTCGTGAACTGAGTTCTGTGTTTGTGATCCATGAACAGTTACTACCACACATTGGGTTCCGGTAACTCGACCCCTCTCGACTTATTAATCAACATGATCTCTGTCCAGGACTTGCAACTAGTTTCTGGTGTTTGTAGGTAGTGTTAGTAGTCTACCAAGTGGCACCCGGTACAGGTGGGCTTGGGGCAGACTAGGCACAGTGGCACGGTGTACCAAGCATAGATCCATCCATCGAGATGGGCTTGGGAACCCTGCTCACATCGTTTGGGGCCGTGAGCGACACCCCGGCAGGATCTCCTTGTGGATGGAACCCGAATAGGCGATAAACCTGGACTAGAGACTTGTGTGGTTAGTCAGGTCGTGGCTGACTCCCTCGCCCGGCTTCCGCTTGAAGGTTGCCGAGGTACATGACGTGTCTGAGGCGATAAGTGGCGAGAGCTTGTGTGAAGAAGTACACCCCGCAGGTTATCATTATCTATTCAATAGCCGGATTCCTCGGATATGGAAACTTGGACCCCTTACATAGTTCATAGACAAGTGAAAGTGGATACTCTAAAATGCGCAAGATAGCGTGAGTGCTATGGATGGCGTTCTCGTGAGGGAGACGGGAGGATCCATAGTGGTGTATTGATATGGTGAATATGTGGACTCGCAGCGCCACCTCAAAAGAGTTACTTGCAAATCGTAGTTCAGGATAGCCACCGAGTCAAAGCTGGCTTGTCTGCAGTCAAACTCCACCACCCCCTTTGTTGATAATGGTGCATATGTAGATAGTTCTGATGTAAGTCTTGTTGAGTACGTTTGTACTCACGTTTGCCTATTTTATGTTTTTGCAGAGAGACTTCAGTCTCACTAGTAGTTCCGCGTGGACTTGACGCTTAGCTTGTTACCTCAGCCACGATTTTGTGCCCTCGGCAGATCTCGGTAGATAGTCGGGCTTCTCAGCCCTTTTCATTTGTAGATGTACGTACTCGGACATGTTAAGCTTCCGCTTGTGCTTTGACTTGTATGTTTCGAGTGTTGGGTCATGAGACCCATGTTTGTAATATCTCGCTCCTGAGCCTAATGAATAAATACTTTGAGTCGAGAGTTATGTTGTGATGCCATGTTGTATCTACACATATTGAGCATATTGTGTGTATGTTTGAAATGCTTGGTATGTGTGGGATCCGACAATCTAGTTGTTTATCCTTGCCAGCCTCTCATATGGGGAAATGTAGTCTAGTGCTTCTCGGCGATAGTAGTCCGCTACAACCCGGTTCACCGAGTCCTGCTAGCCCAAAGACTACTGCTTTGGACACTTGATCTGGCGGCATGTGTTTCACCGTTCCTATCTCTGTCCCTTCGGGAAATGTCACGCGGTGACATCCGAGTCCTGCCTAGCCTGCTACAGCCGGGATACCGGAGTCTGTTAGCCAGTGCTACAGCCGGATTCACACGTTGATGACCGACATGCTTGATGTGATTCATGTATGCCTGTCCCCATGGGTTAGTGCCGCTTTGGGTTCATGACTAGCCATGTCGGCCCGGTTCTCTGTCATATGGATGCTAGCGACACTATCATATACGTGAGCCAAAAGGCGTAAATGGTCCCGGGCCATGGTAAGGCGACACCCGTGGGAATACCGTGCGTGAGGCCGCAAAGTGATATGAGGTGTTACCGGCTAGGTCGATGTGACTTGGAATCGGGGTCCTGACATCGGCGGAGCCACGATGCCCAGATGTTTGAATTTCATTCCCATTTCTTGCATGGGACCTAGAAATTCACCCGAGGACACACATGTGATTTTTCAATCAACTTTGGTGCATGGGAGCATGTGCTTGCAGTTCAAATTTGAATTATGCACATTAAATGACCAGAAACTCAATTAATGTATAAAAAAGGCCAAACGAACCCGGAATAAATCCAAAATTTAACAGGGCACTCATGTAGTTCTATGTTGCCTCTATAAATAAACTCAAGGGGGGCAGCGTATATTGTTTCGCACTCAAAGGTCGTTCCCTCTCAGAACCACGAGCCTTCTTGAGAGAAGCTCCGGTTTGCAAGAAGCTTATACCAGGGCATGGTAGTACCTATTCGGCCATTTTTTTTACCAGGGCATGGTAGTACCATGACATGACACCTTGCCAAGTTTCATGATTTTCAGGCGTGTTTTGGATTTACAAGAATTTTAAAACCAAGTTTCTCAATGTTCTCGGCCGAGCCACGATGCCCATATGTTTGAATTTCATTCTCATTTCTTGCATGGGACCTAGAAATTCACCCGAGGACACACATATGATTTTTCAACCAACTTTGGTGCACGGGAGCATGTGTTAGTAGTTCAAATTTGAATTATTCACATTAAATGACCAGAAACTCAATTAATGTATAAAAAAGGCCAAACGAACCCGGAATAATTCCAAAATTTAACAGGGCACTCATGTAGTTCTATGTTGCCTCTGTAAAGAAACTCAAGGGGGGCCGGGGCAGCGTATATCGTTTCACACTCAAAGGTGACATGTTCCCTCTCAGAACCACAAGCCTTCTTGAGAGAAGCTCCGGTTTGCAAGAAGCTTATACCAAATCTTGTTCCAAATCGGCCCAATTTTTTACCACAACATGTTAGTGCCATGACATGACACCATGCCAAGTTTCATGATTTCCAGGCGAGTTTTGGATTTACATGAATTTAAAAACCAAGTTTCTCGATGTTCTCGGCCGAGTCACGACGCCCAGATGTTTGAATTTCATTCCCATTTCTTGCATGGGACCTAGAAATTCACCCAAGGACACACATGTGATTTTTCAACCAACTTTGGTGCACCGGAACATGTGATTGCAGTTCAAATTTGGATTATGCACACTAAATCTCTAGAAACTCAATTAATGTATAAAAAAGGCCAAACAAACCCGGAATATTTCTTAACAGGGCACAAATATAGTTCTATGTTGCCTCTTTAAAGAAAATCTGGGGGAGGCAGCGTATATTGCTTCGCACACAAAGGTATAAAGAAATAAATAAATTAGCACACCTATTTAATTCTTGGGTTCTTATTATTTATGCCACTAGTTGTGTATCACTACTCAGTTTTGCCATTAGAAATTACAACTACTCAAGAAATGCCATCGATCCGTGAGATGCCTGCTCAAAAATGCAATTAGATATCTGAAAAATGCCATCGTTAAGTTAGATGTTTGCTCAGAAATGCCATTAGACATTGTTATTTTCATGTCAAACCCGTTGACCATGTTACATGACAAAAATAAGCCGATTCTCACAATGATAAGTTAACGGTGTCCAGCACAACACACCCCTCAAATAAAACTAAGCACCCTGGAATGCTTTGACAAAACTAAGCACCTTGAAATTCTTTGACAACTAAACTGCTGGCTATATGATGTTGTCAGTGTACAAAAGTAGGGGCACTCCTTTTTACCCCTTTACTTGTGCACGGGCAGTCAGAGTCGCGCCCGTGCTACGTCTTGAGCATGCGTTGGTTTTCCCCGAAGAGGAGAGGATGATGCAGCACAGTAGCATAAGTATTTCCCTTAGTTTTTGAGAACCATGGTATCAATCCAGTAGGAGGCTACGCACAAGTCCCTTGTACCTGCACAAAATGATAGCTACACGCAACCAACGCGATTAGGGGTTGTCAATCCCTTCACGGTCACTTACGAGAGTGAGATTTGATAGAGATAATATTTTTGGTATTTTTGGTATATAGATGCATAGTAAACATAAAAGGAAAAGTAAAAATAAAGCAAGTATAAAACTGATGGAGATTGATATGATGAGAATAGACCCGTGGGCCATAGGTTTCAGTAGTGGCTTCTCTCAAGAGCATAAGTATTCTACGGTGGGTGAACAAATTACTGTTGAGCAATTGACAGAATTGAGCATAGTTATGAGTATATCTAGGTATGATCATGTATATAGGCATCACGTCCATGACAAGTAGACCGAAACGATTCTGCATCTACTACTATTACTCCACTCATCGACCGCTATCCAGCATGCATCTAGTGTATTAAGTTAAAAACAGAGTAACGCCTTAAGCAAGATGACATGATGTAGAGGGATAAATTCATGCAATATGATAAAAACCCCATATTGTGCCTTGCAACCCTTTCTTTCACTGGGTAAGGACACCGCAAGATTGAAGCCAAAGCTATGCACTTCTCCCATTGCAAGAACTACCAATCTAGTTGGCCAAACCAAACGGATAATTCGAAGAGACTTGCAAAGATAACTCAATCATACATAAACGAATTCAGAGAAGATTCAAATATTATTCATAGATAAGCCGGTTCATAAACCCACAATTCATCGGTCTCAACAAACACACTGCAAAAAGAAGATTACATCGAATAGATCTCCACGAGAGAGGGGGAGAACATTGTATTGAGATCCAAAAAGAGAGAAGAAGCCATCTAGCTACTAACTATGGACCCGTAGGTCTGAGGTAAACTACTCACACTTCATCGGAGAGGCTTTGATGATGATGTAGAAGCCCTCCGTGATGGATGCCCCTCCGCGCAGCCTCGACAGGCCCCAAGATGGGATCTCGTGGATACAGGAAGTTGCGGCGGTGGAATTAGGTTTTGGCTCCCCTTCGATTGTTTGGGGTACGAGGTATATATAGGAGGAAGGAGTACGTCGGTGGAGCAGCAGGGGGCCCACGAGGCGGGGGTGCACCCTAGGGGCGCCCCCACCTCGTGACCGCCTCCGTTGTTCCTTGGCGAGGGTCCAAGTCTCTGGATCACGCTCGGTGAGAAAATCACGCTTCGAAGGTTTCATTACGTTTGGACTCTGTTTGATATTCATTTCTTCAAACACCGAAAAAGGCAAAAACAGCAATTCAGGCTAGGCCTCGGTTAATAGGTTAGTCCCAAAATAATATAAAAGTGGAAAATAAAGCCCAATATAGTCCAAAACAGTAGATAAAGTAGCATGGAGCAATCAAAAATTATAGATACGTTGGAGACGTATCAGCCCGCAGCCGCACTAAGCGAGGCAGAGGAGGGGAGCCGAAGGCACAAGGCGCCCAGAGGCAATGCCAAGACCAGGGAACGCAGAAGAGCAAGAGGGCGAGGTGGATTCCCTCGGAAAGATCCTTGCCGAGGCAGCCTCCGCAGCGCCGGGAAGAGCCTTGCCGGGGCAATTTGCCCGATGCCAGCAGAGCAAGCCACCCTTGAGCCCACGAGTTCCGACACAACCAACTGCATTGGAACCAACCCTCGGGAGGCGCCTTTCTGGCGGCATGCAGATCTTCGTCAAGATCGTAAGCACACAAGATCAGAGGAGGACTAGAAGATGGCGATCCTCGGCATGATCCTAGCCGAGGAAATCCACGAGACCCCCGACAAGATGCTTTCTAGGGAAGACCATGGAGCCTCGGCAAGACCCTTGCGGGGGCCCCGGCAAGGCCCTTGCGGGGGACACTTACGAGGCCGCGGCCAGGCCCATGTCTGCCAAGGCTCCACCGCCATCCCCATGCAGCTGCCAGCTCAACCAGCTGAGTAGGCACCTGCGTGGCGACGAGCGGCCTCCACAACCGACTCAGCAAGCACCTGCGTGGTGGCATGCAGGTCTTCGTGAAGGCTCCACCACCACGCCAGCCCAGCATCCAGCCAACATGGCGCCACGACACCTCATCAGCTCGGACGTGTGTCGAGGCCAGGCGAGGCGGCGACGGCTGGGACGTGCTTCCTTGCCGTCCCCGATAAAGCAAGGGGGCACGTCGGCAGCGCATTAAATGCATTTGTCCGACGGTGCCAGAGGATAGACTCATCCACTGTACACCTTTCCACCTCTTGTGTGCCACTATGGCGACCCCTTTTTGCCTACAAAAGGAGGCCCGGGGCGAACAGGAGAAGGATTCGGATATTTTGGGCAAGTTACACCCCATAGCTAGCTCAAGAACACTAGAGCACTCTAATACATCCACCAAAGCAGGACTAGGGTATTACGCATCTCCGCGGCCCGAACCTGGGTAAACGATCCGTGTGCTTCCTGTCAGACCCGCTCTTTGCACAACCTCGCGCCCGCCGACCGTAGAAGGGATCCCAGTGATCCCATAGGTGTCGTTTCCACCAACAGATGTTGGCCACATATATTGTACATATATAATGTGAAGAAACGAGTGGTAGTACTATACCAACTAAAAGATGAAATGTACGAAATATAACGAGAAGAAACATAACATAGTTCTGCTGGGGGCTCAGCACAACACACCCCTCAAATTAAACTAAGCACACCTGAAATTAAACTATGCAACTAATCCGGTAGACACTGCACTAGAACCACCATGAGCAACGACACTGCCACCTTACTCGGAGTCCTCATCCACGTCCTCGACTTCGTCCTTGTCCCTCTTCCTCTTGGCCGATACTTCTTTGCTTGAACCGCACACTTGGCTCTTGCTCTTCATCCAACCCTTGTAGATATTGAAACAAAGGTAGCCATCCATTGGAGCATAGTGGATGTGGTCTATATCTAGTACATTCCACTGCCATGCATGACGATGAAATGTGTACGGAGGATTCTCTAGTTTACCATACGAAGGATGAACCATGGCTCTTGCCAGGGTCAACATTGAAGACTGACCACGGGAGGGCAGCAGCCGATTCTTCTGGAGGTCGAAGGGGTTGCCTACAACGAGGCCTATCCGACCGAGGACTATTTTGTCGTTCGTAAAGTCTACAGTAACGAATTTGACTAGGCCGCCCTTGAGGAAGTTCTTAAATTCCTCGCACTCAACGTCGGCATGGCATATGTGGTAAACCAAGCATAAGTCATGCACGCAAACCTGGATCACGACGGGCTTCTTCTTCTCCTCCTCCTTTAGATCCTTCTCTTGTCCCAGGACTGTGGTGTACTCAACATCTAGCCCAGCGACCCACTCATCATTTGAGTTTTCGAACATGTGACTGAAGCGAGCAAGGCATCCTTTCACCGTCGCGGAAGAACGGGTGTAGATGACGTCGAACTCATCACCAGTGATGGTTCTAACCTTGTACTCACCGCGGATCATGATTTGGGACGCCATGAATTTGGGAGGAGGGTTATGATTAGAGGAACTGCCGTAATGTTAAAGTACGGGACGACTAGGAGCGAACTGCCGTAATGTTAAAGGACGTCCAGGGACGAGTAAGAGCGAACTGCCAGCGGTTTTTTGATTGTAAAAATGCTGAGTGGGGCATGCGAACGGCAGGGTAGTGGCTTGCCTGCTGGATAAATGGATTCATGCACAGTGCTATGGGGGCCCAATTAGATGTCATGTCTACTCGACGCCCAATTAAATGGCTTTCGATGTCATGCCAAGCGTCGAGAAAATTACAGGTGATACGAAGCTTTCCATTCTCCCATGATATGGGCTTCTGAGAGCCCTTGGATCTGAGATCAAACGGTTGCATGGCGTGATTCTAGACCTATGGGTGAATATCCTATCCTGGAGGATTATTCTGCAAATTTTTAGCAACTTAGCATGCGACCGTTCGATCTCAGATCCAAGGGCTGCCAGCAGCCCGTATCATGGTCGCGCCGCCTACCACGACCGTCGCCTCGCTCGCGCGGTCGCGCCCTTGGAGATTTAACACGGTGTATTAGGCTATCTAATGTTGGCATGTCATACATAGTCATCACTTAGTCACTCGTACTACAACAAGGTTAGCTATAAGGTTGGCTATAAGAGTATTTTTTTTACTTCTCTCTATCTCTTTCTTCGTAGTATTTATTGCATTTGCCAAGGAGTGACCTGTTTCAATGAAATGGGGCTTAGATAAGGTGCTAAGGGCATTAAATGGCTTAGCAATCAAGTCCCCAATGCATAGGTGCTTAGTTTTTTGTTGCTAAGTTTGCTTCATTTAATTAACTACAGACTCAAAATTGTCTTTTCACCTAGGTACACACGCTTAGCACCGTTTCTTCCTTGGGTCACCAAACTAGTCTCTCTCTTCTTAATTAACTTGCCACATCAGACATTATGCCTATGTGGCAAGCTTAGCACCTGTAGGAGCAAGTAAGTACTCCATCCATTCCAAAATAGATGACTCAACTTTGTACTAACTTAAAATTAAGTTAGTACAAAGTTGGGTCATCTATTTTGGAACGGAGGGAGTACAATAGTGGGCTATAAGCCCGGTTTACATGGCATTTTTGCATATGTGGAGGAAATGTGGCACACCGGCTTAGAGCAACCGGTTACCTTGCATTGCCAGCCCAGTGATCAAGTCTTCTGGCAATACACAACAACATGGTACAGAAACAACTGCTTTATTGATACTAGCGGATTACATAGGTCTGATATTTCATCGAGGTTCGAGGCCAAGCGGCACACACGGTGCTGCTGGATAGTATGTACATTATTTAATGAACATGATGGGGCCTCGATCATACGAACTACGCGGCAGCGGAAGAACGACGAAGTGGCACTACATAGCACAGGGACACTGATGTGGACACAGCCAAGACACGAGATGCGCTCCGATGCGAATCGACTTGCCTGAAAGCTGGCATAACACGCTAGGTCAGTACATTGAATGTACTTGCAAGCTCACAACAAACATAAGCACGATGACAGACAATATCATGATATTTACTCAGGTTAATGCAATGCAAAAACTACTACCGATGGAAAACAAACAACCCATACATTGAGTCCAACGGACTCGCTTACCAGACGGTTACCTTGTAACCAAACGGTGACCATACCGGGGTCACGCCTGAAACCAATCACTCATGAACCTCTCAAGAGTTCATGATTCACCACGAACCAAAAACATCACAACAATCGCTTAGTTTGCAAGATTTATTAGAAAAGTTGATCCATGGTGTGACTTACTCACGAGTTATGCCCATTACCGAGGACGCGGCTATCGATAGATTTAAATACACTCTGCAGAGGTAGCGCACTTTACCCACACTACGGAACACCTAGCCTCGCGTTCCCATTCGGGTGGACCAAAGCATTCCGACGAAACCCTCCCTTTGTAATGCACTCTCCCCGGCCACTCCGGCCACTCCGACTAACTCCCTCTCCGGGCTAGGTCTTGGGTGGTCCCGTGTCTACCAAAGACACCAACGGCCACCGTCATGGCAAAACGGTCCCAAACGGGGACAAGGTACCATAAAAATAAAAACGAGCACACAAGGTTATGTCTGCCTACCAGGCCAGGGTATGCACGCCCATAACCTTCCCTCGCGGGGGGCACCGGTGAGAGCCACAACAAAGGACCGAATCAAGACCTTCCCACAAGGTAAATGTGGTCGCACTGAATTAAAAATTCGATTCAGTGGAACCATGATGTGATCAACATCATATTTAAGTTGGACTTAATCAAGTTTAACTTTGATAAAAACTTTTTATCATTAACATGATATAATAAAAATCATGCAACTACTCGTCATGCAAAGCAAACAACTCATATTCATGGATCAAGCTTAACCACAGAATTATCTTGCAACACTAAAGATAAAAACTCTCTGGTTATAACTCATTTTTATTATCAAGCAATATTTTTATTAGTTCTTTATTTAAATGAAAATATCACTAGTAAAATAACTACCATTAATTTCCATAGCAATATGTATAGTGCAAAAGCTTACTCTACTTAACCACACAAGTTCATGCATTCAACCAGTAACTAAAACAAGCATATCAAGCAGAATAAAGTAACTTGTAATTTACCAAAGTTATTTATCAAATTTTAAATGCAAATAAGAACTCATATTCAAGTAGAAAATCATAGATATTGAAATAACACCATCCAAATGCTGGTGTGGCTTGCCGTAGTGTAGAGGAGGATCACACCCCTCTTGGTTTGCTTCAAGACAAGCTTCTCCTTCTGAAAAGAATTTAAAACCACAAAAATAATTGTCAAAAAACATTCTGAAAATCACCAGAAATTCTAGGCAGCAAGGAAAAATCCACCTTTTGGTGTGCTACTAGAGCTTTCTGAGACAAATACAATGCAAAAAGAATCAAATCATTTGGACTTATGGTTTAGAAATGGTAGCTGGTCAAAGTTCAGTCAAATTTCTGAAATATTTGAATTAAAAAGAAATCCTTGGGGGGTGACGTCGAAGGCATAAAACAGAAATACGCCTCCACTCGTACAGCTTCGGGCGCGAGTGGTAAGACTGACAGGTGGGTCCCGCACGTCAGGAGAGGGAGGGGCGAGCGAGATCAGAGAGAGGCGGGGCTTCGTCGGAGCTCATGCCGCTGACGAGGGGGTTTGGGGCTAGGCTAGAGGGATAGGATTGAAGCGGGGCTCGAGGCGCACCTGGCTGTACCCGTATCTTGGCGTGGGGTGGACGGAGCTGCTCGCGGTCAAGCTCGCAAGCTACGGTGGCGGACGGAGTTTGCCGGAGATGTTGAAGACGATGGCTAGAGGTGGCTCCGAGGGCTCAGAGGTGTCCAGGCAGCACCAGCAGGTCCCCAATGACCCGCCCAAGCAGCTGCTTGAGCTCGAGAGGCACCGGAGAGCGGCGGCTGGACTGCGAGGATCACCGGAGTCCTCTGGTCAGGGCGACGGCCAGAGGCCTGCCCGATCGAGCTGCTGCTTCTCTACGTGTTCGTGGAGGTGGTGTGGAGTGGTGCTTGGATAGAAATCGAGGGAAGGAGCGCTATATATAGCCGGAGCGAGGGGGGACGTGTCGCTGCCGGGGCTCTCTGGACATGCGGCGAATGACGATGAGAAGCTCCAACGTGAGGGGGCAACACTCAGCATCAACACAGGAACTTGCCCATGCTCGCGGACAAGTACAGGAGGCGGTTGAGGAAGGGGACAAGCGCACACGCGCACTGTGGCATTTTGGCTGCGACGTGCCCGTGCTTGCCGCGGCGGCTCCGGTGTCGGCAAGCGCTAGGGAGCGGTCAAGGGTGATGGTCGGGGCTTGTGGCGTGGCGCGGCATTCGTCGGCTAGCGCTGGAACGGGCACGCGCGAAACAGAGAGGAACACGCCAGCCAGAGCTCGTCGAGATGTTGCTAGGCGACGTGTCCTCGCGCGGTTACCAAGATGGCATGGTCAAAACGACGCCCAGGAGCGGCCAAACCCTGTCTATGCGTTCGTCCGTGAAGTGTTTAGTCTAGGAGTGGTGATGGTTCATACCAGGCCGACCAGATTGGACTCAACTAAGCTGACAAGTTTCTGACCAGAAACTTGGTCGCCAAGTTAAGACACCTTCTAGAAGGCCATTTTGGGCTGATCTCCTGGGGTTTAGGGTTTCTTAGGAGGGTGTTTAAGCTCAAGAATGATCAGGGCCAAAAGCTCAAGGAAAAATGCACTTGCTGTACAAAGTGCATTTCTGGTCTAGAAGTGAAAATATTTTCTACGGGAAAAATATTACAAAAAGTGATGCAATATTTTTGCATGGGAAGGTGTGCCAAGGTTCTAAGAATATTCAGGATTTATTTCAGATTTTTCTGAGCAAGAAAAATTGGGGTTGCTTTGGAGCACAAGTTTCTGAATTGAATTTCGGAAAGGAAAATGAATATTTTTCTTTTATGAAAAATATTCATTTGATTATTTTGGGGATATATTAGAGGAATAAGGTAGATAGGTCACTTGGGTGAAAGTCAAGGGTATGCCCAAATGACAAGTCCATATGAAATGATTCCAAAATCCAAATCAAGTCAGGGCAAAAACCACGGTAAAAACCAAGTCCGGAAAAAGAGAGAAGACAAGTTCGGAAAGAGAGAGAAGGCAAAAATCTAGGCTGCCACAAACCTCCCCCACTTAAGATGAATCTCGTCTTCGAGATTTGGTTTCTTGGGAAAACCATTCTGGGTATGCAGTCCTTGAAAATTCCTCTCTTTCCCAGGTCGCTTCCTCTTCGGTGTGGTGCTCCCACTAAACCTTGTAGAACCTTATTTCTTTGCTTCGAGTGACCCTTTCTGTCTGATCCAATATTCTGATTCGCTTTTCCTCATAGGTCAAATCCTTAGCCAATTCTATCTCTGACATATCAGTCCTTTTCTCCGGTGGCGAGATACCTCCTTAGCTGGGATATGTGAAACACATTGTGTACTTCTGACAGTTCCGGTGGCAATTCCAACTGATATGCAACTGTTCCGACTCTGGCCATGACGGGGAATGGACCGATATATCTGGGTGCCAATTTTCCGCGGGTCTGAAACCTCTTGACTCCTTTCATAGGGGTGACTCGAAGATATACGTGTTCTCCGGGTTCGAAGCTGATCTGACGATGTGTGGCATCATAGTAGCTCTTCTGTCGGGATTTGGCCAGTTGTAGTCTGTCTCGGATTTCCTTGACTTGCTTCTCCGCTTCGAGCATCAAGTTAGTCCCGAAAATGCGGTTGTCTCCGGTTTGAGACCAGTTCAATGGAGTGTGGCATTTTCAGCCATACAGGGCTTCATAGGGTGACATCTTTAAGCTGGCTTGGAAACTGTTGTTGTAGGAAAACTCGACATAGGGCAGACAGTCTTCCCACTTGGTCCCTTGGGCCAATGTACATGCCCGGAGCATATCTTCGAGTATTTTATTTACTCGCTCATTCTGTCCATCTATCTGAGGATGATAAGACGTGTTGTATTTCAGAGCGGTCCCCAAGTCTTGATGTAGTCGGGACCAAAATGCGGAGGTGAAGAGAGATCCCCTGTCGGAGGTGATAGTCTTGGGTACTCCATGCAGACTGATGATTCTTGATACATACAGCTGTGCAAGTTGGTTTGCACAGTATGTGGTCCGGATAGGAAGGAAGTGTGCCACCTTTGTTAAGGTGTCCACTATGACCCATATTGCGTCGTTTCCTCGATGAGACCTTGGTAGTCCAGTGATGAAATCCATGCAGATATCATCCCATTTCCATTGGGATACCGGCAGAGGCTGGAGGAGTCCGGCGGGTTTTTGGTGTTCCGCCTTTACCTTATTGCATACGTCGCAACATGCCACAAAGTATGCGATGTCTTTCTTCATTCCATCCCACCAAAATACCTGACGGAGGTCCTCATACATTTTGGTACCACCGGGGTGAATTGAGTATGGTGCTTCATGCACTTCTGCCAATATTTTCTTCTTCAGACTTCCTTGGTTGGGTATGCAAAGTCTTCCTCGGAACCTTAGCGAACCTTGCTGATCCATAGTGAAGTCTGGTGCACGCCCTTGGTGCATCTTCTGAACATATATTTTTAACATCTTATCATTCGCTTGCGCACTAAGGATTTCTTCTTCGAGAGTAGGGGCAACTTCCAATATAATGGTAAGACGGGCGTCGGTGATTACCAAATTGAGCCGCATGATTTCTTCATAAAGCTCAGGAGGCAAGGAATCCATCAGAGCATTAAGGTTGGCTAGTTTTTTGCTGAGGGCGTCAACCACCACATTAGCTTTGCCCGGGTGATAATTTATCCCGAGGTCGTAGTCCTTAACCAATTCAAGCCATCTTCGCTATCGAAGGTTCAAATCGGGCTGAGTGAATATATACTTGAGACTCTTATGGTCGGTGAATATCTGGCACTTCTTTTCAATCAGATAGTGTCTCCAGATTTTTAAAGCGTGCACCACCATGGCCAATTCCAAATCATGAGTAGGATAGTTTCCTTTGTGTTGCCGCAGTTGTCGAGATGCATAAGACACCACTTTGCCATCTTGCATGAGTACACACCCAAGTCCTTTTATGGATGCGTCGTAGTAGACATCAAAACTGCGGTAGATGTCTGGAAGTGTTAATACTGATGCCGATGTCAGCCTGATTTTTAACTCATTGAAACTTCATTCGCAGTCCTCAGTCCATACGAACTTCTTATACTTTTTTAGAAGCTCAGTCATTGGCTTGGCGATCTTGGAGAATCCTTCGATAAAACAGCGATAATATCTGGCTAGTCCAAGGAAACTCCGGATTTCTGAGACTGTTGTGGGTGCGGACCAATCAAGTACATCCTTCACCTTGCTTGGGTCCACTGATATTCCTTCTGCCGAGAGGACATGCCCGAGGAATCCCACTTGCTGGAGCCAAAACTCACATTTGCTGAATTTGGCATGAAGCTGATGGTCGCGAAGCCTTTGCAGAAATACTCGAAGATGTTCCTTGTGTTCGTCCTTGCTCTTGGAGTGAATGAGGATGTCATCAATGAACACCACCACAAATTTGTGCAAGAAATCCATAAACACCTTGTTCATCATATGCATAAAGAAGGCAGGGGCGTTGGTGAGGCCGAAGGACATCACGATATATTCATAAAGACCATACGGAGTGGTGAACGCGGTCTTAGGAATATCTTCTTTCTTGATCTTGAGTTGATGATATCCAGTCCTTAAACCAATTTTTGAAAATACTTGGGCCCCACTGAGTTGATCAAACAGATCGTCAATCCTTGGCAGTGGATACTTGTTTTTGATGGTGACGTCATTCAGCTGTTGGTAGTCTACGCACATTCATAGATTGCCGTCCTTTTTGTCCACAAAGATCACTGGTGAACCCCATGGTGAGGAGCTTGTACGGATGTATCCTTTCCGCAGCATCGCATCCAGTTGTTTCTTCAATTCCACCAATTCTGAGGAAGGCATATGGTAATATTTCTTGTGTATCGGAGTGGTTCCAGGCACCAGGTCAATTGCAAACTCCAATTTGCGGTCAGGTGGCATGCCTGGTAATTCTTCAGGAAACACATCTGGGTACTCACTGAGCACAGGAATTAATTCCACCTCTTCTGCCACGGCTGCGAAAACCATATCTTTGGTGGGTATGCGCTTGCGGGCATAAAAACTTGTGGTTCTACCTTCCATATTTTTCAGGGTAACTTCTCTGGTCGCACAGCTGATGCAGACTTGGTATTGGGTTAACCAATTCATGCCCAGAATGAAATCCAATTTGTTGGAGTCGATGATTATCAACGATGTTGGAAACTTGACGCCCTTGATGTCAATTTCCAAATTTTGGCAGACGAGATTGCTTTGGAGTAGGGATCCTGGGGATTGTACCAGCATGTGCTTTCCCAAAATCGAGCAAGGAAATTTTTTTGGGAAGCAAAACCCCACGAAATAAAAGAGTGGGAAGCCCCAAAGTCAAATAAAATTATGGCGGGTATGTCATTAACAAGAAACATACCAATGACGACTTCCGGGTCCTCTTGGGCTTCGTCCATAGAGATGTGATGAATTTGCCCTTGGATCATATCTGGGGCGGAATACGCCTCCATGTAGTTGACTTGTGGATGAAATGGAGCTACGTGCTTATTGTTCATGGGACACTGTCTGGCGTAGTGTCCGGTTTGACCACAACTGAAACATGAATTGTTGCACTGACAATCTTCGCGCACCGGGCTGGTCACGACATTCTTGACTTGAGTGGTAGTCTTGTTGACATTCTGCTGCCAGTTGGGTTTGTACTCCACCTGAGTCTGTTGCCAAGTATGAGCCTTTTGCATGGGTTGCATATCCTTCTTCGGCTCGAATTTGCGCTTGTGGTCATTAAAAGCTGGCTTGTTGTCGTGCAGAAGCTTGTGTTCCCTTCCTGCGATGAGGGCCTTGTTCACCAGAGTCAGGAAGTCTAGGAAATCAAACATGCTGAGAGTGCACCTGAGATGCTGATTCAGGCCTCCAAGAAACCGGTCGATCTTCCGCTCTTCTGTGGCAACATCATGGAGAGAATAGCGGGCCAAATGGTTGAATTTTTTCAGATACTCGTTGCCGGTCGTGCTGCCTTGAGTGAGAGCGAGAAATTCGCGCTACTTGATTTTCATGATCCCAGTGGGAATATGATACTTGCGGAAATGATCCTTGAATTTTGTCCAAGTAATTTCCTCGTCCGCGGGCCATATTGCCTTAGCATTATCCCACCATAGAGCGGCAGCTCCTTCAAGATAATGCGTTTCAAAGGGAACCTTGTCTCCTTCTTTAGTGCGGGCGATCTCCAGTTTCCTCTCAATGGTCCTTAGCCAGTCGTTAGCGTCCAAGGGATCAATTACTTGGCTGAAGCTGGGAGGATTGGTTCACTGAAAATTTGACAGCTTGGAGTGATGACCATTTTGATTTCCATTCTACCCAACCATAACTTGCACACTTTTCAGGACTTCCAGCAGGTCGTTGCTCCTTCTTTCTTCAAACATTCGCAGGATTTGATCGGTGGAAGGCGGATGTGGCGGTGGAGGCGGAGGTGGCTGGTACGGCTCGAGGGAATGTCCTGCCTGTCTTGCGGAGCGACGGACAGGGACCTCCTCACAAGCTTGGCTGCTGCTACCTCCACGCATCATCCTATTTTTTCGTTTTCCAATACATAGCAACCATGATGAGAAAATTCCAAATGAGAGGAAAGCCAATGACAAAACCCGGAAGAAAATAGCGAATGAAAACCAGGGCGAATAAAAAGTTCCAACATAATTATACATAGTCCCAACATGAAAGTAAACATCACAACGAGTCTACTACCCTCATACAAGAAACTAAGCATCATGACAGGTACGATTACAGCCATACGTCATGCTCATGACTACAGTGATACTCTAACGGCCTACTGCTCGGTCGATGCTGCTGCGGGCTCCTCTCCTGAGCGGGACCCTGATCCTGAACTGATAGCAGAGACCTCCGGGTCAAGAGAGACGCGATGACCCTGCCTCGAGGGCTCTCCCTCAAGGGCAGGCAGGGGATGGGATCTAAGCATAGGAGCGGCAGGAGTAGCGACAAGGGAAGACCATGCAGCAGGAGCACTGCGATGGTTCACCGTCAGAGGGTTAACGGTACCCTGCGAGGTCGTTGGGGGATCGGAGGCGGAAGGAACTGGAGCAGAAGTATAGATGACAGCGGGAAGAGGGTTCCTTATACGAGCAGCCGCGAGAGCTGCGCGAGCGCGTGAAAGCTCCCGAGCTAACTTGTAGTTCAGGAAATAACTAGCGGTGATGTAGCGATAAAGGTGGCTAGTGGGACGACCGCACGCTGGGTTAATCAAAGGAAAGCGTATACGCCCATTCTTGTGCAGAGATGGGTAGTAGAAAAGACCAGGGTGGGTGTGCATGCGAACCACGTTGTAGCGCAAGTCTACAAGAGCCTCGATAGCAGCAAACTGGACCGCCTGAGATGGCGTAGAAGAAAGACCACCCTTAGACGAACGAGTGTAAGCGCCGGAAGGGGAACTGTGGTGTAGAGTGACCTCAGCATAATACTCATACAATGCACCGGCCAAATGCTCGCGATACACCCGATACTCTGGATCAGCACGCTCTGGGTAGAGTCGTCGCCACACATTCTGAAGCAGGTGCAGCGATGTGTACGGAGCTGGCTCAGGATGGTACAAGATCGGTACTGGTGCCATCTACACTCACAAACCACATGGTTAGTAACAACAAATAAACATGCATGCAATGTAACAACCAATTTCTATGACTACCGGCACTCAAACGAAGCTATCTACCATTTCACTAACGCGCTAACAGTCTAGCGTGTCCTACAATCAGCGCGGCTCTGATACCAAGCGTTGTGGCACCCCGGCTCAGAGCAACCGGTTTACCTTGCATTGCCAGCTCGGCGATCAAGTCTTCTGGCAATACACAACAACATGGTACAGAAACAACCGCTTTATTGATACTAGCGGATTACATAGGTCTGATATTTCATCGAGGTTCAAGGCCAAGCGGCACACACGTTGCTGCTGGACAGTATGTACATTATTTAATGAACATGACGGGGCCTCGATCATATGAACTACGCGGCAGTGGAAGAACGACGAAGTGGCACTACATAGAACAAGGACACCGACATGGACACAGCCTAGACACGAGATGCGCTCCGATGCGAATCGACTTGCCTGAAAGCTGGCATAACACGCCAGGTCAGTACATTGAATGTACTTGCAAGCTCACAACAAACATAAGCACGATGACAGACAATATCATGATATTTAATCAGGTTAATGCAATGGAAAAATTACCGCCGATGGAAAACAAACAACCCATACATTGAGTCCAACGGACTCGCTTACCAGACGGTTACCTTGTAAACAAACGGTGACCATACCGGGGTCACGCCTGAAACCAATCACTCATGAACCTCTCAAGAGTTCATGATTCACCATGAACCAAAGCATCACAACAATCACTTAGTTTGCAAGATTTATTAGAAAAGTTGATCCATGGTGTGACTTACTCACGAGTTATGCCCATAACCAAGGAAGCGGCTATCGACAGATTTAAATACACTCTGCAGAGGTAGCGCACTTTCCACACTACGGAACACCTGGCCTCGCGTTCTCATTCGGGTGGACCAAAGCATTCCGACGAAACCCTCCCTTTGTCATGCACTCTCCCCGGCTACTTCGACCAACTCCCTCTCCGGGCTAGGTCTTGGGTGGCCCGGAGTCTACCAAAGACACCAACGGCCACCGTCATGGCAAAACGATCCCAAACAGGGACAAGGTACCATAAAAACAAAAACAAGCACACAAGGTTATGTCTGCCTACCGGACCAGGGTATGCACGCCCATAACCTTCCCTCGCGGGAGGCACCGGTGAGAGCCACAACAAAGGACCGAATCAAGACCTTCCCACAAGGTAAATGTGGTCGCACTGAATTAAAAACCCGATTCAGTGGCACCATGATGTGATCATCATCATATTTAAGTTGGACTTAATAAAGTTTAACTTTGATAAAAACTTTTTATCATTAACATGATATAATAAAAATCATGCAACTACTCGTCATGCAAAGCAAACAACTCATATTCATGGATCAAGCTTAAACACATAATTATCTTGCAACACTAAAGATCGAATCTCTATGGTTATAACTCATTTTTATTATCAAGCAATATTTTTATTAGTTCTTTATTTAAATAAAAATATCACTAGTAAAATAACTACCATTAATTTCCATAGCAATATGTATAGTGCAAAATCTTACTCTACTTAACCACACAAGTTCATGCATTCAACTAGTAACTAAAACAAGCATATCAAGCAGAATAAAGTAACTAGTAATTTACCAAAGTTATTTATCAAATTTTAAATGCAAATAAGAACTCATATTCAAGTAGAAAATCATAGATATGGAAATAACACCATCCAAATGCTGGTGTGGCTTGCCTTAGTGTAGAGGTGGACCACACCCCTCTTGGTTTGCTTCAAGACAAGCTTCTCCTTCTGAAAATAATTTAAAACCACAAAAATAATTGTCAAAACACATTCTAAAAATCACCAGAAATTCTAGGTAGCAAGGAAAAATTCACCTTTTGGTGTGCTGCTAGAGCTTTCTGAGACAAATACAATGCAAAAAGAATCAAATCATTTGGACTTATGGTTTAGAAATGGTGGCTGGTCCAAGTTCAGTCAAATTTATGAGATATTTGAATTAAACAGAAATCCTGGGGGGGGGTGACGTCAAAGGCGTAAAACAGAAATACGCCTCCACTCGTACAGCTTCGGGCGCGAGTGGTGAGACGGACAGGTGGGTCCCGCGCGTCAGGAGAGGGAGGGGGCGAGCGAGATCAGAGAGAGGCGGGGCTTCGCCCGAGCTCACGCCGGCGACGAGGGGGTTTGGGGCTAGGCTAGAGGGATAGGATTGAAGCGGGGCTTGAGGCGCACCTGCCCGTACCCGTAGCTTGGCGTGGGGTGGACGGAGCTGCTCGCGGTGGAGCTCGCCAGCTACGGTGGCGGACGGAGTTTGCCGGAGAGGTTGAAGACGATGGCTAGAGGCGGCTCCGAGGGCTCAGAGGTGTCCAGGCAGCACCAGCAGGTCCCCAATGTCCCGCCCAAGCAGCTGCTTGAGCTCGAGAGGCACCGGAGAGCGGCGGCTGGACTGCGAGGATCGCCGGAGTCCTCTGGTCGGGGCGACGGCCAGAGGCCTTCCCGACCGAGCTGCTGCTTGTCTACGTGTTCGTGGAGGTGGTGTGGAGTGGTGCTTGGCTAGAAATCGAGGGGAGGAGCGCTATATATAGCCGGAGCAAGGGGGGACGTGTCACCGCCTGGGCTCTCTGGACACGCGGCGAACAGCGACGAGAAGCTCCAACGTGAAGGGGCAACACTCAGCATCAACGCAGGAACTTGCCCACGCTCCGGGACGAGTACAGGAGGCAGTTGAGGAAGGGGACAAGCGCACGCGCGCATTGTGGCATTTTGGCCGCGACGTGCCCGTGCTTGCTGCGGCGGCTCCGGCATCGGCGAGCACCAGGGAGCGGTCAAGTGTGATGGGTCGGGGCTTGTGGCGTGGCGCGGCAGTCGTCGGCGAGCACTGGAACGGGCACGCGCGAAACAGAGAGGAACACGCCAGCCAAAGCGCGTCGAGACACTGCCAGGCGACGTGTCCTCGCGCAGTCACCAAGCTGGCATGGTCAAAACGATGCCCAGGAGTGGCCAAACCCTGTCTACGCATTCGTCCGTGTAGTGTTTAGTCTAGGAGTGGTGATGGTTCATACCCAGGCCAACCAGATTGCACTCAACTAAGCTGACAAGTTTCTGACCAGAAACTTGGTCACCAAGTTAAGCCACCTTCTAGAAGGCCATTAGGGCTGATCTCCTAGGGTTTAGGGTTTCTTATGTGGGTGTTTAAGCTCAAGAAAGATCAGGGCCAAAAGCTCAAGGAAAAATGCACTTGCTGTACAAAGTGCATTTCTGGTCCAGAAGTGAAAAGATTTTCTGCACCAAAAATATTACAAAAAGTGATGCGATATTTTTGCATGGGAAGGTGTGCCAAGGTTCTAAGAATATTCAGGATTTATTTCAGATTTTTCTGAGCAAGAAAAATTGGGGTTGCTTTAGAGCACAAGTTTCTGAATTGAATTTTAGAAAGGAAAATGAATATTTTTCTTTATGAAAAATATTCATTTGATTATTTTGGGGATATATTAGAGGAATAAGGTAGATAGTTCACTTGGGTGAAATTCAAGGGTATGCCCAAGTGACAAGTCCATATGAAATGATTCCAAAATCCAAATCAAGTCAGGGCAAAAACCACGGTAAAAACCAAGTCCGGAAAAAGAGAGAAGACAAGTTCGGAAAGAGAGAGAAGTCAAAAGTCCAGGCTGTCACAGGAAAGAGGCAAGGAAAAAGTGGAGGAGTGGGCTCTCATGCAAGAGCCAGCCTCTAAATGGTGGAGCATTGGGAGAGGTACCTGTATGGAGGTGGTCAGGAATCGGGAGACTCGCGCCAGTCGTAGCGTCGTAGTTAAAATGATAATGGCAAGTAAAATCATGAGGCCCCACCTGTCCAGCAGTAACTCGTTGTCAGATCACACAGCCCTACGTTTGCAGCAGCCTACTCCCTCATCTTCTCGCGTCTCTGTTGAACCGACTAGCCGGAACTGCCCCGCCTACTGCGCAGGAAAAGCCCGTCCTCGACTTTTAAATAGTACAGTATACTAATTTTGTATCCATGGATTGCGCCATGGAGCAAATCCTCAAGAAAACGGCTGTACACATGTACGGAGTATATAGCACGCCCGTCGCGTTCGAGCCGCACCCCAGACGGTCGGTCGGTCTGGCACGCCGCTCTCCGAATGGAACGCGCGTCATATTGCGTTTGCACACACATGTGGGACCGCAATTGAGAACCGACCAAAGGCACACTCCCCGGCCCCGCAAGTTGGGTGAGTTAATAGAAGAGAGAGACGAGCGATAGTACTACTAGAGAAGTGTTGTAGGAGTACATACGTTGGTACCTGGACGATCCCTGCAAGACACGGAAGATCAGTTCATCCATGCATGTGACCAGACTCCAGCAGACACGCCTGGAGGCTATCGTCTACATATCGTGCATGCTGTGTTGTACATGACTCTAGTTCTGGTGAGAAATCTAAAAAAGGTTTCTTGTCATCTCGCAAAATAAGGTGTCATGTGTTTCGGATCACTGCGAGGGTTAAACAGCGACAACTGAGTTGGGCTAGTCATTGGGGGCACATGCACGAAGACTACTTGGCTGCCATCTAGGTCAAGCCGGCTATGTTAATTAGGACATCTATCGACGGACCCCTTTTCTACGAGTTTATCTTTAATTTGAGCTTTGATCCTCGTCTAGTTTGTCCGTCGGGATTCATCTTGTCTCCTTTGGGCAGTGAGGTTATGATTTCTTGTCATGTGGCATTTTTTCGTGTTATATGTTATAATCCGGTGCTTCAGATCAAAATGACGACAACTGCGCCTCTGGGGCACGTGCATGAAGACTTCTCAACAGTCCTTGCCGAGGTCAAGCCGGCTTTGGTAGACAAAAGAAAACTAGTACTCAACTATATAGGTAGGAGCCTCCGTGCTTGCTTGCTAGTGTTGTTCTCTTCACACTGTCTCGTCCTCTCCAGATCTAAACACGACAGTGGTGGCCACACACTCTCTCTCTCTCTCTCTCTGCTCACCGCTGGTCACAGATCCGGTCGGATCCTCTCCGCAGGGTAAGTGAGAAGGTGCAACATTCATGGGTCGTCCTCGGCGACGGCTCTTACCCACTGCCGGCGCGTCCCGATCAGCGTGCCTTGCCGTTCTCTCCCAAGCATCGCTGGCAAGGAGGGCCTCCCACCCCTTCTTCCTTGCTGCCGTAGTATGGGCAGATCCGGCCTCCTGCCGCCCACCTAGTGGCATCCCGGCGACCCTCGGGTATAACTTCCTTCGAAACCGGCCTTGCTCTACTTCCCGAGCTCCTGACATCGCTGCATTTGTATCTTTTACTATTTCTCACGCCCCCTCGTAGATAGGATCAATCGGCTGTTCGAAAACCACCTAATTTTTTTACTGTTAAGAGGTAAAACTAGTTCATGCACTCGAATCTAGTACTACTTGGTTCAAACAAGGAAGAAATGGGGTGGGGTGGGGGTGGGGGAAGATTTGTTACCTGAATCTAGGACTTGGTCGAAAGAGGAAATAATGGGGGCGAAAAGTAGCAGAGACTGGCTATCCAACTGCTCTCTAGATCTAATAAGGAGATAAAGGGAACACAATACAAACTCAATATAAACCCGATCTATTGGTTGAAAAAGGAAAGAAAGTGGGGACTAGGGGACAAGTCAACAGAGTAAGTCCAACACTAGATTTGCTAGCCTCACACAATATAAGGTGGCTATATACCGGACAAAAATGGGACCAACCCAGATATCCTCTTCTGATGTTTGTTGCCCCGAGCCGCTCTTATGTAATGCCACTGGTAAAATATAGCAGTCGCACTGCTAAAAGTAAGGACACGTTAAACCAATGTTGTTTTCAATGTAATGCCTCCAGTAATATGAATCAATGGCACTTTTTTCATGTCCTGCTAAATTTCCCATTAACATAAGTTGCTTCTTTTCGTTAGAGCTGCAACTGTCCTGGTCCGCCTACTCTCACGTGCCCAAATACCGACTCCGTAGCAGCTGTTAATGTGATGTTGCTGGTAAAATGAAGCAATGGCACCATTAAAGTAATGTCGTATTTAACGGTTGTCATACTTAATCCTAATGCCCACACTAGCAATGCTGCTCGAAATTGCTACTGTCCTTGTACGATTGCCTAAGGAACATGCTTTTTTTCATTTGATGCATGTTTTATCACTTGTTAGTCACCCTCCTTTCCACCTTTTTTGTTCAAACAGAGATATACATTTCACGCTTGATCTTAGTTGAACTGCACAAATGATATCCAAATTATAGTTGAACATTCCAGGAGCTTCATGACCAACCTTGATGTTGCTCAATTTTATTGTAACTAATGAAGAAGAAGCTTTGTGGGTTTCGTTTTCTGATGGAAATGAAACCGGGGCTGGAGCCCTTTTCTTAAAAAAAAGAAGCTGCTAGCTCATGGGACATTGCTTCATTTTAGGTGAACTGCACCAAAAGGTCCCATGAATTGAATCATCCATGTTGGTGACTGGTGTCATCCCTTCTACGATGGCGTTGACTGCAGATATGGTTCCCATCATGAGGTATGTTCCTTTTTGGTCTGACCGTTTGCCAAAGATCCTGCATGTTGATCCTGCTCTTGTGCTACTATTTTGACACTGCCATGATAAAGCAGTAATGTTATTATTTTGCACCTTAATCTAGTGGCACTATTAATTTGAGGCAATGTTTTGGCACCGCTAGTGCCACTGTTTTTTTATATATCGAAAGAGGGGGTTCCTTCCAATTTCATTAAACAAAACCCAACCATAGAGAACCATTATCCAACAACATCTCAGTGTAAACGGGCAGTTATATAACTACTACTAGAACGGACTGAGTACTAGCAGGAGACAAGTTTGCCACATAAGCTAGGCAAGTAGGGGGACGCAGCACCAGCTCGACCAAGTTTGGATTACAACCCAAATGCTTCCACAGAAACATCAGGGGGGAGATAGGGACTGAAAGAGCCAGCCAAAGATCCGTCTAAGCACCCCGGCCTTCATCCTCATGCGACGACGGTACACCTCATTTGCCACCTGCTCGACCCTAGTGTCACTGATAAAATGAAGTAATAATACAGTTAAAATAGAGCGAGTGTCCTATCTATCATTTCATTTCCATTGTAGATAAAGAAAGTGCTTCTCTTTGTTAATGTATGTTTCATCAACTAGTCCCATTGTTAATGTTTAAGCGTTTCTGCAAACTGGGGTGCTTAATTTTAGTTGATCTGCAAAAAAATAGAGATTTGAATGTCTCAAGGCCCCTCCTTGTACTACCGCTGTACACTGATGTTCATCACTGGCAGAAGGTGTATCGGGGAGACTTGGGACGATTTCCAGTATGAGGCGTGGCGTACCATATGAGGCGTCACAGGGCCCATCTCGCCCTCGCAAGATGGCATACTATGATACTATCGCAATATTTTCTTCTATTTATTTTGCGTGTTTCATCAACTAGTGCCACTATAATGTAATCACGCTTTTCATTATCTGTGCAAACAGGGTTACTCAGCTGCATTTTGGTGGAACTGCACAAATATACGGATGGAACCGGCATATATGCAGAGTGCGAGGTGTGCCAAGTAAAAATTACCGCCACCAACCATGCTCCATGCACGCATTGGCATCCACCACCACCAGTGGGATGTGTGGCGCTCTCTGTGGACGGATCTTTCTCGGCAGCAAATCCTCTAACCAAATACTAGTAGCTTATATTGGCAGTTTTCTAGGGAGTACTCTTTTCTGAAAGAAGCACCAATCTATTTTTCTTTATTTGTACACAGTGTCACAACTTTGACCCAAAGGTCCAGAGCTATTTAAGGGTGATTGGCATAGTACTCGGAGACTGATTGTAAGCATGATTTTCATTAGTTGTCACACTGATTGTAAGCATGAGCAGGTGGAAGATTAGGTTAGTGCGAAGCTTACCTTAAACCCTACCGCCGCCGTTGAAAAGAGGCGAGTGTCGAGGGAACCGTGGAGAACGGCGGGGAAGCGACGTCGCGCCATCCGGCCTCCTCTTGCGGTGGGAGAACAAATACTCCTATGGCTCTGGCTGGCTCTGCACCCTCATGAACGGCACACCGTACTCGATCGATTCGTTATCCTCTGGGTGCTCGACCTTCGACCTGTACGCCCACCACCTCCGCCTAAATTTCGCCTCGGGCGAATCTGTCTGCTCCATTGCCCAGAGGAGATACTCGATGAACTCGAAGGACTGCGGCGTGACTGCCGCCGAGGAGTACATGTACATCGCCGCCGTCTCGCTCTTTTGCATACATTGCCACATGGCCCTCACCGTCCCCGAAATCTCCCACTCATTGTCAAACCAGCTAACTTTGCCTGGTCACCACCGGCGATCTGCCTGATTCACTGCTGCATCCTCTCCATAGATGTCCTTATGATTGGTCCGGTGCTAGCTTTGGAATATAAAATGGGAGGAGAGACGGTGGTCTTGCAATAGAGAAGAGGGAGAGGCGAGACGGTGGTTTTGGAATGGATATGATGGAGAGGAGAGGAGGTGGTTTTGCAATGGAGAAGAGGGAGAGGCGACATGGTGGTTTTGGAATGGAGATGATGGAGAGGAGAGGAGGTGGTTTTGCAATGGAGAAGAGGGAGAGGCGAGACAATGGTTTTTGAATGGAGATGATGGAGAGGAGAGGAGGTGGTTTTGCAATGGAGAAGAGGGATAGGAGCGTGCGACAGTGATTTAGGATTGGACGAGAGGGCAAGGCACAGGATCGGATCAAAATCAAAATCAATTTACCCTTCAATTAAGAAAGCGACCCCACATTAACTAGTCTCTCTTTTATTCTGGGTCATAATTGACCATGATTTTCACAAATAAAATATATGTTATACGTTGCAAAAATAATATAATTTGAAAGTGCATTCAGATACGAACCAATTGATACAATTTTTGGTGACATGCATTCACATTTTGCTTGTCAAATACAGTACGTGGTCAAACTTTGACCCAAAATACGCAAAACAAAAAAATACTTCCAAGACCAGCGCCGCTCTTCCGCTCTTCTCCTCTTAAACCACCACCGCTCCTCTCCTGTTCCAATCTAAATCCAGCGTTGCTCCTCTCCTCTTCCATTTCAAAACCACCGCCCCTCCTCTCCTGTTCCAATCCAAAACCAGCGTCACTCCTCTCCCGTTCTAATCCAAAACCAACGCTGCTCCTCTCCTCTTCCATTCAAAAGCCACCGCCGGCGAGTGAAGGTGTTGTGGAGAAGTAGATCGATGGAGGAGTACAACTGATACGTGAGGATCGCAGACGGTGACCCTGTGAAGCTAGCTAGGATGTTGGAGATACAGTCTTGGTTTGACAACAAGGACCAACTAGCGGCAACAGCGACATCCATGGCCAAATATCTGCAACAGAGCGAAAAGGCGGTGATACTCTCGGAGGGAGTCGCGCCGGAGTACATAGAGCTGCTCCTCTGGGCCATGGAGCAAACAGATTCACCGAATCCGATCGTGAGGGAGCGGTGGTGGGAGTATCGATCCCAGATGGAGCATCCACCAGAGATTGAAGGATCGAGCATCTGAGGTGTCGTTTGTGAGGGTGTCGTGCGGAGCGAGCCGGTGGAGTCTTCGTCGACCGAACCCAACTGCAAGAGGAGAAAAACAGTTGGCCTGACGACGCTTCCCCGCCATCCTCTCGCTCGCCATTCACGTCATCTCACGGGGCGGCTGTCTTCCGCTGAGGAATAGGAGGACTGCCCCCCCGATCCAATAGTCGGGCAGGTTGTGAATTGTCAGGAGGAGCTTAGGGTTGTCAGTATTTGCAGGTTGTGAATTGTGTTTTGTGTTGTGTATTTTGAGAGTACTTTCAGATATGAATGTCTTTTGAATTTTAGATTTGCAGTATTGAGCATATGAAGTATTTTATGAATTCTAGAGATCTATTTTTAGCACTTAAAAAATGTAGTTTCATAGGAGTATAAAAGTGCAAACAATGTGATTCTCAAAGAAGAAACTGCAAGTTTCAGTTTCAGATAAGAAACTCCGAGTTCAGTTTCAGATAAGAAACTGCAACTTTCAGAGGCAGGGCATTTATATTAACACGACCTTTTCAAATAGTGTTAACATCATGTTGGAAGTTTTATTCATGGTCGAAACTGGAACTACCAGCTAGTTAACATCATGCTGATCAACATTCATGCATAGCACATCTTCATATGATGCACAGTCAAAAAGATATGCTATTTCCAAAATGCCCACACAGTGTCGAGTGTGCGAAAAACAAAGAAAACAAGGGACTAAGTTTTGGCAAGTGTTGGATGTGGTGAAAAGGAGATGACAATTGGGACCCACATGTCAATAAAGGCAGAGGCAAAAATTTGGAGATATTTTCTCCACATGTGGAATCGAACCCGGCGGAACAAATTGCCGGGTAGTGTCACCCGCCACTAGGCTAGTTCAGTTGTTTCACACTAATAAGGCACTTCCTCGTAGTCGGATCTCCTCCTGCACCTTTGTGCGCGCCCATAACGCCGCTGTCTGCCGTTGCTAGAACATGCTGAACAAACGAGAGGAATCTGGAGAGGATCAGACGTGGAGAGGCGACGGTCGGGACCCACCAGGTCTATGGCCGACGCAAGCAAGTGCCTCATCGAAAAAATACTTCCTCCTAATGTTATCTCGACGTTAGCCCACGGGTTTGTCAACATAGTTATATTTTTTTAGGTGCTTCAACGTAGTTACTATAGGAGATAAATTCACAACGAAGTCGGAGAGCTGGCAGGTATCATTTATTATCACTCGGGCAGCAAGTATCAACTGGGTTTTGGGCTGCCCCGTCTAGGCTTTGTTTTTTAACATGCTAAGCCCACGACCTCGGATGGGAGGTCCATAGGCCTGTTTGTATTTTCTTGAGGGCCGTCATGTATCGACCGGCCTATGGACCTCCCATCCGAGGTTTTATTTTTCCTGAAACATCGGCAACCCAATTTATGTATTTTTTTTGAAGAAAACGCAGAGGTCTGTTTTATTTTTCTATATAAGAATAGGAACGCCTGGTCCAACTTATGTTTCCCTTCTAACTATATTATATATATTTAAATTATTTTATATGTTATTATATATTATTGTTATTGTCATCATATATTTAATTACATATGTAAGAAAACAATATCCCACATCTTATTAACTTATAAAAATAATTTCTTAACAATAAAATCCTGGATTTTTTTTGGCAACGAAAATCCTGGTGATTGTGTACAAAAGCTTGGTAAGATTTACGGACCAATGTAATAATAAATCACTTATTATTTAAATTATATATATAACAAAATGCCCAGCCCCTATTTATTTTTTGATAACATTGATGCGCCCACCCCAACATTATAATTAGAATCAGCCCAGCAAAATCTTGTGTTTCGAGAAAGTGCAAATGGTCTGTAATTTTTTAGGAAAACAATAAATGGGCCGCATGGACGCTACATTATTTGTTCACCCAGCCCAGCTAATGGACTGTAATTCAAAAAAATAGATCAAATTGACTATAAATTCTACCCCGTAAAAAAGACTGTAAATTCTGAAAAAATGGGTTGAATACGTGCCACATTTTTGGAGGCTGAAATGTGGGCCAATAGGTAAAAGCCAACGAAAGTAGTTGTCAACTTAGTCAACAAATGATTCTGACATCGTTAGTCGTTGGATTTACATCCAATGACCGGCATCCATCTTCAATCTCTCGTCTTCTTCCTCCAGCGCCGTTGGGACCACTGCTCCGCCTCCCATCGCTAGCAGCTCGTCACCGTGAAGCGCCACTCCACCGCTGGCGAGGCCATCCCTCCACCCCTCCACACCTCCTGTTCTTCTCCACCGATCGCCGAACCACACCCACCGAACCAGTTAACCTCAGACACCTCTCCGATGCGACTCTACTCCCGCGTCTTCCCATCTCCGACTCGTTGCTGTCCGGGGCCTCGTTGTCGTCCACCACCTTGGATGCGCTCGGCGCGGAGTGGTCAACGTGGTCAACGAATGACACCATCGGAAGTAGACTGTGCGGGAGAGGCTGACAGCTGGGTCCATGGCCACACACAAGGAAATGCCTCCTTATTACACGCAAAATAATGATTCCTCCACCTGACAGCTGGGACCCACCGGAAGGGCCTCTGTATTTCGCGAAAAAAACGTACCCACCGTTGACAGGTTGGACCCACCAGCTATATATTTGCACGCAAGGAAGTGCCTCCTTATTACGCACAAAAAAATGAATACCCCCTGCTAGTTGGGACCCACAATAGTGGGAGGTTGACTTGTGGGCCAACTAAGTTGACGGGGATGGAGGGCTTTGTCAACTTAGTCAATATGAACGATTCTAGCTCTAGTGACCGTACGATGTCCATCCAACGACCGTAGTGCTTCTTCAACCTCTGGTCTTCTTGCTCCAGCCGCCCAAACCAGCGTAGGTCGTGCCTCGTGCTCCTGCCTCCCGTGGCCCGCTGCGATGCCGCGGAGGCCTCACCGCCCCTACTACTCCCACCGCTGGCCAGGACATCCCTCTACTCACCCACACCCCCTGTTATTCTGCGACGACGGTAGCCTCACACCGCAGCGAACCAGTGAACCCTCATACTCCTCTACGCATGGGCATCCACTGCCGCGTCTTCCCCGGCTCCGTGTCGTCCCCTTCCTAGGCCTCACCGTCGTCCACCACCCTGGTGCTCTCGGTGCGGCGTGGTCAACGTGGTCAAGGAACGACTTCAATCGGACGTGGACTGTACGTGGAGAGGCTGACAGCTGGGTCCACGACCGCAGCAAGGAAGTGCCTCCTTATTACGCGGAAAATAATGATTCCTCCACCTGACAGCAGGGACCCACCAGACGGGCAACCGTATTTCACAAAAAAAATGTTTCCCCCTTACTACTGGGACCTATCAGCTACATCTTCGCACGCAAGGAAGTGCGTCCGGGCAAAAAAACGATTCGCCCCCCTGACTGTTGGGACCCACCAGCTACATCTTCGCATGCAAGGAAGTGCTTGACAGTCAGGACCCACCTGGTCGAAGCGTACGTAGCGTTGTCATTCTGGTCATGATTGTCTACGTACATACTGGTCGATGTAGAGGCGTGCACGTGTCGTAGTAGAGGCGCGCACGTAGCATGTACACGTACGTACGGCGGCAGTGTGCAAGAAAGAAAATACGGCCACGTACGTACATACAGGCTGGGTCTCGAATGCCTACTCACGCAAACGTACAGCTAGGGATCGTGTACATGGCTGGGTCGGAATGGATAAACTACGTCGTCGTCGTGTTCATGGGGAGCCAACCGGCTGGGTCGGAATGGAATGTGTCGTCGTGTTCATCGGGAGGGCTTGGACGGAACAGCCGATGGAAACGAGGCCTGGCGTACCGCAGAACGGAGGAAACTGCCTTGTGTTCGACTGGCCACGGTCAAAACGGGATCCTGTTCATCGGGAGGGGTCTGGCATACCGCAAAACGGAGGAAACAGACTTGTGTTGGACCTTCTACGGTCGAAACAGGGTCCTGTTGATCAGGAGGTGTGTGGCGTACCGCAAAACGGAGGAAACGGACTTGTGCCGGAGCGCTACGGTCGAAACGGGGGTCCTGTTCATCGGGAGGGGTGTGGCGTACCGCAAAACGGGACTCCACAGGATACTGTTCATCTCCACCGTCGACCCCTCCAGCCTCCACGGCCATCGCTCATCCACCGTCGACCTCCTCCAACCTCCACCCACGATCGCTCATCCACGGGCTCTCGTTCATCCAGCCTCCACCGCCGCTACTCCACCGCTCATCGCTCAACCAGCCTCTCCACGGGCTCTGCTCAACCACCCTCCATGGACTACTGTTCATCCATCCAGCCCTTCACCATCTACTGTTCATCCAGCCCTCCACGGGGTCGTCCTGTTCATCCAGCCCTCCACGGGGTCTTGTTCATCCAGCCCCAATCGGCTCGATCGATCGGGGTCCTGTTCATCCAGAGGCAACACCACGGGGTCCTGTTCATCCACCCCACCGAACTGTTCATCAAACCCCCCAAAGAATGATCATTGTTCATCCAGAGGCAGATCGATCGGCTTGCTTAGCAGCAATAGCGGCGAATCGCCGATCGGGTTTAGTTAACAGCCATCGATCGATCGCCGGGTTCAATAACGCGTAGCCTGCAGGCAATCGCCGGGTTCGAGAGGCTAACGCCTCGCCGGGTTCGATTAGAGCCCAACGCCCACACCCACGCAGCGGCGTGCGCGTAATGAAAGCTAAACGCGCAAACCTCCATGCATTGCTCTGCCCCGACCACCCACTGTAACCGGGAACACCCTGATATTTTCCTCGCCCTCGCAAAATTCGTTCGGCCCAAAATGTCACGGATGTGTCTTTTTTTTGTAGTGTTTCCTACGCACACGCAAGATCATGGTGATGCATAGCAACGAGAGGGGAGAGTGTTGTCTACGTACGCTCGTAGACCGTAAGCGGAAGCGTTATGACAATGCGGTTGATGTAGTCGTACGTCTTCACGATCGACCGATCCTAGCACCGAAAGTACGGCACCTCCGCGATCTGCACACGTTCGGCTAGGTGACGTCCCATGAACTCATGATCCAGTAGAGTGTCGAGGGAGAGTTTCATCAGCACGACGGCGTGATGACGGTGATGATGAAGCTACCGGCGCAGGGCTTCACCTAAGCACTACGACGATATGACTGAGGTGGATTGTGGTGGAGGGGGCACCGCACACGGCTAAGGGATCAATGATCAACTTGTGTATTCTAGGGTGCCCCCTTGCCCCCGTATATAAAGGAGCAATGGGGAGGCCGGCCGGCCCTTGGGGCGCGCCAAGGAGGGGGAGGAGTCTTCCTCCTAGTAGGAGTAGGACTCCCCCTTTCCTAGTCCAACTAGGAGGAGGAAGGGGGAAGGAAGGAGAGGGAGAGGAGAAGGAAAGGGGGGCGCGCCCCCCTCCCTAGTCCAATTCGGACTCCCTATAGGGAGGGGGTGTGGCCACCCCTTGTGGGCTGCCTCCCCTCTTCCCTATGGCCCATGTAGGCCCAATAGTCCCCCCGGGGTTTCTGATAACCCCCCGGCACTCTGATAACTATCCGGTGACCCCAGGAACTCATCCGGTGTCCCAATATAGTCATCCAATATATCAATCTTTATGTCTCGACCATTTCGAGACTCCTCGTCATGTCCGTGATCACATCCGGGACTCCGAATTATCTTCAGTACATCAAAACACATAAACTCATAATACTGACCGTCACCGAACATTAAGTGTGCGGACCCTACGGGTTCGAGAACTATGTAGACATGACCGAGACACGTCTCCGGTCAATAACCAATAGCGGAACCTGGATGTTCATATTGGCTTCCACATATTCTATGAAGATCTTTATCGATCAAACCGCATAACAACATATGTTGATCCCTTTGTCATCGGTATGTTACTTGCCCGAGATTCGATCGTCGGTATCTCAATACCTAGTTCAATCTCGTTACCGGCAAGTCTCTTTAATCGTTCCATAATGCATCATCCCGCAACTAACTCATTAGTCACATTGCTTGCAAGGCTTATAGTGATGTGCATTACCGAGAGGGACTAGAGATACCGCTCCGACAATCGAAGTGACAAATCCTAATCTTGATCTATGCCAACTCAACAAGTACCATCAGAGACACCTGTATAGCACCTTTATAGTCACCCAGTTACATTGTCATGTTTGGTAGCACACAAAGTGTTCCTGTCATAGGAACATGTATAAGTCATGAAGAAAGCAATAGCAATATACTAAACGATCAAGTGCTAAGCAAACGAAATGGGTCAAGTCAATCACATCATTCTCTAATGATGTGATCCCGTTAATCAAATGATAACTCATGTCTATGGCTAGGAAACTTAACCATCTTTGATTCAACGAGCTAGTCAAGTAGAGGCATACTAGTGACACTCTGTTTGTCTATGTATTCACACATGTACTAAGTTTCCGGTTAATACAATTCTAGCATGGATAATAAAAATTTATCATTATATAAGGAAATATAAATAACAACTTTATTATTGCCTCTAGGGCATATTTCCTTCAGTCTCCCACTTGCACTAGAGTTAATAATCTAGATTACACATTAATGATTCTAACACCCATGGAGTCTTGGTGTTGATCATGTTTTTCTCATGAGAGAGGCTTAGTCAACGGGTCTGTAACATTCTGATCCGTATGTATCTTGCAAATCTCTATGTCTCCCACTCTCCCTCCTTGACTTGATCGCGGATGGAATTGAAGCATCTCTTGATGTGTTTGGTTCTCTTGTGAAATCTGGATTCCTTTGCCAAGGCAATTGCACCAATATTGTCACAAAGGATTTTCATTGGACCCGATGCACTAGGCATGACACCTAGATCGGATATGAACTCCTTCATCCAGACTCCTTCATTTGCTGCTTCCGAAGAAGCTATGTACTCCGCTTCACACGTAGATCCCGCCACGAAGCTTTGCTTAGAACTGCACCAACTGACACCTCCACTATTCAATATAAACTTGTATCCGGTTTGTGACTTAGAGTCATCCGGATCAGTGTCGAAGCTTGCATCGACGTAACCATTTACGACGAGCTCTTTGTCACCTCCATAAATGAGAAACATATCCTTAGTCCTTTTCCGGTATTTCAGGATGTTCTTGACCGCTTTCCAGTGATCCACTCCTGGATTACTTTGGTACCTCCTTGCTAAACTGATAGCAAGGCACACATCAGGTCTGGTACACAGCATTGCATACATGGTAGAGCCTATGGCTAAAGCATAGGGAACACCTTTCATTTTCTCTCTATCTTCTGCAGTGGTCGGGCATTGAGTCTGACTCAACTTCACACCTTGTAACACAGGCAAGAACCCTTTCTTTGCTTGATCCATTTTGAACTTTTTCAAAACTTTATCAAGGTATGTGCTTTGTAAAATTCCAATTAAGCGTCTTGATCTATCTCTATAGACCTTGATGCCCAATATATAAGGAGCTTCACCGAGGTATTTCATTGAAAATCTCTTGTTCAAGTATCCTTTTATGCTATCCATAAATTCTACTCCCTCCATTCCTTGATATAAGGTGTATAGATTTTTGAAAAAAAATTCGAAATATAGGGTGTATTGCGTTGCACCACTCGCTTGGATAAGTTTTTAAGGGATTTGATTACATTTCCTTATATAGAGAAAGCTCCTCTATTTTCTCATGTCAATTAGTCAGGTGTAATCTCGCCCAAAATTTGTGAAATTTTCCCTCCACTTGCGTTCTTTAATTTCCGTGCCAAAAACTATACACCCTATATTTAGGAACTGAGGGAGTATATCATTTCCAATCAACAATATGTCATCCATATATAACATTAGAAATGCTACAGAGCTCCCACTCACTTTCTTGTAAATACAGGCTTCTCCAAAAGTCTGTATAAAACCATATGCTTTGATCACACTATCAAAACGTTTATTCCAACTCCGAGATGCTTGCACCAGTCCATAAATGGATCGCTGGAGCTTGCACACTTTGTTAGCATCCTTTGGATCGATAAAACCTTCAGGTTACATCATATACAACTCTTCTTCCAGAAATCCATTCAATGCAGTCTTTACATCTGATACGTCGCCAATCTATCTATAATTTTGATTGTTCCATGCTATTATATATTCTGTTTTGGATGTTTAATGGGCTTTATTATACAATTTTATATTATTTTTGGGACTAACCTACTAACCCAAGGCCGAGTGCAAATTGCTGTTTTTTTGCCTATTACAGTGTTTCGCAGAAAAGGAATATCAAACGGAGTCCAAACGGAATGAAACCTTCGGGAGAGTTATTTTTGGAACAAAAGTGATCCAGAAGACTTGGAGTGGACATCAAGAAACAACCGAGGAGGCCACAAGGCAGGGAGGTGTGCCTGCCCCCCGGCACGCCCCACCCTCGTGGGCCCCTCGTGGCTCCACCGACCTACTTCTTCCTCCTATATATACCTACGTACCCCAAAACCAACCAGGAGCACCACGAAACCCTATTTCCACCGCCGCAACCTTCTGTACTCGTGAGATCCCATCTTGGGGACTTTTTCGGCGCTCCGCCGAAGGGGGAATCAATCACGGGGGGCATCTACATCAACACCATAGCCTCTCTGATGATGTGTGAGTAGTTTACCACAGACCTTTGGGTCCATAGTTATTAGCTAGATGGTTTCTTCTCTCTATTTGGATCTCAATACAAAGTTCTCCTCAATCTTCTTGGAGATCTATTCGATGTAACTTTTTTTGCGGTGTGTTTGTCGAGATCCGATGAATTGTGGGTTTATGATCAAGATTATCTATGAACAATATTTGAATCTTCTCTGAATTCTTTTATGTATGATTGGTTATCTTTGCAAGTCTCTTCGAATTATCAGTTTGGTTTGGCCTACTAGATTGATCTTTCTTGCAATGGGAGAAGTGCTTAGCTTTGGGTTCAATCTTGCGTTGCCCGATCCCAGTGACAGTAGGGGAAACGACATGTATTGTATTGTTGCCATCGAGGATAAAAAGTGTTGGGGAACGTAGTAATTTCAAAAAAAAAAATCCTACGCACACACAGGATCATGGTGATGCATAGCAACGAGAGGGGAGAGTGTGTCCATGTACCCTCGTAGACCGAAAGCGGAAGCGTTATGACAACACGGTTGATGTAGTCGTACGTGTTCACGATCCGACTGATCCAAGTACCGAGCGCACGGCACCTCCGAGTTCAGCACACGTTCAGCTCGATGACGTCCCACGAACTTCGATCCAGCAGAGCTTCGAGGGAGACTTCCGTCAGCACGACGGCGTGATGATGATGATGCTACCGACGCAGGGCTTCGCCTAAGCACCGCTATGATATGACCAAGGTGGAATATTGTCGAGGGGGGGCACCGCACACGGCTAAGAGATCAAGAGATCAATTGTTGTATCCAGAGGTGCCCCCTTGCCCCCGTATATAAAGGAGGGAGGGAGAGGCCGACCCTAGAGGGGGCGCGCCAAGTGTGGGGAGTCCTACTAGGACTCCCAAGTCCTAGTAGGATTCCCCTTTCCTTTCCAGAGTAGGAGAGAAGGAAAGAGGGGGAGAGGGAGAAGGAAAAGGGGAATGCACCCCTTGTCCTATTCGGACCAGAGGGGGGCGCACGCCTCCTTCCTTTTTGCCTCTCTCCTCTATTCCCGTATTGCCCAATAAGGCCCAATACTTCTCTCGGTGAATTCCCGTAACTCCCCGGTACTCCGAAAAATACCTGAATCACTCAGAACCTTTTCGATGTCCGAATATAGTCGTCCAATATATCGATCTTTACGTCTCAACCATTTCAAGACTCCTCGTCATGTCCCCGATCTCATCCGAGACTCCGAACTACCTTCGGTACATCAAATCACATAAACTCATAATACAATCCTCACCGAAACTTTAAGCGTGCGGACCCTACGGGTTCGAGAACTATGTAGACATGACCGAGACACGTCTCCGGCCAATAACCAATAGCGGAACCTGGATGCTCATATTGGCTCCCACATATTCTATGAAGATCTTTATAGGTCAAACCGCATAACAACATACGTTGTTCCCTTTGTCATCGGTATGTTACTTGCCCGAGATTCGATCGTCGGTATCTCAATACCTAGTTCAATCTCGTTACAGGCAAGTTTCTTTAATCGTTCCATAATGCATCATCCCTCAACTAACTCATTAGTCACATTGCTTGCAAGGCTTATAGTGATGTGCATTACCGAGAGGGACTAGAGATACCGCTCCGACAATCGAAGTGACAAATCCTAATCTTGATCTATGCCAACTCAACAAGTACCATCAGGGACACCTGTAGAGCACCTTTATAATCACCCAGTTACATTGTGATGTTTAGTAGCACACAAAGTGTTCCTCCGGTATTCGGGAGTTGCATAATCTCATAGTCATAGGAACATGTATAAGTCATGAAGAAAGCAATAGCAATATACTAAACGATCAAGTGCTAAGCAAACGAAATGGGTCAAGTCTATCACATCATTCTCTAATGATGTGATCCCGTTAATCAAATGATAACTCATGTCTATGGCTAGGAAACTTAACCATCTTTGATTCAACGAGCTAGTCAAGTAGAGGCATACTAGTGACACTCTGTTTGTCTATGTATTCCCACATGTACTAAGTTTCCGGTTAATACAATTCTAGCATGGATAATAAAAAATTATCATTATATAAGGAAATATAAATAACAACTCTATTATTGCCTCTAGGGCATATTTCCTTCAGTCTCCCACTTGCACTAGAGTCAATAATCTAGTTGACATCGCCATGTGATTTAACATCAATAGTTCACATCTTTATGTGGTTAACACCCATAGTTCACATCGATATGTGATCAACATCCAAAGGGTTTACTAGAGTCAGTAATCTAGTTCACATCTCTATGTGATTAACATCCAAAGAGTACTAAGGTGTGATCATGTTTTGCTTGTGAGATAATTTTAGTCAATGGGTCTGTCACATTCAGATCCGTAAGTATTTTGCAAATTTCTATGTCTACAATGCTCTGCACGGAGCTACTCTAGCTAATAGCTCCCACTTTCAATATGTATCTAGATCGAAACTTAGAGTCATCCGGATCGGTGTCAAAGCTTGCATCGACGTAACTCTTTACGACAAACTCTTTATCACCTCTATAACTGAGAAATATTTCCTTATTCCACTAAGGATAATTTTTGACCGTTGTCCAGTGATCTACTCCTAGATCACTATTGTACCCTCTTGCCAAACTCTTGGTGAGGTACACAATAGGTCTGGTACACAACATAGCATACTTTATAGAACCTATGACTGAGGCATAGGGAATGACTTTTCATTCTCTTTCTATTTTCTGACGTGGTCGGGTTTTGAGTCTTTACTCAAGTTCACACCTTGCAACATAGGCAAGAACTCCTTCTTTGAATTTTCCGTTTTGAACTACTTCAAAAATCTTGTCAAGGTATGTACTCATTGAAAAAAATATCAAGCGTCTTGATCTATCTCTATAGATCTTGATGCTCAACATGTAAGTAGTTTCACCGAGGACTTTCTTTGAAAAACTCCTTTCAAACACTCCTTTATGCTTTCCAGAAAATTATACATTATTTCTGATTCAACAATATGTCGTTCACATATATTTATCAGAAATGTTGTAGTGCTCCCACTCACTTTCTTGTAAATATATGCTTCACCGCAAGTCTGTATAAAAATATATGCTATGATCAACTCATCAAAGTGTATATTCCAACTCCGAGATGCTTGCACCAGTCCATATATGGATCGCTGGAGCTTTCATATTTTATTAGCACCTTTAGGATTGACATAACCTTCTTGTTGCATCATATACAACTCTTCTTTAATAAATCCATTACGGAATGCAGTTTTGTTTATCCATTTGCTAGATTTCATAAAATGCGGCAATTGCTAACATGATTCAGACAGACTTTAAGCATCGCTACGAGTGAGAAAATCTCATTGTAGTCAACACCTTGAAATTTGTCAAAAACCCTTTTCGACAAGTCTAGCTTTGTAGATAGTAACACTACTATCAGCGTCCGTCTTCCTCTTAAAGATCCATTTATTTTCTATGGCTTGCCGATCATCGTGCAAGTCAACCAAAGTCCACACTTTGTTTTCATACATGGATCCCATCTCATATTTCATGGCCTCAATCCATTTTGCGGAATCTGGGCTCATCATCGCTTCCTCATAGTTCGTAGGTTTGTCATGGTCAAGTAACATGACCTCCAGAACAGGATTACCGTACCACTCTGGTGCGGATCTCACTCTAGTTGACCTACGAGGTTCAGTAGTAAATTGATCTGAAGTTTCATGATCAATATCATTAGCTTCCTCACTAATTGGTGCAGGTGTCACAGGAACCGGTTTATGTGATGAACTACTTTCTAATAAGGGAGCAGGTACAGTTACCTCATCAAGTTCTACTTTCCTCCCACTCACTTCTTTTGAGAGAAACTCCTTCTCTAGAAAGGATCCATTCTTAGCAACGAATGTCTTGCCTTCGGATCTGTGATAGAAGGTGTACCCAACTGTCTCCTTTGGGTATCCTATGAAGACACATTTTTACGATTTGGGTTTGAGCTTATCAGGATGAAACTTTTTCACATAATCATCGCAACCCCAAATTTTAAGAAACGACAACCTCATAGTTCATACGGTGTTGTCTCAACAGATTTAGATGGTGCCCTTTTAACGTGAATGTGGCTGTCTCTAATGCATAACCCCAAAACGATAGTGGTAAATCGGTAAGAAACATCATAGATTGCACTATATCAAATAAAGTACGGTTATGACGTTCAGACACACCGTTATGCTATGGTGTTCCAGGTGGCATGAGTTTGTGAAACTATTCCACATTGTTTTAATTGAAGGCCAAACTTGTAACTCAAATATTTGCCTCTACGATCAGATCGTAGAAACTTTATTTTCTTGTTACGATGATTTTCTACTTCACTTTGAAATTCTTTGAACTTTTCAAATGTTTCAGACTTATGTTTCATCAAGTAGATATACCCATATTTGCTCAAATCATCTGTGAAGGTCAGAAAACAATGATACCCGCCGTGAGCCTCAACACTCATTGGACCGCATACATTGGTATGTATTATTTCCAACAAGTCAGTGGCTCGCTCCATTGTTCCGGAGAATAGAGTCTTATTCATCTTGCCCATGAGGCATGGTTCGCAAGCATCAAGTGGTTCATAATCAAGTGATCCCAAAAGCCCATCAGCATGGAGTTTCTTCATGCGCTTTACACCAATATGACCTAAATGGCAGTGCCACATATAAGTTGCACTATCATTATTAGCTTTGCATCTTTTGGTTTCAATATTATGAATATGTGTATCACTATGAACGAGATCCAAAAAACTATTTTCATTGGGTGTATGACCATCGAAGGTTTTATTCATGTAAACAGAACAACAATTATTCTCTAATTTAAATGAATAACCGTATTGCAATAAACATGATCAAATCATATTCATGCTCAACGTAAACACCAAATAACATTTATTTAGGTTCAACACTAATCCCGAAAGTATAGGGAGTGTGCGATGATGATCATATCAATCTTGGAACTGCTTTCAACACACATCGTCACTTCACCCTTAACTAGTTTCTCGTTCATCTCAGAACTCTGTTTGAGTTACTACTCTTAGCAACTGAACCAGTATCAAATACCGAGGGGTTGCTATAAACACTAGTAAAGTACGCATCAATACCATGTATATCAAATATACTTTTGTTCACTTTGCCATCCTTCTTATCCGCCAAATACTTGGGGCAGTTCCGCTTCCAGTGACCAGTCCCTTTGCAGTAGAAGCACTTAGTCTCATGCTTAGGTCGAGACTTGGGCTTCTTCACTTGAGCAGCAACTTGCTTGTTGTTCTTCTTGAAGTTCCCCTTCTTCCCTTTGCCCTTTTCTTGAAACTAGTGGTCTTGTTAACCATCAACACTTGATGCTTTTCTTGATTTCTACCTTCATCGATTTCAGCATCACGAAGAGCTTGGGAATCGTTTCCGTTATCCCTTGCATATTATAGTTCATCACGAAGTTCTAGCAACTTGGTGATAGTGACTAGAGAACTTTGTCAATTACTATCTTATCTGGAAGATTAACTCCCACTTGATTCAAGCAATTGTAGTACTCAGACAATCTGAGCACATGCTCACTAGTTGAGCTATTCTCCTCCATCTTGTAGGCAAAGTACTTGTCAAAGGTCTCATACCTTTCGACATGGGCATGAATCTGAAATACTAATTTCAACTCTTGGAACATCTCATATGTTCAGTGGCGTTTCAAAAACGTCTTTGAAGCCCCAATTCTAAGTCGTAAAGCATAGTGCACTAAACTATCAAGTAGTCATCATATCGAGCTTGCCAAACGTTCATAATGTCTGCATTTGCTCCTGCAATCGGTCTGTCACCTAGCGGTGCATCAAGGACATAATTCTTCTGTGCAGCAATGAGGATAATCCTCAGATCACGGATCCAATCCGCATCATTGCTACTAACATCTTTCAACTTAGTTTTCTCTAGGAACATATCAAAAATAAAACAGGGGAGCTAAACGCGAGCTATTAATCTACAACATAGATATGCTAATACTACCAGGACTAAGTTCATGATAAATTAAAGTTCAATTAATCATATTACTTAATAACTCCCAGTTAGATAGACATCCCTCTAATCATCTAAGTGATCACGTGATCCATATCAACTAAACCATGTCCGATCATCACGTGAGATGGAGTAGTTTTCAATGGTGAACATCACTATGTTGATCATATCTTCTATATGATTCATGCTCAACCTTTCGGCCTCAGTGTTCCGAGGCCATATTTGCATACGCTAGGCTCGTCAAGCTTAACCTGAGTATTCCGCGTGTGTAACTGTTTTGCACCCGTTGTATTTGAACGTAGAGCTTATCACACCCGATCATCACGTGGTGTCTCGGCACGAAGAACTTTCGCAACGGTGCATACTCAGGGAGAACACTTATACCTTGAAATTTAGTGAGAGATCATCTTATAATGCTACCGTCGATCTAAGCAAAATAAGATGCATAAAAGATAAACATCACATGCAATCAATATAAGTGATATGATATGGCCATCATCATCTTGTGCTTGTGATCTCCATCTCCGAAGCACCGTCATGATCACCATCTTCACCGGCGCGCTTGATCTCCATCGTAGCATCGTTGTCGTCTCGCCAACTATTGCTTCTACGACTATCGCTACCGCTTAGTGATAAAGTAAAGCAATTACAGGGCGATTGCATTGCATACAATAAAGGGACAACCATATGGCTCCTGACAGTTGCCGATAACTCGGTTACAAAACATGATCATCTCATACAATAAATATAGCATCATGCCTTGACCATATCACATCACAATATGCCCTGCAAAAACAAGTTAGATGTCCTCTACTTTGTTGTTGCAAGTTTTACGTGGCTGCTACGGGTTGAGCAAGAACCGTTCTGACCTACGCATCAAAACCACAACGATAGTTCGTCAAGTTAGTGTTGTTTTAACCTTCTCAAGGACCGGGCGTAGCCACACTCGATTCAACTAAAGTTGGAGAAACTGACACCCGCTAGCCACCTGTGTACAAAGCACGTCGGTAGAACCAGTCTCGTGTAAGCGTATGCGTAATGTCGGTCCGGGCCGCTTCATCCAACAATACCACCGAACCAAAGTATGACATGTTGGTAAGCAGTATGACTTGTATCGCCCACAACTCACTTGTGTTCTACTCGTGCATATAACATCAACGCATAAAACCTAGGCTCGGATGCCACTGTTGGGGAACGTAGTAATTTCAAAAAAATTCCTATGCACACGCAAGATCATGGTGATGCATAGCAACGAGAGGGGAGAGTGTGTCCACGTACCCTCGTAGACCGAAAGCGGAAGCGTTAGCACAACGCGGTTGATGTAGTCGTACGCCTACACGGCCCGACCGATCAAGCACCGAAACTACGGCACCTCCGAGTTCTTGCACACGCTCAGCTCGATGACGATCCCGGACTCGATCCAGCAAAGTGTCGGGGAAGAGTTCTGTCGACTGACGGCGTGCAGGACGATCTTGATGTTCTCTTGTCGCGCAGGCTTCGCCTAAGCACCGCTACAATATTATCGAGGAGAACTATGGTGGAGGGGGGCACCGCACACGGCTAAGAGATCTCAAGGATAAATTGTTGTGTCTAGAGGTGCCCCCCTGCCCCCGTATATAAAGGAGTGGATGAGGGGCAGAGGGCCGGCCCCTATGGCGCGCCCTGGAGGAGTCCTACTCCCACCGGGAGTAGGATTCCTCCCCTTCCATGTAGTAGGAGTAGGAGACAAGGAAGGGGAAGAGGGAAGAGAAGGAAGGAGGGGGCGTCCCCCCTCCCCCTAGTCCAATTCGGACTAGTCATTGGGGGGCGCGCGGCCTGCCTCTTTCTCACCCCTAAAGCCCAATAAGGCTCATATCCTTCTTCCCCCGTATTCTCGTAACTCCCCGGTACTCTGAAAAATACCCGAACCACTCGGGACCTTTCCAATGTCCGAATATAGTCGTCCAATATATCAATCTTTACGTCTCGACCATTTCGAGACTCCTCTTCATGTCCTCGATCTCATCCGGGACTCCGAACTCATTCGGTACATCAAAACTCATAAACTCATAATAAAACTGTCATCGAAACCTTAAGCGTGCGGACCCTACGGGTTCGAGAACTATGTAGACATGACCGAAACACGTTTCCGGTCAATAACCAATAGCGGAACCTGGATGCTCATATTGGCTCCCACATATTCTATGAAGATCTTTATCGGTCAAACCGCATAACAACATACGGTGTTCCCTTTGTCATCGGTATGTTTCTTGCCCGAGATTCGATCGTCGGTATCCCAATACCTAGTTCAATCTCGTTACCGGCAAGTCTCTTTACTCGTTCTGTAATGCATCATTCCGTAACTAACTCATTACCTACATGGCTTGCAAGGCTATTACCGAGAGGGCCCAGAGATACCTCTCCGACATCGGAGTGACAAATCCTAATCTCAAAATACACCAACTCAACAAGTACCTTCGGAGACACCTGTAGAGCTCCTTTATAATCACCCAGTTACGTTGTGACATTTGGTAGCACACAAAGTGTTCCTCCGGTAAACGGGAGTTGCATAATCTCATAGTCATAGGAACATGTATAAGTCATGAAGAAAGCAATAGCAACATACTAAACGATCAAGTGCTAAGCTAACGGAATGGGTCAAGTCAATCACATCATTCTCCTAATGATGTGACCCCGTTAATCAAATGACAACTCATGTCCATGGCTAGGAAACTTAACCATCTTTGATTCACGAGCTAGTCAAGTACAGGCATACTAGTGACACTACGTTTGTCTATGTATTCACACATGTATCAAGTTTCCGGTTAATACAATTCTAGCATGAATAATAAACATTTATCATGAAATAAGGAAATAAATAATAACTTTTTTATTGCCTCTAGGGCATATTTCCTTCAGTTAGCCTAGCAGTTCTTCGTCGCCATGGCCCCTAAGAAGAAGACGGCCACGGCGGTCGGCTCGTTGGGAGTCGAACGGCCCCTGCCGGTGCGGACGAGCAGCGGACCGGTTGCAGACAGGACCCGGGCCGCGGCCCGCGAGCACCAGCATCTCCCAGGCAGTCGGAACCTGGCGAGAGGCGTCGTTCGCGCACCAGACGACCGGCTACACGTCGCCAGATCCAAAGACGGAGCTGGGATGCCACTGTTGGGGAACGTAGTAATTTCAAAAAAATTCCTACGCACACACAGGATCATGGTGATGCATAGCAATGAGAGGGGAGAGTGTGTCAACGTACCCTCGTAGACCAAAAGCGGAAGCGTTATGACAACGCGGTTGATGTAGTCGTACGTCTTCATGATCCGACCGATCCAAGTACCAAATGCACAGCACCTCCGAGTTCAGCACACGTTCAGCTCGATGACGTCCCATGAACTCCGATCCAGCAGAGCTTCGAGGGAGAGTTCCATCAGCACGACGGCGTGATGACGATGATGATGATGCTACCGAAGCAGGGCTTTGCCTAAGCACCGTTATGATATGATCGAGGTGGAATATTGTGGAGGGGGCACCGCACACGGCTAAGAGATCAAGAGATCAATTTTTGTATCCAGAGGTGCCCCCTTTCCCCCATATATAAAGGAGGGAGGGAGAGGCCAGCCCTAGAGGGGGCGCGCCAAGTGTGGGGAGTCCTACTAGGACTCCCAAGTCCTAGTAGGATTCCCCTTTCCTTTCCGGAGTAGGAGAGAAGGAAAGAGGGGAGAGGAGAAGGAAAGGGGTTGCACCTTGTCCAATTCAAACCAGAGGGGGGCGGCTCCTTCCTTTTGGCCTCTCTCCTCTATTCCCGTATGGCCCAATAAGGCCCAATACTTCTCCCGGTGAATTCTCGTAACTCCCCGGTACTCCGAAAAATACCTGAATCACTCGAAACCTTTCCGATGTCTGAATATAGTCGTCCAATATATCGATCTTTACATCTCGACCATTTTGAGACTCCTCGTCATATCCCTGATCTCATCCGGGACTCCGAACTACCTTTGGTACATCAAATCACATAAACTCATAATACAATCGTCACCGAAACTTTAAGCGTGCGGACCCTACGGGTTCGAGAACTATGTAGACATGACCGAGACACATCTCCGGCCAATAACCAATAGTGGAACCTGGATGCTCATATTGGCTCCCACATATTCTAGGAAGATCTTTATCGGTCAAACCGCATAACAACATACGTTGTTCCCTTTGTCATCGGTATGTTACTTGCCCGAGATTCGATCATCGGTATCTCAATACCTAGTTCAATCTCATTACTGGCAAGTCTCTTTACTCGTTCCGTAATGCATCATCCCGCAACTAACTCATTAGTCACATTGCTTGCAAGGCTTATAGTGATGTGCATTACCGAGAGGGCCCAGAGATACCTCTCCGACAATCGGAGTGACAAATCCTGATCTCGAAATACGCCAACCCAACAAGTACCTTCGCAGACACCGGTAGAGCACCTTTATAATCACCCAGTTATGTTGTGACGTTTGGTAGCACACAAAGTGTTCCTCCGGTAAACGGGAGTTGCATAATCTCATAGTCATAGGAACATGTATAAGTCATGAAGAAAGCAATAACAACATACTAAATGATCAAGTGCTAAGCTAACGGAATGGGTCAAGTCAATCACAGCATTCTACTAATGATGTGATCCCGTTAATTAAATGACAACTCATGTCTAACATTAGGAAACTTAACCATCTTTGATTAACGAGCTAGTCAAGTAGAGGCATACTAGTGACACTATGCTTGTCTATGTATTCGCACATGTATTATGTTTCTGGTTAATACAATTCTAGCATGAATAATAAATATTTATCATGAAATAAGGAAAGAAATAATAACTTTATTATTGCCTCTAGGGCATATTTCCTTCAAAAAGATGGGGTTTATATCATATTGCTTGAGTTTATCCCTCTACATCATGTCATCTTACCTAATGTATTACTCTGTTCTTATGAACTTAATACTCTAGATGCATGCTGGGTAGCGGTCGATGTGTGGAGTAATAGTAGTAGATGCAGGCAGGAGTCGGTCTACTTGTCACGGACGTGATGCCTATATACATGATCATGCCTAGATATTCTCATAACTATGCTCAATTCTATCAATTGCTCGACAGTAATTTGTTCACCCACCATAAAACTTATGCTATCTTGAGAGATGCCACTAGTGAAATCTATGGCCCCCGGGTCTATTTTCCATCATATTAATCTCCTGTCAACTAGCTATTTCTGTCGCCGTTTACTTCACATTCTTTACTTTCAATCTTTATCATAAAAATACCAAAAATATTATCTTATCATCTCTATCAGATCTCACTTTTGCAAGTGGCCGTGAAGGGATTGACAACCCCTTTATCGCGTTGGTTGCAAGGTTCTTATTTGTTTGTGTAGGTACGAGGGACTTGTGTGTGGCCTCCTACTGGATTGATACCTTGGTTCTCAAAAACTGAGGGAAATACTTACGCTACTTTGCTGCATCACCCTTTCCTCTTCAAGGAAAACCAACGCATGCTCAAGAGTTAGCAACAAGGATTTAGGCGCCGTTGTCGGGAGTCTACGCACAAGTCAAGACATACCAAGTACCCATCACAAACTCTTATCCCTCGCATTACATTATTTGCCATTTGCCTCTCGTTTTCCTCCCCCACTTCACCCTTGCCGTTTTATTCGCCCTCTTTTCCGTTCGTCTTTCTTCGCTTGCTTCTTCTGTGATCGTTATCCGTCTTTCTTTGTTATGTCCGAATCGGGAGGTTATCGTTGATAAGGATAATAATATGGAAAACTTTGATGTTTTTTATGATCCTCTTGAAGATCCTACTATTTTACAGACTAAAAAGTTTCGGATTGGTAGCGGTAATATTATTGGGAAAGGAGTTATTGAAGATTTCTTTACTTGTGTCGGTACCCTACCCTCTATGGGTGGGTCTATTCTTCATAGAACTAGTAGTCTTGCGGATGCTATATCCTTGCTCGTAGTTGAACTTGAAAGACAATTTATTCATTTGCATCCTTGCATACAAAGGATTTTTCTAGAGTTTTCCAATATCAAGCATTCTTCTGTTAAGCGAGCGGCTACTATCTTTTTGGCACATGAGTTCAGATTTATTATGAAAGAGGCTAATGAAATTTTTGCGCATTATAGGGTGGACGATGGTTGTCCTCCCATAGAGGCTGTCCTTTTTAATCAAGAAGACTTAATGCGCTTACGATCCTTAGATCATGTTGCTTACAATGAAAACCTTAGAAAAAAGGTTCCTATCGATGTTCTAGTTGATAGAATTTCTAAACTTAATGATGACTTTGCTATTCAGAACAACGGGTTAGGTTTTTCTCTTGAACAAAGGCTCATGACTTATTTCCAAAAGAATGCTTATAATGATGAATTGGTTATGCAATATAAGGGGCCAAAGGAGGAACCCATACCTCCCGAGCTTGATCTTGGGGACTTTTGTCCCATTAAATTTAGCCCTTTTGATTAGTTTTGCTTGCCACAAAGAAAACTTGCTGGTGAATGTAGGGAATATGAGATGAGTTTTCATGATTTACCCTACTATCATTATGGCAATACCTAGATCTATCCTTGCCTTTGTGCCTAGCTAGGGGCGTTAAACGATAGCGCTTGTTGGGAGGCAACCCAATTTTATTTTAGTTTCTTGCTTTTTGGTTCTGTTTAGGAATAATAATCCATCTAGCTTCTGTTTATATGTGGTTTTATGTTTTAATTAGTGTTTGTGCCAAGTAAAACCTTTGGGAAGACTTGGGTGAAGTCTTTTTGATCTTGCTGTAAAAACAGAAACTTTAGCCCTCACGAGATTAGATACAAATTTTTACCGGAGAGTGCTATTTAGTTGATTATTTTTCAAGATGATTAATAGATAAATTCCTCACGTCCAGCAATTTATTTTAGAATTTTTGGAGTTCCAGAAGTTTGCGTTAGATACAGATTACTGCAGACTGTTCTGTTTTTGACAGATTCTGTTTTTCGTGTGTTGTTTGCTTATTTTGATGAATCTATGGCTAGTATCGGAGGTTATGAACCATAAAGAAGTTGTAATACAGTAGGTTTAACACCAATATAAATAAATAATGAGTTCATTACATTACCTTAAAGTGGTGTTTTGTTTTCTTTCGCTAACGGAGCTCACGAGATTTTCTGTTAAGTTTTGTGTTGTGAAGTTTTCAAGTTTTGGGTAAAGATTTGATGGATTATGGAACAAGGAGTGGCAAGAGCCTAAGCTTGGGGATGCCCAAAGCACCCCAAGGTAAAATATAAGGACAAAAAAAAAGCCTAAGCTTGGGGATGCCCCGGAAGGCATCCCCTCTTTTGTCTTCGTCCATCGGTAACTTTACTTGCAGCTATATTTTTATTCACCACATGATATGTGTTTTGCTTGGAGCGTCTTGTATGATTTGAGTCTTTGATTTTTAGTTCACCAAAATCATCCTTGCTGTACACACCTTTTTAGAGAGACACACATTAATCGGAATTTATTAGAATACTCTATGTGCTTCACTTATATTTTTTGAGCTAAACAATTTTGCTCTAGTGCTGCTTCACTTATATCTTTTAGAGCACGGTGGTGGTTATATTTTATAGAAATTATTGATGTCTCATGCTTCACTTATATTATTTTGAGAGTCCTTTAGAACAGCATGGTAATTTGCCTTGGTTATAAAATTAGTCCTAATATGATAGGCATCCAAGATGGATATAATAAAAACTTCCATATAAATGCATTGAATACTAAGAGAAGTTTGATACTTGATAATTGTTTTGAGATATGAAGATGGTGATATTAGAGTCATGCTAGTTGAATAGTTCTGAATTTGAGAAATACTTGTTCTATAGTTTGTGATTCCCGTAGCATGCACGTATGGTGAATTTTTATGTGATGAAGTCGGAGCATGATTTATTTATTGATTGGCTTCCTTATGAGTGGCGGTAGGGGACGAGCGATGGTCTTTTCCTACCAATCTATCCCCCTAGGAGCATGCGCGTAGTACTTCGTTTCGATAACTAATAGATTTTTGCAATAAGTATGTGAGTTCTTTATGACTAATGTTGAGTCCATGGATTATACGCACTCTCACCCTTCCACCATTGCTAGCCTCTCTAATACCGCGCACCTTTCGCCGGTATCATATACCCACCATATACCTTCCTCAAAACAGCCACCATACCTACCTATTATGGCATTTCCATAGCCATTCCGAGATATATTGCCATGCAACTTCCCACTATTCCATTTATTATGACACGCTTCATCATTGTCATATTGCTTTGCATGATCATGTAGTTAACATTGTATTTGTGGCAAAGCCACCTTTATAATTCTTTCATACATGTCACTCTTGATCAAGGTTGGAAAAAGCGGTAGGCGTAAGCGAGGCGGTTGGCCTTCGCCTAGTGCCTAGGCGGTGCCTAAGCGCCCTAGGCGCGGCCTAGGCGGTAATATAGTTTTTACTCGTAGTATATTTGTGATTATTATATGGGTGTTGATATTAGTTTAGGGCATATAAATAAGTTAATTACCGTCTACTACCATTGGAATATAATCCGTTTGGCATATCAGTGCAGTATGTGGCATGATGTCTTGCTTGGATAGCCAATCCTTGCTTGCCCTGCCTAGACCTCCATTTATGCCCTAGGCGAGGCGTTTGGCCATTGTCTAGCGCCTAGGCGTGCCTAAGCGCCTCCTAGGCACTGCCTTTTCCAACAGAGCTCTTGATTCATTGCATATCCCGGTACACCGCTGGAGGCATTCACATAGAGTCATATTTTATTCTAAGTATCGAGTTGTAATTCTTGAATTGTAAGTAAATAAAAGTGTGATGATCATTATTAGAGCATTGTCCCATGCGAGGAAAGGATGATGGAGACTATGATTCCCCCATAAGTCGGGATGAGACTCCGGGCGAAAGAAAAAAAAGAGGCCAAAAAAAAGAGAAGGCCCAAATAAAAAATTAGAGAAAAGAGAAAAGGGACAATGTTACTATCCTTTCTCCACACTTGTGCTTCAAAGTAGCACCATGATCTTCATGATAAAGAGTCTTCTATGTTATCACTTTCATTTACTAGTGGGAATTTTACATTATAGAACTTGGCTTGTATATTCCAATGATGGGCTTCCTCAAAATGCCCTAGGTCTTCGTGAGCAAGCGAGTTGGATGCACACCCACTTAGTTTCTTTTGTTGAGCTTTCATACACTTATAGCTCTAGTGCATCCGTTGCATGGCAATCCCTACTCACTCACATTGATATCTATTAATGGGCATCTCCATAGCCCGTTGATACGACTAGTTGATGTGAGACTATCTTCTCATTTTTTGTCTTCTCCACAACCACCATTCTATTCCACATATAGTGCTATATCCATGGCTCACGCTCATGTATTGCGTGAAGATTGAAAAAGTTTGAGAACATCAAAAGTATGAAACAATTGCTTGGCTTGTCATCGGGGATGTGCATGATTTAAATACTTTGTGTGGTGAAGATATAGCATAGCCAGACTATATGATTTTGTAGGGATAACTTTCTTTGGCCATGTTATTTTGAGAAGACATGATTGCTTTGTTGGTATGCTTGAAGTATTATTATTTTCATGTCAATATTAAACTTTCATCTTGAATCTTTCGGATCTGAACATTCATGCCACAATAAAGAAAATTACATTGAGAAATATGCTAGGTAGCATCCACATCAAAAAAATTGTTTTTATCATTTACCTACTCGAGGACGAGCAGGAATTAAGCTTGGGGATGCTTGATACGTCTCCAACGTATCTATAATTTTTGATTGTGCCATGCTATTATATATTCTATTTTGGATGTTTAATGGGCTTTATTATACACTTTTATATTATTTTTCTGACTAACATACTAACCCAAGGCCCAGTGCAAATTGCTATTTTTTGCCTATTTCAGTGTTTCGTAGAAAAGGAATATCAAACGGAGTCCAAACGGAATGAAACCTTCGGGAGAGTTATTTTTGGAACAAACGTGAACTAGAGGACTTGGAGTGGACGTCAAGAAACAACCGAGGAGGCCACGAGGCAGGGAGGCGCTAGCCCCCCTGGGCGCGCCCCCCACCCTCGTGGGCCCCTCGTGGCTCCACCGACCTACTTCTTCCTCCTATATATACCTACATATCCCGAAACCAACTAGGAGCACCACGAAACCCTATTTCCACCGCCGCAACCTTCTGTACCCGTGAGATCCCATCTTGGGGCCTTTTTCGGTACTCCGCCGGAGGGGGAATCAATCACGGAAGGCTTCTACATCAACACCATAGCCTCTCCGATGATGTGTAAGTAGTTTACCGCAGACCTTCGGGTCCATAGTTATTAGCTAGATGGCTTCTTCTCTCTCTTTGGATCTCAATACAAAGTTCTCCTCGATCTTCTTGGAGATCTATTCGATGTAACTCTTTTTGCAGTGTGTTTGTCGAGATCCGATGAATTGTGGGTTTATGATCAAGATTATCTATGAACAATATTTGAATCTTCTCTAAATTCTTTTATGTATGATTGGTTATCTTTGCAAGTCTCTTCGAATTATCAGTTTGGTTTGGCCTACTAGATTGATCTTTCTTGCAATGGGAGAAGTGCTTAGCTTTGGGTCCAATCTTGTGTTGCTCGATCCCAGTGACAGTAGGGGAAACGACACGTATAGTATTGTTGCCATCGAGGATAAAAAGATGGGGTTTCTATCATATTGCTTTAGTTTATCCCTCTACATCATGTCATCTTACCTAATGCGTTACTCTGTTCTTATGAACTTAATACTCTAGATGCATGCTGGATATCGGTCGATGTGTGGAGTAATAGTAGTAGCTGCAGGCAGGAGTCGGTCTACTTGTCACGGACGTGATGCCTATATACATGATCATGCCTAGATATTCTCATAACTATGCTCAATTCTATCAATTGCTCGACAGTAATTTGTTCACCCACCGTAATACTTATGTTATCTTGAGAGAAGCCACTAGTGAAACCTATGGCCCCCGTGTCTATTTTCCATCATATTAATTGTAACGCCCGGATGGTTTGCAACAGTAAACCAAGTTTCTAATCGTGGTTTCGTTGCTGTCAAAAAAAAATTAATAATAAAAATAAAAAGAAAAACAAACTGGAAGGGATAAACCCCCCCCACCGCCCAGCCAGCCCCCCTCCCCACTCCCCTTGGCCCATCTCTCCCCCCTCCTCGGCCAGCCCCAGCTGGGCCACCAGAGCGGCCCACGGACCACACCCCCCACTAGAACTCTTCTTGGGGCACCAAACCCTAGCCCGCCCCACCCTCTCCCCACTCGCGCCCCACCCTCTCCCGATCCGATCGGGCTCGGGCGCCACCCCTCGCCACCGACCGCCTCTCCCCGACGGCGACCCCCGCCGCCGTTTCCCCCCTGGCCCCGCCCGCCTCCTCCTCCCTCCTCCACCGCCTGGGACGCCTCCCTCTCCTCCGCGCCCCCACCGAGGCCGAGCGGGACCATGGGCCTCGGCGCCTGACGCCTCCGGTCTGCTCCCCGACGCTCGTCCCGACGCCTCCTCGCCTCCTCCACGCAGCTGCCGAGACCTCAGACCCCCGTGAGCTCGACCTCCTCTCTCCCTCCCCTCGGCGGCGTTCCCCCCCCTCCGGTTCCCTCCGGTCCCCTCCGACCCGCCCCGACGAGCTCCCCCCCCTGCCCCTCGACCTCTCATGGCCGGATCCGGCCCGTGGCCTCGTCGGCTCGGCGCGCCCGCCACCGCCGCCTCCCTCTCCCCTTCCTTCTCCTCCCCGTCGGCGATCTCGTCGGCGCTGTGGCGCAGCCCCACCCCCAGCTCCTCGATCCCCCCCTTTCTCCCGAGCCTGCTCCGTGAGACCGGCTCCCCCTTCTTCATGGCCGCTCGCCCGCCTGAGCCCGCACCTGCCTCCGTCGCCCCCCCCTCGGCGTTGCTACGTTGCTGTGGCGCAGCGCGCCGTGGCAACGCCACTTGGCCGCCACGCCTCGACCGGGCCGGGTCGCGCCCGATCGGTAACGCCCAGAACCCCATGACGCCAGGATTAGGCCACGTGTCACTGCGTGTGGGGCCCCACCCCAAAAAATAAGAATGTTTAAAGAAATGTTTTAATTAAACTGAATCAAAAAAATGATTTAAAATGAATTAAAAGTAATTAAAACTAATTAACTAAATAATTAATTAATTAATTAATTGAATAATTAATTAATCTAATTAATTCTGGATTAGTTAAACCTAATCATTAGCTAATTAATTGGGTAATTAATTAAACTAATTAATCTGGATTAATTAATACTAATCATTAGTTAACTTAATTAACTAAGTTTAATTAATCTGATTAGGTTAATTAAGTTATTAGTGTATGACATGTGGGACCCACTGGCGGTGTTGACTTAGTCAACCTGTTGGTCGATGACGCCAAGATGACCTCATGCCGATGTCATAAATGTTTTTCAAATTAATTAATTAATTAATTAAAATTCCAGAAATTAATAAAACCTTTTATAATTCATAACTTTTAATCCGAGTCGGATTAAAATATTTTCAACATGAAAGTTGCTCGTAAGCAGCGAGACGATTCCGGATACGCATTCCGCTCGTCCACCACACGCCTCTAACCTATCGAACCTGCAAACTTTCTCCCGGTTCATCATGTATGAGACGTCCGGAACCGGATAACTTCCGGATGCTTTCCCCTAAACCGGTACCCTCTTACCACGTTAGGGCACGCCTAGCATCGCTTCTTGGCATGTCATGCATCGTTATGCATCCGTTATCGTGTATTCATTGTTTCTTCCCCTCTTCTCTTGGTAGACTACGAGACCGACGCTGCGGTGGCGGTTCGACTACAAAGGTCTTGACGATCACTCTCTCTTGCCGAGCAACCGGGCAAGCCCCCTTTTGATCATCCCGATATCGCCCATTCCATTCTCTTATTGCTTGCACTAGATTTTGCTACCGTTATTGTTGCTCCTATTCATTGCATAGCCTGTTTATTGTAACCTGCTATTGTTACCTACCGCTTATCCTAAACCGCTTAGTATAGGTTGGTTAGAGCCCATCGGTGACCCCCCACCTTGTCCTTGTTGCCCTCGCTTCATCATTGAAGACCCGATCAACGGGATAGAAGACCAGGCCCGACACCGCACATCACTTCCCTTAGTTGCTCGACACTACTAGGTTACTATCGAGTACCGAGGGTGAAACCTCTGCAAAGACACCGATATTAACCTGTAGTATAGTTATCCGGTTGTGGTCATCGAGGGTGATTTCCTCTTTAACCACTTCCGATACGACTCGTCAGTGCAACCCTCAAGTGTGGACCTCGAGGGTGAATCCTCTAATGTTCACCTTGATGACTACATTGAGTGGGATTTACGGGGTGATTCCTCGTGTTTTCCCTTGATGTTTGGACTCACGGTTACTTGGACTGTTACCCATCATTACTTGGAAAGACGGGTCGACCACGAGGGTACCCAGCTTAATAATTGCAGTGATGTGGAGACGGGTTGACTGGAGGGTGCCCGAGATACTTACGAGGCGTGGCGGGCATTCCTAGCCCTTGCCACAAGTCCTCGAGACGGGCAACGGGTCACATCTTCGTGAGTTACGCTTGTTACCGCGTTCCTAATCCACTACGATTTGGATATTTGATCCGAGGGGCCTCTGGCCTGATAGCACTAACCATCACGTGGGCTAAGTATGGGCGTTCTGCGTCGTATACATCAGCCGAAGCTTATTAGACGTCGGCGTCGGATGGCGCGCCGGATTGGGCTGAAGCGCTGTTAGGCTAGGTCTGCTTCCGGCCGCCCTACATAGCGTCTTGAGGAGTTCGGGGAGATGGCCCATGACCCCGGGGCATAGGTTTAGTCCGCGTCTTGGCCTCTCTATTAAGCCTAGGTCGGGTTGCGGCGTATTGTTTGACCGAGGCGGGCATGACCACGAAAGTGTGTCCGGCGGAGTTAAGCGGCGTGGTGGGTAAGTTGGTGCACCCTGCAGGAAGAAAACATCTATCGATAGCCTGTCCTACGGTAACGGACACTTGGAGTTGTATCCCGATCGATACAACTAGAACTGGTTACTTGAGATGAGAATTGGATTGTGATGATAACTGGATAGTATGGCTCTGGGATTTCTTTCTCGCAGGGAGTCGAGAAAGGATCTCTGGCCGAGGTTGATAATACTACTGCTACTTTAAGTTATGTTACTCTACTCCCTCTTGTTTGCTGCAAGATGGTGGATTCCGGAAGATGCTAGTCTTCGATAGGACTAGGTCTTCTCTCTATTCTGGCATTCTGCAGTTCAGTCCACTGATATGGCCTTTACACATATATCCTTGCATATGTAGTGTAGCTCCTTGCTTGCGAGTACTTTGGATGAGTACTCACGGTTGCCTTGTTCCCCCTTTTTTTTCCCTATCTCTATTCGATTGCTGCAATCGCACGATGGAGCCAGGATCCGCACGCCACCGCCACGGCGACTACTACTCGAGGCGCCTACTACTACGTGCAGCCCGGCCGGCGACCGGGGAGTGACCTAGGAGGATCCCGAGGCGGAGGCCTGTCCTCTTCGATCAGATCCCGGTTTGTGCTAGCCATCTTATGGCACCTTGTTTAACTTATGTCTGTACTCAGATATTGTTGCTTCCGCTGACTCGTCTATGATCGAGCACTTGTATTCGAGCCCTCGAGGCCCCTGGCTTGTATTATGATGCTTGTATGACTTATTTTATTTGTAGAGTTGTGTTGTGATATCTTTCCGTGAGTCCTTGATCTTGATCGTACACATTTGCGTGCATGATTAGTGTACGATTGAATCGAGGGCGTCACAAGTTGGTATCAGAGCCGACTGCCTGTAGGAATCCCCCTTACACACTCCTTGGCCGAAGTCGAGTCTAGACATTGCAAAACTTTTACTAACATGGCTGTGTGTCTTATGGGCACACGTCGCCATCGGGTGGTATTAGGATCTTTTACTCCTCGACCTTTACTCTGGGGCTCTGAACTCTCTTCTACTCGGGTTAAACAATTTTTACTAACTATCACTAGGATCCCGTGACCGCATTCACCCCGAAGATGGATATAGCCTTAGTTGTTTTGGGAATTGTATTTGAACAATTTCCACCCTGTCATTTGACTCCTTTTGAAACGTCTTTGTTTTCGGATGGAACCCACGAGGCAGGTCGTGCGCCACACGACGGCCATTGGTGCCTCGGGATCACTGCGGTGCTGCCGAGATGATGACCTATCGGGTTATCGCTGGCACCCAGTACACCGTCTATGAGGAGTACCGGGACTACAACCAGAGCGATGCGGCGCCATCGTCCACCTCTACTCTCGGAGTATGAGTCCACTCATTGTCCGCACACCGCACATGGTGTTGGAGTGACCATCGATATGGCAGTCCACGATGCTGCTTATGCTGCACCGACACGTCTTCGTCTGTAGTATCGAGTTGGACACCTCCCCTTCGGGCACATTGCTATCGCGTCGATGTTGGTGAGGAGGTTACTACACCGCTGCCTACACGCTGTCACCAGAGAGCCTTTCCACCATCGAACTTTGTTACGCATGCCGATGGGCTGGATCGAGCTAACCGAGCTCTTCGCCACGAAGTTGTACATCACCCGTCGGCACCTCTACCGTGCTCGACGCTGATGCACCCTTTGTCCGTTCCGAGAGCTGCCGCGTTCTGCGATCTACCCCGCCAGACCGTGATGCCCCAGGGAGTTGGTTGGCGGACGTGGAGGCTACTCTCCGCACTTGGCCCTTTCACGCCACGGACGCCGGATTCAGCACCGAGTATCCGCGGCCCTCGTGTCAGCGGCGTGGAGGACTATCCTTGCCGCACTATCAGCTTTGAGCTACAGCTACCTCCGCAGATCGCGTGGACTGATGTAGACTTGCTTGTTAGTGTTTGATGTATTCGCCATGAGCTGCGTGCCGCCTATGATGTAGTAGTCTATGTTTGGACTCTATGTATCGAACTCTATGCATGTTTCCTTTTGTAAGATATGCCAACTACTATGTAGTTCCCATGCTGCTTTCATTATGCGTGTTTCATCATGAATGATTCTTGTCTCTTGCTTATCTTCTCAAATGCTGAACTACCCCCGTTATTTAATAGCGGGATGGTTAGGCCAGCAGTCGTGGTCGTGGTGACAACCTTCCACCACCGCTTTGAGTACATGGCTGGTATGATCCAACAGCTCGAGATGAATCGCCAGTTCATGGAGAACATGATGGCTCAGTTCCTCGCCCCAATATGAACCAAAGCACCCAAATGGAACAACTCTGCAGAATTCATCGCTGAACCCCGGCGTGTACCGCAGCTCAACTCAGCCTTTGGATCTTGATGATCGGCTCCGTGACATCACCTATGAGATGGAGTCGCTAATGTACCCCCGCCAGCTATGTCACCTTTGCTTCCTTCTTCTGAAGGGACCCGCAGCTCAATGGTGGGACAGCCACCGTCGTACTCTGCCGGTTGGGACACTCATCACTGGCAGACTTCGAGCTGCCTTCGCGCCGCTTCATTCCTCAAGGGGTCATGGACGGAAGAAGCGTGAGTTCATAACCTCACCCAAGGCAACAAGACTGTTGAAGCCTATCGGCGAGAGTTCTTGGACTTGTCTCGCTATGCTGAAGAGGATATTGCAACTGATGCACGCAGACAAGAGAAGTTCCGTGATGGACTTCAAGCTGACATCAAGCTCGCACTTCTAGTGCACGACTTGCTGATTTCGCCACCTTGGTGAACAAAGCTATCAATGTCGAAACTGGTCTGCAGGAATACCAGAGCTCTAACAGGCGCAACCGTGACACCGGCTCATCTTCGGGCCCGTCCTCGCAGAAGCGCAAGATATGGATTCCCAATAGCATGTACCAGCCCAATGCATCTGCTTCAAGGAACTATGCTACACCTCGCTCCCGCCTACAACTAAGCAGCGAAACTTCCAGCTCCGCCACCCCAAGCTCCTGTTCCCACTCCCAATAATGGCTTATGCTTCAGGTGCGGACAGCCAGGGCACCGTGCTAGAGATTGCAACCAGAACCAGAAACAGCTGGCCCTTCCAGCAGCTGGCCGTGGAAACAATCAGAACCGCAACAACATTGGCAAGTCTTATGGGCAAGCTCAGGCCAACCACGTTGAACTGAATGAAGCTCAAGACCAGCCTGCTACTGTGATGGGTACCCTTCTCGTAAATTCAGTACCTGCATCTGTTTTATTCGATTCAGGAGCATCACATTCATTCATGTCTGAAGATTTTGCATTCATGCATGGCCTTAAAAGCGAAGACATGAATGCTTCACTATTAGTACACACCCCGCGGGCCAATGTCGGACTTCCATGATTTGCAACAGCGTCCCGTTGAAATCGAAGGAATGGAATTCCTTGTCTCTCCTATCGTGCTAAAGTCTTGTAGCATTGACCTCATTTTGGGGATGGATTGGTTGAAAGCGCATACGGCGACAATCGTTTGCGCCACTAAGACCGTCCATCTGCTGCACCCATCTGATGAAATCGTAAGCTACAATGCTCGTCTGGTTCAAAATGCCGAGGCAAGGCTCTATGCTTTGAACGCATTGAACGCCGCACCCCTCGAGGGAATTGAAAACATTCACGCTCGTTTGCGATTTCCAAGACGTCTTTCTGAAGAACTTCGAGGATTCCCCTCGCTAGGGCTGTCGAATTTGTCATCGACTTGAAACCAGGCACCACTCCTATAGCCAAACGGCCCTACAAGATGCCGCCGCATGAACTCCTTGAGCTAAAGGAGGAAATCGACAAATCTCTTCAAAGTGGTTTCATCCGCCCAAGTTGCTCTCCTTGGGGAGCACCTTCTCTCTTTGTCAAGAAGAAGGATGGGACAAACCGATTGGTTCAAGACTACCGTCCTATAAATCAAGCTACCATTCAGAATAAGTATCCTCTTCCTCGGATCAATGATCTTTATGATCAATTGGCTGGTTCGTCAGTGTTCTCGAAACTCGACTTGAGGTTGGGTTACCACCAGATCCGTGTTCGTGAGGAGGATATCCCCAAGACCGCATTTGTGACTCGTTATGGTTCATACGAGTACACCGTCATGTCTTTCGGCTTAACCAATGCTCCAGCCACCTTCTCTCGTCTGATGAACTATATATTCATGGATTACCTCGACAAGTTCGTCGTGGTTTATCTGGATGATATCTGATCTATTCCAAGAATGAAGAAGAACATCTTGAACATCTTCGTCTTGTCTTTGGAAAAGCTACGAGAGCATCAACTCTATGCCAAGTTCTCCAAATGTGAATTCGGCTTCCCAAGTAACCTATCTTGGGCATGTCATTTCTAAGGAGGGTATTGCCGTCAACCCCGAACGAGTTCAGGCTATTCTCGATTGGACTCCTCCAAGAACGTTAAGTCGAAGTTTTCTCGGTCTCGCTTGACTATTGCCGTCGATTCGTCGAGAACTTCTCCAAGATTGCCGAGCCTCGACTAATCTATTGCATAAAGGCGTCAAGTTCCAATGGACAGATAAGTGTCAGGAAAGTTTCCAGGAACTCAAGGACAAGCTGACAACTGCCCCAGTGCTAGCTCCTCCTGATACTAAGAAGGACTTCGTCATTTACTGCGACGCTTCTCGTCAAGGATTAGGCGGTGTCCTAATGCAAGAGCGCAAAGTGGTTGCTTATGCCTCTCGGCGATTCGCCCTCACGAGGAGAACTACCCGATTCACGACCTCGAACTTCTGCTGTCATTCATGCGCTAAAGCAAAGTGGCGACATTACCTTCTCGTAATCGTTGCGAGATCTACACTGACCACCAAAGTCTGAAGTATCTGTTTACTCAGCCAGACCTGAACCTCCGTCAGCAGAGATGGATGGAGACTGTTGCAGACTTTGATTTGGGAATCTCCTATACGCCAGGCAAGGCTAATGTGATGGCTGATGCTTTGAGCCGCAAGTCTTACTGCAACCACCTTCAGGTTCACAAAGTTCAGCCCTCACTTGTTGAGGAATTCAGCAGGCTGAACCTCCATATTGTTCCTCCGGTGCACCCCCCTCCCGGAGCTCCGCAAGATGAATCTCCGTGTTGTTCCCCGTGGATCCCTCTATACCTGGCTGTTGAACCCGATCTCTTGGGCACCATAAAGACAATGCAGGATCGACTCTGAGGTCTACAAGCTTAAACAAGACGTCAGGAAAGGAAATCCCTCATCCTTCACCATTGCTGATGATGGCGCCTTGTACTTCAAAGGCCGCCTAGTGGTGCCTTGCAAGAAGGACAACCTGGATATGACTCAGAAGGTTATGCAAGAAGCTCATGATACGCCTCTATGTATCCACCCTGGCAGTACAAAGATGTATCAAGACATTCGTCAGAGATTCTCGTGGTCTAATATGAAGCAGGACATTGCTCGCTATGTTTCGAGTGTGACGCTTGCCGTCGTATCAAAGCAGAACATCAAAGGCCTCTTTGGAACTCTGCAGCCTATCTCTCTTCCCAAATGGAAATCGACCATGTTGAAATGGACTTGCCATCCTGGTTTTCCCAAATCGCAGAAAGGTAATGATGCTATTCTTGTCGTCATTGACGGCTTTCTAAAGTTGCACATTTTCCGCGGTCAAAGAAACGATCACCGCTAGCCACCGGCAACGCTCTATATGTCCGAATTGTTTCACTTCACGGTATTCCACTGGTTATCGTTCGGACCGTGGCAGCTTATTCACTTCAAGATTCGGGCAAGTTTCAAGAAGCTATGGGGACTCATTTATCTTTCAAGATCTTGCTTCATCATCCAGATCTCAAGGGCAAGTTGAACGTGTCAACCAAATTCTCAAGACATGCTTGAGCTTGTGTCGTCTCATTCGGCAAGAAATGGGAGGAATCTCTCCCGTATGCTGAGTTCTCTTATAATAATAGCTTTCAAGCTAGTCGAAGATGGCCCCTTGAAGTGTTATATGGACGAAAGTGCGAACCCTCCGAACTGGTCAGAGGCGGGAGCGTCCACTCTTGGTCCGGATATTATCCAACATGCCAAGAACAAGTCCGCATTATTCGCGAGAATCTCAAGACTGCGCTTTCGCGTCAAAAGAGTAATTATGACCGTCATCACAAAGACATGGTCTATCAACTTTGGCGAAAAGGCCTATCTTCGCGTTACACCAATGAAGGGTGCTCACCGCTTCGGGATCAAGGGCAAGCTAGCTCCTCGCTATATTGGCCCTTTCACTATTCTGGAAAGGCGTGGAAAAGTGGCTTATCAACTGGAGCTTCCGTCGAACCTTTCTCAGGTTCACGATGTGTTTCACGTGTCCCAACTCCGACGCTGCTTCAAGGACCCAATCCGAGCAGTGGACCATGAAGTGCTCGAATTGCAACAGGACCTCTCCTATAAAGAGCATCCGGTCCGTATTCTCGACCAAGCTGAACGCCGCACACGTCAGAAGGCGATCAAATTCCTCAAAGTCCAGTGGTCGAATCACTCTGAAGATGAAGCCACCTGGGAACGCGAGGATCGTCTACGAGATGAATATCCCGCCCTCTTTCCTTCTACCTCCTAAATCTCGGGACGAGATTTCTTGTAGTGGAGGAGATTTGTAACGCCCGGATGGTTTGCAACAGTAAACCAAGTTTCTAATCGTGGTTTCGTTGCTGTCAAAAAAAAAATTAATAATAAAAATAAAAAGAAAAACAAATCTGGGAAGGGGATAAACCCCCCCCCACCGGCCCAGCCAGCCGGCCCCCCTCCCCACTCCCCCTTGGCCCATCTCCCCCCCTCCACGGGCCAGCCCCTGGGCCACCAGGCGGCCCAACGGACCACACCCCCCACTAGAACCCCTTGGGGCACCAAACCCTAGCCCGCTCCCACCCTCTCCCCCCTCGCCCCACCCTCTCCCGATCCGATCGGGCTCGGCGCCACCCCTCGCCACCGACCGCCTCTCCCCGACGGCCCCCCTCGCCCGCCGTTTCCCCCCCGGCCCGCGCCTCCTCCTCCCTCCTCCACCGCCTGGGGCGCCCTCCCTCTCCTCATGCGCCCCCGAGGCCGAGCCGGACCGCGGGCCTCGGCGCCCGACGCTCCGCTGGTCTGCTCCCAGACGCGCTCGTCCCGACGCCTCCCGCCTCCTCCACGCAGTGCCGAGACCACCACCCCCCGTGAGCTCGACCTCCTCTCTCCCTCCCTCGTCGGCGGCGTTCCCCCCCCCTCCGGTTCCCTCGGGTCCCCTCCGACCGCCCAAGACGAGCTCAGACGCGCCCCCGACCCCTCGACCCTCTCCATGGCCGGATCCGGCCCGTGGCCTCGTCGGCTCGGCGCGCTGCCCCGCGCCTCCCTCTCCCCTTCCTTCTCCTCCCGTCGGCGATCTCGTCGGGCAGTGCGTGCCCAACCCCACCCCCGCTCCTCGATCCCCCCCTTTCTCCCGAGCCTGCCTCCCGACCGGCCCCGCCCCCCTTCTTCATGCGGCTCGGCCCGCCTGAGCCTCAAGACCCGCCTCCTCGCCCCCCCCTCACCGTTGCTGCTTGGCTTGGCGTGGCAGGGTAACGGCAACCGCCAGCCGCCCAGCCCGACCGGGCCGGTCGGCCTGATCGAGGCAACGCCATAACCCTCATGACGCCGCGCCGTTAGGCCACGTGTCAACACTGTGGGGCCCCACCCCAAAAATAAGAATGTTTAAAGAAATGTTTTAATTAAAGAATCAAAAAATGATTTAAAATGAATTAAAAGTAATTAAAACTAATTAACTAAATAATTAATTAATTAATTAATTGAATAATTAATTAATCTAATTAATTCTGGATTAGTTAAACCTAATCATTAGCTAATTAATTGGGTAATTAATTAAACTAATTAATCTGGATTAATTAATACTAATCATGAGTTAACTTAATTAACTAAGTTTAATTAATCTGATTAGGTTAATTAAGTTATTAGTGTATGACATGTGGGACCCACTGGCGGTGTTGACTTAGTCAACCCCTGTTGGTGATGACGTCGGCATGACCTCATCGATGTCATAAATGCTTTTCAAATTAATTAATTAATTAATTAAAATTCCAGAAATTAATAAAACCTTTTATAATTCATAACTTTTAATCCGTAGTCGGATTAAAATATTTTCAACATGAAAGTTGCTCGTAAGCGCGAGGCGATTCCGGATCGCATTCCGTTCGTTCACCACACGTCTCTAACCTATCGAACCTGCAAACTTTCTCCCCGGTTCATCTGTATGACAGACGTCGGAACAGGATAACTTCCGGATGCTTTCCCCTAAACCAAGTACCCTCTTACCACGTTAGGGCACGCCCTAGCATCGCTTCTTGGCATGTCATGCATCGTTATGCATCTCGTTATCGTGTATTCATTGTTTCTTCCCCTCTTCTCTTGGTGAGACTACGAGACCGACGCTGCGGTGGCAGTTCGACTACAATCTTGACGATCACTCTCTCTTGCCGAGCAACCAGCAAGCCCCTTTTGATCATCCCGATATCGCCCATTCCATTCTCTTATTGCTTGCACTAGATTTTGCTATCTGTTATTGTTGCTCCTATTACATTGCATAGCCTGCTTATTGTAACCTCGCTATTGTTACCTACCGCTTATCCTAAAGCGCTTAGTATAGGTTGGTTAGAGACCCATCGCTGACCCCCACCTTGTCCTTGTTGCCCCTGCTTCATCATTGAAGACCCGATCAACGGGATAGAAGACCAGGCCCCGACACCGCACATCACTTCCCCTTAGTTGCTCGACACTACTAGGTTACTATCGAGTACCGAGGGTGAAACCTCTGCAGCACTTCTGATATTAACCCTGTAGTATAGTTATCCGGTTGTGGTCATCGAGGGTGATTTCCTCTTTAACCACTTCCGTCGACGACTGTCGTGCAACCCCTCAAGTGTGGACCTCGAGGGTGAATCCTCTAATGTTCACCTTGATGACTACATTGAGTGGGATTTACCGGGGGTGATTCCTCGTGTTTTCCCCTTGATGTTTGGACTCACGGTTACTTGGACTGTTACCACTGTTACTTGGAAAGACGGGTCGACCCTGAGGGGTACCAGCGTGCTTAATTAATGCAGTGATGTGGAGACGGGTTGACTGGAGGGTGCCCATGAGATACTTACGAGGCGTGGCGGGCATTCCTAGCCCTTGCCACAAGTCCTCGAGACGGGCAGCGGGTCACATCTTTCGTGAGTTTCGCTTGTTACCGCGTTCCTAATCCACTACGATTTGGATATTTGATCCGAGGGGCCTCGGCCCGATAGCACTAACCATCACGTGGGCTAAGTATGGGCGTTCTGCGTCGTATACATCGGCCGAAGCTTATTAGACGTCAATACGTCCGGCGGGCGCGCGCGGATTGGGCTGGAACGCCTGTTAGGCTAGGTCTGCTTCGGCCGCCCGCATAGCGTCAGGAGTTCGGGAGATGGCCCATGACCCCGGGGCATAGGTTTAGTCCGCGTGTTGGCCTCTCTATTAAGCCTAGGTCGGGTTGCGCGTATTGTTTGACCGAGGCGGGCATGACCACGAAAGTGTGTCCGGCCGGAGTTAAGCGAGCGTGGTGGGTAAGTTGGTGCACCCCTGCAGGGAAGAAAACATCTATCGATAGCCTGTCCTACGGTAACGGACACTTGGAGTTGTATCCCGATCGATACAACTAGAACTGGTTACTTGAGATGAGAATTGGATTGTGATGATAACTGGATAGTATGGCTCTGGGATTTCTTTCTCGCAGGGAGTCGAGAAAGGATCTCTGGCCGAGGTTGATAACACTACTGCTACTTTAAGTTATGTTACTCTACTCCCTCTTGTTTGCTGCAAGATGGTGGATTCCGGAAGATGCTAGTCTTCGATAGGACTAGGTCTTCTCTCTATTACGGCATTCTGCATTCAGTCCATCGATATGGCCTTTACACATATATCCTTGCATATGTAGTGTAGCTCCTTGCTTTGCAGTACTTTGGATGAGTACTCACGGTTGCCTTGTTCCCCCTTTTTCCCCTATCTCTATTCGATTGCTGCAATCAGACGATGGAGCCCATGATCCGACGCCACCGCCTACGACTACTACTACTCGAGGCGCCTACTACTACGTGCAGCCCGGCCGACGACGCACCGGGAGTGACCTAGGAGGATCCAGTGCAGGAGGCCTGTCCTCTTCGATCTGATCCCAGTTTGTGCTAGCCATCTTATGGCACCTTGTTTAACTTATGTACGTATCAGATATTGTTGCTTCACTGACTGCCTATGATCGAGCACTTGTATTCGAGCCCTCGAGGCCCCTCGGCTTGTATTATGATGCTTGTATGACTTATTTTATTTGTAGAGTTGTGTTGTGATATCTTTCCGTGAGTCCTTGATCTTGATCGTACACATTTGCGTGCATGATTAGTGTACGATTGAATCGAGGGCGTCACATTAATCTCCCGTCAACTAGCTATTTATGTCGCCGTTTAATTTGCATTCTTTACTTTCAATCTTTATCATGAAAATACCAAAAATATTAGCTTATCATCTCTATCAGATCTCACTTTTGCAAGTGGTCGTGAAGGGATTGACAACCCCTTTATCGCATTGGTTGCAAGGTTCTTATTTGTTTGTGTAGGTACGAGGGACTTGCGTGTGGCCTCCTACTGGATTACCTTGGTTCTCAAAAACTGAGGGAAATACTTACGCTACTTTGCTGCATCACCCTTTCCTCTTCAAGGGAAAACCAACGCATGCTCAAGAGGTAGCAACATCCATTTGCCAAATTCCATTATGCTACCTCTTGAGCACTGCGTTCGATTTCCCCGAAGAGGAGAGGATGATGCAGCAAAGTAGCGTAAGTATCTCCCTCAGTTTTTGAGAACCAAGGTATCAATCCAAGAGGAGGCCACGACAAGTCCCTCGTACTGCACTAAACGATAGCTCCTCGCAACCAACGCGATTAGGGGTTGTCAATCCTTCACGGTCACTTACTTAGAGTGAGATCGATAAAGATGATAAATAATATTTTGGTATTTTTGGTATAGAGACGCAAAGTAAAAAAGTAAAAGGCAAAGTAAAAACAAAGCAAGTATTAAAGTGATGGAGATTGATATGATGAGAATAGACCCGGGGGCCATAGGTTTCACTAGTGGCTTCTCTCAAGAGCATAGATATTCTATGGTGGGTGAACAAATTACTGTTGAGCAATTGACAGAATTGAGCATAGTTATGAGTATATCTAGGTATGATCATGTATATAGGCATCACGTCCAAGACAAGTAGACCGAAACGATTCTGCATCTACTACTATTACTCCACTCATCACCGCTATCCAGCATGCATCTAGAGTATTAAGTTAAAAACAGAGTAACGCCTTAAGCAAGATGACATGATGTAGCGGGATAAATTCATGCAATATGATTAAAAAAACCATCTTGTTATCCTCGATGGCAACAATACAATACATGCCTTGCAACCCTTTCTATCACTGGGTAAGGACACCGCAAGATTGAACCCAAAGCTAAGCACTTCTCCCATTGCAAGAACTACCAATCTAGTTGGCCAAACCAAACGGATAATTCGAAGAGACTTGCAAAGATAACCAATCATACATAAAAGAATTCAGAGAAGATTCAAATATTATTCATAGATAAGCTGGATCATAAACCCACAATTCATCGGTCTCAACAAACACACCGCAAAAAGAAGATTACATCGAATAGATCTCCACGAGAGAGGGGGAGAACATTGTATTGAGATCCAAAAAGAGAGAAGAAGCCATCTAGCTACTAGCTATGGACCCGAACGTCTGAAGTAAACTACTCACACTTCATCGGAAAGGCTATGGTGATGATGTAGAAGCCCTCCGTGGTGGATGCCCCCTCCGGCGGAGCTCTGGAACAGGCCCCAAGATGGGATCTTGTGGATACAGGAAGTTGCGGTGGTGGAATTAGGTTTTTGGCTCCCGTTCTGATCGTTTGGGGGTACGTAGGTATATATAGGAGGACGGAGTACGTCGGTGGAGCAACAGGGGGCCCACGAGGCAGGGGGGCGCGCCCTAGGGGGCGGCGCGCCCCCCACCCTCGTGACCGCCTCTTCTGTGCCTTGGCGTAGGGTCCAAGTCTCCTGGATCACGTTCGGTGAGAAAATCACGTTTCCGAAGGTTTCATTCCGTTTGGACTCCGTTTGATATTCCGTTTCTTCGAAACACTGAAATAGGCAAAAAACAGCAATTCTGGCTGGGCCTCCGGTTAATAGGTTAGTCCCAAAAATAATATAAAAGTGGAAAATAAAGCCCAATATAGTCCAAAACAGTAGATAAAGTAGCATGGAGCAATCAAAAAGTATAGAAACGTTGGAGACGTATCAGGCATCCCCAAGCTTAATTCATGCTCGTCCTCGAGTAGGTAAATGATAAAAAGATAATTTTTGATGCGGAGTGATACTTTGGCATAATTTCAATATAAATCTTCTTAATTGTGGTATGAATATTCAGATCCGAAAGATTAAAGACAAAAGTTCATATTGATATAAAAATAATAATACTTCAAGCATACTAACTAAGCAATTATGTCTTCTCAAAATAACATGGCCAAAGAAAGTTATCCCTACAAAATCATATAGTGCGGCTATGCTCCATCTTCCCACACAAAAATTTAAATCATGCACAACCCCGATGACAAGCCAGGCAATTGTTTCATACTTTAACATTTTCAAAACTTTTTCAATCTTCACGCAATACATGAGCGTGAGCCATGGATATAGCACCATATGTGGAATAGGATGGTGGTTGTGGAGAAGACAAAAAGGGAGAAGATAGTCTCACATCAACTAGGCGTATCAACGGGCTATGGAGATGCCCATCAATAGATATCAATGTGAGTGAGTAGGGATTGCCATGCAACGGATGCACTAGAGCTATAAGTGTATGAAAGCTCAACAAAAGAAACCTAGTGGGTGTGCATCCAACTCGCTTGCTCACGAAGACCTAGGGCATTTGAGGAAGCCCATCATTGGAATATACAAGCCAAGTTCTATAATGAAAAATTCCCACTAGTATATGAAAGTGACAAAATGAGAGACACTCTATCATGAAGATCTTGGTGCTACTTTGAAGCACAAGTGTGGTAAAAGGATAGTAACATTGTCCCTTCTCTCTTTTTCTCTCATATTTATTTTTATTTGGGCCTTTTCTATTTTTTTATGGCCTCTTTTTTTCCCTTTTTTTATATTTTTCGTCTGGAGTCTCATCCTGACTTTTGGGGGAATCATAGTCTCCATCATCCTTTCCTCATTGGGACAATGCTCTAATAATGATGATCATCACACTTTTATTTTTCTTACAACTCAACGATTACAACTCGATACTTAGAACAAAGTATGACTCTATATGAATGCCTCCGGCGGTGTACCGGGATATGCAATGAAACAAGAGTGACATGTACGAAAGAATTATGAACGGTGGCTTTGCCACAAATACAATGTCAACTACATGATCATGCTAGCAATATGACAATGATGGAGCGTGTCATAATAAACAGAACGGTGGAAAGTTGCATGGCAATATATCTCGGAATGGCTATGGAAATGCCATAATAGGTAGGTATGGTGGCTGTTTTGAGGAAGATATATGGTGGGTGTATGATACCGCTGAAAAGTGCGGCGGTATTAGAGAGGCTAGCAATGGTGGAAGGATGGGAAAAAGTGCGTATAATCCATGGACTCAACATTAGTCATAAAGAACTCATATAATTATTGCAAAAATCTAGAAGTTATCAAAGCAAAGTATTACGCGCATGCTCCTAGGGGGATAGATTGGTAGGAAAAGACCATCGCTCGTCCCCGACCGCCACCCATAAGGAAGACAATCAATAAATAAATCATGCTCCGAGTTCATCACATAATGGTTCACCATACGTGCATGCTACGGGAATCACAAACTTCAACACAAGTATTCTTTAAATTCACAACTACTCAACTAGCATGACTCTAATATCATCATCTTCATATCTCAAAACAATTATCAAGCATCAAACTTTTCTTAGTATTCAACGCACTCAAAAGAAAGTTTCACATATCTTGAATACCAAGTATATTAACATTAAGCAAATTACCATGCTATTAACGACTCTCAAAATAATCTAAGTGAAGCATGAGAGATCAATAGTTTCTTTAAAAAAAATCCACCACCATGCTCTAAAAGATCTAAGTGAAGCACTAGAGCAAAAATTATCATGCTCAAAAGATATAAGTGAAGCACTACGAGCAAAACTATCAAGCTCAAAAGATATAAGTGAAGCACATAGAGTATTCTATCAAATTCCAATTCATGTATGGCTCTCTCAAAAGGTGTGTACAGCAAGGATGATTGTGGTAAACTAACAAGCAAAGACGCAAATAATACAAGACGCTCCAAGCAAAACACTTATCATGTGGTGAATAAAAATATAGCCCCAAGTAAATTACCGATGGAAGTAGACGAAAGAGGGGATGCCTTCCGGGGCATCCCCAAGCTTTGACTTTTTGGTGTCCTTGGATTATCTTGGGGGTGCCATGGGCATCCCCAATCTTAGGCTCTTGCCACTCCTTGTTCCATAATCCATCAAAAGAATTCACCCAAAACTTGAAAACTTCACAACACAAAACTCAATAGAAATCTCGTGAGCTCCGTTAGAGAAAGAAAACAAAAGACTACTTTAAGGTACTGTAATGAACTCATTCTTTATTTATATTTGTGTTAAACCTACTGTATTCAATCTTCTCTATGGATTATAAACTATTTTACTAGCCATAGATTCATCAAAATAAGCAAACAACACACGAAAAACAGAATCTGTCAAAAACAGAACAGTCTGTAGTAATCTGTAACTAACGCAAACTTATGGAACTCAAAAAACTCTACCAAAATTAGACGACCTAGACAATTTTTTTATTGATCATCAGCAATTGGAATCAGTATTTTATCACGTTCTGGTGATTTTTAATAATTCGGGCACTGAGCACTAAGTTTCTGGAAATTACAGCAAGATCAAATAACTATCATCCAAGAAGATCCAATAGGTCTAGCTTGGCACAAACACTAATTAAAACATAAAACCACATATAAACAGAGGCTAGATGGATAATTTATTCGTAAACATAAGCAAAAGCAAAAAACTAAAAATAAAGTTGGGTTGTCTCCCAACAAGCGCTATCGTTTAACGCCCCTAGCTAGGCATAAAAGCAAGGATAGATCTAGGTATTGCCATATTTGGTAGGCAATCCATAAGTGGCTCTCATGATAGATTCATATGGTAATTTTATTTTATTTCTAGGGAAGTGTTCCATGCCCTTCTTTAAGGGAAATTGGAATCTAATATTCCCTTCCTTCATATCAATAATTGCACCAATCGTTCTAAGGAAAGGTCTACCAAGAATAATAGGACATGAAGGATTGCAATCTATATCAAGAATGATAAAATCTACGGGCACATAATTCCTATTTGCAACAATAAGAACATCATTAATTCTTCCTATAGGCTTTTTAATAGTGGAATCCGCAAGATGCAAGTTTGGAGAGCAATCATCAAAGTCACGAAAATCTAGCAAATCACACAAAGTTTTGGGGATAGTAGAGACACTAGCACCCAAATCACACAGGGCATGAAACTCATAATTTCTAATTTTAATTTTAATAGTAGGTTCCACTCATCATAGAGTTTTTTAGGTATAGAGACTTTCAACTCAAGTTTTTCTTCATAAGATTGCATCAAGGCATCAACAATGTGTTCGGTAAAGGCCTTATTTTGACTATAAGCATGAGGAGAATTTAGCACGGATTGCAACAAGGAAATACAATCAATTAAAGAGCAATTTTCATAATTAAATTCCTTGAGATCCAAAATAGTGGGTTTAGCAACATCTAGGTTTTTATTTCTTTCAACCCCACTTTTATCAATTTCATCATCAAGATCTAAAAACTCCGAATTCTTAGAACGCCTTCTAGGTAAAGGAAGATCATATTCAGTTTCATCAAGATTCATATTGCAAAACAAAGATTTAATGGGGGACACATCAGTAACTTTTAGATCTTCATCTTGATTTTCATAGGAATTAGAAGAACACGCTTTAATAAAGGCATCTTTGGAAGCATGCATCCTAGCGGTTTTTTCTTTGCACTCATCAATGGAAATTCTCATAGCTTTGAGAGACTCATTGATATCATGCTTAGGAGGAATAGATCTAAGCTTTAAAGAATCAACCTCAAGAGAAATTCTATCAATGTTCCTAGCCAAATCATCAACCTTAAGCAATTTCTCTTCAAGCAAAGCATTAAAATTCTTGAGTGAATTCATAAACTCTTTAACACTACTCTCAAATTCAGAGGGCATCTTATTAAAATTTCCATAAGAGTTGTTGTAGGAATTTCCATAATTATTAGAAGGATTACTAGGATAAGGCCTAGGATTAAAATTCCCTCTATACGCGTTGTTACCAAAATTATTCCTACCAACAAAATTCACATCCATAAATTCATTATTATTCTCAATCAAAGTAGACAAAGGCATATCATTAGGATCAGAAGAAACACTCTTAGTAGCAAATAATTTCATAAGTTCATCCATCTTTCCACTCAAAACATTAATTTCTTCTATCGCATGCACTTTTTATTAGTAGATCTTTCAGGTGCCATTGAGAATAATTAACCATAATATTGTCTAGAAGTTTAGTAGCATCTCCTAGAGTGATTTCCATAAAAGTGCCTCCCGCGGCCGAATCTAAAAGATTTCTAGAAGCAAAATTCAATCTGGCATAAAAGTTTTGTATAATCATCCACAAGTTCAAACCATGAGTAGGACAATTACGTATCATTAATTTCATTCTCTCCCAAGCTTGTGCAACACGTTCATGATCAAGTTGCTTAAAATTCATAATATCGTTCCTAAGAGAGATGATCTTAGCGGGAGGAAAATACTTAGAGATAAAAGCATCTTTGCACTTGTTCCAAGAATCAATACTATCTTTAGGCAAAGAAGAAAACCACGCTTTAGCACGATCTCTAAGCGAAAAAGGAAATAGCTTCAATTTAACGACATCATTATCGACATCTTTTTTCTTTTGCATATCACATAAATCAACGAAGCTATTCAGATAAGTAGCGGCATCTTCACTAGGAAGGCCGGTGAATTGATCTTTCATAACAAGATTCAACAAAGCAGTATTGATTTCACAAGATTCAGTATTGGCAAGAGGAGCAATCGGAGTGCTAAGGAAATCATTATTATTGGTATTGGTGAAGTCACACAATTTGGTAGCATCTTGAGCCATTGCGACAAACAAGCAAACCAACACACGAGCAAACAAGCGGACGAGGAAAAGGCAACGGGAAAAAGAGGAGGAGATTGGGAAAGAGAGGGTGAATAAAACGGCAAGGGTGAAGTGGGGGAGAGGAAAACGAGAGGCAAATGGCAAATAATGTAATGCGAGAGATAGGGATTGTGATGGGTACTTGGTATGGTTGACTTGCTCTTGCGTGAGCCTCCCCGGCAACGGCGCCAGAAATTCTTCTTGCTACCTCTTGAGCACTGCGTTGGATTTCCCTGAAGAGGAGAGGATGATGCAGCAAAGTAGCGTAAGTATTTCCCTCAGTTTTGAGAACCAAGGTATCATCCAAAGAGGAGGCCACGACAAGTCCCTCATACCTGCACAAAATGATAGCTCATCGCAACCAACGCGATTAGGGGTTGTCAATCCCTTCATGGTCACTTACGAGAGTGAGATCTGATAGAGATGATAAATAATATTTTAGGTATTTTTGGTATAGAGACGCAAAGTAAAAAAGTAAAAGGCAAAGTAAAAACAAAGCAAGTATTAAAGTGATGAGATTGATATGATGAGAATAGACCCGGGGGCCATAGGTTTCACTAGTGGCTTCTCTCAAGAGCATAGATATTCTACAGTGGGTGAACAAATTACTGTTGAGCAATTGACAGAATTGAGCATAGTTATGAGTATATCTAGGTATGATCATGTATATAGGCATCACGTCCAAGACAAGTAGACCGAAACGATTCTGCATCTACTACTATTACTCCACTCATCGACCGCTATCCAGCATGCTTCTAGAGTATTAAGTTAAAAACAGAGTAACGCCTTAAGCAAGATGACATGATGTAGAGGGATAAATTCATGCAATATGATAAAAAACCCATCTTGTTATCCTCGATGGCAACAATACAATACGTGCCTTGCAACCCTTTCTGCCACAGGGTAAGGACACCGCAAGATTGAACCCAAAGCTAAGCACTTCTCACATTGCAAGAACTACCAATCTAGTTGGCCAAACCAAATGGATAATTCAAAGTGAATTGCAAAGATAACCAATCATACATAAAAGAATTCAGAGAAGATTCAAATATTATTCATAGATAAGCTGGATCATAAACCCACAATTCATCGTTCTCAACAAACACACCGCAAAAAGAAGAATACATCGAATAGATCTCCACGAGAGACGGGGAGAACATTGTATTGAGATCCAAAAAGAGAGAAGAAGCCATCTAGCTACTAGCTATGGACCCGAAGGTTTGAAGTAAACTACTCACACTTCATCGGAGAGGCTATGGTGATGATGTAGAAGCCCTCCGTGGTGGATGCCCCCTCCGGCGGAGCTCCGGAACAGGCCCCAAGATGGGATCTCGTGGATACAGGAAGTTGCGGCGGTGGAATTAGGTTTTTGGCTCCCGTTCTGATCGTTTGGGGGTACGTAGGTATATATAGGAGGACGGAGTACGTCGGTGGAGCAACAGGGGGCCCACGAGGCAGGAGGCACGCCCTAGGGGGGCGCCCCCCACCCTCGTGACCGCCTCTTCTGTGCCTTGGCGTAGGGTCCAAGTCTCCTGGATCACGTTCGGTGAGAAAATCACGTTTCCGAAGGTTTCATTCCGTTTGGACTCCGTTTGATATTCCGTTTCTTCGAAACACTGAAATAGGCAAAAAAATAGCAATTCAGGCTGGGCCTCCGGTTAATAGGTTAGTCCCAAAATAATATAAAAGTGGAAAATAAAGCCCAATATAGTCCAAAACAGTAGATAAAGTAGCATGGAGCAATCAAAAATTATAGATACGTTGGAGACGTATCACATAATCATAAAATGCGGCATTTGCTAACATGATTCGGACGGACTTAAGCATCGTTACGGGTGAGAAGGTCTCATCGTAGTCAACTCCTTGAACTTGTTGAAAACCTTTTGCAACAAGTCGAGCTTTGTAGACAGTAACATTACCGTCAGCGTCAGTCTTCTTCTTGAAGATCCATTTATTCCCGATGGCTTGCCGATCATCGGGCAAGTCAACCAAAGTCCACACTTTGTTCTCATACATGGATCCCATCTCAAATTTCATGGCCTCAAGCCATTTCGCGGAATCTGGGCTCATCGTCGCTTCCTCATAGTTCGTAGGTTCGTCATGGTCAAGTAACATGACCTCTAGAACAGGATTACCGTACCACTCTGGTGCGGATCTTACTCTGGTTGACCTACGAGGTTCGGTAGTAACTTGATCTGAAGTTACATGATCATCATCATTAGCTTCCTCATTAATTGGTGTAGGAGTCACAGGAACAGATTTCTGTGATGAACTACTTTCCAATAAGGGAGCAGGTACAGTTACATCATTAAGTTATGCTTTCCTCCCACTCACTTCTCTCGAGAGAAACTCCTTCTCTAGAAAGGATCCATTCTTAGCAACGAATGTCTTGCCTTCAGATCTGTGATAGAAGGTGTACCCAACAGTCTCCTTTGGGTATCCTATGAAGACACATTTCTCCGATTTGGGTTCGAGCTTATCAGGTTGAAGCTTTTTCACATAAGCATCGCAGCCCCAAACTTTAAGAAATGACAACTTTGGTTTCTTGCCAAACGAGAGTTCATAAGGTGTCATCTCAACGGATTTAGATGGTGCCCTATTTAACGTGAATGCCGCCGGCTCTAAAGCATAACCCCGAAACGATAGCGGTAAATCAGTAAGAGACATCATAGATCGCACCATATCTAATAAAGTACGATTACGACGTTCGGACACACCATTACGCTGTGGTGTTCCGGGTGGCGTGAGTTGCGAAACTATTTCGCATTGTTTCAAATGAAGACCAAACTCGTAACTCAAATATTCTCCTGCATGATCAGATCGTAAAAACTTTATTTTCTTGTTACGATGATTTTCTACTTCACTCTGAAATTCTTTGAACTTTTCAAATGTTTCAGACTTATGCTTCATCAAGTAGATATACCCATATCTGCTCAAACCATCTGTGAAGGTGAGAAAATAACGATACCCGCCGCGAGCCTCAACATTCATCGGACCACATACATCAGTATGTATGATTTCCAATAAATCTGTTGCTTGCTCCATTGTTCCGGAGAACGAAGTTTTAGTCATCTTGCCCATGAGGCATGGTTCGCAAGTACCAAGTGATTCATAATCAAGTGATTCCAAAAGTCCATCAGAATGGAGTTTCTTCATGCGCTTTACACCAATATGACCCAAACGGCAGTGCCACAAATAAGTTGCACTATCATTATCAACTCTACATCTTTTGTCTTCAATATTATGAATATGTGTATCACTACTATCGAGATTCAATAAAAATAGACCACCCTTCAAGGGTGCATGACCATAGAAGATATTACTCATATAAATAGAACAACCATTATTCTCTGATTTACACGAATAACCGTCTCGCATCAAACAAGATCCAGATATAATGTTCATGCTTAACGCTAGCACCAAATAACAATTATTCAGGTCTAAAACTAATCCCGAAGGTATATGTAGAGGTAGCGTGCCGACCGCGATCACATCGACTTTGGAACCATTTCCCACGCGCATCTTCACCTCGTCCTTAGCCAATCTTTGCTTAATCCTAGTCCTTTTTTCGAGTTGCAAATATTAGCAACAGAACCAGTATCAAATACCCAGGTACTACTGCGAGCATTAGTAAGGTACACATCAATAACATGTATATGACATATACCTTTGTTCATCTTGCCATCCTACTTATCCGCCAAATACTTGGGGCAGTTTCGCTTCCAGTGACCAGTCCCTTTGCAGTAGAAGCACTCAGTCTCGGGCTTAGGTCCAGACTTGGGCTTCTTAATTTGAGCAACAACTTGCTTGTCGTTCTTCTTGAAGTTCCCCTTCTTCCCTTTACCCTTTTTCTTGAAACTGGTGGTCTTGTTGACCATCAACACTTGATGCTCCTTCTTGATTTCTACCTCCGCAACCTTTAGCATTGCGAAGAGCTCGGGAATTGCCTTATCCATCCCTTGCATATTATAGTTCATCATGAAGCTCTTGTAGCTTGGTGGCAGTGATTGAAGAATTATGTCAATGACACTATCATTAGGAAGATTAACTCCCAGTTGAATCAAGTGATTATTATACCCAGACATTTTGAGTATATGTTCACTGACAGAACTGTTCTCCTCCATCTTGCAGCTATAGAACTTATTGGAGACTTCATATCTCTCAATTCGGGCATTTGCTTGAAATATTAACTTCAACTCCTGGAACATCTCATATGCTCCATGACGTTCAAAACGTCGTTGAAGTCCCGGTTCTAAGCCGTAAAGCATGGCACACTAAACTATCGAGTAGTCATCGACTTTGCTCGCAGACGCTCATAACATCTGGTGTTGCTCCTGCAGCGGGTTTGGCACCTAGCGGTGCTTCTAGGACGTAATTCTTCTGTGCAGCAATGAGGATAACCCTCAAGTTACGGACCCAGTCAGTGTAGTTGCTACCATCATCTTTCAATTTAGCTTTATCTAGGAACGCATTAAAATTCAACGGAACAACAGCACGGGCCATCTATCTACAACAACATAGACATGCAAAATACTATCAGGTACTAAGTTCATGATAAATTAAAGTTCAATTAATCAAATTACTTCATAACTCCCACTTAGATAGACATCCCTCTAATCATCTAAGTGATCACGTGATCCAAATCAACTAGACCATGTCCGATCATCACGTGAGATGGAGTAGTTTTCAATGGTGAACATCACTATGTTGATCATATCTACTATATGATTCACGCTCGACCTTTCGGTCTCAGTGTTCCGAGGCCATATCTTCATATGCTAGGCTCATCAAGTTTAACCCGAGTATTTTGCGTGTGCAAAACTGGCTTGCACCCGTTGTATGTGAACGTAGAGCTTATCACACCCGATCATCACGTGGTGTCTCGGCACGACGAACTTCCGCAACGGTGCATACTCAGGGAGAACACTTGTACCTTGAAATTTAGTGAGAGATCATCTTATAATGCTACCGCCGAACTAACCAAAATAAGATGCATAAAGGATAAACATCACATGCAATCAATATAAGTGATATGATATGGCCATCATCATCTTGTGCCTTTGATCTCCATCTCCAAAGCACCGTCATGATCACCATCGTCACCGGCGCGACACCTTGACCTCCATCGTAGCATCGTTGTCGTCTCGCCAACTATTTCTTCTACGACTATCGCTACCGCTTAGTGATAAAGTAAAGCAATTACATGGCGATTGCATTTCATACAATAAAGCGACAACCATATGGTTCCTGCTAGTTGCCGATAACTCCGTTACAAAACATGATCATCTCTTACAATAAAATTTAGCATCATGTCTTGACCATATCACATCACAAGATGCCTTGCAAAGACAAGTTAGACGTCCTCTACTTTGTTGTTGCAAGTTTTACGTGGTTGCTACGGGCTGAGCAAGAACCGTTCTTACCTACGCATCAAAACCACAATGATTTTTCGTCAAGTATGTGTTGTTTTAACCTTCAACAAGGACCGGGCGTAGCCACACTCGATTCAACTAAAGTTGGAGAAACTGACACCCGCCAGCCACCTGTGTGCGAAGCATGTCGGTAGAATCAGTCTCGCTTAAGTGTACGCGTAATGTCGGTCCGGGCCGCTTCATCCAACAATACCGCCGAATCAAACTATGACATGCTGGTAAGCAGTATGACTATTATCACCCACAACTCACTTGTGTTCTACTCGCGCATATAACATCTACGCATAAACCTGGCTCGGATGCCATTGTTGGGGAATGTACTAATTTCAAAAAAATCCTACGCACACGCAAGATCATGGTGATGCATAGCAACGAGAGGGGAGAGTGTTATCTACGTACCCTCATAGACCATAAGCGGAAGCATTATGACAACGCGGTTGATGTAGTCTTACGTCTTCACGATCGACCGGTCCTAGCACCAAAAGTATGGCACCTCCGCGATCTGCACACGTTCGGCTCGGTGACGTCCCACGAACTCACGATCTAGCGGAGTGTCGAGGGAGAGCTTCGTCAGCACGACGGTGTGATGATGGTGATGATGAAGCTACTGGCGCAGGGCTTCGCATAAGCACTACGACGATATGACCGAGGTGGATTATGGTGGAGGGGGGCACCGCACACGGCTAAGGGATCAATGATCAACTTGTGTGCTCTAGGGTGCCCCCTTGCCCCCGTATATAAAGGAGCAAGGGGGAGGCCGGCCGACCCTTTGGGCACGCCAAGGAGGGGGAGGAGTCCTCCTCCTAGTAGGAGTAGGACTCCCCCTTTCCTAGTCCAACTAGGAGGAGGAAGAGGGAAAGAAGGAGAGGGAGAAGAGAAGGAAAGGGGGGGGGGCGTGATACGTCTCCAACGTATCTATAATTTTTTATTCTTCCATGCTATTATATTACCTGTTTTGGATGTTTAATGGGCTTTACTATGCACTTTTATATTATTTTTGGGACTAACCTACTATCCAAAGGCTCAGTGCAAATTGATGTTTTTGCCTATTTCAGTGTTTCACAGAAAAGGAATATCAAACGTAGTCCAAACGGAATGAAACTTTGGGAGAATTATTTTTGGAACAAACGCAATCCAGGAGACTTGGAGTGGAGGTCAAGAAATAACCAAGGAGGCCACAAGGTAGGAGGGCGCGCCCAGGGGGGTAGGCACGCCCCCACCCTCGTGGACCCCTCGTGGCTCCACCGACCTACTTCTTTTGCCTATATATACTCATATTCCCTAAAAACATTCGAGAGCGCCACGAAACCCTATTTCCACTGCCGCAACCTTCTGTACCCGTGAGATCCCATCTTGGGGCCTTTTCCGGTGCTCCGCTGAAGGGAGAATCGATCATGGAGGGCTTCTACATCAACACCATAGCCTCTCTGATGATGTGTGAGTAGTTTACCACAGACCTTCGGGTCCATAGTTATTAGCTAGATGGCTTCTTCTCTCTATTTGGATATCAATACAAAGTTCTCCTCGATCTTCTTCGAATTATCAGTTTGGTTTGGCCTACTAGATTGATCTTTCTTGCAATGGGAGAAGTGCTTAGCTTTGGGTTCAATCTTGCGGTGTCCTTTCCCAGTGACAGCAGGGGCAGCAAGGCACGCATTGTATTGTTTTCATCAAGGATAAAAAGATGGGGTTTGTATCATATTGCTTCAGTTTATCCCTCTACACCATGTCATCTTGCCTAATGCATTACTTTGTTATTATGAACTTAATACTCTAGATGCATGCTGGTGAGCGGTCGATGTGTGGAGTAATAGTAGTAGATGCAGAATCGTTTCGGTCTACTTGTCGCAGACGTGATGCCTATATACATGATCATGCCTAGATATTCTCATAACTATGCTCTTTTCTATCAATTGCTCGAAAGTAATTTGTTCACCCACCGTGATACTTATGCTATCTTGAGAGAAGCCACTAGTGAAACCTATGGCCCCCGGGTCTATTTTCCATCATATAAGTTTCCAATTTATTTTACTTTGCAATATTTACTTTCAATCTATATCATAAAAATACCAAAAATATTTATCTTATTATCTCTATCAGATCTCACTTTTGCAAGTGGCCGTGAAGGGATTGACAACCCCTTTATCGTGTTGGTTGCAAGGTTCTTATTTGTTTGTTTAGGTACGAGGCGACTTGCGCGTAGTCTCCTACTGGATTGATACCTTGGTTCTCAAAAACTGAGGGAAATACTTACGCTACTTTGCTGCATCACTCTTTCCTCTTCAAGGGAAAACCAACGTAGTGCTCAAGAGGTAGCAGCGTGCCCCCCTCCCTAGTCCAATTCAGACTCCCTATAGGGAGGGGGCGCGGCTGCCCCTTGTGGGCTGCCTCCCCTCTTCCCTATGGCCCATGTAGGCCCAATAGTCCCCCAGGGTTTCCAGTAACCCCCCGGCACTCCGATAATTATCCGGTGACCCCCGGAACTCATCCGGTGTCCGAATATAGTCATCCAATATATCAATCTTTATGTCTCAGGCAACTCAACGGATGCACTAGACCTATAAGTGTATGAAAGCCAACAAAAGAAACTAAGTGGGTGTGCATCCAACTCGCTTGCTCACGAAGACCTAGGGCATTTTGAGGAAGCCCATCATTGGAATATACAAGCCAAGTTCTATAATGTAAAATTCCCACTAGTATATGAAAGTGACAACATAGGGGACTCTCTATCATGAAGATCACGGTGCTACTTTGAAGCACAAGAGTGGTAAAAGGATAGTAACATTGCCCCTTCTCTCTTTTTCTCTCTTTTTTTTGTTTTTTGGGCCTTCTCTTTTTTATGGCCTCTTTTTTCCCTTTTTTTATTTTTCGTCCGGAGTCTCATCCCGACTTGTGGGGGAATCATAGTCTCCATCATCCTTTCCTCACTGGGACAATGCTCTAATAATGATGATTATCACACTTTTATTTACTTACAACTCAAGAATTATAACTCGATACTTAGAACAAAATATGATTCTATGTGAATGCCTCCGGCGGTGTACCAGGATATGCAATGAATCAAGAGTGACATGTATGAAAGAATTATAAAGGTGGCTTTGCCACAAATACGATGTCAACTACATGATCATGCAAAGAAATATGACAATGATGGAGCGTGTCATAATAAACGGAATGGTGGAAAGTTGCATGGCAATATATCTCGGAGTGGCTATGGAAATGCCATAATAGGTAGGTATGGTGGCTGTTTTGAGGAAGGTATATGGTGGGTGTATGATACCGGCGAAAGGTGCGCGGTATTAGAGAGGCTAGCAATAGTGGAAGGGTGAGAGTGCGTATAATCCATGGACTCAACATTAGTCATAAAGAACTCACATACTTATTGCAAAAATCTATTTGTTATCGAAACAAAGTACTACGCGCATGCTCCTAGGTGGATAGATTGGTAGGAAAAGACCATCGCTCGTCCCCAACCGCCACTCATAAGGAAGACAATCAGTAAATAAATCATGCTCCGACTTCATCACATAACGGTTCACCATACGTGCATGCTACGGGAATCACAAACTTTAACACAAGTATCTCTCAAATTCACAACTACTCAACTAGCATGACTCTAATATCACCATCTTCATATCTCAAAACAATCATAAGGAATCAAACTTCTCATAGTATTCAATGCACTCTATATGAAAGTTTTTATTATACCCATCTTGGATGCCTATCATATTAGGACTAGTTTCATAACCCAAGCAAATTACCATGCTGTTCTAGAGAATCTCAAAATAATATAAGTGAAGCATGAGAGTTCATCTATTTCTTCAAAATAAAACCACCGCCATGCTCTAAAAGGATATAAGTGAAGCACTAGAGCAAATGACAAACTACTCCGAAAGATATAAGTGAAGATCAATGAGTAGCCGAATAATTATGCAACTATGTGAAGACTCTATAATATTTAAGAATTTCAGATCTTGGTATTTTATTCAAACAGCAAGCAAAACAAAATAAAATGACATTTCAAGGATAGCACTCATCATGTGAAGAAGCAAAAAACTTAGGCTCAACCAATACTAACCGATAATTGTTGAAAAAGAAAGGTGGGGTGCCTACCGGGGCATCCCCAAGCTTAGATGCTTGAGACTTCTTGGAATATTATCTTGGGATGCCTTGGGCATCCCCAAGCTTGAACTTTTGTGTCTCCTTAATTCCTCTTATATCATGGTTTCCCTAAATCTTCAAAAAACTCCATCCACACAAAACTCAACAAGAACTCGTGAGATAGGTTAGTATAAACCAATGCAAAAACCTTATCATTATCTACTGTAGCAAATCACAAAATTTATTATCAACATTGCATACAAAATGTCTCTGCATATTTAATACTCCTATCCTCAAATAGAATCATTAAACAAGCAAACATATGCAAACAATGCAAACATAAAAGCAATCTGTCAAAATAGTCTGTAAAGAATGCAAGATTCATCATAATTCCCTAACAATGCAAACAAAGCAGTCTGTAAAGAATGCAAGATTCATCATAATTCCCTAACTCCAAATATTACGAAATTCTACCAAACTGTAGAAAATTTATCAGAGCATATTATGAAAAAAGTTTCAACATTTTATCATATTCTGACTTTTCTAGGGAATTTTTGCAACAGTGATAAACTTTCTATTTTGAAACAGCAACATGTATACTTGCAAAATAAGCATGGTAAAGGCTATCCTTGACATTTTTATTGAAAATAAAGATGCAAACATTAATTTAAATAATAGGAAGCAAATCCTAACAAAATAAAATGACGCTCCAAGCAAAACATATATAATGTGGTGAATAAAAATATAGCTCCAAGTAAAGTTACCGATGAACGAAGACGAAAGAGGGGATGCCATCCGGGGTATCCCCAAGCTTAGGCTCTTGGCTATCCTTGAATATTACCTTTGGGTGCCTTGGGAATCCCCAATCTTAGTCTCTTGCCACTCCTTATTCCATAGTCGATCGAATCTTTACCCAAAACTTGAAAACTTCACAACACAAAACTAAACAGAAAACTCGTAAGCTCCGTTAGTATAAGAAAATAAATCACCACTTAGGTACTGTTGTGAACTCATTCTAAATTCATATTGGTGTAATATCTACTGTATTCCAACTTATCTATGGTTCATACCCTCCGACACTACTCATAGATTCATCAAAATAAGCAAACAACACAATGAAAACAGAATCTGTCAAAAACAGAACAGTATGTAGTAATCTGTATCAAACGTATACTTATGGAAATCCAAAAATTCAGAAATAAATTGTTGGACCTGAGGAATTTGTCTATTAATAATATGCAAAAAGAATCAACCTAAAATCACTCTCCAGTAAAAAATGGCAGCTAATTTTGTGAGCGCTAAAGTTTATGTTTTTTTACAACAAGATCATAAAGACTTCACTCAAGTTTTCCCAAAGGTTCTACTTGGCACAAACACTAATTAAAACATAAAAACACATCTAAACATAGGCTATATGAATATTTATTACTAACCAGTAACAAAAAAGCAAAGAACAAAAATAAAATTGGGTTGCCTCCCAACAAGCGCTATCGTTTAACGCCCCTAGCTAGGCATGATGATTTCAATGATGCTCACAGATAAGAATTGAAACATAAAGAGAGCATCATGAATAATATGAATAGCACATTTAAGCCTAACCCACTTCCTATGCATAGGGATTTTGTGAGCAAACAACTTATGGGAACAATAATCAACTAGCATAGGAAGGCAAAACAAGCATAACTTCAAAACTTTTAACACATAGAGAGGAAACTTGATATTATTGCAATATGTGATCCTCTCTCATAATAATTTTCAATAGCATCATGAATGAATTCAACCATATAACCAGCACATAAAGCATTCTTTTCATGATCTACTTGCATAGAATTTGTATTACTCTCCACATAAGCAAATTTGTTCTCGTAAATAGTAGTGGGAGCAAACTCAACAAAATAACTATCATGTGAAGCATAATCTAATTGAAAATTAAAATCATGATGACAAGTTTCATGGTTATCTTTATTCTTTATTGCATACTTGTCATCACAATAATCATCATAAATAGGAGGCATGCTTTCATCATAATATATTTGCTCATCAAAACTTGGGGGACTAAACATATCATCTTCATCAAACATAGCATCCCCAAGCTTGTGGCTTTGCATATCATTAGCATCATGGGTATTCAAAGAATTGATACTTCTCCAACGTATCTACAATTTTTGATTGTTCCATGCTATTAGTTACAACTTTTTACTGGAGAGTGATATTTAGTTGATTATTTTTGCAGATGATTATTAGATAAATTCCTCACGTCCGGAAATTTATTTTAGAATTTTTGGAGTTCCAGAAGTTTGCGTTAGGTACAGATTACCACAAACTGTTCTGTTTTTGACAGATTCTGTTTTTCGTGTGTTGTTTGCTTATTTTGATGAATCTATGGCTAGTATCGGAGGTTATGAACCATAGAGAAGTTGGAATACAGTAGGTTTTACACCAATATAAATAAATAATGAGTTCATTATAGTACCTTGAAGTGGTGTTTTGTTTTCTTTCGCTAACGGAGCTCACGAGATTTTCTGTTAAGTTTTGTGTTGTGAAGTTTTCAAGTTTTGGGTAAAGATTTGATGGATTATGGAACAAGGAGTGGCAAAAGCCTAAGCTTGGAGATGCCCAAGGCACCCCAAGGTAAAATCTAAGGACAACCCAAAAGCCTAAGCTTGGGGATGCCCTGGAAGGCATCCCCTCTTTTGTCTTCGTCCATCGGTAACTTTACTTGGAGCTATATTTTTATTCACCACATGATATGTGTTTTGCTTGGAGCGTCTTGTATGATTTGAGTCTTCTCTTTTTAGTTCACCACAATCATCCTTGCTGTACACACCTTTTGATAGAGAGACACATTATTCGGAATTTATTAGAATATTCTATGTGCTTCACTTATATCTTTTGAGTTAGACAATTTTGCTCTAGTGCTTCACTTATATCTTTTAGAGCACGGTGGTGGTTTTATGTTATAGAAATTATTGATCTCTCTTGATTCACTTATATTATTTTGAGAGTCCTTTAGAACAGCATGGTAATTTTGTTTGGTTATAAAATTAGTCCTAATATGATATGCATCCAAGATAAAAACTTTCAAGTGCATCGAATACTAAGAGAAGTTTGATACTTGATAGTTGTTTTGAGATATAAAGGTGGTAATATTAAAGTTGTGCTAGTTGAGTAGTTGTGAATTTGAGAAATACTTGTGTTGAAGTTTGCAAGTCCCGTAGCATGCACGTATGGTAAACGTTGTGTAACAAATTTGAAACATGAGGTGTTCTTTGATTGTCATCCTTATGAGTGGCGGTCGGGGACGAGCGATGGTCTTTTCCTACCAATTTATCCCCCTAGGAGCATGCGCGTAGTTCTTGGTTTTTGATGACTTGTAGATTTTTGCAATAAGTATGTGAGTTCTTTATGACTAATGTTTAGTCCATGGATTATATGCACTCTCAACCTTTCATCATTGCTAGCCTCTTCGGTACCGTGCATTGCCCTTTCTCACCCTGAGAGTTGGTGCAAACTTCGCCGGTGCATCCAAACCCCGTGATACAATAGGCTCTATCACACATAAACCTCCTTATATCTTCCTCAAAACAGCCACCATACCTACCTATTATGGCATTTCCATAGCCATTCCGAGATATATTGCCATGCAACTTTCCACCGTTCCGTTTATTATGACACGTTTCATCATTGTCATATTGCCTTGCATGATCATGTAGTTGACATCGTATTTGTGGCAAAGCCACCATGCATATTATTTCATACATGTCACTCTTGATTCATTGCCCTTCCTGGTATACTGCCGGAGGCATTCATATAGAGTCATACTTTGTTCTAGTATCGAGTTGTAATCATCGAGTTGTAAATAAATAGAACTGTGATGATCATCATCAATAGAGCATTGTCCCCAAAAAAGAGAAAGGCCAAATAAAAAAAGGAAAGGCCCAAAAAAAGAAGAGAAATAAAAGGTGACAATGCTACTATCCTTTTCCACACTTGTGCTTCAAAGTAGCACCATGATCTTTATGATAGGGAGTCTCTTGTTTTGTCACTTTCATATACTAGTGGGAATTTTTCATTATAGAACTTGGCTTGTATATTCCAACGATGGGCTTCCTCAAATGCCCCAGGTCTTCATGAGCAAGAAAGTTGGATGCACACCCACTTAGTTTCTTTTGTTGAGCTTTCATAAATTTATAGCTCTAGTGCATCCGTTTCATGGCCATCCCAACTCCTTGCATTGACATCAATTGATGGGCATCTCCCTAGCCCGTTGATTAGCCGCGTCAATGTGAGACTTTCTCCTTTTTGTCTTCTCCACACAACCCCCATCGTTATATTCTATTCCACCCATAGTGCTATATCCATGGCTCACGCTCATGTATTGCATGAAAGTTGAAAAAAGTTTGAGATTACTAAAGTATGAAACAATTGCTTGGCTTGTCATCGGGGTTGTGCAAGATGAGAGCATCTTGTGTGACGAAAATGAAGCATGGCCAAACTATATGATTTTGTAGGGATGACCTTTCTTTGGCTATGTTATTTTGAGAAGACATGATTGCTTAGTTAGTATGCTTGAAGTATTATTATTTTTATGTCAATATTAAACTTTTATCTTGAATCTTTCGGATCTGAACATTCATGCCATAATAAAGAAAATTACATTGAAGAATATGCTAAGTAGCATTCCACATCAAAAATTTTGTTTTTATCATTTACCTACTCAAGGACGAGCAGGAATTAAGCTTGGGGATGCTTGATACGTATCCATAATTTTTGATTGCTCCATGCTATTATATATTCTGTTTAGAATGTTTAATGGGCTTTATTATACACTTTTATATTATTTTTGGGACTAACCTACTAACCCAAGGCCCAGTGCAAATTGCTGTTTTTTTGCCTATTTCAGTGTTTCGCAAAAAAGGAATATCAAACGGAGTCCAAACGGAATGAAACCTTCGGGAGCATGATTTTTGGAACAGACGTGATCCAGAGGACTTGGAGTGGACGTCAAGAAACCAACAAGGAGGCCACGAGGCAGGGAGGCGCGCTTGCCCCCTGGGCGCGCCCCCACCCTCGTGGGCCCCTCGTGACTCGACCGACCTACTTCTTCCTCCTATATATACCTACGTACCCCGAAACCATCCAGGAGCACCACGAAACCCTATTTTCACCGCCGCAACCTTCTGTACCCGTGAGATCCCATCTTGCGGCCTTTCCGGGCGCTCCGCCGGAGGGGGAATCAACCACGGAGGGCTTCTACATCAACACCATAGCCTCTCCGATGATGTGTGAGTAGTTTACCACAGACCTTCGGGTCCATAGTTATTAGCTAGATGGCTTCTTCTCTCCCTTTGGATCTCAATACAAAGTTCTCCTCGGTCTTCTTGGAGATCTATTCGATGTAACTCTTTTTGCGGTGTGTTTGTCAAGATCCGATGAATTGTGGGTTTATGATCAAGATTATCTATGAACAATATTTGAATCTTCCCTTAATTCATTTATGTATGGTTGGTTATCTTTGCAAGTCTCTTCGAATTATCAGTTTGGTTTGGCCTACTAGATTGATCTTTCTTCCAATGGGAGAAGTGCTTAGCTTTGGGTTCAATCATGCGGTGCTCGATCCCAGTGACAGTAGGGGAAACGACACTTATTGTATTGTTGCCATCGAGGATAAAAAGATGGCGTTTATATCATATTGCTTGAGTTTATCCCTCTACATCATTTCATCTTACCTAATGTGTTACTCTGTTCTTATGAACTTATTACTCTAGATGCATGCTGGATAGCGGTCGATGTGTGGAGTAATAGTAGTAGATATAGGCAGGAGTCGGTCTACTTGTTGCGGACGTGATGCCTATATACATGATCATGCCTAGATATTCTCATAATTATGCACTTTTCTATCAATTGCTCGACAGTAATTTGTTCACCCACCGTAATACTTATGCTATCTTGAGATAAGCCACTAGAGAAAGGCCCCGGGTCTATTTTCCATCATATTAATCTTCCGTCAACGAGCTATTACTGTCACCGTTTATTCTGCAATCTTTACTTTTAATCTTTATCATAACAATACCAAAAATATTATCTTATCATCTCTATCAGATCTCACTTTTGCAAGTGGCCGTGAAGGGATTGACAACCCCTTTATCGCGTTGGTTGCAAGGTTCTTATTTGTTTGTGTAGGTACGAGGGACTTGCGTGTGGCCTCCTACTGGATTGATACCTTGGTTCTCAAAAACTGAGGGAAATACTTACGCTACTTTGCTGCATCACCCTTTCCTCTTCAAGGGAAAAACCAACGAATGCTCAAGAGGTAGCAAGAATTCATACTAACAACATTGCAATCATGCTCATCATTCACATATTTTATGCCAAGCATTCTATGTAATTCTTGTTCTAGTACTTGAGCACAATTTTCCTTCCCATCATTTTCTTGAAAGACATTAAAAAGATGAAGCATATGTGGCACCCTTAATTCCATTTTTTTGTAGTTTTATTTTATAGACTAAACTAGTGATAAAACAAGAAATTAAAAGATTCGATTGCAAGATCTAAAGATATACCTTCAAGCACTAACCTCCCCGGCAACGGCGCCAGAAACTGCTTGATGTCTACTACACAACCTTCTTCTTGTAGACGTTGCTGGGCCTCCAAGTGCAGAGGTTTGTAGGACAGTAGCAAATTTCCCTCAAGTGGATGACCTAAGGTTTATCAATCCGTTGGAGGCGTAGGTTGAAGATGGTCTCTCTCAAACAACCCTGCAACCAAATAACAAAGAGTCTCTTGTGTCCCCAACACACCCAATACAATGGTAAATTGTATAGGTGCACTAGTACGACGAAGAGATGGTGACACAAGTGCAATATGGATGGTAGATATAGGTTTTTGTAATCTGAAAATATAAAAACAGAAAGGTAACTAATGATAAAAGTGAGCACAAACAGTATTGCAATGCATTGAAACAAGGCCTAGGGTTCATACTTTCACTAGTGCAAGTACTCTCAACAATAATAACATAATTGGATCATATAACTATCCCTCAACATGCAACAAAGAGTCACTCCAAAGTCGCTAATAGTGGAGAACAAACGAAGAGATTATGGTAGGGCACGAAACCACCTCAAAGTTATTCCTTCTGGTCGATCTATTTAAGAGTCCGTAGTAAAATAACACGAAGCTATTCTTTCCGCTCGATCTATCATAGAGTTCGTACTAGAATAACACCTTAAGACACAAATCAACCAAAACCCTAATGTCACCTAGATACTCCAATGTCACCTCAAGTATCCGTGGGTATGATTATACGATATGCATCACACAATCTCAGATTCATCTATTCAACCAACACAAAGAACTTCAAAGAGTGCCCCAAAGTTTCTACGGAGAGTCAAGACGAAAATGTGTGCCAACCCCTATGCATAAGTTCACAATGTTACGGAACCCGCAAGTTGATCACCAAAACATACATCAAGTAGATCACGTGAATATCCCATTGTCACCACAGATAAGCACATGCAAGACATACATCAAGTGTTCTCAAATCCTTAAAGACTCAATCCGATAAGATAACTTCAAAGGGAAAACTCAATCCATTACAAGAGAGTAGAGGGGGAGAAACATCATAAGATCCAACTATAGTAGCAAAGCTCGCGATACATCAAGATCGTGCCAAATCAAGAACATGAGAGAGAGAGAGAGATCAAACACATAGCTACTGGTACATACCCTCAGCCCCGAGGGTGAACTACTCCCTCCTCGTCATGGAGAGCGTCAGGATGATGAAGATGGCCACTGGTGAGGGATCCCCCTCCGACAAGGTGCCGGAACAGGGTCCCGATTGGTTTTTGGTGGCTACAGAGGCTTGCGGCGGCGGAACTCCCAATCTAGGTTATGTTCTGGAAGTTTGGGTATATATAAGAGGTTTTGGCGTTGGGAACAAGTCAGGAGGGTCTCCGAGGCGGCCACGAGGTAGGGGGCGCGCCTAGGGGGTAGGGGGCGCCCCCCACCCTCGTGGGTGCCTCGAGACTCTTCTGGCCCATCTCCGATACTCCGTGGGCTTCTTCTGGTCCAAAAATGATCTCCGTGAAATTTCAAGTCAATTGGACTCCGTTTGGTTTTCCTATTCTACGATACTCAAAAACAAGGAAAAACAGAAACTGGCACTGGGCTCTGGGTTAATAGGTTAGTCCCAAAAATCATATAAAATAGCATATAAATACATATAAAACATCCTAGATGGATAATATAATAGCTTGGAACAATCAAAAATTATAGATACGTTGGAGACGTATTAATAGGTATAATTAAACAGTATAACTCAGCTAGTTAGGAGCCTCCACAGTGATTTGGGATCCTAAACCGTCCGATTAAGCGTATAAACGAGTGAGATCATTCCATCCTTCCATAGCATTCATTTGCGCCTGTTCGCTCACTAAAACAGGTCGAAGTCGAACCAACATCAAAAGGGCCGCTGCTCCACAGGCTTATTTCTGAGCCTTCTGAAGCACTGGGTTGTGGTGGGCTGTGAGGCCAGCCGCCTGGTGACTTATTTTCTGTCGTGAGAGCGATCGGGCTGCTGATCTGTGGTGCTGCTGCCGATTCGTGATTAATGGTGCAAGAAAGTAGTGTGCAAATTTGGCTACCTTTGTCTAAAAAAAACTTTGGCTACCTATGGTTCTACTGCACCATTCTTTTTTATCCATTTACTAGCAAACATGCCCGTGCGTTCCAACAGGTGGAAAAAATATCAACTCAGCTAACCCTTACTTTCAAAGGTCCATGCCCCCTACGTCAACACGACACCTCACCCGTGCTGCCGCTTATCCTTTTTCCTGTCTTGCCTACATTGGCCACAGTGTTTGCATGATCATAATGTGTTCGAACATAGTCAATCCAAAAACAATTAGTTGGTACACAACATGACACACCTGCCATCGAATTGCGTCTTGGCAAGTGACAATTTATGACTAAAAACCCAATATCATCGAGCTAGACCCTGAGTGTTACCCTTGTGAGTTATGCTTCGCTATGGAATAAACATCAGTTGGCATCAACCAAGATTGACCGGGTGAAGGAAATTGGTCGTCAAGCGCCATTCATGCTCGATAAGATTATGATCGTTGAACAAAGAGCCTACATTCTCCCGATGATATAGTAGAAAAAAACTGAGGATTTTTTCTATAGTACAAAACATATAATGTGGCCGGCGTTGAGGTAATAAAGCTCTTATTTTCCAAAAAAATGAATATGTACTCTAGAACCTCGTGTTTTCTTCAATATTTGTTAAACTTATAAACTTTATTCATCATCAACAGTTTGTGGATCTGGAAATTAATCGCTTTTGCATTTTCCGTTCCAAGGCGTATCCATAACTGAATGCATGCATTTAAGCTTAATTAGTTGACAGCAAACATCCCCTTAATCCCTAATATGTTCCGGCATATTTTAATCAGGAGCCCTCTCATAATTAGGAAACGTACAATCCCATGGTCTCTCACTTCTACTCCCATAATAATGGACTAATGTCTGGTTGTTAGTTTTTTTAGGGGAGTCTGCGGCGGCCCAAAAGGAAAATCAATTGGAAGGCCACCTGGTGGCCTCGTGGCCCAATATGGTGGCGTGATCTGAAAATAACCACCTCGACGTACACTCGTTTTCAAAATAGAAGAACGGCCCGTGCGTTGCAACGAGAGAAAAAAAATCCCGCATATCTCTAGCTGGGTCAGTTAGACAAACTGTGTGTGACCAATTGGCGGATTATGAGATTCCTGACATCGGCTATTTTATTTTTTGTCAGCTCTCTGGACGTGGGCCACAATGCGCCGTGAGGTGGGCTTCCTCCGTTGGCCAAAATAGGTGGCAAGTAACGAAACCAAATAATATACGTGAAAATTAATTGAAGCGGACCAAACCAAGCGGGATGAAACCAAGAATATCATCTCCCTTTAATAGTAGGTCCATGCCCCCTACGTCAACACGACACCTCGCCCGTGTTGCCGCTTATCCTTTTTCCTGTCTTGCCTACATTGGCCGCAGTGTTTGCATGATCATAATGTGTTCGAACATAGTCAATCCAAAAACAATTAGTTGGTACACAACATGAGACACCTGCCATTGAATTGCGTCTGGGCAAGTGACAATTTATGACTAAAAACCCAATATCATCGAGCTAGACGCTGAGTGTTACCCTTGCAAGTTATGCTTGGCTATGGAGTAAACATCAGTTGGCATCAACCAAGATTGACCGGGTGAAGGAACTTGGTCGTCAAGCGCCGTTCATGCTCGATAAGATTATGATCGTTGAACAAAGAACCTACATTCTCCCGATGATATAGTAGAAAAAAACTGAGGATTTTTCTATAGTACAAAACATATAATGTGGCCGGCGTTGAGGTAATAAAGCTTTTATTTTCCAAAAAAAATGAATATTTACTCTAGAACCTCGTTTTTTCTTCAATATTTGTTAAACTTCTAAATTTTATTCATCATCAACGGTTTGTGGATTCGGAAATTAATCGCTTTTGCATTTTCCGTTCCAAGGCGTAGCCATAACTGAATGCATGCATTTAAGCTTAATTAGTTGACAACAAACATTCCCTTAATCCCTAATATGTTCCGGCATATTTTAATCAGGAGCCCTCTCATAATTAGGAAACGTACAATCCCATGGTCTCTCACTTCTACTCCCATAATCATGGACTAATGTCTGGTTGTTAGTTTTTTTAGGGGAGTCTGCGGCGGCCCAAAAGGAAAATCAATTGGAAGGCCACCTGGTGGCCTCGTGGCCCAATATGGTGGCGTGATTTGAAAATAACCACCTCGACGTACACTCGTTTTCAAAATAGAAGAACGGCCCGTGCGTTGCAACGGGAGAAAAAAATCCCGCATATCTCTAGCTGGGTGAGTTAGACAAACTGTGTGTGACCGATTGGCGGATTATGAGATTCGTGACATCGGCTATTTTATTTTTTGTCAGCTCTCTGGACGTGGGCCACAATGCGCCGTGAGGTGGGCTTCCTCCGTTGGCCAAAATAGGTGGCAAGTAACGAAACCAAATAATATACGTGAAAATTAATTGAAGCGGACCAAACCAAGCGGGATGAAACCAAGAATATCATCTCCCTTTAATAGTAGGTCCATGCCCCCTACGTCAACACGACACCTCGCCCGTGTTGCCGCTTATCCTTTTTCCTGTCTTGCCTACATTGGCCGCAGTGTTTGCATGATCATAATGTGTTCGAACATAGTCAATCCAAAAACAATTAGTTGGTACACAACATGACACACCTGCCATTGAATTGCGTCTGGGCAAGTGACAATTTATGACTAAAAACCCAATATCATCGAGCTAGACGCTGAGTGTTACCCTTGCGAGTTATGCTTCGCTATGGAGTAAACATCAGTTGGCATCAACCAAGATTGACCGGGTGAAGGAACTTGGTCGTCAAGCGTCGTTCATGCTCGATAAGATTATGATCGTTGAACAAAGAGCCTACATTCTCCCGATGATATAGTAGAAAAAAACTGAGGATTTTTTTCTATAGTACAAAACATATAATGTGGCCTGCGTTGAGGTAATAAAGCTTTTATTTCCCAAAAAAAATGAATATGTACTCTAGAACCTCGTTTTTTCTTCAATATTTGTTAAACTTATAAATTTTATTCATCATCAACGATTTGTGGATCTGGAAACTAATCGCTTTTGCATTTTCCGTTCCAAGGCGTTTCCATAACTGAATGCATGCATTTAAGCTTAATTAGTTGACAGGAAACATCCCCTTAATCCCTAATATATTCCGGCATATTTTAATCAGGAGCCCTCTCATAATTAGGAAACGTACAATCCCATGGTCTCTCTCTTCTACTCCCATAATAATGGACTAATGTCTGGTCATTAGTTTTTTTAGGGAGTCTGCGGCGGCCCAAAAGGAAAATCAATTGGAAGGCCACCTGGTGGCCTCGTGGCCCAATATGGTGGCGTGATTTGAAAATAACCACCTCGACGTACACACGCTTTCAAAATAGAAGAACGGCCCGTGCGTTGCAACGGGAGAAAAAAATCTCGCATATCTCTAGCTGGGTCAGTTAGACAAACTGTGTGTGGCCGATTGGCGGATTATGAGATTCCTGTCATCGGCTATTTTATTTTTTGTCAGCTCTCTGGACGTGGGCCACAATGCGCCGTCAGGTGGGCTTCCTCCGTTGGCCAAAATAGGTGGCAAGTAACGAAACCAAATAAATACGTGAAAATTAATTGAAGCGGACCAAACCAAGCGGGACGAAACCAAGAATATCATCTCCCTTTAATAGTAGGTCCATGCCCCCTACGTCAACACGACACCTCACCCGTGTTGTCGCTTATTTTTTCGTGTCTTGCCTACATTGGCCGCAGTGTTTGCATGATCATAATGTGTTCGAACATAGTCAATCCGAAAACAATTAGTTGGTACACAACATGACACACTTACCATCGAATTGCGTCTGGGCAAGTGACAATTTATGACTAAAAACCCAATATCATCGAGCTAGACGCTGAGTGTTACCCTTGTGAGTTATGCTTCGCTATGGAATAAACATCAGTTGTCATCAACCAAGATTGACCGGGTGAAGGAACTTGGTCATCAAGCGCCGTTCATGCTCGATAAGATTATGATCGTTGAACAAAGAGCCTACATTCTCCCGATGATATAGTAAAAAAAACTAAGGATTTTTTCTATAGTACAAAACATATAATGTGGCTGGCGTTGACGTAATAAAGCTTTTATTTTCCAAAAAAATGAATATGTACTCTAGAACCTCGTTTTTTCTTCAATATTTGTTAAACTTCTAAATTTTATTCATCATCAACGGTTTGTGGATCTAGAAATTAATCGCTTTTGCATTTTCCGTTCCAAGGCGTAGCCATAACTGAATGCATGCATTTAAGCTTAATTAGTTGACAGCAAACATCCCCTTAATCCCTAATATGTTCCGGCATATTTTAATCAGGAGCCCTCTCATAATTAGGAAACGTACAATCCCATGGTCTCTCTCTTCTCCTCCCTTAATAATGGACTAATGTCTGGTCGTTAGTTTTTTTAGGGGAGTCTGCGGCGGTCCATAAAGAAAATCAATTGGAAGGCCACCTGGTGGCCTCGTGGCCCAATATGGTGGCGCGATCTGAAAATAACCACCTCGATATACACACATTTTCAAAATAGAAGAACGGCCCGTGCGTTGCAACGGGAGAAAAAAAATCTCGCATATCTCTAGCTGCGTCAGTTAGACAAACTGTGTGTGGCCGATTGGCGGATTATGAGGTTCCTGCCATCGGCTATTTTATTTTTTGTCAACTCTCTGGACGTGGGCCACAATGCGCCGTCAGGTGGGCTTCCTTCGTTGGCCAAAATAGGTGGCAAGTAACGAAACCAAATAATATACGTGAAAATTAATTGAAGCGGACCAAACCAAGCGGGACGAAACCAAGAATATTATCTCCCTTTAATAATAGGTATAGAGTATGAATAATCATGAGTGGACATGGTGCCACGCGCCGTCGGTATCAGGCCCGCTCATTTCCACGTGATTCGTGCAGTCCAAATACGAGTAGCATGTATACTGAGATTGATGTGTTGTATACAAAGCATTCTGCATTCTATTACCTACGCCCTCGCCAAGAGATGGCCCACAAGGCAGGGTCGGGCATTCAAACGAGCAGTGCATTTGAGCATACGTCAATTAAGTCGGGCCTGCAATACCAGAACCCCCTCAGCTGCAGCTCATTAAGTCATCCAGGAAGTTCTAATTGAAACAGTTCAGGGCCTTTTATGTTTGACATCACCCAGCGGAAACCCCTTGGGTTAGTTGGACTGGCTAGAGACTAGAGTAACTTCTCATTAAACAAGCTTGTCTAAATATTCTGACATAAACATTTATCGTCTCTCAATACAATGTACTGCAAGTGTTAGCCAACATTACCGATGATCAATGGAAACCATCCTCCTATTGGTCAGTTCGATTGCTTAAGCCACTTTTTTTCTTCCAAAAACCATATGCCAACGATTATGACGGTGATCTTTAGAACAACCTAACACACATTTTTGGGTAGCTTAGAACAAGACTAATCTAGGATACATTTCAAACATGTTTAAATTCACTTATTTCGCTCAACCTATTTCAGTGTAACTGCTTAGAACAACACTTACAAGTGAAATCTGATTTTGATTGTAGCGACCTTATTCTTTTGAAATGAGCGAAACATGTTTTCTTGAGTAGTTGAAGTATATTTTAGTAAAATTATTTTTTTAGAAGAGTGGATTTTTTTAACGAGTGCACGGGTACCGGTACATAGCGAATATTTTCAATCTGCCTTTTGAAACGAGTGAAATAAAATAGTGTAATATCTTGTTTTAGATGAATGAAATCACTGTATTTTGAAAATGATTGAAATTATTCATTTTCAATTGACTGAAACGAGTGTAATCTATTTTGTGAAACGAGTGAAATCATTTTTGTTGAAAATAATTGAAATTATTAGTTTGAATTGAGTCAAACAAGTGGAATCTATTTTTGTAAAGGAGTGTGGAATAAACAAGTGAAATATGTTGTTCTAAACGAATAAAATCATTCTTTTCAAAAATCATTGAAATTATTCATTTGAATTGAGTGAAATGAGTGGAATCTGTATTTTGAAATGAGTGATGTATGGAGTATGCTATTTTAAACGAGTGTAATTGTTTTTTAATGATTGAAAACATTTGTTTGAATCATGTGAAATGAGTGGAATGGGAGCGGCGTTTTGGCTCTCGGGTGCATCTGCAACCGTGGGTGAATAGTAAAATAATTAAAAATAGTTAAAAAATGATTTTTTTTCTTGTGATACCAGATGCTTGTACGCGTGATGTCCGTGCTAAATTTCGTGTAGTTCGGACGTTTTAGTAGCTCTCGGCAAAAGAGACAAATTTTGGATCAATGAGAAATATTTGAAAACAACACTGTTCGAAGCTCACTTTGTCTTTTTTGCCATGAGCTCCTGGAATATAATTTAGCCATGAAAGTTTGCATTCATCTGGCGCACTCAAAGCATCTTAGATAAAAAATCAGTTTTTTTTTACTGTTCACTGGGTGCAGATGGGCCTGACCCCGAAGTGAATTTCAGAGTGGAATCTATTTTTCTTAAAGGAGTGAAATAAACGAATGAAGTACATCCTTCTAAATAAATAATTGAAAACATTTGTTTGAATCAAGTGAACGAGTGGAGTCTGTTTTTTTTAAAGAGTGAAATATGTTGTTCTAAACGAATGATTTTTTTTCCTTTGAAAATAATTGTAGTTATTTGTTTGAATTAAGTGAAATGAGCGGAATCTGTTTTTTCAAAGGAGTGGGGTGTATTTTAAATGAGTGCCATCATTATTTTTGAAACTCAGGTTAGGGCCGTTTCCAGGGTGCTTGATCTTTCAGCACTTGTTGTTCGCTCGTCAGGCATCTGCTTTGGTTTTCCTGCACTAATCGAGCAAAAGAAAGACATGTGAGACCAGGCTGGAAAATTCTAACTCATGAGATGTAAACAGGCATCTCCCACGTTCCACTTAAGCACCCAGATCCATAAGTTGCCCAAAAAATTGTTGACATGCTAGGGGTTGAGGCAACAGAGAGATGATTATAGGTGGGCTCGTTGAATCGTACCCAAAAGAAACCGGAAACCACAGATCAAGTATAGTTTTAACCGGCTAACCTGTTAAACTCCGTTTCTGCAAAGCCATCTCCTCTTCTCCATCTGCTTTTCCACAGGGCAAGGGTTGGAGCGAGGGCATTCTTAATGATGTCTGCCCACCATCAAGGTCCGTTATGCCATCCCCTGTGATGAGGGCTGCTACCAGATGAGCATGCATTCATACGAGCATTAATAGCGTCTGGCCCACTCTTCTGATGTATAACGCGACGTATTCAAGTAGGTCCGTGATTAACGCGTCAGGTATTACAAATGGGCCTATATTAAGTAGCCATCTTGATGCGCAGCGGGACGTCTCAGATTACGGCATCGCGTGGCCGCATGTCCCAAAAATTCACGTCCGTATAGAGTATAGATATAGATATAGATAGAAGAACAAATGGATGACGGACGAAATGGACGTGCAAAGCACGGACGAATTTTTTGGAGGAAGAATCAATCGTACCTTTAATAATAGGTATAGATATATTCCTGTACTGCGCAGCATCTACCTTGCAAGGCTAAAACGAGGACATCATCATTCTTTGTTCCTTTTACTATTCCTCAACTATGTAGCAACTATTTTTTTTCTGAAATACGTATTGGCATGCATATCATATATTAAAGGAGAAGCGGCAGAGAAGCTGGATACAATGTCTTTCGGCCATTACAACGCCAATCACAAGAACTAGAATCCAACATCCATCAAACACACCCACCACATGTAGAAACATGCTTCACCTAGGCCAACCTCATGCCGATGGTGATGGGGCAAGCCACGGAGCAGCCGTATCACAACCGACGCCGGAGACCTCTACAATAAGACCAAAACTCGAGGCCAACACAGACCAACGTACTCAACCCATTGTGCCAACAAGAAGTCGGCAAGTGAACGGTAGGGCCTGGGCGGATCTAGAGACGACGTCATTGAGAGAGCGCCCGTGATAGTGTATATTGCGCCAAGGAGGCCCACACCCATAGTAGAAGCCAACACCGAATTGAGCCATGCCACCGGAACTCCTTGAGCAACAAGACGACGCCTCCAAGAAGAGGACGGCGCCATGACGCCGCCGTCGCCGCCGCTTGGTCCAAAGGACGGACCAAGGGTTTCCCCTTAGCACTGCAAGGCTACAATGAACGATGACACTACCACACAAATATGATCCACCACTTATTCAATTATTCAAATGCCTTAGCAAATGTTATGCATAGACAAAAAAATGCACAATGACAATCCAATGTTGACTTAGATGGCATTCAGTTTCGCAACTTATACCTAAAGTTTCAATAATGCCCAACTATCTATATTGAAGTAAGATTTTTTTCTTTTTTGTGATGTCCGGATTTTCTCATATATTTGTATTGTTCTTCCAATAAAATGCACTGGCGCGGCAATGCGCGCCCTTACGTTCTAGTAAAAACTATCATATAAACTGCAACGAATATTATGAGAAGTTTGATACTTGATAATTGTTTTTAGATATGAAGATGGTGATATTAGAGTCATGCTAGTTGAGCAGTTGTGAATTTGAAAAATACTTGTTCTAAAGTTTGTGATTCCCGTAGCATGCACGTATGGTGAACCGTTATGTGATGAAGTTAGAGCATGATTTATTTATTGATTGTCTTCCTTATGAGTGGCGGTCGGGGACGAGTGATAGTCTTTTTCTACCAATCTATCCCCCTAGGAGCATGCGCGTAGTACTTCGTTTCGATAACTAATAGATTTTTGCAATAAGTATGTGAGTTCTTTATGACTAATGTTGAGTCCATGGATTATACGAACTCTCACCCTTCCACCATTGCTAGCTTGTCTAATATCGCGCACCTTTCACCAGTATCATATACCCACCATATACCTTCCTCAAAACAGCCACCATACCTACCTATTATGGCATTTCCATAGCCATTCCGAGATATATTGCCATACAACTTACCACCGTTCCATTTACTATGACACGTTTCATCATTGTCATATTGCTTTGCATGATCATGTAGTTGACATTGTATTTGTGGCAAAGCCACCTTTATAATTCTTTCATACATGTCACTCTCGATTCATTGCATATCCCGGTACACCGCCGGAGGCATTCACATAGAGTCATATTTTGTTCCAAGTATTGAGTTATAATTTTTGAGTTGTAAGTAAATGAAAGTGTGACGATCATCATTATTAGAGCATTGTCCCAAGTGAGGAAAGGATGATGGAGACTATTATTCCCCCTCAAGTCGGGATGAGACTCCGGACAAGAAAAAAAAGGGAAAAAAGAGGCCATAAAAAAAGAGAAAAAGGCCCCAAAAAATAATAAAAATGCGAGAAAAAGAGAGAAGGGACAATGTTACTATCCTTTTACCACACTTGTGCTTCAAAGTAGCACCATGATATTCATGATAGAGAGTCTCCTATGTTGTCACTTTCATATACTAGTGGGAATTTTACATTATAGAACTTGGCTTGTATATTCCGATGATGGGCTTCATCAAAATGCACTAGGCCTTCGTGAGCAAGCGAGTTGGATGCACACCCACTTAGTTTCTTTTGTTGAGCTTTCATACACTTATAGCTCTAGTGCATCTGTTGCATGGCAATCCCTACTCACTCACATTGATATCTATTGATGGGCATCTCCATAGCCCGTTGATACGCCTAGTTGATGTGAGACTATCTTCTCTTGTTGTCTTCTCCACAACCACCATTCTATTCAACGTATAGTGCTATGTCCATGGCTCGCGCTCATGTATTGCGTGAAGATTGAAAAAGTTTGAGAACATCAAAAGTATGAAACAATTTCTTGGCTTGTCATCGGGGTTGTGCATGATAAAATACTTTGTGTGATGAAGATAGAGCATAGCCAGACTATATGATTTTGTAGGGATAACTTTCTTTGGCCATGTTATTTTGACAAGACATGATTGCTTTGTTAGTATGCTTGAAGTATTATTATCTTTATGTCAATATCAAACTTTTATCTTGAATCTTTCGGGTCTGAACATTCATGCCACAATAAAGAGAATTACTTAGAAAATTATGTTAGGTAGCATTCCACATCAAAAATTCTGTTTTTATCATTTACCTACTCGAGGACGAGTAGAAATTAAGCTTGGGGATGCTTGATATGTCTCCAACGTATCTATAATTTTTTATTGTTCCATGCTATTATATTACCTGTTTTGGATGTGTAATGGGCTTTACTATGCACTTTTATATTATTTTTGGGACTAACCTACTAACCAAAGGCCCGGTGCAAATTGTTGTTTTTTGCCTATTTCAGTGTTTCGCAGAAAAGGAATATCAAACGTAGTCCAAACGGAATGAAACCTTTGGGAGAGTTATTTTTGGAACAAATGCAATCCAGGAGACTTAGAGTGGAGGTCAAGAAAGAACCGAGGAGGCCACAAGGTAGGAGGGCGCGCCCAGGGGGGTAGGCGCGCCCCCCACCCTCGTAGGCCCCTTGTGGCTCCGCCGACCTACTTCTTTCGCCTATATATACTCATATACCCTGAAAACATCCGAGAGCACCACGAAACCCTATTTCCACCGCCGCAACCTTCATGCACCGTGAGATCCCATCTTGGGGCCTTTCAGGCGCTCATGGGAGGGGAATCAATCACGGAGGGCTTCTACATCAACACCATAGCCTCTCCGATGATGTGTGAGTAGTTTACCATAGACCTTCAGGTCCATAGTTATTAGCTAGATGGCTTCTTCTCTCTCTTTGGATCTCAATACAAAGTTCTCCTCGATCTTCTTGGAGATCTATTCGATGTAGTTCTTTTTGTGGTGTGTTTGTCAAGATCCGATGAATTGTGGGTTTATGATCAAGATTATCTATGAACAATATTTGATTCTTCTCTAAATTCTTTTATGTATTATTTGTTATCTTTGCAAGTCTCTTCGAATTATCAGTTTGGTTTGGCCTACTAGATTGGTCTTTCTTGCAATGGGAGAAGTGCTTAGCTTTGGGTTCAATCTTGTGGTGTCCTTTCCCAGTGACAGCAGGGGCAGCAAGGCACGCATTGTATTGTTGCCATCAAGGATAAAAAGATGGGGTTTATATCATATTGCTTGAGTTTATCCCTCTACATCATGTCATCTTGCCTAATGCATTACTCTGTTCTCATGAACTTAATACTCTAGATGCATGTTGGATAGCGGTCGATGTGTGGACTAATAGTAGTAGATGCATAATCGTTTTGGTCTACTTGTCACGGACGTGATGCCTACATACATGATCATGCCTAGATATTCTCATAACTATGCGCTTTTCTATCAATTGCTCGACAGTAATTTGTTCACCCACCGTAATACTTATGCTATCTTGAGAGAAGCCACTAGTGAAACCTATGGCCCCCGGGTCTATTTTCCATCATATAAGTTTCCAATTTATTTTACTTTGCAATCTTTACTTTCAATCTATATCTTGAAAATACCAAAAAAAATATCTTATTATCTCTATGAGATCTCACTTTTGCAAGTGGCCGTGAAGGGATTGACAACCCCTTTATCGCGTTGGTTGCAAGGTTCGTATTTGTTTGTGTAGGTACAAGGCGACTTGCGCGTAGTCTCCTACTGGATTGATACCTTGGTTCTCAAAAACTGAGGGAAATACTTACGCTACTTTGATGCATCACCCTTTCCTCTTCAAGGAAAAACCAACGCAGTGCTCAAGAGGTAGCAGTGTGCCCCCCTTCCTAGTCCAATTCGGACTCCCTATAGGGAGGGGGCGTGGCTTCCCCTTGTGGGCTGCCTCCCCTCTTCCCTATGGCCCATGTAGGCCCAATAGTCCCCCCGGGGTTTCCGATAACCCCCCGGCACTCTGATAATTATCCGGTGACCCCCGGAACTCATCCGGTGTCCTAATATAGTCATCCAATATATCAATCTTTATGTCTCAGCCATTTCGAGACTCCTCGTCATGTTCGTGACCACATCCGGGACTCCGAACTATCTTCGGTACATCAAAACACATAAACTCATAATACCGATCGTCACCGAACGTTAAGTGTGCGGACCCTACGGGTTCGAGAACTATGTAGACATGACCAAGACACGTCTCCGGTCAATAACCAATAGCGGAACCTGGATGTTCATATTGGCTCCCACATATTCTACGAAGATCTTTATCGGTCAAACCACATAACAACATACGTTGTTCCCTTTGTCATCGATACGTTACTTGCCCGAGATTCGATCGTCGATATCTCAATACCTAGTTCAATCTCGTTACTAGCAAGTCTCTTTACTCGTTCCGTAATGCATCATCCCACAACTAACTCATTAGTCACATTTCTTGCAAGGCTTATAGTGATGTGCATTACCGAGAGGGCCCAGAGATACCTCTCCGACAATCGGAGTGACAAATCCTAATCTTGATCTATGCCAACTCAACAAGTACCATCGGAGACACCTGTAGAGCACCTTTATAATCACCCAGTTACGTTGTGACGTTTGGTAGTACACAAAGTGTTCCTCCGGTATTTGGGAGTTGCATAATCTCATAGTCATAGGAACATGTATAAGTCATGAAGAAAGCAATAGCAATATACTAAACGATCAAGTGCTAAGCTAACGGAATGGGTCAAGTCAATCACATCATTCTCTAATGATGTGATCCCGTTAATCAAATGACAACTCATGTCTATGGCTAGGAAACTTAACCATCTTTGATTCAACGAGCTAGTCAAGTAGAGGCATACTAGTGACACTCTGTTTGTCTATGTATTCACACATGTACTAAGTTTCCAGTTAATACAATTCTAGTATGAATAATAAAGATTTATCATGATATAAGGAAATATAAATAACAACTTTATTATTGCCTCTAGGGCATATTTACTTCACAAAGGTCTCTTTCAAATCATCTATCAAGGGCTCTTTCTTCCTGGATTTCACAATAATATCATCCACATAAGCATGAACATTGCGTCCAATCTGGTCATGGAGGCAATTCTGAACACACCGTTGATAAGTCGCATGGGCACTCTTGAGCCCAAAAGGCATAGACACATAGCAGAAGGCTCCAAAGGGAGTGATGAAAGTTGTCTTCTCCTAGTCCTTAACTGCCATCTTGATCCGATGATAACCAGAGTAAGCATCCAAAAAACTCAAACGCTCACAACCCGCCGTAGCATCAATAATCTGATCAATACGAGGGAGAGCAAAAGGATCAGCCAGACAAGACTTGTTTAAGTCTGTGTAATCCACACACATACGCCAAGTACTGTTCTTCTTAAGTACCAGCACCGGGTTACTCAACCACTCAGGATGAAAGACTTCAGCAATAAACCCAGTCGCCAAGAGCCGGGCCACTTCTTCACCAATGGCCTTGCGCCTCTCTTCATTAAAACGACGAAGACAATGCTTGACCGGTTTAACCTTTGGATTAATATTGAGAGTGTGCTCAACGAGTTCCCTCGGTACACCTGGCATGTCAGAAGGTTTACATGCAAAAATGTCCCGGTTCTCACGGATGAACTCGATGAGCGCGCGTTCGTATTTTGGATCCATATTGGATGAGTCGCCAGGAACAAAGTCAACCAGCTTAGTATCATCTGTCAATTTAAACTTCAACAGAGGGTCATGCTCTGTGGTTGGTTTCTTCAAAGGTGTCATGTCTCCCGGGTCAACATTATCTTTGTAAAACTTCAACTCCTCTGTTGCACAAACAGACTCAGCATAAGCAGCATCGCCTTCTTCACATTCCAAGGCTATCTTCCTGTTCCCATGCACTGTGATGGTACCCTTATAACCCGGTATCTTAAGCTGCAGATAAACATAACAAGGTCTTGCCATGAACTTAGCATAAGCCGGCCACCCAAACAAAGCATGATAAGGGCTCTTATTCTTGACCACCTTGAAAGTCAATGTCTCAGCTCTACAATCACGATCATCACCAAAAGCCACTTCCAAATCTATCTTACCCACCGGATATGCCTACTTTACAGGCACCACACCATGGAAATAGTATTAGATGGCTTAAGATCCTTATCGGTTAAATTCATACGATGAAATGTGTCATAGTAAAGGATATTGATGTTGCTGCCTCCATCCATGAGCACCTTAGTAAACTTGTACCCCCCAACCTGAGGCGCAACCACCAAAGCCAACTGACCCGGATTGTCAACCCGGGGCGGGTGATCCTCACGGCTCCAAAGAATAGGATGTTCAGACCATCGCAAGTAATGGGGAACCGCCGGCTCAACTGCATTCACAACCCTTTTATGAATCTTCTAGTCTCGTTTGCATAAACTCGTGGTGAACACATGATACTTTCCACTATTCAACTGCTTTGGATTACTCTGATAACCAGATTGTTGCTGCTGCCGATTCCCTTGACCAGACTGTTGATTAAAACCACCTTGATTGCCTTGGCCCTGAAAACCAGAGTTTGAGCCGCCACCGCCAAAGTTGTGCCCTTGTGAGCCGGATCCTGACCCGCCGTGCGGGCCATTATGGTCCTGATGAAAACCAGAATTTCGCTACTCCTTCATGATGAAGCAATCTTTCCACATATGGGTAGACGGCTTATCCGGGGTGCTATGCTTCGGGCAAGGCTGATTCATCATGACCTCAAGGTTGAACCTTGGCCCGCCAATCTGGGGTACGAATGGCTTCCCTTTACAATGTTGATTATTGTTTTGAGCATTGGTGTTAGCCACAAAGTCTAAACCGCCATTCGCTTTGCGCTTGCTATTATTACCTTGATCCGCCGTATTGGGTTGCTGCCCCTTTCCATTACTATTCTTCTTCCCTTTTCCAGCCTTCTCCTCATTAGATTCTGGATCCTTGGTATTATCCGAGTCGGCGTATTTGACGAGAGCCGCGATGAGCTCCCCCATATCATTACAGTGGCGCTTGAGCCGCCCTAGCTTCTGCTTGAGGGGAAGGAAACAACGGTTCATCTCTAACATGAGGACAGCTAAGCCGACGTTAATACTGTCTGAGGAGTGAATAATGGTTGAGATCCGGCGCACTCAATGGGTCGTTGACTCGCCTTCGCCCTGGACACAGGTGTCTATGTCAAGAATCGCATGGGCTGCTTGCATGTATCCTTGAAATTCTGAATGAAACGGGACTCCGATTCAGCCCATGAACCAATGGAGTTAGAGGGCAGTCCTTTCAACCAGTTACGAGTCGGCCCATCTAGCATCATGGTGAAATACTTAGCACATGCAACATCACTAACATCCAACATCTCCATAGCCATCTCATGGCTCTCAATCCAAGCCTCTGGGGGTTGATTCGCTATATAATTAGGCACCTTACGGGGGCCTTTGAAATCCTTAGGCAAGCGCTCGTTGCGTAGAGCCGACACTAAACATGGCACACCCAAGGTTCTAGAGGTCACCCTGCTCCCACAGACGTTGATGGATAAACTGGATATTGTCGTTGAGCCGCTAACTGAGCCGCCAACTCATCCTCGCGCCGCGCCCTGCCCTGGTCCACCAAAGCCTGAACATCATTGCCAGCGCGTGGCGGGTCATGCCTACGAGGCTGATTACGGTGTTGTTCACTGCTCGAAATTGTCGGCGAGTCCTGCTATAACTCCGGCTTGGACGAGGGGTTGAGTGAATCCGTTCACGGCTATACGAATAAGCCGCCTGTTGAGCCACTGCTGTCTGAAGAAGTTCTTTGGCCCTCCGCGTCTCTATCGTAGCGGAGACTCACCTTCAACTGGGAGAGCCGCCAATCGTGTCGCCGCAGCAATCATATTATCCAGAGGGTTAGAATAATGATCTGACGGTGTCGGAACATGCTGAGGCAGAGTCATATCCAAATGAGACGGATCCACAACACGCGGTTGAACCGACGCTCCGGTCACGGGCGCCTCAACCGCCCGGTTCACCACGGGCGGGTCACTGGTTCCTGCCCCCGGTGTGTTGAAAAGGTTTCTCGCATCATAATCCAAAGGTAAACGACTCTGGTGCCTCCTTCTCATGATGGCATTTGAAGCCTTTTGATCCAAGGTGAAAGAACATGCGGTGCCCCCATGTTTGGTTTTGGTAATTGACGACAATCTCTATGGACTAATGGTTGCCTTGAGTTATATTTGAAGGTTTTGTCCATAGGCTTTTCTTGGAGTACATTTGTTGGTTTCAAGGAGAGTTTGTGATGACCAAGGTGCTATTCAAGGAATTACCTAAAGATTGGTCTTGTGAGAGGTTGATCAAGACTAAGTAAAAGAGTGAATCAAGTTGATCAACACACAAAGCGTAGAAGATATACCGAGAGGGATCAAGTGATCCCATGGTATGGTAAGCATTGTCAATTACGCTTTGTGTACTAACCCATGGTCCTCGTGAGAGTTCTTTGTGGGGTTAGGATGCGGTGTGCAAGTTCAAGTGATGCATCACGAAGAGATCAAGTGCTTGAAGCTTGCCGTCCATTGTGGTGACAATGGACTTGTGAAGATGAGCCGAAGAGTGGCTCACCCATAGTGGACTATGGGGGAGAAATCATCTAGTCTTCATCGAGCCAACGCAATCAAGAAAGGTGGTCCAACTTGAGGGAGTCAAGATCGTCATCATCTAGCTCAAGTGGATCATGTGCAAGGCAAAGGTTTGCCCTTGATAGGTTTTCTATTTTACCGGTCTCATGGTAGTTGTGGGAGACCGGGTTATAGGATCGATTGTCATACTATCAAGGGGGGCTCTCGATGAGTATCTTAATCGTATCGTTCGTAGAGAGCTCAAACCATTGCATCCTTGCATCTTCTTGTTGGTTCTTTTTTGGTTCTTCTCCTTGTGAGTTTTGGAGCTTATGGTCATTTTCATCAGAAGCTCGAGTTCATCGAAAACGGAGTTCACATGCATCTTCTATGATGTTTTCGATGTTGGAGGTTATGCCCGTTCTTCTCTGTTGGAGGTTTCACTCCTCTATTTGTTAGGCTTACCTCCCCTGCCTCTTCTTACTATAACCAACAAGCTTGAGTTTGCTCAATTCGGAGTTCTTATGAAGAAGTTATGGCAGTTCTGGTTTTCTCCCTGCGGTAGTACCGCGGTCGTCAGCGGTAGTACCGCTTATAGCGTCAAGCGGTAGTAGCGCTCCAGTACCGCTCTAATACCGCCTCAATTTTGGGTCCTGCTCTTTTCGTGTCGGGTTTAGCAGTAGTTGCACGGCAGTTCCGCCTATAAGCGGTAGTACCGCTCCGTCGGGCGGTAGTACCGCTACTGCATTACTGCCGTAGTACTCTGCTTTGCCCTGTCTCTTTTTGGTCCCATGTTCTGCTCCTCCAGCGGTAGTACCGCTGGGGTGAGCGGTAGTACCGCTTATAAGCGGTACTACCGCCCCAAGGTTCATATTTGGTTGCTCCTTTTCCCTGCTTCTTCCGCCCGAGCAGTAGTACCGCTCGTGTGCGGGCTGAGCACATAACGGTTGGATTTTTCCCTTCCTATAAAAGGGGGTCTTCTTCCCTAATGAACCTTATCCTTTGAGCTCGTGTTCTTCCCCCATTGTTGACCTTCTTCGAGCTTGCTAACTCTCAATCCTTCCATGGATTCTTGCTAGTTTTGAGGGAAAGAGAGAGAGATCTAGATCCACATTTCCACCAATGACTTTCTCCTCTATGTGAGGGGAACCTCTTGGATCTAGATCTTGGAGTTCTTGGTGTTCTCCTTCTTGTTCTTCCTCTCATTTTCTTCCCTAGCATTAGTTGCTTCGGTGGGATTTGAGAGAGCAGGACTTGGGCACTCCGTGTGCCCTTGCCATTGCATTTGGTGCATCGGTTTGAGTTCTCCACGGTGATCGTGGAAGTTACAAGTTGACAAGCTTATTACTCTTGGGTGCTTGGTGCCCTTGAGCTTGCTCCTCTTGGGTGCTTGGCGCCCTAGACCGTTAGTGGTGTTCGGAGCTCAATCATTGTGGTGTAAAGCTCCGGAAAGCGTCGGGTCTCCAATTAGGTTGTGGAGATCGCCTGAGCAATTTGATGAGTACCGAGGACCGCCCCAAGGGTTGCCAAAGTGTACGGGTTCGGCGACCGCCCCCAAGGGTTGCCATTTGTACAGGTTCGGTGACCGCCCTCAAGGGTCCCTTAGTGGAATCACGATATCTTGCATTGTGCGAGGGCGTGAGGAGATTACGGTGGCCCTAGTGGCTTCTTGGGGAGCATTGTGCCTCCACACCGCTCCAAATGGAGATTAGCATCCGCAAGGGTGTGAACTTCGGGATACATCATCGTCTCCGCGTGCCTCGGTTATCTCTTACCCGAGCCCTTTACTTATGCACTTTACTTTATGATAGCCATATTGTTTCTTGTCATATATCTTGCTATCACTTAGTTTTTTATCTTGCTTAGCATAAGTTGTTGGTGCACATAGGTGAGCCTAGTTGTTGTAGGTTTTGTGCTTGACATATTAACCGCTAGGTTTATTCCGCATTTGTTCAAGCCTCAACCATAATTATTTTAAAGCGCCTATTCACCCCCCTTCTAGGCGACATCCACGATCTTTCACAAGGTAAGCCGAAAAGATTCTGCATGAATCCGTTGTGCCTGAACGTCCAAAGCAGCTCGCTCTGTGGCCATCCTAGCATTCTTAGCTGCCAGCTCCTCCTTGGCTTGAGCTATCTCATCTCGTAGCTTCGCAACATCCACTTTATGTTGTTCTTGAGTATCCGGGGTCACCTCCACCCCCATCAAAGCCGCCAAAGCATCCAACAATTCAGTCAAAACTGAGCGGTGGTAGCATGAGCGCTAGCTTGACCGTTGCCGCAGCCGTTGAGCTGGAGGTCATGGCCGCGGCGGTTGTCGAACCGAGCACTGGTTGTGTACCGGTCATGAAGATTGCAACCCTGTTCGGCGGCTCATAGGGGTCCAGAATACCATCACCATCGGAACAGCCCCCAAGTCGTCCGTCTTGCAGTTGATACATTGAATTGGTCTCACCGGTTGATGACTCACCATCGGAGTAAATGGCCGTCTCACCACCAGACACAGATCCTTCCTCAAGTTCCGCCCCATGGATGAAACCCACAAAGGCGTGCTTCACAGCGGCTTGAACCTTGGTGGGACGTGCACGCTGAGCCGTCTCGATGATGTCGGTGCAGGTGTCCGGCTCAGGGCCTGATTCCCCAATCTTGCCGATGAAGACGTGAATTCCGCCGAAGGGGACCCGGTACCCATACTCAATTGATCCAGCCTCGGGGCCCCAGCCAGCATCGTCGATGTAGAGCTTGCCGCGACGACTCTTGGTCATCCGGCCCATAGTGTATCCCTTGATCCCTGTGAAGTTGCCCTTCAAGAACTTGAAACCACCATGTGCTGGCCCCACAGTGGGCGCCAACTGTCATGGACTTAACACGGCAGATGCCCTAGCGAAAGGATTTAGGTGTGGAGCCATCACAACTAGGTTAGCTTGAAGGGGTTAATCGGGACAAAGGACACAAAGAGTTTATACTGGTTCGACCCCTCGCAATGAGGTAAAGGCTTACTCCAGTTTGGGGTTGTATTGCTTGGGTCTCGATTATCAGGGAGCGAATACGCTTGACCTAGTTCCCGACTTGTTATTTCTTGTCCTAACCCGCCATCGGGTCACCCCTTTATATACACAGGTTGATGCCCGGCGGCTTACAGAGTCCCGGCCGGCTCATACACAATGTTTCTGGCTCGGTAACTAACTAAGCTTGCCTTATAATACAAGTTACACATATGGCGGTTCATATGAGGTGATGACGGGTTGTGTAATCATGCATAACATGATTGTGAAGGATGAGGGTGATGGAGTTCGCCATGATCTGAATTTTCAAAATATGGGTGATCCTATCCAGCTTCTGGAGCAGAATCTGGTGACATTTGAGAATCCAAATTCACTATCAAATTCGACATAAAGAAACTCATGAGCAACTCCATAATGATCTGGTTGAGCATCTTTAAACGTTTCATAAGGACAAGTAAAACATGTGTCTGACTAAGTTGAATTCAGACTTGAACTATTTTATTTCCAAACTTTATGTTTCAATTGTAATATCGTTATTTGAATTATTGTTGCATTGGAATATGTATCTTATACAGTTGCTTAAGAATTGTGCTATTTTATTTTTGATAGTTTTCAGTAGCCTGGATATAGAAGAAAGAAAACTGAAAGTGAACATTTTTTTACTCCAATTATTCCATGAATTCCTCAAAGCGATGCTCATCAAAATGAAAAATCTAAGACTGAAGGGTGCACATGCGAACTGGTGAAAGGGAGAACACACCTTGCATAAAAGGAAACCGGCATTATGAAACGGAGGGGAGTATTATGTAAAATGAGGGTCGTCATGGCGATTTTGGTAAGGACCGTCAAAACAGTATTTATCCATTGCAAATATTATCTTAACCACGATAGCCGCCGGAGAATTCCTTCCGTTTGAAATATTGGTACGTTGGCTACACGGCTTGAGACCTTTGAGTAAGACAGCCAACGACTAGGACAGTTCTGAAGACACAGAGATATACATCAAGGCGTCGACATCAAATGACCTCACACGACGAATATGTATACCGGCCGGTCAGTCAACACTACCGTTCGTGTCGCCATCGTGAGAAGCACGCGGATCAGAAGAGCATATCCTCTTTGAGCTCGCACCCCTATACATACAATACCAGGAAATAAATACCGAAAAATTTGAGAAAATATCTAGGATTTTGGGATATCAAACATGGGTTCCCGATATACTCCCGTCTAAAATTTCGTAAAAAAATACCAGAAAACATATTCATGACAAAAAATACCTATGTATAGCAAAACACTGTTTGGGTACATCTTCTTCCGGGCAGTAATACCTTCGCCATGGATACGTTTTTTTGGTATTTTTTCATGAAATTTCACATAAAAGTAGATTGAGAAACCAGGTTTGACATCCTGAAATTTTGGATTTTTTTGATTTTCTAGGAATTTTTTACGAATATTTTTCGTATACACCCGAGAGCTCCTGTGTATTTTCCGCTATCGCACTAGCTACTCCCACAGAACTATCCTTTCATGCACAGGAATCAAAACACATCAGATACGTTCAAACTATTATTTCACGACTCGTAATATATCAAGAGGGCCAACAAAACCTACTCTCATATATCTCTTCTATGCAGAAACTATGCCGAGAGCCTGAGAAAGATCTATAATAAACCCATAAAAACACACTCGGCCTTGCATCCTTGTAACAATCTCCCCGTGCCGATGCTGCTGTCGTCCACGGGTTACAGCACAACGAGGCGACTGTGTTGCTGCTACAGGAATCTGACCCGCAAATTGAGATTGATTCGCCTCTCCTAATATCGGGCCATTGGTTCGAGTTTTGTATTTATCCTTCTGTCAGCGTCAAGCGTGGGACAACGTTCATCGACTGCAGCTCCTGAAAAGAGCACCAAACAGTACAAGGGGAACCATGTCAGCCGTGTTGTGCAGGGACAGCCAGCGCTGGTAGTACTTTGACCATACGCAGTACCTGAAACAAAAGCTTGCAAGCATACGGCATCCTCATCTTGGCCATGTTTTCTCCGTTTTTGCACATCGAGCAGAAGGAAGTCTTCAGCTTGTAATTGTAGTAGCCTAACAGACCGCATTTCCTGCAAACCTGTTGAACATGAACAGTGAATAAGAAGTGGCCTCCACGTATTACCAGGACATAAAATGACTAATGGACCCATGGTAGAGTTCAACTGGACACCTTAGTTCTTTTACAGTTCAACTAGATGCACTATCTAGCTATGTGGGATGTTTAACCATTGAACCATGAGCATGAATTGTGCAATGAAGGCTGACAGGTTTCCATCACACTACTGATGAAAGAATCAACATGTGTACTTGTTCCATGCATGATTGCAACCGCTGAAAGAATCACAAGCTACTTCGAAAATTACCTGGACTTGATATGGATCACTGGATAGTAGGAGACGTTCAAAGATTAGCATGCTGGCACCGTATGCAATTAAACAATCACGCTCCATCTCACCAAGACGCAGACCTATCAAAGAACATATTAAAGATGAAGAACAAGGAGCCAACAAGAAAAAGGGCTAGCCTCCAAAGCCACATATATTATATGAGATGTAAACCTCCATCGCGACTTCGCCCTTCAGTAGGTTGCCTAGTCAGTAGTACTCGTGGTCCACTAGCCCGAGCATGCATCTTATCAAGAACCTGGGGAATTCATAAGCAAATATTTTACAAAATTATACAACAAAAAACTACAATGACATCTGAAGCAAGCTGAGAAGAAGACATCATAGGAGCCCAGTTAATTTGGATAAACCAATAAGCAACAAGTATGTACTTGCCAAAATATTTCAGAACTTTCTACGCGCAGCTTTTAGTTTGAAAAAGCATTGGTCAGTCCTGTCAACATTCATCACCCATCGTACAGAAAACAAAGCCCCAAAAAGACCAAATAAAAGAGAACCAGACAAGCAAAACATGCCTACCATGTGCTTTAGTTTCTGGTAATAGATTGGCCCCATGAAGACATATGCCTGCAGAGGATGGCCTAAAATGCCTGAAATGGGGAAAAACATCAGCTTTCAAGATCCACCCCATGAAGAAAGAACATCTCACAAATAAGACAATACTAAATTTGCATTATCAAAATCTAAAACGACATATCTGGTGCCACATAAATCCGGATTACCAGAAGATAAGAGCAGAATGTGTAGTCAAGAAATTGGAAGATTGCACAGAATATCTATATTTCTTAACTTTCTATGTGATTAAGAGTGATAGAAGTTAACTATTTGTGTTTGTATTTGTATGCAATTTATAAACACTCTTACCAGCATGCTGTAATCACAGACAAGCGGGGAATGGGTTAGACAGGGCAAAATGTGGATCATAAACTTCATTTGTGGTTATGACTTAGGAGGGTCCACAAATATGTTTTCCACACAAAAAACATTACTTAGCCTGATTTATCACGATTGGAGAAAAAAAAAGCAGCTGGTTTTCAATCAATCATCTTGTGAAACAGTAAATATCATTTGAAGCTTCGTTCACATCTAATAGGTAATAATATAGGGTTTTAGGAAGCTGATGGTTGTTAGAGAGATGTATTGTACTATGACTCTTAGGTACATAGCATGCACACATTTTCAGGAGACTGGTGATTGTTAGAGAAATGTATTGTACTAGGAGCCCTATGTATTTGCTTCCGTATTTGGATCCCTGCTTTATCTCCATACCTGTACTTGTACATATATTGGCCCAAGGTCCTTGGAATAGATCTTGCCTCGATCAGAACAATGGTGACCAGTTTGACCAAAACGGGCAAAAACTGCCAGATAAAAGTTGCTTGTACCCAGACATCCCTATCCTATTGTTATCTTTACTGAGATTGAACTTACAATCTGCACTTCTATAAATTACACTGAAAATATTCATGGAGCAGTTTACATCAACTGAACAAGATTGAATCAAGTCCTCGTATGTTTATGAAAAATTGGATTGGATTTTGCAGTTCTTTTTTCTGCAGTGCCTCAACGTGACCATAAGGCGATGTTTAAGCAGTAAGATGCCACTTTTTCACCTTTGGTGCCTAACCGTCCATTAGGTTGTAAGGCAGGGATTGATCTCCTTTAAACGCCTTACCGCCTTAAAACCTTGGACATGAGAGTGAAAGAGGTTCAAGAATCTGTTTTCTTAGTTTATTAGGATATTAGCTGTGGCACTACACTTTCAGATTCAGTGAATTCAGTCAATACTCAATACTGACTTGTAATAACATAATCAAAGTTTTGTGCCAAAGCAACTTCATACTGAAAACACACCTGAGTACAAGAAATCTTTTCCACTATAGCTGAAGCCGTGCTTGACAAGCGTATGGCTGGTATGCAAAAGAAAAGCAATGTTGATGAATCGTTGTAAATGTGTAATAATTATGATTTGTTGTCAGCAAACTATGGTATTACATGGTATCAGCATACCTTATGTCTTCAACTTTATCAGCATTACCACTTGGTTCACCAAATATACTGCCATAATGGAATCGGCCACAAGAAACACCAGCCTTTCCCCCAAGAAGTTCAATCATTTTACCAATTGTCATACGACTGGTGAGCAGAATAAGAATCAGTCAGGCTGAAGAAACACCACGAAACAAAATAGTACTCCCTCAGTCACGATACGTGTTTTAAAAACATTAACACGTTCGTCAAGGTTACATTTTGATCATGAAAATGTCTCTTCAAATAAAATAAGCATTACATAATTTCAGTATATTCCACGTGGACCTAGTCTACATTAACGGTGAGACTTTGAAATGCTTGACCGGTGCAGATTCTAGACATGTACTGGGAATTTGTGACACGGAGGAAGTACGAACTTCGAACAATCAGAATATAACACTGTAATTGCTATTTAGTATGCACATGACCATCATAAAACCCGGGTTGGTATAGATGAGGTGGACTGGATCACAGGAATCACCCTCTAGTTTAAGTGTCACAATCACAACTTCAATGATGGAGTAATTATCCAATCTATTTATTTTATTAGTTATCACAACAAATCACAAGTTGTGATGGTAACCCAGTTTCACTTTTTCATCCTAAATTTTGAATCTAAGCACAATACCCAAAGCAAAACATATGTCCAGTACAACATGTTTTTTTTTTTAACTGGAGGGGAAGCGATAACAAATTATTAAAATTAAACCTCTAGAAATGGATTCCTTGAGACGGCTTAGCATGTGTGTGTGTTGAAGCAGAGTTTAAGAGTATAAGACATGAATTAAAATTTCCCAGTTAAGTGGTTCCAGTCAGAGACATGCCAAAGATAGAAGCCCATAGACAGATTATATGAGATCCTAGGTTAAGGAAAACAGCAAAAGAGACAAAACAAGTGTAGAATATAACCAAATCCAATACAAAACCTTGGAAATCCATGGGGATTCATAATTAAATCAGGGCATATTCCTTTCTCAGAGAAGGGGAAGTCTTCCTGCTGAACAATGGTGCCACAAACACCTTTTTGTCCATGTCTGCTACTAAACTTGTCACCAACCTGAGTCACACATGAATAGCAAATATAAGTTCATATTTCTACAACTGAATTCAAGAGAATTTACCGAATAAACCTACCTCCGGCCTCCTAGTGTGACGGATAATACACTTAATGGTCAATTTGTCATTTGTATCCGAACAAAGCATTACACGATCTACAACGGTAGTCTCGCCATCGACACCTTTGTAAACAGCTGGTGAGTCCCTATAGTCCCTGGATAAGTAATATTAAACAATAAAGCACATTTATCATTCTTCAAAAGCAAATACGTGCAGGATGGAACGTATAACAGAATAAATCACGAGCATAACAATACTCACCTGTCTGTTAATGCAGTACCAGGAGTTCTATTTGTAACCTTGGGTGTTTGCTTGTTCACATAGATATCATGATTGCGGATTATTTGACCAGGCGCAACAAATCCATCTTCATCCAATGCCTTAAAAAAATGTTTCTTGTTTTAGGAGCTATATTAAAATGTTTGTGAATAACTAAATACACAGATTATAAGATACAAAAAGATGTAGACAGTTCGGGTTTCGGAACTGATGAACCCCTTTTGATCCTACAACTCATAACAACCACGCTAAACACGAACAATAAACTGCGGACACCACTGTGGCTCTGTTATACATTCTATATGCAGTTCTTAGTAAACGCTCGAAGAAAAATGAAATTTGAAACTAAAAAGTCAAAAAATATCAAGGCTGCAACACAACAACAATATCATCTCGACGAAAGCTCATGAAATCTAAATTTGATAAATATATTTAAGCAGATGGGACTGCGATACAACAGATTGAATAAAACATCCTCTATATATCTCTAAATGTGGACAATAGGAGACTTTTGTTTATTCCTATTCCAAAAATCCAAATAGCTCAATAGGAATGAGTTGGACATTCACTGCCTACACAATTTTCTTACTTTACCCTAGATTTTCAAAATGACTTTTTGTACTGCTCACTTTAAATTTGCTTAATAAACCATCCTACTGAGAGAAGTGAAGGGTTTAATAGTTCAGGATAAATAGCAATGATCAGTCATTTTTATACCCGCATATTCTGCTTTATCAAGACACCATCTCTATCTCTCTGGGGTTTAGCAATCCTGTCTGATATACCATCTCCATATTTCTCCGATGTTACGGTGTACCTGTAGGATGAGAACCAAAAATACAATTATAAAAACAAAAACAACAGCATTAAAGAAATGCTCCCAAGCCCTTCAGTCAGAGCAAATGAAACATCATCTTTATTTGAAGTGTATCATACTTTTTCATTGCTATGCAACGACCAAAACCACGATCAAGAGATGATTTGTTCATCACAATTGCATCTTCAATATCATATCCACTATAACTCATTACAGCAACAGTCGCATTCTGCCCAGCGCCAAGTTTATCGTATCCCACCTGAAAGATTTGCCATGAAGTATTTGTCACGTGAACTATGAGAGGGTGTGCGCATGTGTGTCTGCACGGGGATGAGAGGGGGGGACAAACCAACTCAATCGTTTTTGTTGTAAGCAGGGGACGTTGCACGTACACTAGTAAATAAAGTAGAGAATCTGCTCGAAACAACTACAGAAAATTCCAAATACACATTAGTGCACACCAACAGGAAAGGAAGAATTGAGCAAGGAAGAACCACAGGATCATAACATCATAAGAGTCAAATATGGTGCAAAATGCAAATGAAACTAATTTTATCCAGGGATGTGATTACATGCTTTTGAATGATCTACATGCATGTACTGTCAGCAACAAGACCGCTTTATTTAGCATTTATGGAAAGCAAGAAAATGCAGGATTAAACTGAGAAAAAGGAACTCCAGCTACTTCTTACCTGATTATACGCAATATTTCCCATCGCTTGCTTACCCATTGCACACTGCAGACAAGAAAACATCAAGTAAGAATATTCCAAAACTAATAGAGATGTATATCAATAATCCGCATCCTTGCCTGATAAGTGTTACGTGGAGATTGGTTATGGTGTGGATATGGAATAAGTCCAGCTACAACACCTAATATGGTCATTGGCTCTATTTCAATGTGAGTGATGCTGCTTCTTTGAACACCATCTTGATCCACATGCTCATACAATGCAATCTGTTTGAATCATCTTAATCACTTGATCAGAATATAAATGAACCATGCACGAAAACACAAAAGAATCAAGATATACCAATGCATTATTCTCTTCATTGACGTCAAGATATTCAATCAATCCATCACGCAGAAAATCATCAAATGAACGAATACCATCCTACAGTGAAATCAGTTGTGAGATAAAGATCAAACAAATGACAATAGATCAAGAAGAACAAGTTGCTAACCCTCAGTTCTTTCATATGATGCTCTTTAACCCTTGATCTGCCCTTGTCAGCAATTATAAGTGGACGACAAACGCGGCCACCATCAGAGGCAATATGAATGCAATGCTATAATGACAAACAGGGTTAGTATCTCAAACGCATTCTATTATAAATAAAGAAAGAAAAGGCAGATCAATGAGTGTTTATTACACAGTGCAACTAAATAAGGTGCATCCACGGAAAGAGAGCAATACATCCTGAATACTGCATAGGCTTTTGACTCAAATCTTAAAGAGTACTAAATTGTTTGGCCTCCAAGCCTTATGGCATTGAAACTAAGCTTGCCATAGCAATTGATTAACTGGTAGTTGGTACATAAACCCGCATTGACAGCAAATGCAAATATTCAGCAAATGCAAATATTATGCTATAGCTTCGAAATAGCAGAACTGCACAGCAAAACCCTACTTCTGGCTGGCATGTCGCAATATGGTCCTAGCAAGGATTTACTGAACTGGCTGCATTAGACTGAAATCTTTACACCAGCTTGCATTGCAAAATTCAGGTACGATAGATTTGCAAACAAGAAGAGGGCGGAAGAGTGACCCTCTCTACAAAGAGTTGAGAGCTCTTTGTGTATGATATGAGGATGCTGAAACACAACAGTTATCATACAGTTGGATACAGGACACAATCTGGGGGTATCACCTTTGCATAATCAGTCTAGCAGATTTAGTTAGTTGCAGGTATAAGCAGTCATGGCCGCAGGAACTAATACCTATTGGGTCAATCCTTCATACATAACTAGATTAATATTATATGTAAAATTAGCTAATCCAAACTCTAAAGCTATTTCCGAAAAGCTCTGGGTCAGTTGATGCCGCCAAGAGCCCACGGCGACCATTAAATCTAGCAGTGAAAGCTTCGAGTAACAAAATTTCGATTAGTACCATCCTACAGAGTTTTGAGGTTCTCAAAAACCTTTTTTTGTTATCAGCAGATAGGACCAAAATATTTATTAGCATGGCGTTAAGATCCATTTTAAGCTAGTAGTAGTCAAGAGAAGAAACGATACCTGCTTCTCATTTACAAAAACGCTTACAAACTCTCCAATTTTGCCTGATCGGCGGAATGTTCTCATATTATTAGCAAATCTCTGGAAAGCATCATATATAACTTTATGAGAATAAATAAGGGAAATAATTTGAGATGTATGTACTGTTTATAAGAAACTAGACCTGAGGCTGCCTGTGCTTCCCTAGTATTAATCCATTGAACATGACCAGAAATGAACCCGGTGCATGGATTTCTTCTCCGGACAGAAGTGACAAATCTTCCACACCTAGGCTAAAACACTACAATAAAGAATGAACAAAACATAGAATTATATGTCAATGGGTGCAAGACAAGTGAGAGAAAAGTAATAAACAAAATATTGCAATGCATATATTGACTCAAAACATTCAAAGTCTCGAACCAAAAGGCTGTGGCAAATGTAACTTTTGATCACTTCAACTCACTCTCTGGTACGGCAGAGCAACAGGAATTCCCACTTAACCTAGACTTTCTAGGTGCACGCGTAGAAGACTAAGTGAACCTTGACACCCCATTTGGTGCGGAGATGTGAGATGCTGTGAAGTAAAGCACCTGGACCATACAGATTCACAGATGAGTTGGGTACCACTAAGAGCGTGTTCGGATTCTCACCACTCCTCAACTCCACTCCCAGAGTCGACGGAGCAGGGCCGAACGCTCGAACTCTGCAGAGTTAAAAAGGAGGAGTGGAGCAGGGTATAGTGCAATTGCGGGGAGCGACTATTTCAGGAATCTCAGATCTTAAAAATCTTGGAGTTGTTAAGATTTACAATGAAACTGCCACCGCCAAGTGAAAAAGGGTACAAGTGGATCGCCTGACTCGCTTGTTTCTGTCTCTGCTCCCAATCTCCAGCCAGGTCCACCGGCCGCTAGCACCACTAGTGCCTCCCCACCGAGCTACTCGTGGAATGGGAGCAGAGCTGGCTGCCGAACAGGTTTTTCTAGTGCTATCTTATACGTGGAGCAGCATTTCGGGTGGAGGAGCTGGAGTTGAGGATTCAGAGGAGTTGGACCAGTTCCGAACACGCCCTAAGAGCAATGTGGTGGCAGCTTTTTTGGAGTTGCACTCACTTAGAGGGTGTGGTTTTTAGGGCATGAAACAGGCACTGCTAATCCTATTTTCGAAGTGGCAAGAGACAATCTTTCTCAGGAACTACCACTGCATCAGTCTCATCTGTGCCTTCGCCAAGCCAGTGGCAAAGACCTTCGCTACAAGGCTGCCATAGAGATTGAAAACCCTCATGGAGAACTAATGTGCACTGATCAAGAAGCATAAAATACATGATTGTTGCGACTCGAAACAAACAAGCTTTTGTTCTCCCTTTCCCCTGCTCTCTAGAAGAGGCAAAGAAAGAAGAGACCATGCTTGGTGGTTTTGTTCTCCGGTCCAAGGACCAAAGAGATTTTCTAAGGAGCTCATCAGCGAAGAGACACCGATGTTTCTCCAATAGCAGGTGGCATAGAGCAAGCTAAAGGATGGTGGAAGCATCTGCCACGACATGCTTCAACGACGGAGTAGATTGGAGGCAGAAGATTTGGGATAAAAGAAGTTAGGGAATTCCCCCTCACCAAAAGATCCACAACGGCAAATGCTCTGCCATTCACGGGGAGGTCCACAAAGCAACAGGGTGTGATGTGGCTTCCTCCGAGGTTGGGCAAGCAGGCAGCATGTCTGCCTTCTCCCTGGCGGCTCCTCAGGGGCGGTAGAGATCAGATTCGACGGAAGACGGAGAAGATGGCCGCACACCAACTTTCCCAATTGTTTGGTGACCCCCACAGGTTGCTCCGAGGAGAAAGCCGAGGATGTTGCGACGGTGATGGAGTGTGCTAGCGAAGCCTTCGAGAACACTCCAGCAAAGCCTTCAAACACCCCATGATCCCACTCACGATTTAAAAACACTCTAGCGAAGCCTTCAAACCCCTCGGAGACCAGATTGTAAAGTGGGTACCTACGTGGAAGGCGCCTATGATGATGAAAGCGAACGGCTTACCCTTGTCAAGGTGGTGCTTGCAGCAATCGTGCTTCATCAGTTTCATCAGCTTCCGGTGTTCGGTTTGTAAAAAGTTTCAAAAGCAGTGAAGATCCTTCAGGGATTCCATTGGATAGGCAGAGTGGACACCCAGGGTGGGTGGCACATCCAATTGGGAAAAGGTGTGCCGGCCAATGAAGTATGGTGGCCTTGGTATCCAAGGACTGCGACTAGCCTCTCGTTGTGCACAGTCCCGCTACCTCCTCGGTGGGCGTTCGATATGCAATCTCCTAGAGACGAGTGGAGTATGTTCGCTTTCTCCTTGAAGACTGTTGTTGGTGACAGAACAACAACACTCTTCTAGGAGGATCGATGGTCGAATGGCAGAATCAAGATTGCTCCTGAGCTATAGAAGCTCAGCTCAAGACGCACTAGGAAGCGCCGTGTGCCTTATTGTGCAGGAGGCGCCGGAGGGCAGGCGATAGATCATTAACATCAGGGGGCACTCGGCTCGCTCACCCTGTGGCAATACATCCAAGTCTTGCTCATGGTCTGTGTGCTGCAGCTCACAACACTGCCACACAAGCTGAACATCATCTCAAGATCCAAGTCTTTGTTACGACCTCCTCTTACAGGGAGCATCATCTCAAGGTCCAAGCTTAGCCTGAAGCTTAACAAGGTCCTGGAAGAGGGTGAAGTTCTTCATTTGATTGGCATGTCAAGACCACTGCTGGACGGCAAGAGGGCTTGTCTCTTGTGTGACCAATCAGAAGAGACCATGACCCACCTGCTCAGGCTGTCCTTATCAGATCGACTTCCCAGCCTCTGGTTTTCAGGACTTACAGGACTAGTGGCAACATGCCACCAATTCCACCCCACCGAGATCGCAAAAACGCAACTCATCGGTGATGCTCATGGCGTGATTGATCTGGAAGCAGCGAAATGCAGCTGCCTTAAAGCACGAGTTATTACAGATAAAAGTATTTACGAGGGTCACTAAAGAATCTAAGAGAACTGAACCAAGATCTGCCATCTAAAATTGTGGGTGCATGAAAGGAGAGCTCAAGGAAAGAACAAGGAGAAAACCAAATTCAGTAATGAGTCAATAACATTGTTTTCTATATTGCAACAGTGGACATACACACGCCAACAGTGGACATACAAAGCATTAAAGCCAAGGAAATAAAAATTGCTGAATTAGAGAAAACAAACCAGATTCCTCAGTGGGCCCTCCTCTTGATCTGTTGTAACATGAGTCATTAAAGCTAGATTTTTCGTCAAGCCACAAGCTTCCCCTTCGGGTGTATCACAAGGACAAAGCATACCCCACTGTTACAGAAAGAAAAACATATTTATGTACCTTTATTAAGTACAAACATACTAAACTTTGTCCTCACCTGACTGGGCTGCAAAGCACGTGGACCGCTTGTTTTCCGGGTCTTCTCAAACTGTGGTGTTATGCGTGTCATATAGCCTAAAGACGCCATATAGGATAACCTAGACAGAACCTGCATAGATGTAGAAAAAAATTAGAACGCCTCAAACTCAGTGAACAGAGAATTGGGACTCATAAGTTGAACGAGTAGATACCTGTGAAACACCTTTTCTATGCATCTTAAATCGTTTAATGTCCCAATTTCCCGTGGAAATAGCTCTCTCCAAACCAGAGGTTATTACATCCTGCTGCATTATCAACTGCGCAAAGGAAGCGAATTACATATCTAAAATACCACATCCGAGCATCTCAAACGACTTGAGTAAATTTCTCCAAACTACACTGTTTGTTTCAGAACTACAAAGGAACTACACCGGATCATTTCATACACCATCACCTCATTCCTGATTCATGGTACAACACTCCAAATAAGATGCATTCCAATATAATGTGCAGAGCAAGACCAAAATGGTAATGAATTTATATACTGAGTTATCGTTTATCAAGTTTGTTATACAGCCTCATGATACAGAAAGTGGCATTTTCAGCATCCAAACATAACTAGTAAAGTATAAGAGAAAATGTTCATGCAAAGAGATGGTTACTTTAAGCTGCACATTGTTATGGAACGAGTAAATTGCACTGCCGCCCACATGTTAAGAGTGAATTTGCGGCTTTGGTAAAGAGCGACCACTTGCAGAGTTAAATTAGTCTTTGCTTGTGAGTTGCTAATTTACCCATTATATTATTATATGTTTAACCAACTTAACTTGTATTTTCAGGACATGCAAAAACAACTAAAGTCCTTCAGAACTTAACAACCTCCAAATTCCTATTGCAAGAGCAGACAGCAAATTCATTTCGTATTAGAGAAAAAAGAAGTACAGATCTGCTGAACAAGCTTGTGGTTTCGAAGACATTTCAAAAAAAGTACTCCCTCCGTAAAGAAATATAAGAGTGTTTAGATCACTAGTTTAGTAATTTAAAAGCTCTTATATTTCTTTACAGAGGGAGTACTTGTATTTTTAGAAGTCTCAACAAATTTAAGGGGCAGCTTATTTTTTAAGCCGCCCAAAAGAACTGGCCCATAATTGGATTACCTAGAGACTGCAACTCAAAGGAAATAGTGCAACAAGAACTGTGTGCAACGTCAAAGTGTGGCGCTACAGTAACATTATTGCGGTAAAAGGCAAAAGAATAACCAGGTGAGCATCCATAATATGCAACTGATTTTCATTACCTGGCTAAAATCCAAAGGACTGGAACGGGCCATGTCACTGTTTTTGTTCATACGGTCTACAGCATAGGTATTCATCGTTTTGAACAAATCCTTCATAAAGAAGCACAGTAAGAGACACAATCACATAATGCACAACAAATAATGAAATGATAATAAAAATAAATACCTCAAAAAGCAGGGATACTAATTGACCAGACAGCTCAAGCCTCTTGTTTCCCACATAATCCTGAAAAAAAAATCGAACATGAAATATCAACAGGGCGGCAAACAGGTAAATTTGTTGTATATGAGATAATTCAAACATGTCTAAACAGAGCCTAGTGAGAATAGGCCATGCTTAATTCTCAACTTCTCATGTAGAAATATCTTTGGTTCCTAGATTATCAGCAGATTGCATGCTTGCAATCATGCATAAAAAGTAAAAGCAGACTGGATTCAAAATTGAATAATGTCCAAGAAATAAATAAGATAAGTTACTCCTAGGTTTTCTAAGATCAAACTAGTCTAATTTACTGAACTTACTGTGAACAGTACTCAAGTGTACATCATAAAAACATATGTCACCATGAACACTCTGTAAACTTGCGATTAGCTGATTTCCATAGTAATCTTGCGACGGTGTGAATAGAAGTTCTTAATTTTCCAGAAAAAAAAAACAAGTTAATTCTTCTTTAGGCCCAGGCTGAAACTTACATGGATTCTTATTGTCATTCCACCGAAGCAATAGTGAAGCAAAAAAGGAATGTGTTTTTGGTAGATCTTAGGAGTTATTCACTAAAATGATACAGCGACCAGATCTGGACTTGCCTTGTCATCGAAGGTGTCAGAATTCAAGATCGCATCCAACATTCGCCTTAACATTACAGCAGTGTATATGCACTTTGGTTGAAAGTTCCCATTGTTAACCTACAGGAGAGACCGCATGCATGTGAGAAAGAATAAAAATATTCTGGCTGAAGAATCTAGGTGAAACATCTATCTCACCGGTACATGCGCAACAAAAACATCACGGAGGATTAATTTTGACCGACCGTCCTGAAAGTGAGAGTGAGAGAGAGCAGACATCAGATGATTTAAACTGAAGAGTCAGTATATACCATTCTGAAAGCATAGATTGACACGTGGAGCAAATGCAGTAACTTAAGCTTTATTACTAATCCAATAATCCATAACGACCAGTATAGCAACAGAAATATGGGATTCTGTAACAGTGTTATATTTTTTTATTACCATCAACTTTTCAAAGAAAGCAACATATGATCTGCAACTAATAATTACCTTAATATTTCCTGCACCAGCATACGTCACCTGCAAATATAGCACACAGTGTATGTTCAGAAAAGATCCAACATTCAATACACGCATGCAACTACATAAGAAATTCAGTTTTTTTTTATGTAAGGTAAACCATCAACTTCATGTTTCAACAAAATGAAAAATCATCAAATGCATTCTTTCAGTTGTTCTATGGACAAGAGCCCATGGATGCTACCGATCTTGGTGGTTTTTAATAGTTTGGTAATCAGCAAATACCTTAGTATAATACTCCCTCCGTCCCAAAATAAGTGACTCAACTTTGTACTAAAGTTAGTACAAAATTGAGTCACTTATTTTGGGATGGAGTAGTAAAAAATGAAAGAAACTCTCTACTCCTCCCCCCAACCAGCACCAGCACCAGCACCAGAAACACACACACTCCTCAAACTGAGTATAGATGTAGGGTAATTAAATAATCACGTAATAAGAAGACTGAGGCGGTTTCAAAAGAACTAAATACTGCGAAATCAGAAGTGTCACAGACTACTCTTGGGGAAGTATTAGACATTTCTGGTCAAATGCTTAACACTCTTTCAACAGATGCAGAAGAAAATGCATGAGTTAGAAACAAGGTATGTACTCTTCCAAAGCTTAGATTGCTTCATCGCTATTTAATAATACAACATAAAGTTTCACCTTGTCATCCATGTACTGCAAAGCTTGCTGTTGTGTATATATTCTCTCTGTGGCACATTCCTAATAGAGCAAAAACAACAAAATTCAGACGGCCTGAAAGATTAACAATTGACAGTCTAAAAGATCAAATAATAATACGGTGAGAGGATCATCATTATAATATAGCCACAAAAGTAAAGCAACGAAGTAAAAATAATAAGTTACCTGAATAGACAAATATAGGAGGTCACCATATCTTGGATCTCTTCCAACCATTTGTACAACCTCTTGGTCAGTTTCAATTCCCATAGCTTTCATAACCACAATTATAGGAATCTGCAGAAGTTTCAATGCTTGGAAACTACAGTTATGATCAACTTAATAATTATCAGAAAGAAACGTAAGGCCTTGCATGTTCCCAATCGTTAAGGATACATCAAGTGTGATATCAGGGAAGAGAAGACTACTCAGACCATGCTATTCCTATTAGAAGAGATGATTGATCTCTTAAAAGGAGCTGCACACCTAGCTGCCTCATAGAAAACATGTACGGTCCCATACTATAACTCTTTTTCACCATGTCTATAATCGTAGGAGAAAATGGCATATCCATCAATGAACCATATTACCAACCACCAAGCCATGACCATTAAGTATTTGAAAAGAACTAATGTAGAAGTTGAATAACTCGTTAAATGTGTGGATACTATATTGTTAAACAAGGGTCAAGTAGAACGGTCTACTACTATGAAATGGAAGGACTTTTTAATAGAACAACAGTGCATCAGTTGCATACCGGCTTAGTGAACTGATTCAGATGTAGATAAATTTTCTCTTTGTCCATGCAAATCACTGTCTTGCTTTTTACTTCATGTGTGCTGCTAGTAACAGATGCAGTTACCCTAAACGACAGAAAAATGAAGTCATAAGATTCTAAGCAGCCTGTAATGGATTGCAGTGCACCTCAGAAAGGGAATGGAACATACAGAACGGCATTCTTTTCAAAAGAAAACTGTAAGGAGACCCATATATACAGTATAAATAGTAACACAAATTCGAGTCCATGAGGACATAAACCCAGATGATGGGGTTGCATATCCACTCCCCCAGCCAAAAAGGTCTAGGCTAGGCTCACTGCCTCATATAGAACCACATCAATGGAATGACATGCACACAAAAAGAAGCAACTTCAATAATGAGTGAACAAGCAACTTAAAGGCTAAAGATTTTAACCAGGATGGTTGGGATTAGAGATGAACTGCTTCCCTGACAGTACTAATGGGAGACAAGGCAATCATGTGAAAAGACCTTGGTCGGGTTTTGTATTTATCAATCAGATATTCAAAAATGCCTTAGCCATGTATATACTTTGCCAAATGGTTTATATAGCTATAATAAGCAGCCTAATCAGTGTTACTTAAACTATACCAACATGGATCGAATTATATAAGTACCCAAAGATCCCAGCACATCAAGCTATGCATAATGCCTGATATCTAATACACAAGAGCACTATTAAGGAAGAACTGTACAATCAATAGAGGCTTGGTTATTCTTCTTGAACGAAAATATAACACAATTGTCAAGTATTTGTTAGACAAATAATTTCACTTCAATGTTCAACAAGACATCAAACCTAGCCCAAATGTGGTGTTTTAGAACAAACGTGACACTGGCCCTGAATAAATCTGAGAAAGCACAAAAGTATGTGCAACACCATAAGACAATGACATACTGTGTAACAATTATAAAATCTCTAACATCAAAGAATTAAACCTTTCACTGCCACATCATACCATGTACATTATAAAGTTACTGCAGGGAGTCAGCAGGTGAACTGGTCTCGTCCTATATTGCCCCCAGGGGACAAAGGGGCAACTCCCAGTTTGCTGCCGCCGCGGTGGCTAAGGTTGCGCGCGGGGGCGGGGCGATTCCTCTACTTCACTTGGTGCTGCTGGAAGTGCTTGTAGCAAGTGGAGGGCGGAGGCCTCAGAGCTTGGTCCTGGCGGCAGCGCTCGACCTCGGAGGCGCGTACGTGTAGGTGTTGCAGCAGTGGCAATTCAGGGAGCCTGTTGATCTAGCGCCCAGATCCGACCACGGCTGGTGGTCCCGCGTCGTCGGCGGCGGTGGCGGCGGATGCTAGAAGGGCGCAACATTCTTCGTAGCTTGAGGTGTCGTGGTGTGGCGCCATGTGGTGGTTGGGCTGCAGGCGGTGAAGGCTTCCTGTGCAGCATATGGCCTACTCTAGTGATCTACGCGCTCTCAGGTATTGCCGATCTGCAAGCCCCCTTCTCCCTTTGAGGCTTGACGGGAGAGGAGGAGCTATGGCGAAAGCTTTGCCCCGGCCTCGGTCGGGCCAGCGACGGCAGCATCAACAAGTGTCGTTTTCCCTCTTTGGAGGCACCGTCATGGAGCTTCTTTTCCTCCCACTTCAGGAAGAGCATGGACTCTCCGGGTGAAAACCTAAGCTCCGTCTTTCCGGAGCGGTTAATGGCGACGTCTATGTCGTGACCTCCTTGGAGGCATCACTTTGGAGTGTCGGCTTGAGGCGGTTGCATGGGGTTGGTGAATGTTGCGGCAGCGGCCCGAATGGTTTGTGTATCGAGGCGGCGGCCAACAGTGTCGCGGCAGCTTATTGGGCGAGTGAGCCCAGTTTCGATGGTGACCTTGTGCGCAAAGCTGCAAGGTAGTCGAGGTGACTTGGTCACATGTCCTGGTAAGGACAGTTGGACAGTGTGTCCGGGCGGTCCCTACGTGGTGTGGCGGTTGTGTTCTGCAGGTGTTTGCCTTGTGCAGCTCTGGCTGCGGGCTGCATGCTGTCTATCGTGTGATGGTATTGCACCTCGAGGGTGAGCGGTGGTACGTCAGGGCAGCAACCCTGAAAGGTGGTGCAGGTGGACTGCGCAGAGCACGGCGAAGCGTTTGGAAGTTGGGGCAGCGACCCCGAAAGCTTGGAGGCGCCATGGATGTTGCCCTCGGTCGTGTGGGCGACGAGGTGGTCAGCAATATGTTGGACGTCTGGAGTGCAGGCATCTTCACCTCTGCGGGAGTGTCCCGGGTCTGCTCCTCCCATAGCTGTTGTGGCTTCTCTTCGGCAATGGTGGGAGGCAAGCTATCACCGTTAGTTTGTGCACATGTTTTTGGCGTGCTTTTGTGATCTTCGATGAGCCATCGGTGAGAGTGGGGTTGTGTCAGGCACTCAGGATTCGAGTGGGCATGGCCCCGTGATGTCGTTGTTTGAGTGGGCTTGGCCTTGTTTGTATTTGTTTCCGCCAGGTTTTTCATAATTAACTAGGCAATAATCTTCTTAATTAATGGACCATGACAAAGCTTCTGCCTTGTGTTTTAGAAAAAAAAATCAAATATCCTTCTTTGTTTACACCATCGGCTCTTAATCTTACTTTGCAGCAAAGCTCCCATGTGTACGGTGGCATATCGATTTATATAGCATGTGTTCATACATATGACTTCAAGTAAATTATCAAACTAGTGCAAGATTGTAAATTCAGGGGAATAGTCACAAAGACAAGTAATTCACAAAATAAATGTAATTTCCAACAGTTGTTAAACCTTCAAAATAGAGCAATCAGCTGGATACTGAAATAAATTTCAAAATAGTAGACATAGTACCTTCCTTTATTATCAGTGTCGATAATAATACGATTCTTTGATAGCTGTTCTTGTATTAGGATGACCTGAGAATCAAAACATATTGCACGATAAATAATACTAACATAAGAATCCGCCAGGAGCTTGCGTCGCAAAGAATGAGCACTTAGCATTAGCACTATCACTTTTAGCATGCAGTAGGTAGTGGCTACAGGGAATACTTGTTATCAACACAAAGAAAAAGCAGGGCAGAATGGAGAAAACTGCATCAATGTTTCCAGTTACCTTCTCGGTTCCTTTCACAATGAAGTAACCACCAGGATCAAGAGGGCACTCACCTACAGGCACAATAGTGAAACCACCAACATAACCAGAAAGGTAGAGTGGCAAATTTATCTAAGAGACGTAAAAATAATAATACAGTAATGAACATAAGAAGGCTAACCATATCTTGCTAGTTCAGCTTCGTCCTTCCCGTTCAGAACACAAGCATAACTTCTAAGCATAATAGGCATGTACCCAATGGTAAAACTTGGCTAGAGAAAAAAAAATGACGAAAGGAGGTCAAGTTTCTTCACAACCAAGCATGTAACAGGTACTTCTGAGTTCATTGGCATACTGCCATACTCCCGTCGTTCCAAATTAATTTTAGTTCTAGGTTTGTCCTGAGTCAAACCTATAAGTCTGACCAATTCTATAGAAAAATATATCAACATGTACAACACCAAATTAGTTTCATTAGATTCTTTATATAAAATATAGTTCATACTATATATATTCGACGTTGTAGATCTGAGCATATTTTTCTATGGACCTGGTCAAACTAAAGAAGTTTGACTTAGGACAAAGATATAACTTAAATTAATTTGGAACAAAGGAGTACCATATACGCGTGCAAAATAAGTAAATATTCTTTTGTGGGGTGGAAAGGGGGGATGTTTCAGCCAGACATTAGATTTGTTACCTTCCTATGTTTCGCATGTGTCTTTCCTACAGTGTACTCAACATCAACAATCACAGGAGCAGAATATCTGAAGGAACAAAGGAACATATTAAGCAAGAATAGGTAAAAGGAAGCTTGTGATAGGCAAAAAAAAAGGTATGAAATTCAGTGCTACTGCGGTACAATCAAGATGGTCAAGCTTGATGTTAGATGAATCAGCTAGTTAAAAGCACATTCCACAGCTAGTCTGCCCTATGGAATATTGGGCATCAAGGCTCTTGCTTTTCCAACATAGGGACCTTTTGCATTGAGGGGTTTTCAAGAAAACTTTGTAGGGTTTCAATCCATAGTTATTTCTCCTACAGAAGCCTTTCGGATCATAAGAATGAGGTTGTAGGAACCCTAAAGGATTTCTGCCGAATGGCTCAATCCATAGAACTTTTTGAGGAATTCTAATATGAGCTTGGACCTCATTGAAAAGTATTTGTCTCTTGCATGAAAATTGTCTCTTCAAATCCATGCTAAACTCCTGCAGAGCATCCGAAGAGCTAGTTTTGCAAATTTATGTGTTCTGGTTTCTCATAAGATTATAATGACATCTTAAAAAGGGCAGCCCGGTGCATGTAGCTCCCGCTTGCGCAGGGTCCGGGGAAGGGTCCGACCACTTTGGGTCTATAGTACGCAGCCTTTCCCTACATTTCTGTAAGAGGCTGTTTCCAGGACTTGAACCCGTGACCTCATGGTCACAAGGCAGCAGCTTTACCACTGCGCCAAGGCTCCCCTTCATTATAATGACATCTTAATCCTAAGTTTTTCCTATTCCAGTATTCCTGTATTTTTAGACCCCATGCATTCCAATTCTCAAAGAGACCCTTATAAAATTCTAGCCCGTGAAAAGGACTAATTCACTCAGAAATCTAAGTTGTCCTCAGTAATATATGCTCAGAAACTCAATTATGTAGGCAGACGAGAAACATCCATACTAATGTTCATTGTGCATTTCTACAACAGCAATCTTGCAGTGGCTGGCCTGAATTATATAGGCAATATTCTCCCTTCCCAAGCCCTCTCCCAAATAAAACCCTCGCTTATAGTACTTGATTATTCCAACTATCTACCTATTTATCCAGCCTTTTTGTGCTTAGGATCATGACAAGATACAAGCTTGGGCTGCTTATTAAACCAAACCAGCAGCTATTTGAAGTTATTCTGCTGTTCATGGTAGACAAGAGAGAGATATTCGTCACATATCTCCAGCTCATTGATATGCTCAGTTAATTATTGGCACAGAGTTACATCAGACAGATACAAGTGAGGCAATGTAAAGCTTACGTGCGATCAGTAAGGCGGCAAAAGTGTGGTGTGATAGTCTCAACTCTAAAATCAACTTGCACCGAGGGCTCGCCGATGTATATATTTTTGTACCTACATCAAGGCAAAGAAAAGAACACATATGATAAGAGAACCCACCCTTATTTGACACAAAGAAAACAGTAGCTGTATAACTGAATAACATCATACTCAAGATAAATGCCTGGGTCACTGCGTGCTTCGATTCGGTTGTTCGCCCTGACAATATTCTTGATTCCTTTGGTGATGAAGTAGTTAAAAGAGTCAATGTGCTCCTTCACAAGGCCTCTAACCTAATGATTCCATCAAACAAAGAGAAAGGGGCCAAATCAGATGGATCGACCAAAAGATGCCCAGACCAAATGAGTAGTTGGCACCTCCATCAAAAAAATAAAGACGCGGCAAAGAGAAACTCAAGCCTCTGTAGTGTTGCAGTTGGAATGAAACGAATGCACGTCAGGCACAGATTAAAACTAGGGCAGAACAAACCAGAGAGTGATGTGAGACATTGTCTAGACTAGACTAGCTATCATGCATGTGCAATACACTTTTTTTGCGACATATGACTGAATTAGCCAAAGACCAGAGTATTGAAACAATAATATAAGGTTAAAAAAATATCTACACCAAAATCATCATTGCTTGTGATTATTACTAGGGAAACAATTTCCCTCAGGCGGCTAATCCCAGACAAATCAGTCGGGCGCACGACCATCAGACGGGATCGCTATCGCACGCTGTAGCCACACTACGGTTTCTCCTGGGCCCCACCAGTTCGCCGCCCTCCAGAAATAATGGTGTGGCCTTATTCTCTCCCTTGCGCGTCCACGTAGCTTATCCCCATTCCCCAGGCTCCTACCATGGCGCTCTATCTCTCTCCAATCTCTATGTGCCGGCCGCTGCCTATCCCATCCCCGCCCGTCATCGGTGCTTGAGTGCTGTCAGGTCGCCTGCTGCTGCAAGGGCCGACGTCGGTGCTGCAGAGGAGCTCCTTCCTTTTTTGGTCTTCACTGCCAGTGCTGCAAGGAGCCGCGGGATTGGTGTGCAGCACCTCGACACGAGGGGATTGCATGACAGGGACGACGATGACGGGGCTAATCCAACGGCACCCAGCAACGCAATCAGACGGTTGGCAAGGCGCCTGATCCCCCCACCCCACCCCACCAAACGAAAATACTCCAGAACATGGATTTAACTAATTGTGTTGTCTTGCAGTGTCGATAATATGTTTGATTAGCACTAACTGCAACAAAGATGATAAAGCATAATCCAGAACAGTCCTACTTTTTTTGGCAGACATTGGTCAGGTTTGGGGTGATGGTATCAATTCGTACTTTTATTAGTAGCATAGGCTCTCGACTAAATCGAAAATGACAATAGCTGGTTAACATGAAGAGTGTGGTGCTTCATTAGCTGTTAAACCAACCGAGGACTGAGCTGGTGTGATGTGTGGAGAACAAGAATAATGCATAACTTCCTACGAAAATAAGTGCGTGAAAAGAAGAAGAAAAACGGCCTGTGTCACTAAATTAATCGTCGGAGCCATGAATTTTAGACGAAATTGCATGTGCAGGAGGAGCCGTCCCACGCAGAATCCAGTTCCAGATGGTACCTTGAGGAAGGCAGGGAGGAGCGCGAACTTGTCGACCGGATTGCTGACCGGCGCTGCCAGTGACCGGTAAGTCGGCACCGGCGGCGCCTCCGCATCCCCGTCGGCCACCGGGGCATCGGGGGCGGACGTAGCAGGGGGCATGGGGATTCAGTCGACTGAATCCCCTTGGCTGACGGCGGCGGAGGCGTGCGCCTCGGGTGGAGGGGCTGACTGGCGGTGAGAGACGGGTAGAGGGGGGTGAGTGGATGTCGGCGGCGCTGTTCTGGTCGAGTGGAGAAGAGAGCCCGAGAGGGGAGGAGCAGGGCGGGGGTGGAAAGGGGTCACGGCGGCGAGAGACGCCAGAAACGAGGCGGTGGATTCGGGGCGACAAGGGTTTAGTTAGGGTTTACGAGATGTTATATCGGTGGCTGCGGATTCACGTCATGTTACAAAGGTATGTAATCGGGCAGTCCAGGTTTTTTAACAGATTTTATTTTAGCATTAAGAATGATCTTTTATTCCTCAGCATTTAAAGGTACAAATTCATTAAGCCCCATGTGGATTGGAAACTCCAGAGTCGATTGCGGTCGTCAATTTGGCGGTTGTCGCCAATTTTAACCGGGTCACGTGCGCGGGGTGGGCTGCCTGGCTAGTGAGCCATTTTGGTCAGCGGCAGGGAGAGGGGGCTTTTATTTTTATTTTTAATTTTTGAAAAGAGGGAGGAGTTTTATGGTCAAGCTAGCGCCGCGGCGTCTGCAAGGTGCTCATGTGATAGGTGTCGTGCGATTACTTCCCCTCGGTTGTCTACAGGGGAGAAAGCGTTGTCTGGGAGGGTTTTCAACCGACATCGCTGGACCTTGGTATGTTGTTGCGTTGTCTAGGGAGGTATTTCGCTGATATTGCTAGACCTGGGTATGTAGCCGTTGTGCTTGTTGTTCGTGGAGCTTCTCCTTGTGCTTGTTCATCGTCGTCATTGGTTGTCCCTGGCGTTTCTGCTGGCGGTGGCATTGGAGGCACTTTGGTGTGGCCTTGGTTCACCGTCTTCACCGTACATGTGTTGTTGTTTCAAGATGTTGCTTGGGGGAGGGCTTCGTCTTCGCTCCATGTCATTCTCTTCTTCCTCTGATGTCTCACTTTGGTGCAGCGTGATATTCTTTCCCCTCTATTTATTTTACTTTCTATCTAGTTTGTGTGGTGATGATGTGGTGTTGACCTTTCGGCGGTGGATTTCAGTTTTGTTGTTAGGTTTGTGTGGGTGACGGTGGCTTTTTGTTCCTGGTTTTGGTGAGTTAGGCCTGACTGGTGATTTTTGTTGAGTGTTGGCAAGTGGTTGTTGTGGTTCTGCTTGTTTTTTAGGGAATCAATACTCTTATGTTGAATTGATGTTCGATTTTAGCATATGACTGGAAGTGCTCATTGTGGTCTTTGTGGTTTTATGTGGCGCAAGCACTAGTATAACACAGTGTTATTCACGCACGATTCTGGGCCCCAATCGCAGATAGTCCCCGAATCTTGTGCTTGGGTGGGTTGGTGATAGGGGTCCGTCGTTGACATAACGAGAAAATGTATGCGATGCGTGAGTTCCCAAGTGGCCAAAAAATTGTATATTGTTGGAAAACGTTGCATGGAAAACAAAAAATATATACGCACACGCAATGATCTACCCATGAAGATGCATAGCAACGAGGGGGAGAGTGTGTCTACGTACCTCGTAGACTGTAAGGGGAAGCGTTTCACAACGTGGTTGATGTAGTCGAACTTTCTTCGTGCTCCAACCGATCTAGTACCAAACGCACGACACCTCCATGTTCTGCACATGTTCAGCTCAGTGACGTCCTCCGCCTTCTTGATCCAGTAAGACGGCAAGGTAGTAGATGAGTTCCGGCAGCACGGCGGCATGGTGACGGTAATGGTGATGTGATCTCCGCAGGGCTTCGCCTAAGCACTACGAAAATATGACCAAGGGAGTAAAGGGTGGACGGGGGCGTCGCACACGGCTAAGACAATGTTTTTGTCCTTTGTGTGGCGCCCCCTACCTATATATATATAGGTGGGGGGAGGAGGCAGCCCCTAGGGCGCCCCAAGAGACCTGGCGGCAGCCCTAGGGCTGCTGCCTTGCCCTGCGCCCCCTTTTCTTGTAAGAAGAAGGGGGAAGGAAAGAGGGGAGAAGAGGGAAGGAAGGTGTGACACCCTGGTTTTTTCCATCATGAGTTTCCTTTGCCTTTTTGCTTTTATTTGCTTTTATTTGGATTTTAAGTTAATTCATTTGGACTTAGCACTTGGGCATTATTTTGATTTTCACCCAAGTGACTTCCCTCACCTCTCTCAACCTCTCTTGACCTCTCATTCATCATCACAATGCTTTGGAAAAAATTTCTTCTAAGGAAAATATTCATTTTCACCCTAAAAATGGAATATTTTCACTTTCCCTCCAAAGCAACCCCTCTGTTTCTTGCCCACAAAAATCTGAGAAAATTCATGCACACCCTTTGGATAGTGCCTCATCGCCCTATGCAAAAATATCATGTGGTCATGTGGCCCAATTTTGCTAGGAAAATTCATTTGCTTTCTGGTCAGAAAATGCAGTTTGTACAACAAGTGCATTATTCCTTGATCTTTTGGAGCTGAATTTCTTGAGCATCACTACCTTAGTAACCTAACACTAAACCCCAAAGCTCAGCCCCCAACCCTTCCTGTTTCATCACAAAATTGGCCACTGATTTGATCACAAAATTGGCCACAAGTTTCTATCCAGAAATGTTCATTAAGGGTTGTGATCAACTCACTCATCCTAGTAGCTTGTTCACTCCTCTCCTAACCTAAACGCTCCACGGTCGACAGCCTAGACAAGGTTTGGCATCACCTGGGCTTCACGGTGACACAGTACGCGTAGTGATCACGTGAGGGCACGGGCTCAGACATGCAGTCGACACGCTCTGAGCTGCGCCCGAGCCTCTGGTGAGCTCGTGCTCGTCTCAGCGCTGCGCCAGCATGCCGCATCGCGGCACCAGCCTCGCTTCACTTCCCTAGCACCCTCGCTGCCGCTCGCCGACGTCGGAGATGCCGCATCGATCACGCACGCGCCGCGCCAGAGGAGCACAGTGCCCCCGTGCTCAACTTTGTGCCCTCCCGTGTGTCATGTGCTTGTCCCCGAGCTCGAACAGTGGTTGCGTGAGCCCTGGCCACTTCCCCCCTCTCACTAACGCCCTCGTCGTCGTGCGCCGCCTCTAGAGACTCCGGCGAGCTCGCGAGCTCCGCCTCGGCCTCGCCTATAAATAGACCACTACTAGAAAAAGGGCTATAGATGGGATTGACACTAATGGCGCACCAGAAAGATGGTGCGCCATTAGTATATACTAATGGCGCACCACCTTCTGATGCGCCATTAGAGTTTAAACTACTAATGGCGCACCATGCAAAGGGTGCGCCATTAGTATCAAAAAAAAATTTGAACTAGTGCGCCTGTCCAAACATACTAATGGCGCATCCTGCTCAAGTGCGCCATTAGTAGTTGTAACTACTAATGGCGCACTGCGATAGGTGCGCCATTAGTATAGAATTTTTTTGGAACTAGTGCTTTGTCCAAACATACTAATGGCGATCCCGCTTAAGTGTGCCATTAGTAGTTGTAACTACTAATGGCGCACTGTGCAAAGGTGCCCCATTAGTATAGAAACTTTTTTTTGAACTATGCTTGTCCAAACATACTAATGGCGCATCTAGATGAAGTGCGCCATTAGTAGTTGTAACTACTAATGGCGCACCATGCAAGAGGTGCGCCATTAGTAAGTGGGCAACAACAAGATATTTGGGACAGCCTCTCCTACCCACACTCACTTTCTCCCCACTTCATTCTCTCCATCTCCTCCTTGTCTCGGGTGCCTCCTCTTTTTCACCTCATTTCCACCATAGATTTATTCAAATTAAGTGGTTAAATTACCTTGTTTTAATAGGTAAGTAAGGGGAGAAGCTATATTTATGTTGTTCTCCCTACAACAATGTGCACATGCACTTTTTACGGCCTAGCTAGATCTATGTATGTTCGTGGTGTTGCATATGTTTGTGGTGTTGCATATGTGTTTGTGTTTGGAGGTGTACCGGTATTTGAAATGCGATAGTTGCCAATATTTTGCGGAATGTTGATTCATTTCCGTTTCAAGTAGAGAATTTTGGCATTAAGCATTCTTTTGGTCCTATTTTAGGAAAGTCATGCCAAATTTTGTTTGGTTCTAAAATATCGTTTTGCTCTACCCATGACGACCATGGTCCGCACGATGACCGAAGGCATCGTGAATAGGTTTTGAGGTCCGCGAAGGCCGAGATGCTTCAAAAGAACGAGACGGAGATAAGATGTCCGTGTCGAAGATGCAAGTCAAGAGCCTTATTGCGGACCCGGACTCGGCAAAAGTGGGACCACCGCTCTTGCGTGGTTTTATGGATGGCTATCGGTGGCAAGGTGATGAAGATGACTATGAAGTCGCCCATGCGGGCGGGCAAGAAATGAGGAAGGGCGACAAGACAACCACCGCGGCTCGGGCGGGCGAGAAGACGAAGAATCCCGTGAGATGATCACGACGGTGATGTTGTACACATCATCATGTAGAAGATGCAGGACATGATGATGAGGAAGATGCGGAGAGCGGCGACGGGCATGATCATGAAGATGATGATGCGGCGGAGCGACGACGCCGGACCATCGATGGGCTGGGTGTGCGGGACCTCATATTCAAGAGTCGCTTCTCAAGCTGCACGGATAACGCAAGAGCTGCCGCCGAGAGAAAGCCAAGATGGATCAACTTGAGTTAGACGCGTTACTCCATTGTATGAAGGATGCAGCCCGAGGATACCCGCTTTGAAAGTAACGCCATGGCTCGAGATGAAGGTAAAACACAAAATGACCGACGATGCTTCGACGAGAACATGTCATTTCGCAGAACGTCTTCCCAAGGGGAACAAGTGCCCGACCAGTTTGAGGAGGCGAAGAAAATCGTGTGTCCTCTCGATTTACCGCGACGTGAAATACCATGTGTGCATGAACAATTGCATCATTTATCGGGACGAGCACGCGGAGTCTACCATATGTCCGGTAAAGCGGCGCCACTCGATACAAGAAGAGGAAGAAAGCTCCTCGAAAAGTGGTGTGGTACTTTCGGATCACTCCTCGTCTGCGGCGCTATTCGCGGACCCTAAGGTAGCAAAGCTCCTGCGTGGCACGCGGATAGGGAGGAGAAGAAGCGAAGATGACGCAAATGATCCGGAGATAGATAAAAGACAAGATCTTGAGTCACCCTAAGGATGCGAGCGGTGGCAAGCGTTGAACTTCAAGACTCGAATTTGGGAACGATCCAAGGAACATCGTCTCGGGCGTGAGCACCGATGGAGTCAATCCGTTTGGCAGCCGAGAAGCACACATAGCACCTGGCCCGTGTTTGTGTGGATGTACAACCTTCCCCCGGTTGTGCATGAAGAGGAAGTACATTCACATGAGTATGCTAATTGAAGGGCCGAAACAACCGAGGAACGACATCAATCAGTATCTAGGGCTGCTGAAGAGGAGCTTGACACGCTGTGGAAAACGCCACCAATACGTGGACGCCGCAGAGAAAGAATATTTCCCTATGAGAGCCGTGACCGCTCACGCGGTGCACGACTATCTCGATTTACGGATATCTCGAGGCGGGTAGTCCACGGATTTTACGGATGCGTAAGGTGCATGGATGACACAAACGTATCGCCACTAGATAGAGATCCGGGTCTTCGAAACCGTGTTCATGGGACATCGAAGGTGGCTTCGCGACGATGACCCATGGAGGAAACGCAAGGATCTGTTCGATGGTGAAACCGAACCCAAAGCGCCTGTACGAGGAGCGGCGAGGAAATAGACAAGCTGTTGAAAATTGGAAAGACCGCCCACCGGGAAAGAAGCAAAAGGCGCCAGAGCCGGAAAGAAGCGAAGGCGCCGAGCAGCTGCTGAAGGTATGGAAAACGAGGTCATTTTTCGGGACTTGCCGTCTTCGAAGATCCACCGTGTGCCTCACAGCCTTGATGTCATGCATATCACGAAGAACGTGTGCGAGAGTCGCTTGGTACCGCTCAACATGCCGAGAGGACCAAAGATGGGCCGAAAGCAAGGCGACTTGAAATCAATGGGCATCGTGCGGGAGCTTGGCGCTATATATGATGATGATGATGATGATGATGATGATGAGGCGAAGCGGGACACGAAAGTCGTCGCAAAGGCAAAAGGCCAAGAAGACCGAAATGACTACCCTCCGCGTGCTTCACTCTAAGTCGAGGAGATCGAGCAGTTTTTCACCGCCTCCTAGGAGTAAAACTTCCTTCTGATTCTACGCTGGGAAGATAAGCAGATACCTAGACCCAATAAGTAGAAGTTCAGCGGGATGAAGTCTCACGACCATCACGTCGGTCGATGACGCAGATACTTCGGTTGCAATCCGTGGGATCATGGACGCGCACGTCCGTGAAATGCTATTTGGCCTATGCAACTTCTTGGCGCCATCTCGGAAGTCGATTGGCGTGAGGCAACTCGAAGGCTACAGGAAGAGATCGTGGTGATACTATGCGAGCTTGAGATGTACTTCCCACCGCATTCTTCGATGTTATGGTGCATCTGCTGGTCCATATAGTGGAGGATATCATCCAACTCGGGCCGACGTTCTCGCACAAAGATGATGCCGCTCGAAAGGATGAATGGTGTCATCAAAGGATACGTTCGCAACATGTCACGCCCGAAGGAAGCATAGCCGGGGCTTTTCGATCAAGAGTGCATCTCCTCATCGCACGAATTATCTAGGCATCGAGAACCCGCTGGTCTGCCCGTCAACAGCACCTCGGCGGGCTCGCTGGATGGGGTCACCGTGAGGGTCGCCGCGAAATGCATGTCGACTTCGAGGGTCGACTCGCCGACTTTGAAAGAGCAAACCTAGTCGCGCTACAACACATATATGTGGTCGATCCTTGGGTGGTAGAGCACAAAACCTTTATTAAGAAGACGACAATGACCGAGGCCAACAGAGGACGGACGGAGATACACTCAAAGAGCACAACTCATGTTTCACGCGTTGGTTCAAGCGAAGCTTCGTCGTACCCTTTACATGAGGATTCTTCCGGAAGAACAACTCATATTCGCCTTGTCACAGGCGCCGAGCACAACGATGACCTATGAGGCGTCACGATATCAACGGCTACACATTCTACACCGAGGCCAAGGACATGAAGAGCGATGGTTATCGAACTCCGGGTAACGATGGAATCCTACACCGTAACGACAAGGACAGATACTACGGAAGGATCGAGGAGATCTGGGAGCTGAGCTCTGTTGGAGAGAAGGTCCCGATGTTCCGTGTCGATGGGCCAAGAACGTCATAAAAGAAGACCGGTATTTCACCACCATGGTTATACCGAAGCCAAATCCAAGATCAATGGCATAAACGTCACCGCTGAAAAATGAGCCATGGGTACTGGCTTCCCAAGTGGACCAATGCTTCTTCATTACCGACCCGCCAAAGCCCGGTCGTGTTGTCGTGAGGAGAGGCAAAAGGAAGATCATCGGAATGGATGGAGTAGCCAATGAGCAAGACTTCGACAAGCACGGCGACCGAGGATCGAACATGACGACGATGATGAAGTAGCAGATACACCACAAGAAGAAGCAGGACCACCCTACCTAAAGGACGTCCGTTTCACGAAGAACTCCATTTGCGAAAAAGAAGGGCAAGAAGATTGTGAAGCAGATAGCTAGCTAAGATCGATTGTATTTAAATCGTAGCCTTCATTTCTCGATTGTATTTCATGGGTACTTTTGAACTATCATGAATATTTTAAATTTCATGGACACTCGATCTCGATCCCTCCATCTCGATCGCTATCCCACCTCGCACCTCGATTCCCCTACTCAACCGCCCGCCGACCCCCGCACCTCACAAGACCGTCTTATAAAAAAATAAGTATCAAACAGCTTTTTAAATGCTACTGTCTTATAAAAAATATTATCTGTTATTATTTAAACAAGTTTGAACATATTTAAACACAAATAAGTATCAAACAGCTTTTAAATGCTAAAAAAATTTGTGGAGCCCACCTCGATCCCCTCCATCTCGATCGCTATCCCACCTCGCCAGATCCGGTCCCCCACGCCGAGCACCCCCAGTCCACCGGCCGCCGCCATGAACCCCCGCACCCTCGATTCCCTACTCAACCGCCGACCCCCGCACCAGCAAGATCGCCTTATAAAAAAATAAGTATCAAACAGCTTTTAAATGCTACTGTCTTATAAAAAATATTATGTTATTATTTAAACAAGTTTGAACATATTTAAACACAAATAAGTATCAAACAACTTTTAAATGCTAAAAAAATTTGTGGAGCTTGGGAGTCGAACCCGGGACCTCTGGTGTGAGAACTGGCTGCTCACCAGTCGAGCTAGTAGAGTGGGCTTGATGTGGATCGATTCGGTGGTACATAACCTGTTGGCTCGAGTTGAAATTAAAAAAAATACTAATGGCGGACCACGGTGAGGTGCGCCATTAGTATGGACATGCTAATGGCGCACCACGGTGAGGTGCGCCATTAGTATTGTGCCCGATCCCCCTTCCTCTCCCCTTCGCCCGATCCCCTTCCCTCTCCCCCGCCAGTTCCTCTCCTCTCGATCCACCGCTTGCCCGCTGCCTTGACCCACCTGCTCGCCCTCGCCTCGCCTCTCCTCCCTCGCCCTCTCCTCGCCTTCCCTCTCCCTCGCCCTCTCCCGCCCCTAGATCCCTTCCTCTCTCTCCCGGCGCTGCCTGCCGCCTCGACGGCCTCGACCCCCGCCAAGCCAGCCGCCTCGACGCCGCCCGCCGCCTGACGCCAGCGCCGCCTCGACCCGCCTGACGCCGCTGCCCGCCACCTCGACGCTGCCCGCCGCCTCGCGACCCGCCGCCCGGACGCCGCCCGTCCACACACCACGTCGCGGAGCACCTTATCCTCTCCGACCGCCTCCTCCACCCCGGCCCGCTCCTCCAAGGTAAGCTACCGCCCCGACCCCTATCCCCTTCCCTCCTCGCCGTTTGCTCGCTCGCATGGGTCCTCTTTGTTGTGCTCGATACTACAGTACTATCGATCTGAATCCCCAGTCGAACGGATGGTGGGTGTTCGATCAATCACACACACTTTTTTCTTCTTCTTTTCTGTCATGATCATGAACATGCTTTTGGTTTACACAAGACCGTTGGATCACATTTTCTTTTCCAAAGACATTTCGATCACAAATTATTTTAGGGAAGCTCATCACGGAATGGGGAGATCTCACAAGTGCATTGGAAAGAAGAGAGTCAATTCAGTTTATAGGCGAAAATCAAACGCCCTGCAAAAAAGAAAATGAGTATCAAGCATAAGAACAACACAAAGCAAGATTAATTTGGAAATAACAGTCGATAGTCCGACCCCATCTTCACCGCGACATGGATGAGAGAAATTATAACCTGAAGGAAAGCAAACATGGGCCTCACCAAATGAATAAAGAAAGATGAACCCGAAGCCGTTGGCTGCCCAACGGATATCACCAAAGCCAACCCGCGCCGACCATGCCAAGACTCTAAATGACGATCTAGGGAGGAAACGATGTCAAGGATATCCAATATTTAGGCATTTTTTTGTTAAGTTTAATCCCGAAAAACAGTAGTTAAAATATGATCAACATGATAGAGAGAATAACTGACACATGCAACAGATTGTTGAAACTAGTCATGCAATTGAGATCATAAGCAACAAACATCATATCCACGTCGATCACTACTAACATTAAAACAAATACTAGCCCTAAGAGAGAGAATAAGTTATGAATAAATATTTTATTTTTTATTATTGCAGCCAGCTACCACTATCTTTTTTCGTTCTCGATACATGGTTTAGTTTGTTGGACCTGAACTAAACAAGTGCAAGGGCTTGATTACATGGTGGTCCTAGCACTGTTTGTGCCCCAAAGTACACTTTGACGGAATGGCGTATCAAGAGTACAACTGCTTTGATCCATTATAGAAGTAGCTAGGCTCCATGTATCGCCTTGTTTATTTCTTGATAGTTTGGAACCGTTGGATTTTACTTTTTTTTGGCATCTTGAACTGCGCCTCTTATCATTGTGTCCGGAAGTGACCAAAGGCTCCAGACAGATACAAGGAGGAGATCGCTAACTTTGTTGTGCACACAGATTGTATATACTTGTACAATAACTCGTATAAGCTCACTGCATAAGTCCCAAAGATTTATTTTTCTGGACTGGCAATAGACGTGGCTTCATTTACTATCCTTGCCACAAAAGCCAGTTTCCCATACTCTACTTACATGATTACATAGTGGTTTGCACATATGCCTTCTTCGTTGACTCAACTTCTCTTTATTTTCATTTGGTTATGTGCTTCTTTTGCTTCTAGTCGGGGAGTTGGGTGGAAAGGAGTGGATCGAATCTGCGATCACACAAGATCTGCTAACGTGCTATCTTGGTCGACAAACTTAGGTAAATTTATCATTTTGTACATCTTTTTCTTGGTTACTCAGTTTACGGAAAGCTGCATTGTCTATTCATTTTGAATCTGTGAAGGACAGAGGAGAGGCTCCTACAGTCTTGTATTAATAAAACAAAATTAAAGATACATGGTATGTATAAGGTATAGGGTCTTTGACCCTAACCAAAAGATAAGATACTAGTACAAGGTTTTTAGGTAATTTGTTGCACTAGGGAGCTTATGAAATCCTCAAGCTCAGACTTCCTCCTCAGATCTCAACAATGGCAAAATCATGATTAAATCTAGAGAGCCATGATCTGTGAGAGTGGGGAATTCTTTGGAAGACCATTTTGTTTCGTTCTTTCCACAAGTACCAAACAGCTACAAGACACACCTACATGAACATGGGTCTGTCCCCAGCCTGTTTGGCAGCGATTAACAATCCTCATATGAGATGAGAGGATTTTTTTAATTGGCTTCTTGCAGTTTTGAAAATTCAGTTTATTGGTTCATGAAAATTCAGTAAATTCAGTTAGGCACACAAATTTCAGAACTTTTGTGTGCCCTAGTACTTGGTGTTTGTAGAAACCAGGAGTGTCAATGGGACTAGAATTCACTTGTTCTTATATGGGTGAAACTTCACTTGTTTTTAGGCTAGTGTAGGGTGTTGCTTTATTCTCATCATCATTTGTAACTATGTCACAAGTAAATTGTTCCTTCTTCAGATTTGACAAGTAATGACTGTTGATAAGTCGAGGCATAGATTAAGCTGTTTCTTTGTTGTAACATACCGTATATAACTCCACAATGAAATACAATACATATTGATGTGCTTTGTAGAACTTGTTCATGTAATTGAACTACTAATGCCTTGTGATGCTCTCAATTACTTGTGATGCCTCAATTACTTGTGATCACATTGAGAAAGACTTGTAAAGATGATGATCATCTTTAATGTAAAACAATTTGTGATGATTTTGCTAGTTTGTTGGGTTTTGTCTCCCACCATCGTGTCGTGATGATTTTGCAGTACCGAGAGGCCCTTGAGTTTGCGGAATGTCGATTAACTTCCGTTCCGGCAAATTGGTACTTTATATGTCCTATTTTCAGCAAAGGTCATGCTGAAATTTTCCGTGAATTTTAGCATGACTTTGCTAAAAATAGGACATATGGGGTACTTGTGACTAATGCATGGGCCGGGTATCTTAGTAGTTAATTAAGTAGGATCAAGTGCCCGGCGCATTTGTGACTAATGCATGGCTTTTAGGGTGCCTCGGTGTCGATAAAACCGAAATGATGAAAGGTTAGGCTTTTAGGGTGCCTTGGCGCCGAAAAACCCTCAATGATAAAAGCTTAGATTTTAGGATGCCTCGGTGTCGACAAACCCTAAATGATGAGACCATGATCTTGTTCCTTGACAATAACCAACTTTTGACCAAACTTTGTTTCTATTTAGAGAGAAACATGGCCCACAACGATGAGGCCGGGGTTCAGCGGCAAGGCATTTTGGGAGCTGTCCCAGAGATGGAGGAACAACCTCACTTGTATGAGGCCGCCGCCTTCCCCACCGATCCCGAGACCACCGATGGTGCCGCCGAGGATGACTACACCGATGCCACCACCGATGGTGCCACCGAGGATGCCACCATCGATGATGGCGGCGCACGCACGATGGCAGCCAACCAAGAGGCAACGGAAGGACCGGCGCCCGATCGTGTTCGCACCCTCAAGGAGGAAGTTATGAAGTGGACTCCAACGGAATCCAACGGCGCCCGAACGAATAGTCAAGGGTACTCGCTTCAGCTCGGGTGCATTGTCCGAGCACCGCCTCGATCAACACCGAGAACCCGAGGCATCCTCGACCGAGGGAATTTGCGCAACCTCCTCTTCACGAAGCTGCACGAACGATACAAGTTCCCGCTGAATTTGAAAACACAAGCCTCAAAGGGAATAAAGTGAACAATGCTGCCCTCACGAAGATGAGCAAGGCCCTGTCTACTTGGAAAAGCAATGTGAAGAGAATGATCGAGAAAGGTGAGAGTTATCGAAGATCAAGGAGAAAATCCTTCGATCACCGAAGATGACTACAACGACTTCAAGATCAATTGCTCGAGCACCGCAAGCTCCCAATCAAGTGAGTGGGGAAACAAATGCGGAGCTGAACATAGGGGAACACACACGGTCCCGGCGGTTACAGAGTGGCGGAGCCTATATGGGACAAGGAGGAGGCGGACCGTGCCGAGCAAGGCCTACCGCCTCTTCGATACATACGGTGACAAGCAGACCAGAACTTTATCGGGGCCGGTACAAGAAGGACCCAAAACAAAGGAGCTTACCACGGATCCAAGACCAGGCAGCTTGAGCTTGTTCTCGTAAGGAATACACCCCGTAATTAGCTCCATATGGTTGCATTCTAATTAATGAAGCCAATTTCTAAATGGTTCACATTCCTTCCGCAGCGATCGAAAGCGAGAGCGGGGTCCACCTGAGCAACCCTTGGGATACCACTCTAAATAGGGGTTGAATGTAATGAAGAACAAGGATAAGCTCGAAGTCGACGTCGGTGGTCGTGTGGCGGCAAAGGCTTGTCGACAAAATGGGGTCATACTATACCGCTGGTGTGCGGAAGGAGAAAAGACCAGCTCGGAAAGCCAGCGCGAGAGGTTCAAGAACTCAAGGCACAGGTGGCGCGGATTCCGAGATTGTCCAAGAGCAAGTGGAACAACGACGGAGCGGCGATCACCGCCCTTGTGCCTACCTTGATCTCGGGTTGAGGCGTGGATTGCGGGCGCCAATAGGGCCACCCCGATTCCTAGCTTCACGGCCAGCAACTCGATAATGCGATGGCGGGTTATTGGTGCCCGGCGAGGCGGCATTGGTGTCTCCGACGCCGCACGGAGCTTAATGCACCCGGTGTACGCCGCCGGCACCTCCGCAGCAAGCGCCCCTCCGTTAATCTGCACGCCGCCGCTGGCGGTGCTCTACATTAGCCGAGCTCGACGCCATCATCACGGTAACTCACTGCTCTCTCGCCGAGGACTTCATCTCCTTGCCTTTGATCGGGCATCCCGACGCCCTACATGTTTTCGCAGGCGCCGCCGACGCCGTGCACTCTCCTCCACTTCGTGAACAACGAGTTGGTCGATGTCGCCAAGGGCAAAATCGCTCAACCGGCAACCCTTATTCCACGGTACCCAGATGCCACCCAACTTGTTTAGGGTTCAACTGGTTCGGTGCTGCCAGCTGCGACGACTTTTTACCTCCGAATCGACCCGTCGGGGCCGACGATGATGACGTGATGACCTCGGCGCTGCTGAGCTGGCCCTCGCTTTGGTCAAGAGCCAGATTCGTTTGGGGCGGGGACACCACCCCAAAGACAACACCGCCATCGTGTCGGCGCCAAGTCGGCCCCATGGCAAGACCGCCCGAACGGTGCGGACATCCCTATGCCATCGATCCAAACATGCATATGGCACAGATCGTAACGACGACGACGACTATGATACATTTGGCAACGCCGATCAAGATACTTTGCCGAGCATGGGTACGATGGCGACTTCATGGGGCCTCCTTCTCAAGAACCAAACCCAACAAAAGACGTGTGCGATCTAGCTCGCATCATGGAGAAGCAAGTTGCAACAGCGCCGTCGGCGTTCAGCTCTCAGAGACGCCCACCGCCGACTTCACCGAGCCTCGATAGGCGAGGTGCGAAATATTATCAGCCCCAACACACTCAAGAAGGCGGTCTGTGAGCAAAACTCGGTCCCATTACAGGAGAAGAAGAAGGCACGCAAAAGAAAGACTAAGAAGGGTGCGAGCCACCGCACCGAGTACGATCCGTGCTCGGGGACGGGCCACCTTCACCGCAGGATATCTCGAGGAGGGTGCATGTGGCGGTAGGGCGATGCTACCGACAAATATGCTCAATGCTGCAACCGGTGCTGGCGCGGAGTCTGCATGACAATGTTCTTTCTTTGGAGAAGCGGCGTCTCGTGGAGAAGGATGTGGCATACCCGGTTTCGCGGCCAAGGTGCCAGAGGGCAAGGGCTTTGTGGATAACTCCATCGGGCGACGATCGTCCTGCGTTTTGATGACATCCACGCTATGTTGAACCTTCATCCGCTGCACTACACCTTCGCTCGCTATTTTCGCCGAGTATGGAGATGCGGATCATTCGCGACAAGACCCGGACATCGTGATAGTCGACTTTGTACATGCGCCAAGATCTTGGCAGCGCTGGGACCGCAAGTCGCGAGTTCTTACCTCAAGGCGCTATTCGCAAACCAAGATAAGGATAACTTCCTCGTGCCTTACTTTCCCGAGTAAGTCCTCCCTCAACCGCCCGTAATATATGAATTCTTACATTTCGATCGCTTTTTTTTAACATTCCGTGTTTTCTGCAGTGACACACGTTGCACGCCATCCTCCTAAGCCCCAAATATTCCATGGCCACGATTTCGACCCGGACCGTCAGTCGAACATAGACTACACAAATGTCAAGAAGGTTCTTGATGATGTTCTCTGTCACGCCCCGGACACACCCGCCGGTGGTCGTTACTCCTGGCGGGATCTCGACTGGCCCCACAGATCAATACTAGTCTTTTCTGCGCACTTTGTCCTCACTCGTGCGCACCCGGGAGCAACTTCGGCCGGTCACCCATCCCGACACTACTCCAAACTGAGCACGCTTAACTTTGGAGTTCTCGTCCAATGGGCTCCTAAAAGAAGGAATTCCTTATTGATATGAGTAGTCTATCATCCCTAATAAGCCGTGCTATCACATACACCCCACTCAGAGGAACCGACGCCCTCGTCGGGCCACGTGAACGCTCCTCTTGGCACAAACGCTCGTGCTTCCGGTCCCGCACATGTGCCATGTCGGGTGCCACGACGGGTCACAAACGCCATGAACAACATGACCACGCACCGTCCGCAACCATCCGTAACCGCGAGGGTCGGCTCGATACCAACTTGTCACGCCCGGACACACCCGCCGGTGGTCGCATTCTCCCGGGGATCTCGACCGCCCCACAGATCAATACTAGTCTTTTCGCGCACTTTGTCCTCACTGTGCGCACTCCGGAGCAACTTCGGTCGGTCACCCATCCCGACACTACTCCAAACCGAGCACGCTTAACTTTGGAGTTCTCGTCCAATGGGCTCCCGGAAAAGAAGGAATTCCTTATTGATATGAGTAGTCTATCATCCCTAATAAGCCGTGCTATCACATTCTCCCCGGCCACGCCAAATCTGGAGGCACCTTCACCAGCCTATTCGTAAGCACGGCAAGCACGTGTTCTCCCACAATACGACATTCGCTGCGTCAAGCAGTCACCGGCGGTCGAAGGGTGCCTACTACGCCATCCATCACATGCGGCGATCGACGGGACCATCATCAACTTCGCCACCGAGTAAACTCCAAGATTGGGCCGCGAGCGTGTCGGCAATCCAGACGCGGACCTCCGACAAGAATTCTTTCGCATCCAATGGAGTTTGCGGAAATCATCCATCAAGATGTCCTTCGACTCGGGCAGTTCTACCTCGTAAATCAACCGTCCAACGGTGACATCGACACAATGCTACAAATGCAGGATGACAACGCCTCGTTCTTTCATGACTCCCACGATAGACGGCGGCTTCATCCACGCCCGTCCCTTGAGTCGAGTTGTCAGTTCTCAAACATCGATTGGCTCATGTTGTAATTAAACTTTAATGAACTTGTAGTATGTCTCTTTGGTTTCGAGAGTCGCTCAACTTAGATGTAATCGATGCTATTAATGTCTTGCTTTTCTTCCGATCGCTCGCTGCATACTTATATATTGCTTATGTATTGTCTGTGAATTGGTACTAACGCTTCGCTTGGCTAGTGCATAGCGATGCCGACGTATGTCGTGGTACAAGGGTAAGGTTCCTGAGTTCACGATGACCGGGAGGAGTGTTGGAGACAGGTTCACCGATTCAGCGTAATAGTTATAAAGGGTACACCACTAGGGCCGAGGCCGAATCTAGATACGCCCGCTATCTAGCGGGAGAGGGAGGGAGCGTTGAGGAACCGGATGAAGACGAAGTTTCATCATGATGATGCTCATCGTGATGACCGCAGCTCTCTTCTATGTGATGGTAGTTTAGATGATCGATATCGACTTGTAATGTGAAGACAAACTCGCTACTCGCGGTCTCGAGACTTGTAATATAATGTTCTATCTTTGTTCGGTCTTTTCAATTCGGAGACTAATATGATGAATTGTATTCGAGACTAATATGATGAATTGTATTCAAAGACTAATCTTCTATTGTATTCGATGAATCTGTTGTTGATGTGTGCTGTCTATATTTTGTCAAATTATACATTTTGTAACCTGTGCAAAAAACAGAAAATAAAAAAAATAAAAACCTAATATTCATACTAATGGCGATCACATGATAGTGCGCCATTAGTATGACAAAGCATACTAATGGCGATCATCGGTCAAGGCGCCATTAGTATGCCATGGTTACTAATGGCGATTCAGGTGGTCGTGCGCCATTAGTATGCCAAAGCACTGGTATACATGGCCTCGGGAGGCATACTAATGGCGATTGTAGTTTATACTAATGGCGCACCATCGTGCGCCATTAGTATATCAGATACTAATGGCGCTGCACGGTGCGCCATTAGTAAAAATTACTAATGGCGTGCTAGTAATGGCGCACCAGTGATGCGCCATTAATGGCCAAATTAGGTGCGCCATTAGTAGTGGTTTTTCTAGTAGTGGACCCCTCCCGAGCTCATTTCTCCTCACCTCTCCACTCACTCAACCACCACGACCCCGTAGGAAGCCATAGCCCGGCGGGGCAGGCCTTTGGCCGCCATCCCCGACCAGAGCTCGTCGGTGCTACGTCTTGAGCTTGCGTTGGTTTTCCCCAAAGAGGAGAGGATGATGCAGCAGAGTAGCGTAAGTATTTCCCTCAGTTTTTGAGAACCAAGGTATCAATCCAGTAGGAGGCCACGCGCAAGTCCCTCGTACCTACACAAAGCAAATAACTCCTCGCAACCAACGCGAATAGGGGTTGTCAATCCCTTCACGGCCACTTACGAGAGTGAGATCTGATAGAGATGATAGATAATATTTTTGGTATCTTTGGTATAAAGATGCAAAGTAAAATAAAAGGCAAAGTATAAAGCAAAACAATAATAAAGCGTAGGAAGATTAATATGATGAGAATAGACCCGGGGGCCATAGATTTCACTAGTGGCTTATCTCAAGAGAATAAGTATTCTAGGGTGGGTGAACGAATTACTGTTGAGCAATTGACGGAATTGAGCATAGTTATGAGAGTATCTAGGTATGATCATGTATATAGGCATCATGTCCGAGACAAGTAGACCGACTCCTGCCTGCATCTACTACTATTACTCCACTCATCGACCACTATCCAGCATGCATCTAGAGTATTAAGTTAATGAAAACAGAGTTACGCCTTAAGCAAGATGACATGATGTAGAGGAATAATTTCATGCAATATGATAAATACCCCATCTTGTTATCCTCGATGGCAACAATACAATACGTGCCTTGCTGCCCCTACTGTCACTTGGAAAGGACACCGCAAGATTGAACCCAAAGCTAAGCACTTCTCCCATTGCAAGAACTACCAATCTAGTTGGCCAAACCAAACGGATAATTCGAAGAGACTTGCAAAGATAACCAATCATACATAAAAGAATTCAGAGAAGATTCAAATATTGCTCATAGATAATCTTGATCATAAACCCACAATTCATCGGTCTCAACAAACACACCGCAAAAAGAAGATTACATCGAATAGATCTCCACGAGAGAGGGGGAGAACGTTGTATTGAGATCCAAAAGAGAGAAGAAGCCATCTAGCTACTAACTATGGACCCAAGGTCTGAGGTAAACTACTCACACTTCATCGAGAGGCTATGATGATGATGTAGAAGCCTCCATGGTGGATTCCCCTCCCATGAGCTCGAACAGGCCCCAAGATGGGATCTTGTGGATGAAAGTTGCGGTGGTGGAATTAGGTTTTGGCCCAGATTCGATCTGTTGGGGGTACGAGGTATATATATGAGGAAGGAGTACGTCGGTGGAGCTTGGGGCCCATGAGGGGGCACGCCTAGGGGGCGCCCACCTCGTGGCCGCCTCCTCCTTTCTTGACCGAGGGTCCAAGTCTCCGGATCTTATCTCGATGAGAAAATCACGTTCCTCAAGGTTACATTCCGCTTGGACTCCGCTTGATATTCCGTTTCTTCAAACACTTAAATAGGCAAAAACAGTAATTCTGGGCTGGGCCTCCGGTTAATAGGTTAGTCCCAAAAGTAATATAAAAGTGGAAAATAAAGCCCAATATAGTCCAAAACAATAGATAATATAGCATGGAGCAATAAAAATTATAGATACGTTGGAGACGATCGCATCCCAAGCTTAATTCCTGCTCGTCCTTGAGTAGGTAAATGATAAAAAGAGAATTTTTGATGCGGAGTGCTACTTGGCATAATTTCAATGTAATTCTTCTTAATTGTGGTATGAATATTTAGATCCGAAAGATTCAATACAAAAGTTCATATTGACATAAAATAATAATACTTCAAGCATACTAACAAAGCAATTATGTCTTCTCAAAATAACATGGCCAAAGAAAGTTATCCCTACAAAATCATATAGTCCGCTATGCTCTATCTTCACCACACAAAATATTTAAATCATGCACAACCCCGATGACAAGCCAAGCAATTGTTTCATACTTTTGACATTCTCAAAACTTTTTTCAATCTTCACGCAATACATGAGCATGAGCCATGAATATAGCATTATGTGTGGAATAAAATGGTGGTTGTGGAGAAGACAAAAAGAGGGAAGATAGTCTCACATCAACTAGGCGTATCAATGGACTATGGAGATGCTCATCAATAGATATCAATGTGAGTGAGTAGGGATTGCCATGCAACGGATGCACTAGAGCTATAAGTATATGAAAGCTCAACAAACGAAACTAAGTGGGTGTGCATCCAACTCGCTTGCTCACGAAGACCTAGGGCAATTTGAGGAAGCCCATCATTGGAATATACAAGCCAAGTTCTATAATGAAAAATTCCCACTAGTGAATGAAAGTGACAAAACAAGAGACTCTCTATTATAAAGAGCATGATGCTACTTTGAAGCACAAGTGTGGTAAAAGGATAGTAACATTGTCCCTTCTCTCTTTTTCTCTCATTTTTTTATTTGGGCCTTTTTTCTTTTTTTTATGGCCTCTTTTCTTTTCTTTTTTTTATTTTTCGTCCGGAGTCTCATCCCGACTTATGGGGGAATCATAGTCTCCATCATCCTTTCCTCACTTGGGACAATGCTCTAAAAATGATGATCATCACACTTTTATTTTTCTTACAACTCAAGAATTACAACTCGATACTTAGAACAAAATATGACTCTATGTGAATGCCTCCCATGTGTATCGGATATGCAATGATTCATAAGTGACATGTATGAAAGAATTATGAATGATGGCTTTGCCACAAATACGATGTCAACTAAATGATCATGCTAAGCAATATGAAAATGATGGAGCGTGTCATAATAAACAGAACGGTGGAAAGTTGCATGGCAATATATCTCGAAATGGCTATGAAAATACCATGATAGGTAGGTATGGTGGCTGTTTTGAGGAAGGTTTATGGTGGGTGTATGATACCGGCAAAAAGTGTGCGGTATTAGAGAGGCTAGCAATGGTGGAAGGGTGACAAAAATGCGTATAATCCATGGACTCAACATTAGTCATAAAGAACTCATATACTTATTGCAAAAATCTACAAGTTATCAAAGCAAAGTATTACGCGCATGCTCCTAGGAGGTAGATTGGTAGGAAAAGACCATCGCTCATCCCCGACCGCCACTCATAAGGAAGACAATCAATAAATAAATCATGTCCGACTTCATCACATAACGGTTCACCATACATGCATGCTACGGAATCACAAACTTTAGAACAAGTATTTCTCAAATTCACAACTACTCAACTAGCATGACTCTAATATTACCACCTTCATATCTCAAAACAATTATCAAGCATCAAACTTTTCTTAGTATTCAACACACTCAAAAGAAAGTTTTACAAATCTTGAATACCAAGCATATTATTAATTTAAGCAAATTACCATGCTATTTAAGACTCTCAAAATGATCTAAGTGAAGCATGAGAGATCAATAGTTTCTTTAAAACAAATCCACCACTGTGCTCTAAAAGATATAAGTGAAGTACTAGAGCAAAACTATAAAGCTCAAAAGACATAAGTGAAGCACATAGAGCAAAACTGTAAAGCTCAAAAGATATAAGTGAAGCACATAGAGTGTTCTAACAAATTCCAATTCATGTATGGCTCTCTCAAAAGGTGTGTAAAACAAGGATGATTGTGGTAAACTAACAGACAAAGATGCAAATAATACAAGACACTCCAAGCAAAACACATATCATGTAGTGAATAAAAATATAGCTCCAAGTAAAGTTACCGATGGAAGTGGATTTAAAGAGGGATGCCTTCCGGGCATCCCCAAGCTTTGACTTTTGGTGTCCTTGATTATCTTGGGGTGCCATGGGCATCCCCAAGCTTAGTCTCTTGTCACTCCTTGTTCCATAATCCATCAAAAGATTTCACCCAAAACTTGAAAACTTCACAACACAAAACTCAACAGAAATCTTGTAAGTCTGTTAGCTTAAAGAAAACAAAAGATCATTTCAAGGTACTGTAATGAACTCATTCTTTATTTATGTTGGTGTTAAACCTACTGTATTCCAACTTCTATGGATTATAAACTATTTTACTAGCCATAGATTCATCAAAATAAGCAAACAACACACTAAAAAGAGAATCTGTTAAAACAGAACAGTCTGTAGTAATCTGTAACTAACGCAAACTTCTGAACTCCAAAAATTCAGCCAAAATAGTACGACCTAGGAAATTTGTCTATTGATCAGCAGCAATTGGAATCACTATTTTATCACGTTCTGGTGATTTTTAACAATTGTTTTCGTGAATAGAAAGTTTTGGAAATTACAGCAAGATCAAATAACTATCATCCAAGAAGATCCTATAGGTTTAACTTGGCACAAACACTAATTAAAACATAAAACCACATCTAAACAGAAGGTAGATGGATTATTTATTCCTAAACATAAACAAAAACAAAAGGTAAAAATAAAATTGGGTTGCCTCCCAACAAGCGCTATCGTTTAACGCCCCTAACTAGGCATAAAAGCAAGGATAGATCTAGGTATTGCCATCTTTGGTAGGCAATCCATAAGTGGCTCTCATAATAGATTCATATGGTAATTTTATCTTCTTCCTAGGGAAGTGTTCCATGCCTTTCTTTAATGGGAATTGGAATCTAATATTCCCTTCTTTCATATCAATAATTGCATCAATCGTTCTAAGGAAAGGTCTACCAAGAATAATAAGACATGAATGATTACAATCTATATCAAGAACGATAAAATCTATTGGCACATAATTCCTATTTACAACAATAAGAACATCATTAATTCTTCCCATAGGTTTCTTAATAGTGGAATCCGCAAGGTGTAGGTTTAGAGAGCAATCATCAAAATCACGGAAATCTAGCAAATCACACAAAGTTTTGGGAATAGTGGAAACACTAGCACCCAAATCACATAAAGCATAAAATTCATGATCCTTAATCTTAATTTTAATAGTTGGTTCCCACTCATCATAAAGTTTTCTAGGGATGGAGACTTCCAACTCAAGTTTTTCCTCATAAGATTGCATCAAGGCATCAACGATATGTTTGGTAAAAGCTTTATTTTGACTATAAGCATGCGGAGAATTTAACACGGATTGCAACAAGGAAATACAATCAATTAAAGAGCAACTTTCATAATTAAATTCCTTGAAATCCAAAATAGTGGGCTTAGCAACATCTAGGGTTCTACTTTCTTCAATCCCACTTTTATCAATTTTAGCATCATTATCTAAAAACTTCGAATTTTTAGAACGCCTTCTAGGTAAAGGTGACTCATATTCAATCTCATCATTATCAAGATTCATATTGCAAAACAAGGATTTGATAGGGGACTTTTAGATCTTCATCTTTATTTTCATGGAAATTAGGTTTGGTAGCCATCTTATTGACCAAGGTAGCTTGCTTATCAGATATTTGAGTAGTCAACTTCTCAAGACGAGAAATTTGGGATCTTAAACCTTCAAATTCTTTAGACATATCATCGAGCTCTTTATTCATATAATTCATAAAACCTTTTTGTTCCTTAAGCTCGTTTCTGAAGAAATTATTATGCTCAAATTGCAAAACCATAAAACTCCTGACATTGCTTTCGATCTCTTCCAACCTTTTAAGGTGAAGATCACCAAATCTAGGTAGAGCCATTGTGACAAGCAAGCAAACTAACACACAAGCAAACAAGCAAACGAGAAAAAGGCAAACGGAAAAGAGAGGGCGAATAAAACGACAAGGGTGAAGTGGGGGAGAGGAAAACGAGAGGCAAATGGCAAATAATGTAATGTGAGAGATAAGGGATTGTGATAGGTACTTGGTATGTTGACTTTTATGAGACTCCCAAGAACGGAGCCGTAAATCCTTCTTGCTACGCCTTGAGCTTATGCTGGTTTTCCCCAAAGAGGAGAGGATGATGCAGCAGAGTAGCATAAGTATTTCCCTTAGTTTTGAGAACCAAGGTATCAATCCAAGAGGAGGCCACGCGCAAGTCCCTCGTACCTACACAAAGCAAATAACTCCTCGCAACCAACGCGAATAGGGGTTGTCAATCCTTCACGGTCACTTACTTAGAGTGAGATCGATAGAGATGATAGATACTATTTTTGGTATTTTTGGTATAAAGATGCAAAGTAAAATAAAAGGCAAAGTATAAAGCAAAACAATAATAAAGCGAGGAAGATTAATATGATGAGAATAGACCGTGGCCATAGATTTCACTAGTGGCTTCTCTCAAGAGCATAGGTATTCTACGGTGGGTGAACGAATTATCTGTTGAGCAATTGATGAATTGAGCATAGTTATGAGAGTATCTAGGTATGATCATGTATATAGGCATCACGTCCGAGACAAGTAGACCGACTCTGCCTGCATCTACTACTATTACTCCACTCATCGACCGCTATCCAGCATGCATCTAGAGTATTAAGTTAATGAAAACAGAGTAACGCCTTAAGCAAGATGACATGATGTAGAGGAATAATTTCGTGCAATATGACAAATACCCCATCTTGTTATCCTCGATGGCAACAACACAATACGTGCCTTGCTGCCCCTACTGTCACTTGGAAAGGACACCGCAAGATTGAACCCAAAGCTAAGCACTTCTCCCATTGCAAGAACTACCAATCTAGTTGGCCAAACCAAATGGATAATTCGAAGAGACTTGCAAAGATAACCAATCATACATAAAAGAATTCAGAGAAGATTCAAATATTGCTCATAGATAATCTTGATCATAAACCCACAATTCATCGGTCTCAACAAACACACCGCAAAAATAAGATTACATCGAATAGATCTCCACGAGAGAGGGGGAGAACATTGTATTGAGATCCAAAAAGAGAGAAGAAGCCATCTAGCTACTAACTATGGACCCAAGGTCCGAGGTAAACTACTCACACTTCATCGAAGAGGCTATGATGATGATGTAGAAGCCCTCCGTGGTGGATTCCCCTTCGCGGAGCTCCTAACAGGCCCCAAGATGGGATCTCGTGGATACGTAAAGTTGCGGCGGTGGAATTAGGTTTTGGCTCAAGATTCGATCTGCTGGGGGTACCTAGGTATATATAGGAGGAAGGAGTACGTCAATGGAGCTTCAGGGGGCCCACGACGCAGGGGGGCACGCCAGGGGCGCGCCCACCTCGTGGCCGCCTCCCTCCTTTCTTGACCGATGGTCCAAGTCTCCTGGATCTTATCTCGATGAGAAAATCACGCTCCCAAGGTTTCATTCCGCTTGGACTCGTTTGATAATCCGCTTCTTCAAACACTAAAATAGGCAAAAATAGCAACTCGGGCTGGGCCTCCGGTTAATAGGTTAGTCCCAAAAGTAATATAAAAGTGGAAAATAAAGCCCAATATAGTCCAAAACAATAGATAATATAGCATGGAGCAATCAAAAATTATAGATACGTTGGAGACGTTGAAGGAAATATGCCCTAGAGGCAATAATAAAGTTATTATTTATTTCCTCATATCATGATAAATGTTTATTATTTATGCTAGAATTGTATTAACCGGAAACATGATACATGTGTGAATACATAGACAAACTTAATGTCACTAGTATGCCTCTACTTGACTAGCTCATTAATCAAAGATGGTTATGTTTCCTCTCCATAGACATGTGTTGTCATTTGATTAACGGGGTCACATCATTAGGAGAATTATGTGATTGACTTGACCCATTCCGTTAGCATAGCACTTGATCGTTTAGTATGTTGCTACTGCTTTCTTCATGACTTATACAAGTTCCTATAACTATGAGATTATGCAACTCCTGCCACGGAGGAACACTTTGTGTGCTACCAAACGTCGCGAACGAATCGGGTGGTTATAAAGGAGCTGTACAGGTGTATCCAAAGGTACATGTTGAGTTGGCGATTTCGAGATTAGGTTTTGTCACTCCGATTGTCGGAGAGGTATCTCTAGGCCCTCTCGGTAATGCACATCACTATAAGCCTTGCAAGCAATGTAGCTAATGAGTTAGTTACGTAATGATGTATTACATAACGAGTAAAGAGACTTGCCAAGAACGAGATTGAACTAGGTATTGAGATACCGACGATCGAATCTCTGCAAGTAACATACCGATGAAAAAGGGAACAACGATGTTGTTATGCGGTTCGACCGATAAAGATCTTCATAGAATATGTAGGAGCCAATATGAGCATCCGTGTTCCGCTATTGGTTATTGATCGAAACAGTTCCTGTGTCATGTCTACATAGTTCTCGAACCCGTAGGGTCCGCACGCTTAAGGTTTCATGATGCATGTTATATTATGAGTTTATGAGTTTTGATGTATCAAGTTTGTCCGAGTCCCGATGTGATTACGGACATGACGAGGAGTCTCAAATGGTCGAGACCTTAAGATTGATATATTGGAAGCCTATATTTGATATCGGAAGTGTTCCGTGAAATCGGGATTTTATCGAGTACCGGAGGTTACTGAACCCCCCGGGACTTAATGGGCCTACATGGGCCTTGGTGGAGAAGAGGAGAGGAGGCAAGGGCTGGGCGCGCCCCTGCTCCCTAGTCCGAATAGGACAAGGAGAGGGGGCGCGCCTTTCCTTCCTCTCTCCTCCTCCTTCCCCCTTCTCATATTCCAACTAGAAGAAGGAGTCCTACTCCTGGGAGTAGGACTCCTTGGCGCGCGCCTCCTGGCCGGCTGCCCCTACCCCTTGGCTCCTTTATACACGGGGCAAGGGGCACCTCTAGACACAACAATTGATCTCTCGATCTCTTAGCCGTGTGCGGTGCCCCCTCCACCATAGTCCTCGATAATATTGTAGCGGTGCTTAGCCGAAGCCCTGCGATGGTAGAACATCAAGATCGTCACTGATACTTCTCCAACGTATCTATAATTTTTGATTATTCCATGCTATTATATTACCTCTTTTGGATGTTTATGGGCTTTATTTTACACATTTATATCATTTTTGGGACTAACCTACTAACCGGAGGCCCAGCCCATATTGCTGTTTTTTTGCCTATTTCAGTATTTCGAAGAAAATGAATATCAAATGGAGTCCAAACGGAATGAAACCTTCGGGAGCATGATTTTTGGAACAAACGTGATCCAGAGGACTTGGAGTGCAAGTCAAGAAGCAGCCGAGGCCTCCATGAGATAGGAGGGCACGCCTCATAGGGCGCGCCGTCTCGTGGGCCCCCCATGCCACCGACGCATTTCTTCCTCCTATATATACCCCACGCACTCGAAAACATCCAGGGCACCACGAAACACAATTTCCACCGCCAGAACCTCTCAGATCCGAGATCTCATCTTGGAGCCTTCAAGACTCTACCGAGGGGGAATCAACCACGAGGGCCTCTACATCAACATCCTTGCCCTCCGATGAGTTGTGAGTAGTTTACCACAGACCCACGGGTCCATAGTTATTAGCTATATGGCTTCTTCTCTCTTTTGGATCTCAATACAATGTTCTCCCTCTCTTGTGGAGATCTATTCGATGTAAACTCTTTTTATGGTGTGTTTGTCGAGATCCGATGAATTGTGGGTTTATGATCAAGTTTATCTATGAATAATATTTGAATCTTCTCTGAATTCTTTTATGTATGATTGAGTTGTCTTTGCAAGTCTCTTCGAATTATCAGTTTAGTTTGGCCTACTAGATTGGTCTTTCTTGCCATGGGAGAAGTGCTTAGCTTTGGGTTCAATCTTTATGTGTCCTTACCAAAGGATGTAAAGGGTTGCAAGGCACGATTGTATTGTTGCCATCGAGGATAACAAGATGGGGTTTATATCATATTGCATGAGTTTATCCCTCTACATCATGTCATCTTGCTTAATGTGTTACTCTGTTCTTATGAACTTAATACTCTAGATGCATGATGGATAGCGGTCGATGTGTGGAGTAATAGTAGTAGATGCAGGCAGGAGTCGGTCTACTTGTTATGGACGTGATGCCTATATACATGATCATGCCTAGATAATCTCATAACTATGCACTTTTCTATCAATTGCTCGACAATAATTTGTTCACCCACCGTAATACTTATGCTATCTTGAGAGAAGCCACTAGTGAAACCTATGGCCCCGGGTCTATCTCTTATCATATTTGCTCCCAATCTACTTTTATTTGCATCTTTACTTTTTGCATCTATATTATAAAAATACCAAAAATATATTTATCTTATCATACTATCTTTATTAGATCTCACTTTCGAAGTGGCCGTGAAGGATTGACAACCCCTTTATTGCGTTGGTTGCAGTTCTCGCTTGTTTGTGTAGGTGCGGACTTTTTAGGAGCCTCCTCATCGGATTGATACCTTGGTTCTAAAAACTGAGGGAAATACTTACGCTACACTTGCTGCATCACCCTCTCCTCTTCAAGGAAAACCAACGCAAGCTCAAGACGCTGCAAGAAGGATTTCGCGCGCTGTCGAGGAGGTCTTCGCCAAGTCAAGACATAGCAAGTACCCATCACAAACCTATCTCCCTCGTGATTTACATTATTTGCCATTTGCCTCTCGTTTTCTCTCCCCACTTCACCCTTGCCGCTTTATTCGCCTCTCTTTCCCAATCTCCTCCTCTCTTCTCCGCTTGCCTTCTCGCTGCCATGGCCGAGTCAAAAGAACTAAGGGCCCTTTCCTAGGTTTCTAGTACCTTGGATAACCCTCTATCCTCTCTAAGCTCATGAATAATGATGCTATAGAAAGACCCACCGGGGTCTCCAATGAGAGCTTGAATAATTTTGATGAGGATGACTCTGGAATTTTTCGCTATTTACTTGATGAGTCTTTAAAAGATGCTTGGGATAGGTTATTAAGGATTCGGGCTAGCTATGTGCCACAATATCAAATTGAAGATTACTTAAAAAGTTTCTATGTTGGCTTGCCCGCTTCTTTTAAACAAGTTTTAGATTCTGTTTTTGAAGGAGTTTTACTTGAAGGGGATGCTATAGACACCTATGAAAAAATGAAAACTATATTTGGGCACCCTATGAATGATAAGGTTGAATCAACTACTCTTTTGTGCTTCTATCAAAATGAAATTATTAAAGAGATGAAGTCTAGTTTAGAGGCAAATTTCCGTAACGTGCTTAATCTTACCTTTTCCATTAATGGCCATGTGCTTAACTTAAATAGAAGAATGAATGCAATAGAAAGGAGACCCCCCCTCTCCGAGTGCCAAAGATGGCACTCGTTAGATCTATCTTCGCTTTTATGCCTAGCTAGGGGCGTTAAACGATAGCGCTAGTTGGGAGGCAACCCAATTTTATTTATGTTTTTTGTTTTTGTTTATGTTTAGGAATAAATAATCCATCTACCTTCTGTTTAGATGTGGTTTTATGTTTTAATTAGTGTTTGTGCCAAGTTGAACCTATAGGATCTTCTTGGATGATAGTTATTTGATCTTGCTGTAATTTCCAGAAACTTTCGGCTCACGAAAACAATTGTTAAAAATCACCAGAACGTAATAAAATAGTGATTCCAATTTCTGCTGATCAATAAACAAATTGACTAGGTCTTCCTATTTTTGATGAATTTTTTGAGTTCCAGAAGTTTGCGTTAGTTACAGATTACTACAGACTGTTCTGTTTTTGATAGATTCTGTTTTTCGTGTGTTGTTTGCTTATTTTGATGAATCTATGGCCAATAAAATAGTTTATAATCCATAGATAAGTTGGAATACAGTAGGTTTAACACCAAGTTAAATAAAGAATGAGTTCATTGCAGTACCTTATGTGGTGGTTTTGTTTTCTTTCACTAACGGAGCTTATAAGATTTCTGTTGAGTTTTGTGTTGTGAAGTTTTCAAGTTTTGGGTAAAGCTTTTATGGACTATGGAATAAAGGGTGGCAAGAGTTTGCTTGGGGATGCCCATGGCATCCCTAGATATTCAAGAATAGCCAAAGTTTGCTTGGGGATGCCCGGAAGGCATCCCTCTTTCATCTTCGTTCATTGGTAACTTTACTTGGAGCTATATTTTTATTCACCACATGATAAGTGTTTTGCTTGGAGCGTCGTGTATTATATTAGTCTTTGCTTTCTAGTTTACCACAATCATCCTTGCTATACACACCTTTTGAGAGAAACCTATTTGATTAGAATTTTGCTAGAATACTCTATGTGCTTCACTTATACCTTTTGAGCTTCATAGTTTTTGCTCTAGTGCTTCACTTAGATCTTTTGAGCTTGATAGTTTTTGCTCTAGTGCTTCACTTATATCTTTTGAGCTTGATAGTTTTTGCTCTAGTGCTTCACTTATATCTTTTGAGCTTGATAGTTTTTGCTCTAGTGCTTCACTTATATCTTTTAGAGCACGGTGGTGTCTTAATTTTTAAGAAATTGCTAGTCTCTCATGCTTCACTTATATTATTTTGAGAGTCTTTTGGAACAACATGGTATTTGCTATGGTCATAAATTTGGTCCTAGAATGATGAACATCCGAGTTGGGTATAATAAAAACTATCATAGGAAGTGAATTGGATGCTATGATCAACTTGATACTTGATAATTGTTTTGAGATATGGAGGTAGTGATGTTAAAGTCATGCTACTTGGGTGATTATGAATTTAAAGAATGCTTGTGTTGAAGTTAGCAAGTCCCGTAGCATGCACATATGGTTAAAGTTGTGTAACAAATTTGAAACATGAAGTGTACCTGGCTTATGCATCCTTATGAGTGGCGGTCGGGGACGAGCGATGGTCTTTTCCTACCAATCTATCCCCCTAGGAGCATGCGCGTAGTACTTGATTTTTGATGACTTCTAAATTTTTGCAATAAGTATATGAGTTCTTTTGACTAATGTTGAGTCCATGGATTATACGACTTTTACCTTTCCGCCTTTGCTAGCCTCTTCGCACTGCATTGCCCTTTCTCATCTTGAGAGTTGGTGCAAACTTCACGGTGCATCCAAACCCCGTGATACGACACGCCTATCACACATAAACCTCCCTATGTCTTCCTCAAAACAGCCACCATACCTACCTATTATGGCATTTCCATAGCCATTCCGAGATATATTGCCATGCAACTTTCCACCGTTCCGTTCATCATCATCATGACATACTTTACTTTTGTCATATTGCCATTGCATGATCATGTAGTTGACATCGTATTTGTGGCAAAGCCACCATGCATTATTTTTATACATGTCACTCTTGATTCATTGCACCATCCCGGTACACCGCCGAAGGCATTCATATAGAGTCATATCTTGTTCTAGTTTCGAGTTGTAATCCTTATGTTGTAATCAATAGAAGTGTGATGATCATCATTATTAGAGCATTGCCCATTCAAAAAAAAGAGAAAGGCCAAAAAGAAAAAAGAAAGGCCAAAAAAACAAAATAAATAAAAAGGGCAATGTTACTATCTCTTTTTCCACACTTGTGCTTCAAAGTAGCACCTTGTTATTCATGAAGTGAGTCTCATATATTGTGCTTCAAAGTAGCACCATGTTTTTCATATAGTGAGTCTCATAAGTTGTCTTTTTCATGCTAGTGGGAATTTTTCATTATATAACTTGGCTTGTATATTCCTACGATGGGCTTCCTCAATTGCCCTAGGTCTTCTTGAGCAAGCAAGTTGGATGCACACCCACTAGTTTTCCTTTGTTGAGCATTCATTTGTAGCTCTAGTGCATCCGTTGCATGGCAATCCCTACTCCTCATGTTGACATCAATTGATGGGCATCTCCATAGCCCGCTGATTATCCTCGCCAATGTGAGACTTTCTCCTTTTTGTCTTCTCCACACAATCCCCATCATCATATTCTATTCCACCCATAGTGCTATATCCATGGCTCACGCCATGTATCGCGTGAAGGTTGAAAAGGTTTGAGATTATTTAAGTATGAAACAATTGCTTGGCTTGTCATCGGGGGTATAGAAGTTGGGAACATCTTTGTGTGACAAAAATGAAGCATAGCCTAACTATATGATTTTGTAGGGATGAACTTTCTTTTGCCATGCTATTTTGAGAAGACATGATTACTTTGATTAGTATGCTTGAAGTATTACTATTTCTTTTATCAATATGAACTTTTATTTTGTATTCATTTGGATCTGAACATTCATGCCATAATAAAGAAAATTACCTTATGAATTATGCTAGGTAGCATTCCACATCAAAATTCTCTTTTATCATTTACCTACTCGAGGACGAGCAGGAATTAAGCTTAGATGTTTGATACGCTCCAACGTATCTATAATTTTTATTGTTCCATGCTATTATATTACCTCTTTTGGATGTTTATGGGCTTTATTTTACACATTTATATCATTTTGGGACTAACCTACAAACCGGAGGCCCAGCCCATATTGCTGTTTTTTTGCCTATTTCAGATTTCAAGAAAAGGAATATCAAACAGAGTCCAAACGGAATGAAACCTTCGGATCGTGATTTTTGGAACAAACGTGATCCAGAGGACTTGGAGTGCAAGTCAAGAAGCAGCCGAGGCCTCCACGAGATAGGAGGCGCCCCTGTCTCGTGGGCCCCTCGGCGCCACCGACGTACTTCTTCCTCCTATATATACCCACGCACTCGAAAACATCCAGGGCACCATGAAACACAATTTCCACCGCCAGAACCTTCTCAGATCCGCGAGATCTCATCTTGGAGCCTTCACAGCACTCGCCTGGACGCCTGGATAATCAAGCTACAAGAACCTCTCACATCGATGCCACGCCACCCCTCTTCACTGCTAACCTCACAATGATTCAAACCTTTTCAAATTCAAATTTAAAGTAATGTCAAACGACAAAGTTTTCAAAATATTAAACTAAAATGTTCGGAGGTGCGTTAAATGCCTAGGTGATTATAGAAGCAACAAACACCCTTTTGAAAATGTCTAAATATATTAACATGAAATAAAACAGAAAAGTGAAATAAATAAAAGGAAAAGACAAATCTAACTAAAAATAAAAGAGAGGCAACCCCCATCGGGCCATCAGGCCCAGCTTGGCCAGCCTAACTAGGCAAAGGCCCACTGATCTGCCCGGTGGCCGTCGGGCCCCCAGCCGCCCATTCGCCCAAAGATAATCCCTCCCCACTCCCCAAACCCTAGCCGCCACCCGCACACCCCTCCCTCATTCCCCCACGCTCTTCTCTTCCCACTCCCGATCCCATCGGACCGGATCTATCCCGCCTGGCGCTACCCACCACCGCCGCCTGGCCACCTCAGCACTCCATCCCCGGCGCCAGACCGCCTGCCACCGCCTCCTCCTCACCTCACCCCGAGTCGCCTCAAGCCTCCTCGCTCCCTCCATCTGGATCGGGCAGGCGACCCGCCGCTGCCGCCGCTGCTTCCACCTCGTCGGCAAGCGTCTGCGTTCGAGGAACCGCCGCCCCACCGGCAGTTCGTCTCGACCTCCTCCTCGCCGACCTCCTCTCCTCGCCCCTCCGCCTGATTTGGATCGAGGGGCTGCCCCGACGCCGCCGGCGCTGTTTCGACTGGCGACGCCACACCAGCGCTTCGTCGCTCGATGCCGACTACCATCACGCTCAAGCCGACTCACCGAACCGCTCCCTCGCCGGACCTCTTCCTCTACGCCGCCTCGTTTTCTTCCTTGAGCATGCTGCTGTTCCCTCGCACCGCAAGTGAGGCCCGACTCTCCTCCTCTCTCCCCACTATCGCCGAGCTCACGGAGCTCAGAATCGCCTCCCCTCGCAGCACGACTCCACCGCGCCCCATACCACGTGCCCGCTCCGGCCACTTCCTGTGCGCCGGGCTGCGCCTGACCGGGCGCCGTTTTCCCCGCAACCATGGTCACCCCTGCCGCTGACGGCGCAGCTCGTCGCAAACGCCGGCGCCATGACCTCCCCCTCCCCGCACCGGGTTCGCCTCCTGCTCGGACGCCACGCTTGCAGCGCAAGGCCGCCCACCCGCCACCACCGCCACCTTGGGCCGCCGCCGCCGCTGCTGCTGGTGCCTCGCGCCAGACGGGCTCGCCTCAACGGGCGCCCACGCCCACACCCCGCGCCTGCTAACCCCATGGTCCTATGATGTGGGGCCTCAAGGCCCCGTAACGCTTATAAAAATAAAATAAAATAAAAAAAAAAGGGAATTAAAAATATATATAATAAAAATATAATTAAATAAATAAATAAATAAATAATTAACTTAATTAATTTTGATTAATTAAACTAATCAAATAATTAAACTAATTAAGCATTAGTGATCTAATTAACTCGTTAGTTAATTAGTTAATTAATTAGTATGACAATGGGGCCCACATCCTAATTAATACTAATTAGGTTAATTCAATTGTTTAATTAATATGTGTCATCGACTGGGACCCATCGGTCAGTTGACCACCAACCCTCGTTGATCGCCGACGCCAAGATGACATCATGTCGATGTCATAATTTCATTTTCGAATTAAATTAAATAATTAATTAAATTCGAAATTAATAAAATCTTTAGAAAATCATATCTTTTAATCAGAACTCGGATTAAAATATTTTCAACATGAAAGTTGCTCGAACGACGAGACTAATCCGGATACGCAACCCGCTCGTCCGCCATACCCCCTAACCTATCGAACTCGCAACTTTCCTCCGCCTCTCGCTTGAAAACACGTAAACACCGGAATACTTTCCTGATGTTTCTTAACCGGTACCACCTCATACCACGTTAGGGCACGCCTAGCATCGTTATTTGTCTTGTCATGCATCGATATGCATCTGCTTGCATGGTATTCATTGTTTCTTCCCTCTTCTCTCCTAGACTACGAGACCGACGCCGCCGCCAGGCTCGACTACTTGAGTTGACGACCCTCTCTCTTGCAGAGCAACCAGCAAGCCCCCTTGATCACCGTGATATCGCCTACTCTCCTCTATACCGCTTGCATTAGATTAGTGTAGCATGTTACTGCTTTTCGCTTATACCTATTCTGCTGTATAGCCCGTCCTTGTTACTATCTTGTTGTTACTTTTACCGCAATCCTATATGCTTAGTATAGGATGCTAGTACTTTCATCCGTGGCCCTACATTCTTGTCCGCCTCCGTGCTATATTATCGGGCCGTGATCACTCGGGAGGTGATCACGGTATATACTATATACTTATACATGATACATGTGGAGCCTAAAGTCGGTCTACTGGTGGAGCACCATGCGAGTGGATCTTTGAGGCGGAGCGACAGGCAGGTTGAGACCGCTTAGGAGAGAGGTGGGCTGGCCTGTTCTCGCTCATGGATACTTAACACGCTTAACGAGATCTTGGATTTGATCCGAGTTGGCTACGAGCTTATACGCACTAACCAACTACGTGGGAAAGATATGGGCACTCGGCGCCGTGGTATCACCGGCACTTCGTGACGCCAGCCGACCGAAAGTGGCGCTACCGGATTGGAACGAGGCCCGCTCTTGTATTAAGGGGCTAGTTCGCTGTCACAGACGCAACAACGTGTGTGTGCTCAGGCGATGGGCCTGCACACTCGGCGCTTAGGTTTAGACCGGCGTGCTTGGCCTCTCTGTTGTGCCTAGGTGGGCTGCGACGTGTTGATCTCCATGCCGTGCATGACCCAGAAAGTGTGTCCGCCAAATGGGATCAAACGTGTTGGGTAAGTTGGTGCACCCTCGCAGGAAGTTAATCTATTCAATAGCCGTGATCTTGGTAATGGACGACTTGGAGTTGTACCTTGACCTTATGACAACTAGAACCGGATACTTGATAAAACACACCCTTCCAAGTGCCGATACAACCGGTGGTCGCTCTCTCTCGTGGATATGAGGAGGGATCGCCGGTAGGATTATTGCTATGTGATGTTACTTGGAGGACTTCAGATCGCCTCTTCTACCATTGCAAGACAGTGACTGTAGTTTAGTCTTCGATAAGACTAGCTATCCCCTCTTATTCTCGCATTCGCAGCTCAGTCCACCGATATGGCCCTTACACATATATCCTTGCATATGTAGTGTAGCTCCTTGCTTGCAAGTACTTTGGATGAGTACTCACGGTTGCATTGTTTCCCTTTTCCCCTATCTCTACTCGATTGTCGCAACTGACGATGGAGCCAGAGCGACGCCACCGCCGATGACGACTACTACTCGAGGCGCCTACTACTACGCAGCCCACGACGACGACCAGAGTAGCTTAGGAGGATCCAGCAGTGAGGCCCGCGCCTCTTTCGATCTCAGATCCCAGCTTTGTGCCAGCCATCTTAAGGCAACTTGTTTAACTTATGTCCAGATTTCAGATATTGTTGCTTCCACGACTGCCTATGATCGAGCACTTGTATTCGAGCCCTCGAGGCCCCCGGCTTGTATTATGATGCTTGTATGACTTATTTATGCTTTAGAGTTGTGTTGTGATATCTTCCGTGAGTCCTCGATCTTGATCGTATACGCTTATGTGCATGATTAGTGTACGATTAAATCGCCACACCGCCAGAGGGGAATCAACCACGGAGGGCCTCTACATCAACATCCTTGCCCCTCCGATGAGTTGTGAGTAGTTTACTACTGACCTACGGGTCCATAGTTATTAGCCGATGGCTTCTTCTCTTTTGGATCTCAATACAATGTTCTCCTCTCTTGTGGAGATCTATCGATGTAAACTCTTTTGCGGTGTGTTTGTCGAGATCCGATGAATTGTGGGTTTACGATCAAGTTTATCTATGAATAATATTTGAATCTTCTCTGAATTCTTTTATGTATGATTGAGTTATCTTTACAAGTCTCTTCAATTATCGCTTAGTTTGGCCTACTAGGTTGGTCTTTCTTGCCATGGGAGAAGTGCTTAGCTTTGGGTTCAATCTTTATGTGTCCTTACCAAAGGATGTAAAGGGTTGCAAGGCACGATTGTATTGTTGCCATGGAGGATAACAAGATAGGGTTTATATCATATTGCATGAGTTTATCCTCTACATCATGTCATCTTGCTTAATGCGTTACTGTTCTTATGAACTTAATACTCTAGATGCATGCTGGATAGCGGTCGATGTGTGGAGTAATAGTAGTAGATGCAGCAGGAGTCGGTCTACTTTATGGACGTGATGCCTATATACATGATCATGCCTAGATAATCTCATAACTATGCGCTTTTCTATCAATTGCTCGACAGTAATTTGTTCACCCACCGTAATACTTATGCTATCTTGAGAGAAGCCATTAGTGAAACCTATGGCCCCCGGGTCTATCTCTTATCATATTTGCTCCCAATCTACTTTTATTTGCATCTTTACTTTTTGCATCTATATTATAAAAATACCATAAATATATTTATCTTATCATACTATCTTTATTAGATCTCACTTTCGCAAGTGGCCGTGAAGGGATTGACAACCCCTTTATTGCGTTGGTTGCGAGTTCTCAGTTTGTTTGTGTAGGTGCGTGGGACTTTTGAGGAGCCTCCTACTGGATTGATACCTTGGTTCTCAAAACTAAGGGAAATACTTACGCTACACTTGCTGCATCACCCTCTCCTCTTCGAGGAAAACCAACGCAAGCTCAAGACGTAGCAGTCACCACGCCATCGTGCTGATGAAACTCTTCCCCGACATTCTGCTGGATCGGAGTACGGGGATCATCATCGAGCTGAACGTGTGCTAGAACTCGGAGGTGCCGTAGTTTCGGTGCTTGATCGGTCGGGCCGTGAAGACGTACGACTACATCAACCGCGTTGTTCTAATGCTTCCGCTTTCGGTCTACGAGGGTACGTGGACAACACTCTCCCCTCTGATTGCTATGCATCACCATGATCTTGCATGTGCGTAGGAATTTTTTTGAAATTACTACGTTCCCCAATAGTGGCATCCGAGCCAGGTTTTATGCGTAGATGTTATATGCACGAGTAGAACACAAGTGAGTTGTGGGCGATACAAGTCATACCGCTTACCAAAGATGTCATACTTTGGTTGGCGGTATTGTTGGATGAAGCGGCCCGGACCGACATTACGGTACGCTTACGCGAGACCTGGTTCTCCGACGTGCTTTGCATGAGGTGGCTAGCGGGTGTCAGTTTCTCCAACTTTAGTTGAACCGAGTGTGGCTACGCGCGGTCCTTGCGAAGGTTAAAATAACACTAACTTGACGAACTATCGTTGTGGTTTTGATGTGTAGGTAAGAATGGTTCTTGCTCAGCCCGTAGCAGCCACGTAAAATTTGCAACAACAAAGTAGAGGACGTCTAACTTGTTTTTGCAGGGCATGTTGTGATGTGATATGGTCAAGATGTGATGCTATATTTTATTGTATGAGATGGTCATGTTTTGTAACCAAGTTATCGGCAGAATCGGAAGGAGCCATATGGTTGTCGCTTATTGTATGAAATGCAACGCCTCAGTAATTGCTTTACTTTATCACTAAGCGGTAGCGATAGTCGAGAAGCAATAGATGGCGAACGACAACGATGCTACGATGGAGATCAAGGTGTCGCGCCGGTGACGATGGTGATCATGACGGTGCTTGGAGATGGAGATCACAAGCACAAGATGATGATGGCCATATCATATCACTTATATTGATTGCATGTGATGTTTATCCTTTATGCATCTTATCTTGCTTTGATTGACGGTAGCATTTTAAGATGATCTCTCACTAATTATCAAGAAGTGTTCTCCCGAGTATGCACCGCTATGAAAGTTCTTCGTCGAGACACCACGTGATGATCGGGTGTGATAGGCTCTACGCTCAAATACAACGGTGCAAAACAGTTGCACACGCGAATACTCAGTTAAACTTGACGAGCCTAGCATATACAGATATGGCCTCGAACACGGAGACCGAAAGGTCGAACGTGAATCATATAGTAGATATGATCAACATAGTGATGTTCATCATTGAAACTACTCCATCTCACATGATGATCGGACATGGTTTAGTTGATTTGGATCACGTGATCACTTAGATGACTAGAGAGATGTCTGCCTAAGTGGGAGTTCTTAAGTAATATGATTAATTGAACTTAAATTTATCATGAACTTAGTACCGATAGTATTTTGCTTGTCTATGTTTGTTGTAGATAGATGGCTCGTGTTGTTGTTCCGTTGAATTTTAATGCGTTCCTTGCGTAAAGCTAAGTTGAAAGATGATGGTAGCAATTACACGGATCGGGTCCGAATTTGAGGATTATCCTCATTGTCAGATAGAAGAATTACGCCCCGAAGCACCGCTGGGTGCCAGCCCGCCGCAGATGCAATCGACGACGTTAAGAACTTCGCAGAGCAAAGTCGATGACTACTCGATAGTTCAATGTGCCATGCTTTACGGCTTAGAACTGGTCTTCAACGACGCTTTGAACGTCATGGAGCACATGAGATGTTCCAGAGTTGAAGTTAATATTTCAAGCAAATGCCCGGATTGAGAGATATGAAGTCTCCAATAAGTTCTATAGCTGTAAGATGGAGGAGAATAGTTCACAAGGAACACATACTCAAAATGTCCGGGTATAATAATCACTTGATTCAACCTGGAGTTAATCTTCTTGATGATAGTGTCATTGATGTAATTCTTCAATCATCGCCACCAAGCTACAAGAGCTTCGTGATGAACTATAATATGCAAGGGATGGACAAGACTATTCCCGAGCTCTTCGCAATGCCGAAAGTCATGGAGGTAGAAATCAAGAGGGAGCATCAAGTGTTGATGGTCAATAAGACCACCAGTTTCAAGAAAAGGGCAAAGGAAGAAGAAGGGAACTTCAAAAGAACAGCAAACAAGTTGCTACTCAAGAGAAGATACCCAAATCTGGACCTAAGCCCGAGATCGAGTGCTTCTACCGCAAGCGATCGACACTCGAAGCGGAACTGCCCCAAGTATTTGGCGGATAAGAAGGATGGCAAGGTGAACAAAGGTATATGTGATATACATGTTATTGATGTGTACCTTACTAATGCTCGCAATAGCACTGGTATTTGATATCGGTTCTGCTAATATTTGCAACTCAAACAAGGACTATGAATTGCGAAGATTGGCTAAGGACGAGGTGACGATGCACGCGGGAAATGGTTCCAAAGTCGATGTGATCGCGGTCGGCACGCTACCTCTACATCTACCATCGGGATTAGTTTTAGACCTAAATAATTGTTATTTGGTGCCAGCGTTGAGCATGAACATTATATCTGGATCTTGTTTGATGCGAGACGGTTATTCATTTAAATCAGAGAATAATGGTTGATCTATTTATATGAGTAATATCTTTTATGGTCATGCACCCTTGATGAGTGGTCTATTTTTATTAAATCTCGATAGTAGTGATACACATATTCACAATTTTGAAGCCAAAAGATGCAGAGTTGATAATGATAGTGCAACTTATTTGTGGCACCGCCGCTTGGGTCATATTGGTGTAAAGCGATGAAGAAACTCCATACCGATGGACTTGGAATCACTTGATTATGAATCACTTGGTACTTGTGAACCGTGCCTCATGGGCAAGATGACTACAACGCCGCTTCTCCGGAACTATGGAGCGAGCAACGATTTGTTGGAAATCATACATACCGATGTATGTGGTCCAATGAATATTGAGGTCATGGCGGGTATCGTTATTTTCTCACCTTCACAGATGATTTGAGCAGATATGGGTATATCTACTTGATGAAACACAAGTCTGAAACATTTGAAAAGTTCAAAGAATTTCAGAGTGAAGTGGAAAATCATCGTAACAAGAAAATAAAATTTCTATGATCTGATCGTGGAGGAGAATATTTGAGTTACGAGTTTGGTTTACATTTGAAGCAATGCGGAATAGTTTCGCAACTCACGCCACCCGGAACACCACAACGAAATGGTGTGTCCGAACGTTGTAATCATACTTTACTAGATATGGTGCGATCTATGATGTCTCTTACTGATTTACCGCTATCGTTTTGGGGTTATGCTTTAGAGACGGCCGCATTCACGTTAAATAGGGCACCATCAAAATCCGTTGAGACAACGCCTTATGAACCGTGGTTTGGCAAGAAACCAAAGTTGTCGTTTCTTAAAGTTTGGGGCTGCGATGCTTATGTGAAGAAACTTCAACCAAATAAGCTCGAACCCAAATTGGAGAAATGTGTCTTCATAGGATACCCAAAAGAGACTATTGGGTACACCTTCTATCACAAACTGAGGGCAATATTTTTTTGTTAATTCAATCCTTTCTAGAGAAGGAGTTTCTCTCGAAAGAAGTGAGTGGGAGGAAAGTAGAACTTGATGAGGTAATCAGTACTGCTCCCTTATTGAAAGTAGTTCATCACAAGAACCGGTTCCCGTGACAACTACATCAATCAGTGAGGAAGCTAATGATATTGATCATGAAACTTCAGATCAAGTTACTACCGAACCTCGTAGGTCTACCAGAGTAAGATCCGCACTAGAGTGGTACGGTAATCCTATTCTATAAGTCATGTTACTTGACCATGGCGAACCTACGAACTATGAGGAAGCGATGATGAGCCCAGATTCCGCAAAATGGCTTGAGGCCATGAAATCTGAGATGGGATCCATGTATGAGAACAAAGTATGGACTTTGGTTGACTTGCCGGATGATCGGCAAGCCATCGAGAATAAATGGATCTTCAAGAAGAAGACTGACGATGATGGTAATGTAACTGTCTACAAAGCTCGACTTGTTGCGAAAGGTTTTCGACAAGTTCAAGGGGTTGACTACGATGAGACGTTCTCACCCGTAGCGATGCTTAAGTCTGTCCGGATCATGTTAGCAATTGCCGCATTTTATGATTATGAAATTTGGCAAATGGATGTTGTCGGTGTCAAAACCGGCGGATCTCGGGTAGGGGGTCCCGGCGGATGGTAACAGGAGACAAGGGACACGATGTTTTTACCCAGGTTCGGGCCCTCTTGATGGAGGTAATACCCTATCCTGCTTGATTAATATTGATGATATGGGTAGTACAAGAGTAGATCTACCACGAGATCAAGGAGGCCAAATCCTAGAAGCTAGCCTATGGTATGATTGTTGTTCGTCCTACGGACTAAAACTCTCCGGTTTATATAGACACTGGATAGGTTAGGGTTACACAGAGTCGGTTACAATGGTAGGAGATCTACATATCCATATCGCCAAGCTTGCCTTCCACGCCAAGGAAAGTCCCATCCGGACACGGGACGAAGTCTTCAATCTTGTATCTTCATAGTCTTGGAGTCCGCCGTGATGATAGTTCGCTATCCGGACACCCCTAGTCCAGACTCCTCAAGAGTCTCTCGAACCAGGCTTCAATGTCGATTTAGTCCGACGCAGATATTGTCTTAGGCATTGCAAGGCGGGTTCCTCCTCCGAATACTTCATAGAAGGTTTTGAACACTGTGATAGTGTCCGCTTTGCAAAACAAGTTCCACATACCACCGTAGAGAGAATAACTTTTGCACAGATCTGCCGACGTATTCGCGGGCGTGACATCACACCACGGCCAGGCCTTTATATGAATCGTTTTTACCGCTCCACCTTAGCGCTTAGCGAGGCGGTTTCCTTGGCACGCCTTATCAAAGCATAGATCGTGCCCCTTATTCCGGATTCTCATCAATACGGACGCAGTAACCCAACCGCGTTCGCTGGCACGCCTCTATCAAAGGCGAGTCCTAATCGACCACGGGAGGGCTCTTGGTATTCAACCTCTTTATAATGAGACCAAGGCCCTCTTCTTTTTACACCTCCATCGAAGTTCGCCTCGGCTCGAAGTTCTAACACCCAAAGCTTCAGATTTAGGCGCTTCGACCTTCGACGATGTCCGGCTCGACCATCACGGCCGATGGATGTCTTCTTCCGTCACTGAAGAAGATGTGCTAAAGTCTGCGAGACGCCTGTATCTAACCGACGAGATTTCAGATAGGCTGCCTGCTCCAGGCAGGTCATTCCCACTCCCGAGCCCGACGAGAATGTGGTGTTCGTGTCTCACTTCCTTCGGGTTTAGGCTTCCCGACGGATCCCTTTGTGCGGGGCTCATGTTTTATTATGGGCTGGATTTTCATGACTTGAACTGAGTCCATCCTCCATATCTCGCCATTCATTGTCGATGTGAGGCCTTCCTCCATATTACCCTCACTTTGGATTGTGGCTCAAGACCTTCAAGGTGGTGCCAAAGATGATCGAGGGCAACAAGCAGAAAGCGGAGGGGCGGTCATAAGCAAATGCGATGATGCTCCATGGCCCGAGGGCTCTTTTCAGAGGAGCTTGGTTTGTGGCAACAGGAGTGGTTTTATATCACCGCCCTGTGGGCACCAAATGGTGGCGCCCCGCCTTCCGCCAGTCCACCACAGCGGCCGCGCCATGGGTCAACAAGGCTCAACTGGGGCTGTCCAAGGACGCCTTTGCTGCAGGCCAGATTCGAGACCTCCAAGAAAGAGAGATCAATCTGCTGCAAGGGCACAGTTATGTTGATCCGGCGCTTCCGCCTGCAAACGCCGCCTCCGCCTGTGGGAATTTAATCCGAGGGACCACAAGCTCTCCAAAATTTTATGGGCACGACGCCTGTGGAGATGTATAAACTGTTCTTCGATCACAAGAGAAGTGTCCGGACTGACCGAGGACGCAGGACTAAGCTGCAATCGCCTGATACTCAAGTAAGTAGTCCTATAACCGACAAGCTGTTCATTCATTTATCATATATATATATATATATATATATATATATATATATATATATATATATATATATGCCCTTTAAAGGAGCCGCTTGAACATGAGTGGATAGCCAAGGCAAAGTTAGTAAGGTGTCCGCCCTCCCAGAGACCACGCCGGATCCCTTGTCGACCAAGATGTTGAAGGCCGCTTTTGAAGAAGGCGAAGGGGGAGCGGGAAGCAACCGCCTCACGAAGGAGGCTATCAAGGAAGGAGGGATTAAAAGTCCCATCTTCGAGGAGAGAAGAGGACCGCTTCGAAGATCCGGAGGTCAAGGCCTCAAAGAGGGAAAGGAATCTTCGCCGAGAGTCCGCTACGGGAAGTAACCCAGCCGCACTATTTCCCAAGGGGATCAGCCTCCAATGAGCCGTAAGTAAAAAGAAGGGTCGTGTAAATAAGGAACATCCTCAGATTTATTTCTAAAGATAACCGAAATTGTACCTTGTAGTTCGGATCTCAGCCCTTCTCAGCAGAGCTCGCTTCGGGGATCTTCTTCCGAGATGATGGAGAGCGAACGCCCACTGCTGCACCTGCGAGGCGGACGACCCGAGGTGTCGCCGCGAGGGTTCCCCAAGTCCCGGGCCGGAAGGTCCGCGCCAAGTGGTGTGCGGTCGGAGGAGTCAAGGATCTGCCGGGCGAGCGGTTATCTCGTAAGATCACCGTGTTTCTAATGGGTATGGTGATTGAAAGAATTGCATCCGCGGAGAGCGGATTGCATGAAGCCGCCGAAGCTTATCGATGGGGTTCGAGGTACGCAAAAATGATGTACCTTCCGACAGCTTATGCATATAGAATGCGCTCAGATAGATAGTAGCCCCGAGACTCGTATGTTGTCAAAATTGACAATGCGTCGAGGATCAAAATCTCGCTTATAACATATCGCTGTTCCTAAACAGGTGGTGGCGCGTCCGTGGCCAGCCGATCGATGAATATGCCGAACTAAAGCGCAACTTGACGAGGCGGATGCGAACATCGCGCTGGTCAATAAACGGTTTGATGAGTCACAAGGTATGCGATTTCTACACGACACCGTAAGGGAGCTTGACGCCCATGTCTTACTACTTGCATGCTTAATGCAGATGGTGCCACTATGTGGAGGAGCTGCGGCGGAACTCGCCAAGCGAAAGAGCAAGCTTTAAATAGTAATGCGTCGCTTTAAGGGCGGCCAAGAGCTAAAAGTCGAACGGGCTGCTCACCGCCAAGAAGAGGAAATGGCCGATATGGCCGTAAAGTTGAAGAATACTACCGATCGCTACGAGGTTCTTGAAAAGGAACGCTGCGGAGCAAGAGGGCTCGAAAAGGCCGCCGCCGAATCCAAGGATGCCCGCTCGCCTTGAGAGCTGCCAAGGAGGAGCTGAGTCGCCGGGCAATTGCGGCCGGAAAATTGTTTCGCTGCGAAGGAAATATACGGATCCAAAGTATGCTCAATTGGACAAGTTGTGGAGTTCGAGGATGCTTATCCGACTTAGCGGCGAAGCGCCGCGGACGCGATTGAGCACTTCCGAGGCCGGGGCACTGTAAGGGAAGAGCTATATTGGTCGCAATTCCATAGTCCGAGCGCCCTCTTTCGCTGACCGATCGGTTGGCCGAATGGGCCGAGCTGAATCGATTATCCGGACTTGCCATGAAGCATGTCATGACTCATTTGTGGTCGGTGCCCCCCACCAAGAGTTATTTTGGTTTAGTGCAGCAGCCTTGGTGCGGTATCGCCAGACGACGCAATGAAGCGGTCGGCGCGGTATTGAGGGAGCGGATGGCTCGCTCGTGTCAAGACATACTGGGCGAGATGAAGGCCACCGACGTTGCATCCCAAGATTCGGACAAGTTTAGTACCGCCGAGCACTACTTTGAGGAAGTCCTGCAAGGCGCTGCTTAATAGAGACGCAAGTTTCAAGGATATTATGTTTAAATGACATGTATGATTTGTAAAACAATGTTTCAATATAATATAAGAGCTTTTTATACTTGTGCTCAAGTAGCAAACTACTCCCCGTAGGCGGCCGCTTATGTATATGTATATATAACTCGAAGATGGCAGTCCTTGGCTTCAGCCCCCACGCACATAGTGGGGGGTGTTTGCAAAGAAAGCGCTTTTTCACACTTAATCCAATGTCTTGGTCCTGTTAAGGAGGTGGTAGCGAGCAAACTAGGCAACCAGACTATAATGCTTTATCACTTTCACTTAGCCATAGGAGTTCGAGGTGGGGCTACTATATAGCCCTCGGGGCACCGCACTCTCCAATTCGGGTGCGATGTGCTCGACCGAAAACCGTCCTTCGTTAATGCGGAGGAATTCTAAACATTCCGATGAGTCATCGAGTGGTTGACCATCTCTCGCTATATCATGACAACCAGTGGCCGCTTTCATCGAGGTGCTCGCTTACGTAACCGGGCACAATCGCAGAGTTCTCCGATGCCGCGTTAGCCGATAAAACGGAACATAAGGCAGCAAAACACAGGAGCCGGGCAAACCCAACATTTGACCAAAGACATGATTCGAGCTGATGCATATAAGGCCTAACTCGAGACGCCAATACTCCCTAAGTTATTCGGTCTTTACAAAACGGGCGAATAATGCCCTAAGCCCCGGTGTCTAGATACGCCGCAAAAATTCTGGTGCGGCAATGCCAAAACGCCAGCCTCCTCCTCGTTATAGTAAGAAACCGGGGATGTATATCAACAAGAGACAGTAAAAAGGTTTACGCAGGTCTTAATCAAAAGAATCCTTGCAACGGGTCCCCATCGCAAGTCTCGCGCCGTGTCTCCGCTGCAGCCGATCTCGACGGGTGTAGCACGTTGTTCATCTCGTAAAGAGAGGAACTTAGTTTAAAAGAAAAAGGATCGTGCAAAAGATGTACTTTATATTAAATAAACAGAGTACGATTCGAAGAAGTGAATAAAATTGAGCTTTATTGTCTCTTGTTATACATGCATGCAGCCCCTTGTATGGGGGTATGCTGCTAGTAGGCGCCGGACTCGTCGCCGTGTCCGGGGTTCGAATGACCTATTCGGGTTCTTTGACTAGCGGAGCCGGATAGGTGTGGGGCTGTCAAGGAAGTCTCACGTTCTTCCGTGCTCGACTAACACTTAATACTTCCTTTTAATGAGATGATGCCGCGTGGACCGGGCATTTTAAGTGTTAGAGATGCATAATGCGGTATTGCGTTAAAGCGGCAAAGCTTCAAGGTCCCAATAGTGCTTGATGGCTACTTTTAAATGGGGCGATATGGAAGATTAATTTTTCATGACGGAAGTTGTCGGATGAACCGAACACAACTTCTAGCAGTATGGAGCCCGCATAATGGGCATATGGGCTCGCATTACTCCTTTAAAGGAGGTGTTGCTACGGCTAATTTTGGTTGGGTCTATCCTCATCCCGCGGATTGTGTCTTGATATATCAGGTTTATGTCACCGCCACCATCCATGAGGACTTGTGTAAATTGAATCGTCGATTATAGGATCCAATATCAAGGCAGTCCATCCTGCGCTCCGGATACTTTCGAATAGTCATGATGGTCGAAGGTGATTGGTTTTGACAACCAGTGTTGGTACTCCGCTAGGGTAGTTTAGCGGCGCGCATTTTAGTGGGCGCCGCCTATTTTTCCCTTTGATCACGTGAAGTGAGTTTACTGTTTTAACCTCTTGTGGGAAATTCTTTTGTTTTCCGGGGCTCGCTTGTGGTGCTCGCCATCATCTTCACTTGGTGTGTCGAGCCCTTGTGTTTGGCGTTGAGTCTCACGGACTGTTTGAAGACCCAACAATCTCTGTGGGTATGGTTTGCGTGCCTCCCGGAGTACTATGGATTTAACATATTTTGTCCAAGATTTTGTTTAAATTGATAGCTCATCGCTATTGTCCTTAAGGGGCAGTTTTTATTGTTCTCGCCGTGAGCTTTTGAATCCGGCGCTGATCGCCGCGCTCTTTTGGACCGCTCCTTTAATCCGGGCGCTGGTCCTTGTTGCGCCGTGGTTTCCATTTCCATCCCTGATTTCGATGTACTTGGGTCGCTGGTGCTGCATCTTGCTAGCCAGCTATCCTCCCCGCAAAAGCGGGTCATGAGGCTTGTTAATGCGCCATTGTTCTTGGCTTTTATTGGTCGAGGTGTCCGGCGAGCCATTCGCCTTGGACGTTGTGTTTGAAGGCTGCTAAGGCTTCGCGTCCTGGACAATGACTATTTGGTTCTTTTTAGTAAGGAACCTGTTCTGCATTTCCGGCTGACTCTCCGGCTGTTGAGTTATGTGACTTAGATCGTCTCAGATCGGGAGGGCGGACATAGGTCCCCTCAAAATTTGCCCAAACGCATCCTCGAGCTCTTCCCAGCTTCCAATGGTATTTTCGGGGAGGCCTTTAAGCCAATGCCGAGCTAGCCCTTTGAGTTTGTGGGTAAGTATTTTATGGCGTGGAGATCGCTCTCTAGCCATGTGTATGTGGAGGATGTAATCCTCAATCTAGACTCTGTGGTCTCGTTGTTCCGTCAGATGCCTCTATGTTTACGGGTTTGAATCTCACCGAAATTCATGATCCAAAGACCTCATCGGTGAAACATAGGGGATGTGCGCGCTCGTATTTGGGTGTGCCGTGATGTTCGGATATTTGGCGTGTTGCATTGCTTTGAAGAGCTTGCTTTTCGCCCATAGATGGACCTAACGGGCCATCCTTTTGATGTGAATCCTTATGCGGATTATGATCGGCTTGTGTGCGCGCCATTTGCCGCCTCTTTTGCCATGGGGTCGCCCATCCGACCGGTGGCCTTCTTACTTTTTGATTGTGGGGGTCTAAGGCCTCCTCGCCAAATTCGCAGTAGCTTTTTGGGTAGTTTTGTTCGCGACTATCGCCGATTTGTCCGCAGTGTTGAATACTTTGCTCCATCCGATTCTCGAGTGCATCTTCCGCTGTTTTGAGCTTCCGCTTCGCTTTTTCAGCTACGCGCAGGGCGACGAGCCTTTTCTCGGAGGTTATTTTGCTCCAACAATTTGTCCGCGTGAGATCGTCCGGACTGTTGTCTTTGCCGGGGACGGGTTGTTTATCAAAGTTGTCTTGTTCGGACGATTGCTCGATAGCATGTTCGTCGTCCACCAGTTCGCCCTACTCTATGGCTGGGTCTCTGTTGAGTCGGGACTTGGTTCAGCGTTTACGTTGCCGCTTTGACTGCTTTTCGAGGGATTTATCCTTCATAGTGCCCCGTTGTTCCTCGTCTTCATTTCCTTTAGGTGTATCCACCATGTATACATCATGGGATGAGGTGGTTGTCCAGCATCCTATAGGCGCTGGTTCATGGTTGTCTCCTACATCGCCGCCCATACCGCCGATGTCTTCGAGTCGAAATCGAGCACGCCGTGTAAGCTGGCAAAGCTGGCTCTGAAGTGGGTGGTGGGTGGGCGTTGAATTTCTTCGCCGTCTGCATCCCAACCTTCTTGACCGTAGTCCGCCATGGCTCTCCTGGATAAAGAAAGAGACTTTAGTGAATTCAGGATGTCGCCAAAGGGCGATCGCCAAAGATGTCCGCGGCAGTGAACTCCATGACCGGCGCCGATCGGATTCGATGGTAGGGCGCGGAGGGTTCGGAGTCCGGAGAGGAGTCCGACACCCTAGAGTCAAGGTCTTTGCAAGGGACAGGATGGAGTTCGCTCAATCGCCAGAGAGATCGTGAGCCCCGAGGCGGTGTCCAACCACTCGCCCTCGATCGGGGAATCCGCCCGGATTAAGGGTCGGAGCGGATGCCGGTGCGGCCTGTGGCACCGCTCGTCCGCAGAGCTAGATCATGCTCGCCGAGATAGTGCAGCACGCTTGGCGGCTCGAATCCGTCAAGATCAAGTCTCCGCCGACATCGGCCGATAGTTCAAACTTCCAAATATGACCTCGATGGCAGGGGCGAAGCTGATCCGCTCCAGATGGCCAAGCTTAATTGCCCGCAAAGGCAAAGCCGCCGAATATTAAGATCTGTCCGGGAGAAAAGTCTCACCGGACCGCCATTGTTGATGATCAAGGAGCCATCGGGCCTATCGGTGACGACATACGAGGAACTCTCAATGAAAGCACCAATGTTGGTGTCGAATCGCGGATCTCGGTAGGGGGTCCCAACTCAAGGCCTAGGCGGATGGTAACAGGAGACAAGGGACACGATGTTCTTACCAGGTTTGGGCCCTCTTGATGGAGGTAATACCCTACCCCGCTTGATTAATATTGATGATATGGGTAGTACAAGAGTAGATCTACCACGAGATCAAGGAGGCTAAACCCTAGAAGCTAGCCTATGGTATGATTGTTGTTCGTCCCACGGACTAAAACCCTCCGGTTTATATAGACATCGGATAGGTTAGGGTTACACGTTGTTTCGGTTACAATGGTAGGAGATCTACATATCCGTATCACCAAGCTTGCCTTCCACGCCAAGGAAAGTCCCATCCGGACACGGACGAAGTCTTCAATCTTGTATCTTCATAGTCTTGGAGTCCGCCGTGATGATAGTTCGCTATCCGGACACCCCTAGTCCAGACTCCTCAGATGTCAAACTGCATTCCCGAATGGATTTGGAAGAAGAGTTGTATATGATGCAACCGAAAGGTTTTGTCGATCCAAAAGTGCTAACAAAGTGTGCAAGCTCCAAGAATCCATTTAGGACTGGTGCAAGCCTCTCGGAGTTGGAATAAACGCTTTGATAGTGTGATCAAGGCATATGGTTTTATATGATTTTGGAGAAGCCTCAGATTTACAAGAAAGTGAGTGGGATCTCTGTAGCATTTCGATATTATATGTAGATGACATATTGTTAATTGGAAATGATATAGAATTTCTGGATAGCATAAAGGATACTTGAATAAAAGTTTTTCAATGAAAGACCTCGTGAAGCTTACATATTGGGCATCAAGATCTATAGAGATAGATTAAGACGCTTAATTGACTTTCACAAAGCACATACCTTGATAAAGTTTTGAAAAAGTTCAAATGGATCGTGCAAAGAAAGGGTTCTTGCTCAGACATAAGGTGTGAAGTTGAGTCGACTCAATGCCCAACCACAATGTAAGATAGAGAGAAAATGAAAGATGTTCCTATGCTTCAGCCATAGGCTCTATTATGTATGCAATGCTGTGTACTGCACTGATGTATGCTTAGCAATAAGTTTAGCAGGAGGCACCAAAGTAATCCAGAATGGATCATCGGACAGCTGCCAAGAATATCCTGAAATACCAAAAGGACTAAGGATATGTTTCTCGCTTATGGAGGTGACAAAGAGCTAGTCATAAATGGTTACGCCGATGTAAGCTTTGACATCGATCCGGACGATTCTAAATCGCAAACCGGATACGTGTTTATATTGAACGGTGGAGCCGCACGCTTGGTGCAGTTCTAAACAAAGCGCCGGCGGGATCTACATGCTAAGCGGAGTACATAGCTGCTTTGATAAAGCAAATGAAGGAGTATGGATGAAGGAGTTCATTTCCGATCTAGGTGTCATACCTAGTGCATCGACCAATGAATATCTTCTCGGATAATATCGGTGCAATTGCCTTGGCAAAGGAATCCAGATTTCACAAGAGGACCAAGCACATCAAGAGACGCTTCAATTCCATCCGGGACCAAGTACAGGTGGGAGACATAGAGATTTGCAAGATACATACGGATCTGAATGCTGCAGAACCGTTGACTAAGCCTCTTCCACGAGCAAAACATGATCAACACCAAGACTCCATGGGTGTTAGAATCATTATTGTGTAATCTAGATTATTGACTCTAGTGCAAGTGGGAGGCTGAAGGAAATATGCCCTAGAGGCAATAATAAATTTATTATTTATTTCCTCATATCATGATAAATGTTTATTATTCATGCTAGAATTGTATTAACCGGAAACATGATACATGTGTGAATACATAGACAAACTTAATTTCACTAGTATGCCTCTACTTGACTAGCTCATTAATCAAAGATGGTTATGTTTCCTAACCATAGACATGTGTTGTCATTTGATTAATGGGATCACATCATTAGGAGAATGATGTGATTGACTTGACCCATTCCGTTAGCATAGCACTTGATCGTTTAGTATGTTGCTACTGCTTTCTTCATGACTTATACAAGTTCCTATAACTATGAGATTATGCAACTCCTGCTTATCGGAGGAACACTTTGTGTGCTACCAAACATCACAACGTGAATCGGGTGATTATAAAGGAGCTCTACAGTGTATCCAAAGGTACATGTTGAGTTGGCGATTTCGAGATTAGGTTTTGTCACTCCGATTGCTCGGAGAGGTATCTCCGGCCCTCTCGGTAATGCACATCACTATAAGCCTTGCAAGCAATGTAGCTAATGAGTTAGTTACGAATGATGCATTACGAACGAGTAAAGAGACTTGCTAGTAACGAGATTGAACTAAGTATTGAGATACCGACGATCAATCTCTGCAAGTAACATACCGATGACAAAGGGAACAACGATGTTGTTATGCGGTTTGACCGATAAAGATCTTCGTAGAATATGTAGGAGCCAATATGAGCATCCGTGTTCCGCTTATTGGTTACCGACCGAAACAGTTCCAGTCATGTCTACATAGTTCTCGAACCCGTAGGGTCCGTGACGCTTAAGGTTTCGGCGATGCTTATATTATGAGTTAATGAGTTTTGATTTACCAAAGTTTGTTCGAGTCCTTGATGTGATTACGGATATCATGAGGAGTCTCAAATGGTCGAGACATGAAGATTGATATATTGGAAGCCTATATTTGGATATCGGAAGCTGCCCGTGAAATCGGATTTTATCGGAGTACCGGAGGTTACCGGAACCCCCGGGGACTTAATGGGCCTACATGGGCCTTGGTGGAGAAGAGGAGAGGAGGCAAGGGCTGGGCAAGCGCCCCCCCCTAGTCCGAATAGGACAGGAGAGGGGGGCACCCCTTCCTTCCTCTCTCCTCCTCCTTCCCCCTTCTCCTATTCCAACTAGAAAGAAGGGAGTCCTACTCCTGGGAGTAGGACTCCCTTGGCGCGCCTCCTGGTCGGCCGCCCCTCCCCTTGGCTCCTTTCTATACGGGGGCAAGTTGGGCACCTCTAGACACAACAATTGATCTCTCGATCTCTTAGCCGTGTGCGGTGCCCCCCTCCACTATAGTCCTCGATAATATTGTAGCGGTGCTTAGGCGAAGCCTCGCGACGGTAGAACATCAAGATCGCCACCACGCCGTCAGGTCGACGTAAACTCTTCCCGACATTCTGCTAGATCGAGTCCGGGATCGCCATCGAGCTGAACGTGTGCTAGAACTCTGAGGTGCCGAGTTTCGGTGCTTGATCGGTCGGGCCGTGAAGACGCACGACTACATCAACCCGCTGTTCTAACGCTCCACTTTCGGGTTCACGACGGTACGTGGACAACACTCTCCCTCTCGCTGCTATGCATCACCATGATCTTGCATGTGCGTAGAATTTTTTTGAAATTACTACGTTCCCCAACAGACGTATCAGCCGGCGATCCCCTTTCTCTGCCCCCTCCCACTCTCGTGCCTCTCGAGCTCGACCGACTGCATGGGCGTGTTCCTGGTGGTCCACTGGTGCTCGCTGACGCTGCTGGAGCCACCAGAGCGACCTCACGACGCCGACATCTTCTTCTCCAACGTGCTCTGCCCGCTGCAGCCGCTGGAGATGCCATCGCCGACCTCGTCCGTCCACCTCTCACCAAGTTGCGGGTACATGCGTGTGCGCCGTAGTCTTGTGCGCCGCTCTATCCTTCCACGGTGGTCACGACCTCTACTCGCCGGAGAACGCCGATGACGCTGGCCGCCTCCTCCTGCTTCCTCTCTGCCTCCGGATCTCGACGTGGGGCCTTTCACGGCTTCTCCACTCGCGCACGAAGCGGTACAAGTGGAGGCGTATTCTCTGAAATATGCCTTCGATGTCACCCCCCTGGATTTTCTTTTTATTCAAAATTAAATCAATTTTGACCAGAAACTTTGACCAGCTCTAACTCCTAATCTATGAGTCCAGATGAGTTGATTCTTTTTGCATTAGTTTTGTACTGGAATATTCTAGCAGGACGCCAAGTTTGAGATTTTTGCTTGCTGTCTAGAATTTCTGGTGAATTTCAGAATGGTTCTTGATATTTTCACTTGCTGTTTTTAAATATTTTCAGAAGGAGAAGCTTGCCTTGAGGAGAACCTGGTGGAGATCTGTGCTAAGACAAACCACACAAATATTTGCATGGTGTCATTTCAAGAACTATGATTTTCCAACTTGAATATGACATATTTCATGCATTTAATCATTTAACAAATATCGCTTATGTTATTTCTATTGTTATACTTGGAATGTTTAGCTTGCTGTAGTACTTGAGTGCATGGACTAGTGTGATGCAGTAGAGTTAGTTTGATAGCATAACTATGGTTTGGTTATGATCAGTATTATTTACAGAAATGATTTATTATTTTCACTATGTTAAGGTCATAACTAAAGATGATTGGGTTTAAAACTAATGATTTAAAATTAGTGTCTCTAAAATAGTTAGTGGTGCATGCTTAATGATTCTATGATGTTGATCCATTTCATTTCAGTGATATGTGGATATAGTTGCATGTCAGAGATTTGCATGTTCATGGCATACTATGGCTTGAGTTATTTTATTTCAAGTTAAACCTGATGATAATTCAACTTGAACATAATGTTGGTCGAGTCATGGTGCCACCGAATCGAGCTTCCCAGTGCAACCACATTTGCCTTTATGGGAAGGCCTTTATTCGGTCCGTTGTCATGCCTCTGGTCGGTGCCTCCAACGAGGGAGGGTTATGGGCGTGCGGTACCCTGGCCCAGTAAGCAGACATAACCTTGTGTGCCCGTTGTTGTTGTTATGGTACCTTGTCCCCGTTAGGGACCGTTTATGTTTTGCCACGATGGTGGCCGTGGATGTCACGGGTTGACATCGAGTCCACCCATGACTTAGCCCAGAGGAGAGTTGGTCGGAGTGGCCGGGAGAGTGTCATGACAATGGGTTAGTTCTGTTGGAATGTCGTTGGTCCACCCTAATGGGAGTGCGAGGCTATGGATTCCGTGGTGTGGGTACAGCAAAGCTAACCTCTCGCAGAGTGTGTGTTAAATCTATTGATAGTCAAGGCCCTTGGTTACGAGCCCGGTCAGAGTAGGTCACACCATGGATCAACATAAATAATTTAATCTTGCACACTAAAGTTATATGGTTGGCACTGGTTATGTGACGAGATTGTTGAAACCATGAAGATGGTTGTTGTTGGAACCAAGGAGTTGGTTTCCGTTGTGGTGGTTGTTGGAACCAAAGAGTTGGGTTCCATTGTGATCCTGGAGTGATCACAGTATTGATGAGATTGGTTACGAGGTAACCCGTATGGTAAGAGAGTACGCGGGACTCGGTGCACAAGCATGTACACTTCATGAGTAGTATGTTGAAGCATTGCATTTAACCTACCTAACTGTCATGTTATTGTTTGCCATTATGCTTTTACTTGTTGTGAGCTTGCAAGTACATTCAATGTACTGACCTAGCGTGTCATGCCAGCTTTAAGGAAAGTCTTACCGGATCGGAGTGCTTCCTGTGTCTAGACCGTGTCCACATCGGGTGTCCCCTGCTATGGAGTTCCGCCGTCGTTGTTCTCGCTGCCGCCAGAGTTGTCGTGGATCGAGGCCCCTTTCATATTCATTCAATAATGTACATACTGTTCAGCCGCATCGTGTGTGCCGCTTGGCCTTGCTATCTGATGTAATATTGAACCTATGTTTCCGCTAGCATCAATAAAGCGGTTGTTTTCTGTACCAAGTTGTTATGTGTTGCCAGAAGGCTAGATCTCTAGGCTGGCAAATGCAAGGTAAACTGGTTGCTCTCAGCCGGGGTGCCACAACGCTTGGTATCAGAGCCGCGCTGACTGTAGGACACGCTAGACCGCCAACGCGTTAGTTGAAAGGTAGATAGTTAGTTTTGAGTGCCTGTAGTGTTTGCATTTGATTGCTGCATTGCATGCATTTGATTTATTTTGTTTACTAACCGACTAATGATAGTGAGTGTAGATGGCTCCAGTACCATATGCGTGCCAGTTGGAGCTGTCACCGTGCACTTCGCTGCACCTTGTTCGAAGCGTATGGCGTCGACTCTACCCTCACGGTGATGACCCGGTGTATCGGGTGTACCGGGAGCGCCTAGCAGACTCAGTATATGAGTATCACGCGGTGGTTACCTTACGCTGCAGTTCGGCATCTGGCTCATACACCCGTTCATCTAGGAGTGGTTTCGCTTCTACCCACGCCCAGGCTGTTCAGTTTGCTGCGTTTGAGATTCTCATTGAGTTACGCTATAACGAGATCCAGATGCAGACCCACACCCAGGTTTCTACTACTACCCATCCCTGCATGATGATGGTCATGTCCGCTTTCCTATTATTGATCCGGCGGCCGAGAGTCCTGCTAGCCACCTTTCCCGCTACATCACTGCTAGCTATCTTCTGATTCACGAGATGGCCCGAGAGCTGACTCGTGCTCGCACTGCTTTGGTGGCCGCTAGGTCAGTCACGCTCCACCTTCCATAGGATTTACCTCCTTTATTCCACCAGTTTCTAGCTCACTCGTTACCCCGGTTACTCATTCTAGTAGCTCGGGCACCTCGACAGACTCCCACAACTGCTGCCCCTGTCGAGTGGGCTTCACTCTCGCTACTCCCGCAGCCCCTATGCTCTAGCCTCATCCCGCACCTGCCCCTGAGGGAGAGCCCTCGAGGCAGTGTCGTCGTGTTTCCTTTAACCCAGAGGTTTTTGTTAACATCATCAGTTCAGGATCCGAGTCTGGATCAGGAGATGACTCAGCAGGACCAGCAGAGCCCCTATGCTCTAGCCTCATCCCGCACCTGCCCCTGAGGGAGAGCCCTCGAGGCAGTGTCGTCGTGTTCCCTTTAACCCAGAGGTTTTTGTTAACATCATCAGTTCAGGATCCGAGTCTGGATCAGGAGATGACTCAGCAGGACCAGCAGAGCACTAGATCGTCAGAGTATCCAAGGTTGTCATGATGCTTAGATGTACGAATGTAGTCGTACTTGTCATGATGTTTCTTTTCATGTATGAGCGTAGTCGTACCCGCCATGATGTTTCCTTTCATGTATGAGTCTATGTATAATTATGTTGGAACTTTTCTTCGTTATTATTTGCCTTGGTTTTTTGTTGCTTTCTTTCGGGCTTTGTCGCTTGCCTTTATTCCCATTTATGGATGTTGCTCATCTTGGTTGCTTCATATTGGAAAAAACAAACAATAGGATGATGTGTGGATGCAACAACAGTCACGCTGGTGAGGATGTCCCTGTTCGTCGCTCAGCAAGACAGGTAGGGCATTCCCCCGAACCGTATCCACAACCACCACCTCCACCGCCACATCCGCCAACCACTGAATAGATCATGCGCATGTTCGAAGAAAGAAGAAACAATGATCTGCTTGAACTATTGAAAAGTGTGCAAGCTATGGTTGGGCAGAATGGAAATCGAATGGCCATCACTCCAAGCTCTCGATTTTCAGAGGACTAAGCCACCCGCTTTTAATCAAGTTGTCAATTTCGTGGAAGCCGATGACTCGTTAAGGACCATGGAAAAGAAATTGGACATTGCTCGATCAAGAAGGTGATAAGGTTCCATTTGCGACCCACTATCTGGAAGGAGTCACAGCTATTTGGTGGGACAACACTAAAGCTATGTGGCCAGCAGATGAAGAAATCACATGGGATAAGTTCAAGGATCAGTTCCGCAAATATCACATCCCTTCAGGTATCATGAAAGTCAAGCAACGTGAGTTCCTAGCCCTCACGCAAGGTAACTTATCCGTCACCGAGTATTTGAACAAGTTCAACCATTTGGCCCGCTATTCTCTGCATGATGTGGCCACCGAAGAGAGAAAGATCGACAGATTCCTTGGAGGACTGAATCAACAACTCAAATGCACTCTCAGTATGCTTGATTTTTCGAATTTCCAGACTCTAGTAAAGAAAGCCTTGATTGCAAAAAAGGGAGCACAAGCTTATTCATGATAGTAGGCCCGTTCATGATGACCGCAAGCGGAAGTTTGAGCCTAAGAAGAAAGGACCCATATTCCAGAAGGCTCGCACCTGGCAAGAGTCACAGGTTGAGTATAAGCCCAATTGGCAGCAGAATGTTAACAAGACCACTACCCAAGTCAAGAATATTGTGACCAACCCGGTACATGAAGATTGTCAGCGTAGCAATGCATGCTTTACTTGTGGGAAAACCGGACACTACGCCAGACAGTGTCCCAAGAACGACAAGTCAAATGCTCCATTCAAGCCGCAAGTTAATCACACGGGGCCATAACCTGGCCAGAAGACCATCCAAGGGCAAGTTCATCACCTCTCCGCAGAACAAGCCCAAGAGAACCCGGAAGTCTTCATTGGTATATTTTTCGTTAATAGCATACCTGTAATAATTTTGTTTGACTCTGGGGCATCCCATTCTTTTATTTGACGGAGTTTTGCTGCCCAAAACTGAAGGAAATATGCCCTAGAGGCAATAATAAAGTTGTTATCCTTATTTCCTTATATCAGGATAAATGTTTATTATTCATGCTAGAATTGTATTAACCGGAAACTTAGTAGATGTGTGAATACATAGACAAAACAGAGTGTCCCTAATATGCATCTACTTGACTAGCTCGTCAATCAAAGATGGTTAAGTTTCCTAACCATAGACATGTGTTGTCATTTGATGAACGGGATCACATCATTAGAGAATGATGTGATAAACAAGACCCATCCGTTAGCTTAGCATTATGATCGTTAAGTTTTATTGCTATTGCTATCTTCATGACTTATACATATTCCTCTGACTATGAGATTATGCAACTCCTGAATACCGGAGGAACACCTTGTGTGCTATCAAACGTCACAACGAATCGGGTGATTATAAAGATGCTCATGTGTGTCTCCGAAGGTGTTTGTTGGGTTGGCATAGATCGATTAGGATTTTCACCCAGTATCGGAGGGTATCTCCGCCCTCTTGTAATGCACATCACTATAAGCCTTGCAAGAAATGTGACTAATGAGTTAGTTACTGGATGACGCGTTACGTAAAGAGTAAGGAGACTTGCCAGTAACTAGATTGTACTAGGTATGATGATTCCGATGATTGAATCTCGAGCCAATAACATATTGATGACAAAGGAATAACGTGATGTTATTATTGCGGTTCGACCGTAAAGGTCTTCAGAGAATATGTAGGAACCAATATGAGCATCCAGGTTCCGCTATTGGTTATTGACCGAGATGTATCTCGTCATGTCTACATAGTTCTCGAACCCGTAGGGTCCGCACGCTTAACGCTCATGATGATTTGTATTATGAGTTATGTGTTTTGGTGACCAAGTTTGTTCGAGTCCCGATGAGATCATGACATGACGAGGAGTCTCAAATGATCGAGAGGTAAATATTCATATATTGGAAGGTAGTATTCGAACATAGGAATGGTTTCGAGTGGTTCGAATATTTTATCGGAGTACCGAGAGGTTACCGGAACCCCCCGGGGGAAGTATTGGGCCTCATTGGCCTTAGTGGAGAGAGAGGAGGGTTGCAAGGGGTGGCCACGCCCCCCCATGACAGTCCGAATTGGACTAGGGGAGGGGGCCGTGCCCCCCTTTCCCTCTCCCTCTCCTTCCTTTTCCTCCAAAGGAAGAAAGGAAAAGGGGAGGCGAATCTCACTAGGAGTGGAGTCCTAGTAGGACTCCCCCATGGCGTGCCCCTCCCTGCCACCGGCCCGCTCATCCCTCCTTTATATACGGGGTGGAGGGCACCCCAAAGAAACATCAATTGTTCTCTTAGCTGCAGGTGCCCCTCCACAGCTTTACTCCTCCGTCATAGCGTCAGAGTGCTTAGGCGGCCTCACGTGATCACATCACCATCACCGCCACCATGCCGTGCGGTTGACGAACTCTCCTCGACCTCTCATCGGATCAAGAGTTCGAGGGACGCCATCGAGCTGAACGCAGCTGAACTTGGAGGTGTCGTACATTCGGTACTAAGATCGGTTGGATTGTGAAGACGTTCGACTACATCAACCGCGTTAAACTAACACTTCCGCTTTCGGTCTACGAGGGTACATGGACACACTATCCCCCTCTTGTTGCTATACATCTCCTAGATTGATCTTGCGTGATCGTAGGAAAATTTTGAAATTGCATGCTACGTTCCCCAACAGTGGCATCCCAACCAGGTCTATGCATAGATGATATGCACGAGTAGAACACAAAGAGTTGTGGGTGATAATAGTCATACTGCTTACCACCAACGTCTTATTTTGATTCGGCGGTATTGTTGGATGAAGCAGCCCGGACCAACATTACATGACCACGCTCATGAGACCGATTCACCGACGTGTTTTGCACAGTGGTGGTGGGTGTCTGCTTTCTCCAACTTTAGTTGAATCGAATTTGACTACGGCCGATCCTTGTTGAAGGTTAAACAGCACACTTGACAAAAAATCGCTGTGGTTTTGATGCGAGGTAAGAACGGTTCTTGCTAGAAGCCCATAGCAGCCACATAAAACTTGCAACAACAAAGTAGGGACGCCTAACTTGTTTTCGCAGGCATGTTGTGATGTGATATGGTCAAGATGTGATTAGATATAAATTGTTGTATGAGATGATCATGCTTTGTAAAAGTTATCGGTAACTGACATGAGCCTTATGGTTGTCGCTTTATTGTATGAAATGCAGTCGCCATGTAATTGCTTTACTTTATCACCAAGCAGTAGCGATAGTCATGGAAGCAATAGTTGGCGAGACGACAACGATGCTACGATGGAGATCAAGGTGTCAATCCGGTGACGATGGAGATCATGACGGTGCTTTGGAGATGGAGATCAAAGGGACAAGATGATGATGGCCATATCATGTCACATATTTTGATTGCATGTGATGTTTATGTTTTATGCATCTTATTTTGCTTAGTACGGTGGTAGCATTATAAGATGATCCCTCACTAAATTTCAAGGTATAAGTGTTCTCCCTAAGTATGCACCATTGCTACAGTTCATCGCGTGCCGAGACACCACGTGATGATCCGGTGTGATAAGCTCTAAGTTCACATACAACGAGTGCAAGCCAGTTTTACACGTCAGAATACTCGGGTTAAACTTGACGAGCCTAACATATGCAGATATGGCCTCGAAACACCGAGACCGAAAGGTCGAACATGAATCATATAGTAGATATGATCAACATAGATATGTTCACCATTGAAAACTACTCCATCTCACGTGATGATCAGACATGGTTTAGTTGATATGGATCACGTGATCATTTAGATGGCTAGAGGGATGTCTATCTAAGTGGGAGTTCTTAAGTAATATGATTAATTGAACTTTAATTTATCATGAACTTAGTCCTGATAGTTTTTGCATATCTATGTTGTTGTAGATCAATGGCTCATGCTACCGTTCCCTTGAATTTTAATACGTTCCTAGAGAAAGCTAAGTTGAAAGATGATGGTAGCAACTACACGGACTGGGTCCATAACTTGAGGATTATCCTCATTGCTGCAGAAGAATTACGCCCCGAAGCATCGCTAGGTGCAAGGCCCGCTGCAGAGCAACTCCGGACGTTATGAACATCCGCGTACTAAAGTCGATGAATACTCGATAGTTCAGTGTGCCATGCTTTACGGCTTAGAATCGACTTCAACGACGCTTTTGAACGCCATGGAGCATATGAGATGTTCCAGAGTTGAAGTTATATTTCAAGCAAATGCCCGAGTTGAGAGATATGAAGTCTCCAACAAGTTCTATAGCTGCAAGATGGAGGAGAATAGTTTCAGAACACACTCGTAATGTCCGGGTACCATAACCACTTGACTCACCGGGAGTTAATCTTCCCGATGATAGTGTCATTGACAAAGTTCTTCAATCATCGCCACCAAGCTATAAAGGCTTCATGATGAACAATAACATGCAAGTGATGGAAACGACAATTCCCGAGCTCTTCGCGATGCTAAAGGCTGCGGAGTTAGAAAGCAAGAAGGAGCATCAAGTGTTGATGGTTAACAAGACCACTAGTTTCAATAAAAAGGGCAACGGAAAGAAGGGGAACTTCAAAAAGAACAGCAAGCAAGTTGCTGCTCCCTGGAAGAATCCCAAGTCTAGACCTAAGCCTGAAACTGAGTGCTTCTACAACAAAGGGACTGGCCACTGGAAGTAGAACTGCCCCAAGTATTTGGCGGATAAGAAGGATGGCAAAGTGAAAGGTATATTTGATATACATGTTATTGATGTGTACCTTACTAATGCTCATAGTAGCGCCTGGGTATTTGATACTGGTTATGTTGCTCATATTTGCAACTCGAAACAGGGGCTACGGATTAAACAAAGATTGGCTAAGGACGAGGTGACGCGCGCTGCCGAATGGTTCCAAGGTCGATGTGATCGCTGTCAGCACGCTACCTCTACATCTACCTTCGGGATTAGTTTTAGACCTGAATAATTGTTATTTGGTGTCGCGCTGAGCATGAACATTATATCTGGATCTTGTTTGATGCGAGACGGTTATTCATTTAAATAAGAGAATAATGGTTGTTCTATTTATATGAGTAATGTCTTTTATGGTCATGCACCCTTGATGAGTAGTCTATTTTGTTGAATCTCGATCGTAGTGATACACATATTCATTATATTGAAGCCAAAAGATGCAAAGTTAATTGAGGAGTCTCAGATAGGGGTGTCCCGGATAGCCGGACTATAGCCTTTGGCCGGACTCGGACTATGAAGATACAAGATTGAAGACTTCGCCCCGTGTCCGGATGGGACTTTCCTTGGCGTGGAGGCAAGCTTACGATACAGATATGTAGATCTCCTCCCATTGTAACCGACTGTAACCCTAGCCTCTCCGGTGTCTATATAAACCGGAGGGTTTTAGTCCGAGGACAAACAACAATCATACCATAGGCTAGCTTCTAGGGTTTAGCCTCTCCGATCTCGTGGTAGATCTACTTGTACTACCCATATCATCAATATTAATCAAGCAGGAGTAGGGTTTTACCTCCATTGAGAGGGCCCAACCTGGGTAAAACATCGTGTCCCTTGTCTCCCGTTACCATCCGCCTAGACGCACAGCTCGGGACCCCTACCCGAGATCCGCCGGTTTTGACACGTACATTGGTGCTTTCATTGAGAGTTCCTCTGCGTTGCCGCCATCGAAGGATGCCTCATCCTGCCTTTAAAGACGACATCGTTGTTAAAGGAGCTTTGGCTATCGGCCAAACTCTCCGCTAGGCGTTTTCTTATGACCGCTGCTCGTCGCCGCTACCGACAATGACTTCTCGGTCATTGAAAGCAATCTTCACGCCAACTCGAACTCGCCGAGAAGTTAGATCCGACGGAGCTCTCCTCCTTAAACGAAGCTCCGGATCGTGATCGCCGCCGGGAGTCGCCATAGATTACGCATCAGATTGGGCCTAAACCCAACTGAGAGAGATTAACTCTCCCTGTGTCACCCATCATGTTGTTGTGGTGGAGGAACAATGCGGCTACCCTTCATCTATCTTAAGGACTAGCTATGTCCGGATTCCCGATCCCTCCAAGCCGGATATTCAGAGAGGGAGGACGCCACCCAAGACCTGAACTTAGAGTCGCAACGGCTAGATTCATTGGACAACATCCAAGAATCCAAACTTCCGAAGTTCGAAACTCCTTGGCCCTTGAGCCTCGATTGGGTGAGGTTTCGATTTAATTCCACCCACCCACCAACACATGCGATCTATCCAAAATTAGGCAAGAGCCCGAGGAAACAAAGACATCATTATCGGGCCGATTCCTCCCGGTTATGAACAGGATAAAGGATCGCCACGAGGAGACGCAATTTCATTCTTCTACAATAATTGCACGGAGAAGGAATCTCAACGCCACATGTCACCGTGAAATTACACGCTTTGGTTGACTTGGCGCCCATAGTACGTAAAGCATCTGCAATGGAAAACGCCTCGAAAACCAAGTAAGATTTTGGGACAATCCGCCCCAATACAAACCCATTCAAATAAAAGGGTGCATTATCGCCAACCACCCAAGTTAAACACCAAAACAAAAACCCCTACTGTGGCATGGAACCTGATCGAGGGATGGCTCAATGGACCTGAAAATTCATAGTACAGAGGGCGCCACACCAACTCATAGCCTTAGAGCATGTTGGGTACTCCGCAGTGGCCAAAAGCGCTAAGAGCTTCTAACCCCGTAATCCACAGAGCACCAGCCTGTGGATACTAGTACGGTATTAATAGCCTTCGAGACTTCGTGATCAAATAATATGCGAAACGAACACTCCGCAGCCTTGCCAAGTCTACCAAGTAGCAACGATAAACCCATGGAGGACACGGCTATTACCTTTAATGCCAGCGATGAACCTAAATTCAACAGCCCGAGCACCAAACCGCATTGGTCCTCCGTCTAATAGTGGACGCTTTCTCCTTACCAAGGTACCCATGGACGTGGCAGCGGATTGAACCTCATTTACGAGGAAACCTTCAAAATGGAAATAGACTCGAGCCGCATTGAGCGAAGCAGCACAACCTTTAGAGGAATAATCCCTACCGGAAGCGTACGGACAGAAAAATCACATCGATGTGGTGTTCGCACGCCGGATAATTATAGGTCCGAGGAGGTCACATTCCAAGTGGCCCTGCTCAAAGCAGCAGATACCACGCCTATTAGGGCGAGAGGCATTCACAATTTTTCAAGCTATACCCTGCTACGGGTACATGAAGCTCAAAATGCCCGGCCCAACGGAATCATCACTCTTGCTAGTGACCCGACATAGCACTCGCACCAAAATAAGACAGCCAGACCGCCCTTGAGGCACTATCCAAGCCCTAGCGCCGAGGAACTGATCGCACAAGGCCCACATCGAACAGGACGACGGATACTCGACAAAGATCCAAGTCCACCTCCTTTAAACCGCGTATTTAAATAGTCAAATTCCAAGTCCATCCATCGGACCTACAAAACGGCCTCCATGGGGCGCAATTAAACCTCGATGTAGACGCCAGACCACGAGAATTCCTACGCTAAAATTGGGACATTTTTGCCCGGCACCCTTCGACATGCCAGAATCCCACGCCGCTGGCCAAGCACAGCCTAAACATCCTAAAAGGATCTGCTACCAAGCAGTTCTTCAAGCCCCAACCTAAGAGACAAGCTATGGGAGAGGAGCTAGCTAAACTATTGGAGGCCGGATTCATCGAGATATAAAACATCCGGACTGGCTAGCAAACCCGGTGATGGTACCAAAGAAGGACAAACTCGCGCTTATGCGCCGATTTCAAGGACCTCAATAACGCTTGCCCAAAGGATCCTTCCACCTCCCCCGCATCGATCAAATTATCGACGCCATCATAGACACGATTCATTGTGCTTCCTCGATGCATACTCCGCTACCATCAAATTAAGATGGCAGAGCTCGACTAAGCCGAACGGCATTCATCACCCAATACGCCCATTCTCGCTTCAACACAATGCCCTTCGGCTCAAAAACACCGCGCAACATATCAAGCATGATTCGTATATGTCCGCAAACCAGATCGACAAAATAATGGAGGCATACGAGATGATGTGGTCGCCAAAACCAAGCATGTCAAACTCGTAGACGCATTTGAGGCTCACATTTGATAACCTCCAACATATGACATCAAGCTTAACCCGAAAAATGCGCTGCTGCATTTCAGCCAGTAAAGCTCTTGGGCTTCATTGTATCCGTAGAGGAATTGAAGCAAACCCAACCAAGATCCGAGCTCATCACAATTGGATATCCCAAAGGATCTCAAACAAATACAAAATTGACCAGATGCGTGGCGTGTTTAAGCCTATTTATCTCCGCTGGGGAGAAAAGGCATTACCCCTTTATCGCTTCCTCCAACAAGACCAACACTTCGAAAGTGGATTGATGCCGCCACGGCCGGACTCAAGAAATAAAAGCCATATTGGCAACAAACCCGTCCTGGCCGCTTAACATAGGCGTAACCAATGCTATTATACATCACGACAACTCATCAAGTTGTAAGCGCGGTGCTCGTTGTCGAACGAGAAACAGACGGACACAAGTTCCCTTCAAAACCAGTTTACTACGGTCCATCCCTCACTCCGCAAGTCACGGCACCAGATTATCAAAAGATAGCGACGCGTGTTTATGGCATCCCGGAAGTCGCGACACTACTTTCAAGAGTGTTCGATAACAGTTGCCTCCAAGTACCTCTTAACGATATTATTAACAACCGCGACGCCGACGGGCTGGATTGCCAATGGGCCATTGAGCTCCTCCCGCTCGACATAGCCTATAAGCCACGCATTTAGCTATTAAGTCGCGAAGTTTTGGCGGACTTCCGCCGAATGGATCAAGCCGAACTCCCTAAAGAGTACGGCACATATTCCAACTGGATCATGCACTTCGACGGCTCCAAAATGTTGGCTACCTGGGGTCAAGCGCTGCTCGACGCCCCAACAGAGATACAATTCAATACGCATTTAGATAATGTATACGGACTCCAACAACGCAGCCGAATATGAGGCCCTTCTACATGGTCTCCGGATGGCAGTTCCATGGGCATCCAACGCCTAGAGGTGCGCGATTCAACTCGCGATATCCCAAATAAATGGAGACTTTGATGCCAAGGATCCAAAATGGCAGCTTATTGCAACGCCCATAAAAATGTCACTCGGTTTAAGGGGCTCAATTTCACCATATAGCCCGAAAACAATCAGCAGCTGATGTGTTGGCACACGACATGAAAGCGCGATGCCGCCCCCCAACATCTTCCTAGAGAGGATGTTCGCCATCCGTATTATGGGAAGGGGAATCCGAAATAACAGCCCGGACCCAACAAGACCGCCCGACACCGAGCATTCTAACGCAACGAAGGCTCGACATCGGCAACATCTTCAGCCCACGTAATAATGACACCATTTCCGTGATGTAATCCATTCCTAGCCTACCTAATCGTGCAGGAACTTTCGAGGACCAAAACGAGACACGCCGATAGTGCGCGATCTAAAGCCTATAAAGTCCATGAGGAGAGCTTTATAAGAAAAGCACCACCGAGTCCTTCAAAGGTGTATCTCAAGAGGAAGGGCGGAATCTCCGCTGAAATTATGCCGACCAAGGGCACCACGCCGCAGCCCGGCTCTTGTAAGCAAGGCCTTCCAGACAGGTTTTATTGGCCGACGGCCCGGGCAGATGCTCAGACTTAGTCCAACGATGCGCTGGCTGCCAACTCTTTGCTAACCAAAGCCACATGCCACCCACCACCGTCCAAACTATACCCATCACCGTCCCTTCATGGTCCGGGGCTTGACATGGTTGGACCCCTTAAAGGAGGAACCCACAAGCAAAAATACCTACTGGTCATGGTGGATAAATTCACCAAGCGGATAGAGGCCAAGCTCGTTAAGACGGTCAATCCGACCAAGTGATAGACTTCATATCGTGGGTCATACACCGCTACGGGCCCCCACAGATCATCACCGATAACGGCACTAACTTTACGTAATCGATGAGGTCAAACTCGTGCAAAACATGGGCATCAAGCTCGACTATGCTTCACCTATCACCCACAAACTAACGGTCAAGTCGAGCGAGCAAATGGTCTAATTATGAGCGCATCAAACCCGATTAGTGCGGCCCCTCAAGGAATCTAACATGCACGGGTAGAGGAGCTCGACCAGCACTGGGGCTGCACCACGCCGAATCGCATAAACCGGATTCACACCATTCTTTATGAGTATACGGCGCAGAGGCAATTCTGCCTCATGACATAATTCATGACTCACTCCAGGCGCATGTACGAAGAAAGAGAAGCCGAACTCGATCGGCAGGACAGTTTGACGCCTTTGGAGGAGGAGCGTGACGTGGCAAAAGCTCGCTCCGCATTCTATCAACAAGCAGGCTCAAGATATCAAAGAAGAGAAGTACGTACAAAACTTACAATGTTGGCGAAGTTAGTTCTATGCCCGCCGACAAGAAAAGGACAAACTCAAGCCCAAATGGAAGGTCCCTTTATTATTGACCAAGTCCTCGACCGGTGGAGCGCATCATTCGCGAGATGCATCGGATAATCGACTCGAACCGAACCCATGGGACGCAGCCTGCCTCCTCAAGATTCTACGCCTAGGGCCGGACTCGTGTTCGCCTCCTTCCTCTCGCTTCATTTTTTACGCATTAACTGCCTTACATTTCTCTCCTTATCCTCCTTCCCTTACAGCCTTAGGGCTTGTTCGCGCTTTGTTCAAGACATAACCGACGACTATTCGCTACCATTATACCCGGGGCTTTTTAATAGAAGCTTATTTATACGGGCTTTATGCTCAACACATGCGCCACACTTCCGCATGTACCTTTTATTCACCATTATATACATCGATATGATTCTAAGTTTTGGCCAAGCCGGGTTGTTCGCCCCGTGCTTACCCCCACGCTCCCCGATTGTTCTGCTAGGCGGTAAAGGGAGCACTCTGCGATTGTTATCGCTGGTCATTAATGTGTACCTCAGACCGGGTGAAGCCGAAAGCTAGCGCTTTAAGGGAATATTCGGTCGGTGATCTAAGGATGATTTTCACTTGTTTATTTATCCGCCTCAGATGCTTTTTCTCGCTCGCAGTCCGACATGCACTTTAGGGCATGCCTCCTGTGGAAAGGAACCCCTAACGGAACTATTCTCCCCGAAGATGTTTCTACTAACCATGTAATATAACATAACTAGTTGGGCACTTGTCCTGCTCAAGCAATAATGACCCCTACGCCGGGTCTCCATGCATGCCCCGTTCTTATATAACCGAGAGGGTATTCGACACACCGGACTATCAGTCCCGAGGTCAAAGCTTTAAAAGGTCCGCCATGACAAACGATCTACAATCCGCTAGAAGGCATTTTACATGTCATCTTAAATTATAGTCAATTTGATCGAGCATATTCTCTTCAATACCATCCAACAAAGCTGTCTAGTTTGCGCCTTGTTGGGAATATTTGGCGCCAACTCTACTTGGCCGCATACTAAGCTCACAGGATTCATTCCCATCGGCCCCCACTGTGTCCGACTCTGTAAGTGCATCTAGTGCCCCTTAGTGATTTTGGTGTATTGAAGACTTATAGGTTAAGATACTAATATGTTTATGAGTGTACAGTGTCTATAAGTCTATGAGGAGTTTGATATTTACAGAGAAAGTCGAATTCTAAAATGAAGTTCTTCGATCAAGACTTTGATATTCTCAAGACTTTCAAGACTTTGAAAGTGAAGAAATTGGTGTGACCTTGAAGACTTGGTATTCATTTGAGGAACATGAAGCGTGAAGACTTTTGTTTTCGTAGTTTCGCTTTCTCCTTCTTGAGTCATAGGAAACACCGCATCGTTAAAGGGGTCGAGGAAATACTAAGGAAAAATTTCCATGTGATGCTCAACTCAAAATCCTACACCTACCAATCCTTCGAGTGAAGCCTTTGAAATCTCATACAGCTTCACCAATTTCTTCAAGGATGTAGACGAAGTTCTTCCGTCGCGAGGAATTTGTTCGACCGAGGAGTTAGGAATTCGCCAAAGGCGGATTGCCTACACAGTGAGGAACATGATAGCCCCGAGGAATTTGAGAGTCAAATTTCCGACTGCTGTCGTGTTGCGCGCCACCTGTCCCAAAATATCTTATCCACCTAACGGTCATATCATTGAAGGGCATTTATGTCTTATCATGTCGGGCTGCTCCTAGGCTATAAATAGCCGCCTCTACAACCACTAGCTGGTTGGCTGCTCCGAGAGAACTTGACACTTGTCATTTGAGAGCAACCCATCCTCCGAGGACTTTGAGCGAAAATCATCGAAAGTGAGGAAAACCCAAAACCAAACCCCATAAACCCAAAGTGATTGAGCATCATCAAGAGATTGATCCTCATGGATCCGACGCTTGTTACCTTTGAAGACTGTGCTTCTTCCAGACGGTTAGGCGCCATGGTCTAGAGCATCCAAGAGGAATTGTGGATCGCCGAGTGACCAAGTCTGTGAAGGTTTGGAAGTCGCTCAAGACTTACCACGAGTGATTGGACGAGGTCTGTGACCTTAGTTCAAGGAGAATACGGTGAGGACTTGGTGTCCCGAGCTGCGTGCTCACGATCGGGTGTCCGGACTGTGTCCTCGAGTTTAAATACTCACCGCCCAACCAGACGCATAACCGAGACAACAGCTTGAACTGGTCTACCAAATCATTGTCTTCACCAACCTAATCGGTTCTATTTCCTCAACTCTTTCATTTCCTCATTAATGTGTTGAGTGTTCATTCATATCTGTGTTTGAAGACTTTGATCAAGACTTTCTCAATTTCCTCGCCCAATTTCTTCACTGCTTGTCTTCATCTTGTGCTATCCTGTGTTTACGCTTTTCAGACTCTTTTGATTGTCTTCATTTCATCATGATGACCATGCCCGCATTCTCTTATGCTTACTCGAGTACTTATTCCGCAGTAAGTAGTTCTTCACTTAGGAATTTCTCACCGCAAATTCCTCATTGAAGAATTCATAAAATCGCCTATTCACCCCCTCTAGTCGATATAACGACTTTCAATTGGTATCGAGCAAGGTACTCCCTTGTTCTCGTGTGATTTTGGTTTAACCACCTAGAGTTTTAGTTATGTCGACCGCAGTATGATCAAGGTCTCACTGGGTGTCCTACCTTGATGGGACGGACTACCCTTATCGAAGAACAAGATGCTAATGCATCTTGAGGCAATTGACAACGATCTCTAGTATGTTGTGGAAAATGGTGTTCCTCCGTCTCACCCTCACCGAACGCTGCCGATGTGAAGAGATTCAAGCAACTCGATTCTCAAGTTAAGAATATCATATGTGGCCATCCGAGCAAAGGACAATATGGAAGAGTGAGTGCTTTGGAAACTGCTAAGCTCATCCGGGACAAGCTGTCCAAAGTAAATGAAGGAGTCTCAACTCAGCGTGACTCTCGAGTTGATGTTCTTCGCAATCTCTTCAACCGCTTCAAAAGACTCGACAATGAAAATGTTCAACAAACCTTCGATCGCTTCATCGACATCTCAAATGAGCTTCAAGCGCTTGGTGCCAATCGACATCACCGACCATGAGGTGGTGAAGAAATTGTTGAGATCGCTGATTCCTCATTTGATACTCCGCACCGATGATACAAGAGCGCGCTGACTACAAGTCACTTGATCCAGCCGATATCCTCGAGAGGCTAAATACTCATGAGTTCCAATTTTGTCAAAAGAGAGATCTCTATGGTTCTAGCTATGGAAAATCACGTGCCCTCAAGGCCAAGGCTGTGTCTGAATCTGATTGTGAAGACTCGTAGTAGCCTTGGAGATCCTCAAGAATTGAGCCAGAGCTAGCACCGCCGTGAAGAAATTCCAAGTTCTCAAGACGTGGTCGCTGGAAAATCCTCAAGGAGCAAGTGATTCCTCATCCAAAGGACTATAAGAGAAGACTATGCCACAAATGCAAGAAACCTGGTCACTACATTCAAGATTGTCCTTAGTGGGAAAAGGAATTAAAGAAGAAGAAATACAAGGATTACAGCTCGATGACGCTAAGAAGAAGAAGAAATCGTCAAATCTTCATCATCAAAATCCTCAAAGTCTTCTTCTCACAAGAAGAGCAGCTCCAAGAAGGCTCTGCATTCATTGGCAAGGAAATGGACTCAAGCTGAATCGAGGAACATGAGGAAGAGGAGGCATCGAAGAATCCGAGTCCGTGTGGCGAAGTCTAGCTCTCGCCATCGCTCACAAGAAGTCCATCTTCAACTCAAGAAAATGACCTCACCAACAAAGTCGATGAAGATAGTGATGACTACGCCCCACCTATTGCTTCATGGCAAAGGGTGCCAAGGTACTCAAATATACCTCCTCCGAATCTAGTGAAATGAATCGATGAAGATCTCAAGCCCAGCTACTCAAAACTTGCTAAGATTGCTGAAACAACAAAAGGCTTTTGAAAAGGTTCAAAACATGCTAGATAAAAGTGATGATATGTTGGGTGAAGAAATGGATCGCACTAAAGCCCCGATCGAAAATCTTCAGAGACTTCAGCCTAGGTTTGATACTTCAAGGTCATCATAACACTCTCTTGTCTCGATCATGAGAAACTTTCTTATGAATTTCTTCAAAGAAAGCAAGATCTTGAGAAGCTAAGAGTGAGTTATGAAGATCTTCGTAAGGAGCGCGATTCATTACTTGCTCAACAAATCAGCGCTTCTCGTGAAGAATTTGTTCCTCCATGCTTAAAGTGCATTGAACGTGAATCGCTAATTCTTCACCGAATGTTCAAATGCTTCAACTGTTACAAATTCTTCACCGCCTCGCTATCACTAATTCCTCATCCGAGGACATTGCTAGTATCACCGACGATGCAGGTTGAAGGAATTGTACATGACAGCATGTACAAAAGCCTCAAAGGGCATCGACTCTTTGTGATGTGCTTAAAAGCAGATCCTCAACAGAACCCTAGGAAAGAGGGTATTGCCTTTGAGAGGAAACTCAATGTCGATGGAACATATTGAAGCCCGAGCAAGACCCCAAAACCTCATGGGTTGCTGCAAAGGGACCTCCAGCTTGATCCATCTAACTTATCCGGCTTTACATGTGAATCTCCTCATTCTTCCGATGAGTCATTTGACTCCAACTATAAACTGTTCAAAAATCAGAATGGTGAAGTATTTGCTAGATATGTTGGCACTAATCGCAGGAACGGTTCCCCTATGAAGAAAATCTGGGTTCCCAAGAAGTGCCTTGAAAGTCTTCAGTGAATGTCCTCATGACACCACCGTGAAGAATAGGAACCCCAGATCAAACTCTTCATATGGACCAAATTCTTCATATGGATCCAAGTCCTCATACGGACCAAATTCCTCACGTGGATCAAATTCTCAAAAGGATCAAAGTCCTCATATGATTATCATCGTATAACAACTCGCTTTCGCAGGTAGAGCTAAGGGCTATGAATATGTGCATTATTCTTCAAACCAATATGTTCATAAGTCCTCAAGAATTTCTCCGCTTATTCATATGCTTACCCTAACCCTCTTATGTGAAACGAAATGGATTGGCCTCTATGCCACCATTCTCATATGGAGCTCGCAGAGTGATGAACTCTTTGCCACCCCTTCGATGTGGGTGGTGAAGAAAAGAACTAATCTCTTCTCAGGGTCGTCTCCGACATGCTTTAACGTCTCAAGAATTTGTCGGGGCCCGACAAAATGCTCGAAAGGACGCAGCTAATCATGAAGAAATGAACTTTCATTTCACACGCCCTCATACCGCTTATCTGTTATATCGCTCGATGAAATTCATCTCGATGAAATTGATATCATATTCTTCACCGATGAAGTATATGAGATCGTAAGTTGCACTAATTCATCCGCAGGATGATCAACCCAAAGCCAATGAGTGGGTCCTCGATAGTGGATGTACAAATCACATGACCGGTGACAAGAATCTATTGATGGATGCCCTTATCACCGCCACATCTCAAGCATATCATCTTTGCCGACAAAGGCAAAAGTCGTATTGGTCTTGGTAAGGTTATGATCTCTAAGGACATACACATGGACAAAGTCATGCTTGTTGAGTCCTTAGGATACAACCTCATGTCAGCCTCAATGCTTTGTGATCTTGATATGGTTGTTGTCTTTGGCAAGTATCGCTGTGTTGTGATCATGGAAGTCGACAATTCCAAAGTCTTCAAGGCTTTAGGAGAGGAGACTTGTATATTGTTGATTTCTACAGACCACAACCAGCCGTGGTGTCTACTTGCAAAAGCTTCGTATATCTGGCTATGGCATCGACGACTTGGTCACGCAGGCATGAGGAATTTGCACACGCCATAAGAAGAAGCATGTCATTGGCATTGAGAATGTCAAATTCTCAAGGATCACTTGTGTGGAGCCCGTGAAGTTGGAAAATGACCAAGGCCAAGCATCCAAATAAGACTATCATGACCACTACTCGTCCATTCAATTGCTTCACATGGACCTCTTTGGTCCTAATCATTACTCAAGAGTCACTAATGATGCATCTCTATATGGCTTTGTTATTGTTGATGATTACTCTCATACACATGGGTACACATTGTTACTTACAAACATGAAGTGCATGAAGTCTTCAAACGATTTTCCTCGAGGGCTTCAACCAACTTTGGTGTGAAGATCAGCACATCAGAGTGACAATGGAACTGAGTTCAAGAATTCGGTCTTGATGACTATCTTGATGAACTTGGTATTACTCATGAGTTATCCGCCCTATACTCCTCAAAGAAATGGCGCCGTGGAGCGCAAGAACATAACTCTTGTTGAGATGGCTCGACTATGCTTGATGAATACAAAACGCCTCGTCGCTTTTTGGATTGATGCAATTGATACCGCGTGCCACATCATCAACAGAGTATATCTTCACAAATTCTTCAAGAAGACTGCCTATGAACTCCTCACCGACAAGAAACCCAATGTGAGTTATTTCAAAGTCTTCGTGCTAAATGCTGGATTAGAGATCCTCATCACAATGCTAAATTTGCACCAAAGCACATGAAGGTTTTATGCTTGGTTATGGAAAGGACTCAGACACCTACGTAGTCTTCAACATCGCTTCTTCACAAGATTGTTGAAATCAGATGTGCGGTTCGATGAAACTAATGGCTCGCAAAGAGAGCACCTACCTTCCGTGTTAGATGAACCAACACCGAGGAATCTATCAAGTTCAAGGCAATGAGGATGTCATTCCCATCAAGAATATGCTCAAGAATTCATTCCTCAGACGTGAAGAACGCCGAATGATGCAATGTCAAGATAATGTCAAGAAAATGCTGATCAAATTCTCGACGACAACCAGCTCATCCTCGCATTGCAAAAGAAGTGCAAGTTGACAAGATCATCGATGACATTGAAGCACCAGTCCTCTCACACGCCAAAAGCTTCACATTTATCTAACTTTTGTGGGCACTATGCTTTTGTCTCTATCACAGAGCCCACTAAGGTAGATGAAGATTTCGAGCCCGAGTGGATTCAGCAATGCAAGAAGAATTACATCAGCTCGAGCTCAACAATGTCTCGAACTGGTCAAACGTCCAGATCCTCGCAAGCATAATATCATTGGCACAAAGTGGATCTACCGCAACAAGCAAGATGAAAATGGCCTTGTGGTGAGGAATAAGGCACGACTTGTAGCTCAAGGCTACACACAAGTTGAAGGAATTGATTTCGATGAAACTTTTGCACCTGTTGCTAGACTTGAGGCTATTCAGATATTACTTGCTTATGCTAACCATCATAATATCACTTTATATCAAATGGATGTGAAAAGTGCATTCCTCAATGGTAAGCTTGAGGAAGAAGTATATGTTGCTCAACCCCTGTGTTTTGAAGATCCAAAGAATCCCGACAAAGTCTTCAGACTCAACAAGGCCCTCTATGGCCTCAAACAGTTCTACCACGGGCGTGGTATGATACATTGAAGGAATTCTTCGTGAAGAATGGCTTCACACCCGTTCACTCAATTCTACTCTCTTTACTAAATCATATGATGGTGAACTGTTTGTGTGCCAAATATATGTTGATGATATTATCTTTGGCTGTATCGACCAACGTTATAGTGATGAATTTGCCTATATGATGAGTGAAGAATATCAAATGTCTATGATGGGAGAATTGAAATTCTTCTTAGGTCTTCAAATTCACAACAACACAATGGCATATTCATATCTCAGAGAAATACCTCAAAGATGTCCTCAAGAAATTCGCATGCAAGATTGCAAAGGCGCTAAAATTCCTATGCCCACAAATGGCCATCTATGCAATCGATGAAAATGGTATTGACTTCGATCACAAGGTATACCGCCCATGATTGGTTCTCTATTGTACTTATGTGCATCTAGGCCAGATATAATGCTTAGTGTTTGCATGTGTGCCCGATTTCAAGCTACACCAAGGAATCACACCATAAGGTCTGTGAAGCATATTCTTCGATATCTAGCTCACACACCAACACTAGGATTATGGTACCCAAGGGCTCTACTTTTGATCTCATTGATATTCTCGACTGACTATGCTGGTGATCGTGGACCGCAAGTCAACATCTGGTACTTGTCATTTCTGACGATCTTTGGTCCGTTGGTCCTCAAGAAACAGAATCGCGATCACCGTTCATCGCAGAAGTTGAGTACATTGCTGCCTGGCTCTTGTTGTGCTCAATTGCTGTGGATGAAGCAAACTCTCAAGGACTACGGCATCAACGTGAAGAATGTGCCTCTCATCGTGACAATGAGAGTGCCATCAAGATTGCTCACAACCCAGTTCAAGACTCAAGACAAAGCACATTCAGATTCGCCATCATTTTCTTCGTGATCATGTGTTGAAGGGCTTACATCTCCATCGAGCATGTGAAGATCAAGAACAGCTAGCCGATATCTTCACAAAGCCCTTGGATGAGAAGAGATTTAGCAAGTTTGTGTGAGCTAAATATCTTAGAATCTTCGAATGTTCTTTGAAAAGGACACACATCCCGACACTTATGCAAAATTGATGACTTAGATGTGCAACACATGAAGAAACGCTTTTCTTCAATCAATGAAGAATAACACTCTAAGTGTGAAGAAATTAATGAAGAATTTGATTCTCGTAACCCTACGACAATTGTACGCTGTGTCTGAAATCATCATTCTTATACGGTGGGTCACGCCACCACCAAAATTGAAAATCTTCAATTTGAGTTTTTCCTCGCTTTTGAAATTCTTCAGCTTTTTCAAATTCTTCAACTTTGCAAAATCTTCACTGTTTTCGTTGTCTTTCTTCATTGATATATATATATATATATATATATATATATATATATATATGGGTTTATGTCCTCTACAACATTCACTTATGGCTATTTCTTCAAGTTGCTTTTTCTCGCTAAGTGAATGTGATCGGACCCTTCCCTCTATGCTATACTCAACCCAATCTATTCACAAATTCTTCATGTGCGCTCTATTTGAAACTCGCTCAAAATCTTCACCGTGTCCTTGTCACCAAGAAATTGCGAACGGAACTTTTAACTTATCTTATCCAAATTTTTGGCTTTGCCGCCAAACCGCTCCGCATCCCACGATAAACTTATCTATTCACCCACGATCTAACACAATCTCCACTTTTCAAGACGTGGGTGACACATGTCAAGTTTAATGAGAAGGGTCAGGCACGCTCGTCCCAAATCTTCGGCAAACAGTTTTTCACCGTGGCTATATATACCCCTCTCCCTTCCTCACTTCCTTTACTCCGCCGACCGCCTCTCTCTCGCCGAGCTTCAAACCCTAGCGCCGCCGCTTACTCCATCGTCGCCGGTGAGGAAGAGCTTCACCGCTCGACCTCGCCATTGTCGCATTTCGCTACCGATCGCTGAAATCTTCACACCGCCGCCAGTAGCTGTCTTCCTCCACCGAAGTTAGGGCGTGGAGATCTGAATCGATTTAACTTCTAATCTACACTTCTCCTCGTCGTGTTCTTCAGTTCGGTAATTAAAAGTTACTTTTATTACTCGCTTTGATTCTCAAACCTTCCCGAAAATCTTCAAAGGTGTTTATTCTTCAAATCTTCACACATATGAACACCTCAAACTAAATATGCTCTTGATTCGCTTTCTAAGCAATGATTTTCTTCAAGATTCCTCAATTGTGTGGATCCTCGATCTATACAACTCGAACCTAAGACAAAGATCGCTTAGTGAAATTCTTCAAGGCTCATCCGTCAAATTCTCAAACTAGTTCTTTTGAAAACCTTCCGAGAACGATATGACCTCTCCAAATTCCTCGCAACTATACTGCTCACAGTGTACTCATGTCCGCCGCTGAATCACTAGGTTCTCATCAACTTAACTCATTTGCGCTGCTCTCGAAGAAAAGTTGCATACTTCTTCAGAGAATTGATTGTTCAAATTCCTCACCAAGAATATGGCGTAAGGAAAGAAGCCACGTAAAGGAGGAAAGAGGCCCGAGGTCATGACTGCTTTGAGATACCCGAGGACATATATGCCGACTATTGCACACTGATGAAGCCAAGTTTGGCAAAGAAAATAAAAATCAGCGCAAGGTGCGATTCAAAGGATTGAAAGGAGATGGGCAAGGGAATGGAGGGAGTACAAATATGTTACTCCAAAGTACATGAAGAAATTCGACTCAATCCTCCATGCCCAAGAGCTCCATTGGCACTGCCAAGAAGTCGACCCCACCAAAGATCAAGCATGGTGAGGACTTTCCCAAGAATGGGCCAAGCGCCAAGCCAAATTGGCAAGACAAGCCAACGAGGCAAAGGAGGAAATTTAATGAGGACTCGCATCGCTGCCGCCATCGAGGCCTCTCGCAAGCCAAGAAAATCTATGGCAAAGAAGCCCGCACACAAGCCAAGTGTTTCACCAACAAAGGCCCTCACGGCAATTTCTCAAGAATGCCCTCACGGCAAATTCCTCATGCTGCCCTGCTTCCTCCCAAATCCTCAGCTCCTACAAAGTCCTCAAGAGTTCCGACAAAGTCCTCAAGACTGTGCATCCGCCACGTACAAAGGACTGCAGCATCTCCATTGCCTCCGTGTCTCAAAGAAGTTCCTCACCTGCACCAAATTCTTCATCGTGCCCAACTCATCAAGACTAAGGCAACAATCGGACGAGGTCCTCGCCAAGTCCTAAGAAGAAACAGGTCGCTTCCAAGAGCCACCAAGATGATGAGGCTGATGATGATGAACTTGTGGAAATCATCGAGATAGGCAAGAAAGGGTCATAGAGCCAAAGGCACACCTGTACATCGCTGTTGGATCCAAGAGCGATCCTAGACTACATTGATCTCTCGCACAAGGACCCAAACACTCCTATGCTCGACTTCAGTTGACACCGCCAAAGTCACATGTCGACTCATTTCATCCAAGAGGAGAAATGGAAATTTGATAAGGCCAGAGAGATCAAGAAATCGCAGATGTAAAAGAGAAACTGCTGAAGAAAAATGTTGTCAAGATGACAACCAAGAACTTGTCAAGATGCAGCTGACATCAAAGCCCTCAAGGACAAATTTGACTCATATTATGCTGATTGGCAGGAGCCAAAGTCGATTTGTCAACTGACAAAGAAGTTCTCAAATGTTGCAGCCCCAACGCAACAAGAAATTCCTCAGCCGAGCCTCTCTCACCCGCTGAAGAACATGCCAAGACCACCGATGAAGTTCAAAGCATCAAGAAAATGCTAGTTCCAGGCTGATGACTCCATTCCAGCCATCGAAGAAATTGCCTGTGGCATCCACTAGTGGTGCGCTCAAGAAATCGAAGAAGTCAGGCAATCGCATCGCCATACCGAGGAAATTCAACCAGATTCCTCGCCTCCTCCCGCGCCTACACCAACTCCAATCCTTCCATCCTGATCCGATGTGAAGAAGACCAAGGCTGCAGAGCGAGCTGCAAAGAAGAAAAGGAAAGCATCGCTGCTTCAAATTCTTCACCTCAAGAAGATGAAGACAATGACCAGCTCATTTGAAAATCCCATTGATGTTGTTCCATTTCTCCATGCCATCAAAGGACCTTGTTCCTTTTGGTGAAGAATATGAGATCCCAAGCGGATCTCGATGAAGAAAATCATTCGCCTGCTTCACGAGCAGATTGATGAAGAAATTGAAGTGGAAGCAATCCTTCAACTCCAATCATTTCTCGCCTATGCCTCAGCTTCACACCTGAAGAGGCTGGTGTTGAGGAAATTGAAGAAGAAGATGTGGATATTGAAGCACAACACCAGTGATGAACGATGACTTTGGGAAAGTCAAGATCCCAATTCTCCACTCTTCACCCCAATCCAACAGATTCCTCACCCCCGCTCCAACAGTTCAAATGGGCTCAAGAAACTCATCCCACTTCATCTCAGACATGAAGAAATTCCAGCCACTAGCGCCGATGAACTCGCTGTCGCTGATCCTCGATCGCACATGAAGAGGAACCAGAAATTCCTCACCAAGAACCTGAGATTGCGATTCCAGAGGTCGTGATGCAACTCATCGACACTCCACCGCCAAAGCCAAAGAATCCATTCTCAACGAAGCAAAAGTTCAAGGCTGAAGATTTCTTTGGCGCAGCATGTTTTCTTCACGATTACAACCCTATGACTCGCTCGATAAGGAAGAGGCGCTTCGACTGCTAGTCAAGCCAACTTCTATTCCTCTCGGCTATTCAACAAAGACAAAGTCTTCGATCATGCACATATTCCTCATGTGGACATGGAATCTCCGCCAGCTTCGAGCCACCTCCTTGTTCTTCACGATGCAGATTGCTAAATTTCTGCACCGACATCCGTGATTGGAATGAAGAACTTATTCTTCAATTCTATGCGACGCTGCATATCACCGAGACGTCAAGATGTGAACTCATGGGTGTTGGACCGATGTATGAAAATACTCACTACAAGGCACCAAAGAATCAATTGCTTCGCGCCCTCCCACTCAGCCCTCCCTTGATGGTGCTCGTTGTATCTACAACGAACCCGAAGCCAAATCACTACATGCAAGTGCCGATGAAGCCTTTGAAGCCGTGACAGCACTCAACCAAATTCTCGTCAAGGAATTACTATATGTGCCTTGACCGCTCTATCGGATTCTCGACGAAGACAATGAGTCCTATCAAAGGCCACGACTCAAATGATGAAGAAGTCGCTGGCATCATGAAGAATATGCTTTTCAATATCATTCATATGCTCCGCCAACTTCCATGATTTCTTCATGAGGACTCGCAAACATTGCTATGTCACCTTTTGAGTGAAGCCTTATGCACCATGGATTATGAGGTTCATCAGACAAGGTCTTCACTCAATTACAAGGCTGATACTCAACCATCGCAGCTACTTGCCTCCAATTGAAGTCCTCAAACGGACATTTTCCTCACCGATGACAAGGGCAAGGCAACTGCTGTGATAGATGAAGGCATTCGCCCATTGATGGTCAATTTCGCAAAGCTGCATCCTACTCCACCAATGATGACTCGCCACACATGACTCGCCGCCAATACCTCACCAAGCAAAATCCTCAAGCCATAGCACCTGTGGTGATGATCGATCGTGAGTTACCTCGCCTTCATCAAGGTTGATCGCAATCATAAATGGGTCAAGCGCCGCTTGGTTCAATTCTTCACAACATGACCTCAACACACAATGCAAAGAAGAAAACCAATACTACCTCCATGAAACCTTCAACCGCACCTGGGCTGTTCTATCTCATGTCTATAGCGCAGAAGAACTGAAGACAATGGGTCTCAAGGAAGAATTTGACTGGTCTGCACCTCCTCCGAAGAAATATAAGAAGGTCAAAGTTCCTTCCTTGGTGGTCAGCTCCTATTCTTCATCGCGCGACACTGATGAAAATGAAGACTTGACGACATCGCGGCAGGCCCTACTACAACAACCGACCTCGACAACGCCGGGCGCCCTTCATCAACTTGAAATTCTTCAGGGCGTTAGTCCTCAATTTCGATCCTTTTGGTCATTTGATGACAAAGGGGGAGAAATGTGAGTTAGTCTTCAAGCGGGTCTACTATAAGGGCGGTTTTTTGCTAAGTTACAACTCTCGTTCTTCTGAAACTTTTATTGATCGAGTTGTAATCTTAAACCCGATGGTGCTCGATACTTTTGATGTGTTCCTCTCGCATGCTTATTCCTCATTATATGTTAATACACGATGTGAATTACATCACCACCATATTTCATCATGCATTTCAAATTCTTCATATTATATGTCAAATGCGTATGAATTACAAGATATAGGGGAGATCTCCATGATTCAACTCTTCAAATGTGCAATGCCTCAAAAGCAAAATTCCTCACTATGCACATCTTCGTGGGGAGTTCTTCTATATCTTGCAATCAAATTCCTCAATATCAGTATTTACACTTCATATGTTTATCCTCGTTGAAAACTTAACCTATATTGTCATCAATCACCAAAAGGGGAGATTGTAAGTGCATCTAGTGCCCTTAGTGATTTTGGTGTATTGAAGACTTATAGGTTAAGGGACTAATGTGTTTATGAGTGTACACAGTGTCTATAAGTCTATGAGGAGTTTGATATTTACAGAGAAAGTCGAATTCTAAAAATGAAGTTCTTCGATCAAGACTTTGATATTTCAAGACTTTTCAAGACTTTGAAAGTGAAGAAATTGGTGTGACCTTGAAGACTTGGTATTCATTTGAGGAACATGAAGCGTGAAGACTTTTGTTTTCGTAGTTTCGCTTTCTCCTTCTTGAGTCATAGGAAACACTGATCGTTAAAGGGGTCGAGGAAATACTAAGGAAAAATTTCCATGTGATGCTCAACTCAAAATCCTACACCTACCAATCCTTCGAGTGAAGCCTTTGAAATCTCATACAGTCACCAATTTCTTCAAAGGATGTAGACGAAGTTCTTCCGTCGCGAGGAATTTGTTCTCGACCGAGGAGTTAGGAATTCGCCAAAGGCGGATTGCCTACACAAAGGAGGAACATGATAGCCCCGAGGAATTTGAAAGTCAAATTTCCGATCTGCTGTGCAATGCGCCACCTGTCCCAAAATATCTTATCCACCTAACGGTCATATCATTGAAGGGCATTTATGTCTTATCATGTCGGCTGCTCCCTAGGCTATAAATAGTCGCCTCACAACCACTAGCTGGTTGGCTGCTCCGAGAGAACTTGACACTTGTCATTTGAGAGCAACCCATCCTCCGAGGACTTTGAGCGAAAATCATCGAGTGAGGAAAACCCAAAACCAAACCCCTATAAACCCAAAGTGATTGAGCATCATCAAGAGATTGATCCTGCATGGATCCGACGCTTGTTACCTTTGAAGACTGTGCTTCTTCCGACGGTTAGGCGCCATGGTCTAGAGCATCCAAGAGGAATTGTGGATCGCCGAGTGACCAAGTCTGTGAAGGTTTGGAAGTCGCTCAAGACTTACCACGAGTGATTGGACGAGGTCTGTGTGACCTTAGTTCAAGGAGAATATGGTGAGGACTTGGTGTCCCGAGCTGCGTGCTCAGCGATCGGGTGTCCGGACTCTGTGTCCTCGAGTTTAAATACTCACCGCTCCAACCAGACGCATAACCGAGACAACAGCTTGAACTGGTCTACCAAATCATTGTCTTCACCAACCTAATGGTTCTATTTCCTCAACTCTTTCATTTCCTCACATCGTGTTGAGTGTTCATTCATATCTGTGTTTGAAGACTTTGATCAAGACTTTCTCAATTTCCTCGCTCAATTTCTTCACCTGCTTGTCTTCATCTTGTGCTATCCTCGGTTTATGCTTTCAGATTTTGATTGTCTTCATTTCATCATGATGACCATGCCCGCATTCTCTTATGCTTACTTCGAGTACTTATTCCGCAGTAAGTAGTTCTTCACTTAGGAATTTCTCACCGCACATTCCTCATTGAAGAATTCATAAAATCGCCTATTCACCCCCCTCTAGTCGATATAACGCACTTTCACTGCCATGTGGTTTGGGTCAGCCGTGGTACCGCTGCCTTCACCATGGCCCATGCCTCCTCGGCACCTTGACGGCAGGTCGATACATAATAATCGGAACCGCCGCCCCTTACATCTCTCGCAAGTTTCCAAGGCCTTCGCATGGAGACAGATGGCCACAAGGCCTCGGCGACGCTTTTCATCACCCGCCAACTCGCTCGCAGTTGTGAGAGCTCGAAGAAGGTCACCCAGATAACCGGCATTTCTCCGCAGACGCACTGCGGAGCATACCTACGCATATAACTCGTTAGTCGACTTCCTCGCCAACTCTTTTTCAAAGTTCGCTCAAGCACTTACTAAAATGCCGCTGGTTGGTTGCCGATTCTCCTTCACGGAGTCCGGATACCGGGCACGAACATCCTTAGTTCCTCACCCAGCTGGGTGTTGGCATCTTGATATTATTCTTCTCCCGCCTCACCTCGAAGCACGCCTCGCCGCCTTTAACCGCGCAAGAGTTGTTGCTTGTCCGGATCTACTCCGCGCCATCTCGCAATGATATTGTCATATTTGCACACATGCCGACTTCACAACATACTTATCTTTCAAGCGATATTACTAGAGGGGTCTCTTGGCCTCCTCGCCGCGCTAGTGCGGCCTAAAGTTGGGCTTTGCACTCTTCCAGCCCCGAGACAGCTTGGGTATTCTTTTGTAAGATCCTGATAACAAATGATCCTTAAATTAGTTATTCTAACTGTTTCAAGTCTTGGGGCTACCGACATATATAACCATCAAATTTTCTCACCCGCATGTCTTTCACATACCGCCCGTGGCTCGCTAGACCATTTTGAGCGGCAGGAGGTACGATCTCCCGAATTGAAGGCGCCCAATGCCTCTTGGGAGAAACAAGGCCACGAAGAACTGTCCGGGCGACGCCTGTGGATTCATGGCACTTCCACTGGAATTGGTGGCGGACGGTCTGTCCACATCCTCTGCCGGAGGAGCGTCCGACGATGCCTCGTGTTCGCCTCGCTCGACCGGCTTTGGAGCCCGGCTGGTGGAGGCTTGATTGGCAACTCTCCTGATATAGTCCGCAGCCCTCTTTTTCCTAAAAAAGGAGAGCACGGGCGTAGTGTCGGGAAGCTGATCTGACCCACTAACACCTATGGGACCGGCAGACCGAGCCCCTTTCGTTCAAGGGGGCGGAGGTCGACGAAGAGCAGATCGAGGCGGCACACGAGCAGTTTACCCAGCTTCGGAGCTCTCCGGAGAGATAACACTCCTACCGCTGCTTGTCCGAGTGTATTGAGTTCTGCTAGGGAGCGCTGAGTGCTAAAGACACACCAGCTGCTAACGAGGCCTAGCGTGAGTGTTTTCGCCTCAACCCCCCGCTCACGCTAAGCATGGGCCTCCTTTATATGCTCAAGGGTCTCCGCATGTGGCAACGAGACAAGGGAAAAATGGAAAAGGAGTTGCGGTTGGTACAGCCACCGCATAGCTGTATCATACCTAACCCCGACGGCAGGGACAAAGGCATTAAATGACCGCTTCACGCCGCCCAAACAAAGGCAAACAGGACCGCTGTGGGCGCCACCGCTTGCCACGATGGCAATCTTGTCATCGCTGCCACACTGCGTTCGCTGGTCAAGACAGCCTTTTTGCCACGCTACCGAAAGGTCCTGTGGCTACACGTTAGCGAATGTGCCGGAGCGCAGTACAGATTGGTAGTTTGTCGCGGCAAGCGCTTTGCCGCGTTGTTGCCTCGCTATGCCCGGAAGCTTGTCGCTGCCGGGCCTTGCCGGACGCATGGCGCGTCGCTGCAAGTTCCTTGAGATGCCTTTGTTATCTTCCCGCAAGCTCCTCTTGCCGGGTCTTGTCTCCTAGATGCCTTAGGCCTTCCGCAAGCTCCTCTTGCCGGGCCTTGTCTCCTTGGCTTGAATACTTTGTTCTTGAATGGCTCCAAAGAACCACGGAGGACCTTGGCGGTCACCCGCAAGCCTTGCCGCTGGTGCTGCAGAATCGCCTGCGGCACGAATTCGGGATACTAGGGTACCCCTACTCTAGTACACCGACAGAGCCCCGGCCGGGCCACACATAGTGCCGAAGGCTGTTGGGCTGTGCCCAAAACAGGCACGGGCACACACGGCCCGGGTTACACCATAACTCGCCCGACCCACCACGCCCCCATTTAACGGCACGCTGCCGAATGCGGCGCCGGGAGAGATCGTGGGTGGTTTCTTTATTCGAAAGACGGAATGCTCGCACCCTCTTTATAAGCAGGGAAACAGGGCAGGTCGCCCATCTCGCCAGCTTGTTGCTCCAATCTCCAAAACCTCCGCCGCCCCCCTTCTTCCCAAGGCTGAAAGAGAGCAGCGCCCGCCCCATCGCCACCAAAGCACCACCAACGCCGCCGATCTCCCCACCACCTCCGCCATGGTCTAAAGTCGACAAGGGAAGGCCGTGAAGTCGCCGAGGCGCAGCTGCTCGCGGGGCGCGAAAAGAGCGGCAATCTTCCCTCACCACCGCTGAAGGCTCGAGGGAGTACTACTACCTCTTCGGTCGACGGAGACGCGAGCGCATCCGCACACGGAAGGTACTCCCAGCTGTCAGATCTCGAATTGGCTCCGAGTGGATACCCTTTCTTCGCTATTGTTTCTATCGCGGGCTCGCCCGCCTTTCTCTGAATTTTTCTGTGATATTATGAACACCTACGGTTCCGCCTCCTTGACTTCACCCCCAATGCTGTCTCGACCATGGCAGTTTTCGACATCTCGCGAAAACTTTGTCGGAGTCCATCCCAACGTAGCCCTTTTCCGCCACTTCTTTATGCCCCGAGTTGAGAGAGGGAGCTCTTGTCGGGCGGAATCGCTGGATCTCGAGGATTGGAAAGAAGGAAGCTTATCTCGAGGGAGAGCTCCGCAGCAAGTGGGAGGAATGGAGAGCAGACTGGTGCTGGATTGTCGAGGAGAACCCGCAGCCATTTATCGCCCAGCCAAACCCCAATAGTGCGCGGCAATGATTGGAGTACCGTGGGTTCTTTAAGACGCTTAGGGTCAAGATTGCCGCCACGCGATCCTACGCTTTAGACTTGCCGGGTTTCATCGAGGCGCCTGGCGCAGACTTTCTTCGTCGCCAGACGCTTCGCAGGGAGGAGGAGACCCACCGGGAGTTCCGTATCGCGACGGATATCATGAGGCTGCGTCCCGGCCTCAACTTCAACTTCACCGTTTTGAACTGACGCGATGTTTTGAACTGCTCAAGCACGATCCCGATCATCCTGAATGGTTCATGTTGCCGAGGGGTGTCGCTCACAGGCAACAATTCTCGCCGACCAAGATCCGCGGTAATGATGCTGCTAGAGACTCACATGGAATTGTCCCAACTTGGCAAGAGCCCGCAGATGACATCGCGGCGGCGCTCTTTGACGGCTCGGTAGAAGTGCCGGTCCGCCCCGATGAGCAGAGGAGCCTCACCATGACACCACCAAGATGAGATGCAGCTCATCGCCACCAGCGGAAGAGGCGGCAGAGGCTGCCGCTGGGCGCAGTTCGGATTCACCGTGGAGGAGGCAGAGGCAGCAGAGGCGGCAAGCCTTGTCGAGCGAGGGAGCTTGCCGTGAGGAAGAGCTTGTTGGGCCCGGTTGAGTCGAGCGAGCCCGCCGAGGGCGCCTCCCCACCTTCGCATAGCTTTGCTACAAGCGGAGCCCCCAGCTCCACCAAGAAGGCATCTCCGCAAGGTCGGGAAGTAGCGGGCGGCAGACGGGTTAACAGCCAAGGCACAAGCGACGCGCTTCCACCGCTGCAAGCACTGCTGCGCTGGAGCACCTCACGCTGTTATGGGCAACTCGAGCGGGCCTTCCGGGACCACAGCTCCTGCACCCGCTAAGCGGCCAAGGGAACCTACTTTTCGCTCGTCAGACGGAGGCGAGCCGAATTGATCTCTCGGCCAGCCCGAGGAAGAAGAAGAGTAAGATTCTTTGTCTGTACTTGTAGTTCTTCAATCTGCTGCTTTGTCTTGTATCCGATTTGTTTCACTCAACCAATTCCTTTTCGTGACGCTGGCCTAGAGAGCGTCAAGAGAGCCAAGGTCCCGTAATTGTCATCGAGGATGAACCCACCCGCGCAGCAAGAGGCGGTCCGAGACCACCTTGCCGACCCGCAACCCTTCCCAAAGCAGCCCCCAGCCAGAAGTGTATGGTTTACTTTCGCGCTGTTAGGCGGCATGGGTGCTCTTTCTTTGCTGATATCCGATCGCTGGTTTGTTGTAGGAGCAGAGCAGCTCACTCAGAGTGCCCGAAGCCGCCCCCGAATGCCATCTGCTTCACCACACCGCCAAGGGAGGATCCCCGGCAAGGGAGTGCTCTCCCAAGGGAGACGCCTCCGCAAGGGACAGTTCTCCGCAAGGACATCACCAATGACCTTCGTGGTTGAGACCATGGCTGCAGATCCAAGTGTAGGTAATCCTTTTGCTTGAAAACTGCCCTTGTGTTCCTCTTCTTCTGATTTTCTTTTTTTTTGATATTTGCTTGACTTTTCTTTCTTTTCCGGTCGTCAGATCCATCTGCCACAGAGCCAATGGAGACCGAGGTCGCCGGCGAGGAGGACGCGTGCGGCAACACTGACGATGCCGCCGCCATCGAAGGAGAAGCTGGCGCCGACGAGCCCGCCGCGAAGAGGCCGCCAAAGCTGTCGCCGCAGAGCCGGGCGAGGGGTCCGGCGATCGACCGACGGCCCCGAGGCCGCAGGAGCGCCAGCGCCACGCCGACCGCCGATCCCTCCGCCGCTGCCGCAGGTCAGTTCAAGAGCCTCACCGGGCGCTTATCTCAAGGTCGGCGATGGCGTTTTCATCAAGCTCCCCGGGTGTCGAGCCTGTGGCGCCGGTCAAGGAGAGACTTTGATGAAGAGCTGCTCACTCCATTGGCCGACGCTGGTCGACGCGAGCAGCAAAGCAGCAGCGGCGAAGTCCGAGGAGGAGCAGCAGCGGCGAAGCTGCTGCCGCTTACCGCGCCTCGGCTGTGCCAAGCTGGAATCCCGGAAGCGCTTGTCGCAAGGCGGAGCAGACATCGAGAAGCGCGGAGGAGCTCCGGCTCAACCAAGAAGCTCTCCGATCCCCGGCAAGGAGCGGAGCAAGTCGCCGAGAGCGCAAAGCCTTCATCCTCGAGAAGGCTGAAGTTGAAGAGCAACAACGCTTGCCGCCGAGAAGCCGCTCACAGGCAGAAGGCGAAGTTGGCGAGCGGAAGATTAACCTTGACAGCCATGAGGAGGAGTTTCACAGACGAGCAAACATTTGGCGGGCTCTCAAGGAAGCAAAGGATGTCGCCGCAGCTGCCGAGGCCGCCAAGAAGGAGCTGGAGACGAAGGTGATGCAGCTGGAGGCAAATCTCAAGGAGAGCGGCGAGGAGCTTATGCACTCAAGCATGAGCGTGAGAAGGACGCCACACTCTTGGCGAGCTGCAGGCCGCCTCACCGAGAGGAGCAAGGAGCTCAGCCGCCAAGGACTCCAACGCAGATCTTGAGTTGAAGCCGACCACCTTGACTCGGGACACTGGACGGCGCCAGGAGCAGGAGGTGGCCTTGAAGGAGAAGATCAAGGCCGACGAGGCGCCGGTGAGCGCTGCCGCCTGCAACACTTTCGTGGATAATGTGGACCATCGGACCGAGGGTCTCGTGGATGTTGCTGCAGCCATCGACAGGAGTCGGGCGCAATGGGATGGATGATCTCGGTATTCCTCCGATGAGAACCTCCAACCCAGCGCCAAGCTCAGCTTGTTCTTCAGGATGGGCGACGGCCCTCCAACGACCCGGAAGAGATCCCAAAGCAGCTGGCCGACGAGTCGCGCCAGATCTGCGGGAGCTCTTCAAAGGTGCCGATGAAGGTGGCCTTCCGCAACCCAGCCTCAACCTCACCAACGCCCTCAAGTCCTTGTCGCCGGATGCTGATGTGGAAGCGCCAAGACCCTTGTCGCACTCCATTGTAGATGTGGTGAGCGGATCAAGAGGGTTGATGGCGATCGCGAGATTAGGCTGCCTGCTTTTCTTTTCTTTGTCGCCTGGTCATGTTATGAGAACAACTTTAGAGCTGCGACAAGCTATCTTGTAATATAACTCTATTTCGTAGTAATTGCTATGTTATTTCCTTTACTTGATTCCTTCCTTTGTATGTTTTTGCCCCACGCTTAGGGAACTTGTCGGCAAGCAGCACCTTTTGTCATGAAGCGCTGAAAAGGGACGTCAAGAGCTCGTCAAGCGGTGCCGCCACCGACAAGAAACCTTGTCGCAACTAGTTGCAGCTCTTAAGTTGTTGAGCGGACTCAAACAAAGTAAGGGCTTAACTAGCCACGCAGTTGGTTCCTCCGCACACATGTTTTCCATACAAAGTACGGTCGTTCGAGGAAGATAACTTAAAAAATTTAAAACTGATTGCTCAAACTTTGGCAACTTAGCTTTTCTGTCATTTGCTTCCCGGTAAGGCGAAACTTCCTCGAGCGACGCTTGGTCCACAGCATTATCTTCTCCTTCCCCCCGGCAAACTTGTGGGCGAGGGAACCTTTCTTTCTTCAAGAAAGAGAAAGAAGAGAAAATAAAGATATGGAACCTTGCGGCTCGTTATTGCTTACTGGGGGTAGGTGCTGCACAAAGTGTCAGACAACGCATGCAAAAATACAATAGAAAGCATGAAATTGACAAGATGTGCGGAGCACATGAGCTTTACTTATGCACGGGGTGTGCGCCCTGCTTTGTACAAAGGATTACATGCAACATCGGCAAGACTTGTATTAGGTGGTTGCCTGAACAGGTTCCGCAACCGCGCTTCTACGGGTAAACTTGCGAAGATGCTCAATGTTCCAGAGTTGCTCACCGAATGCCATCTTCGGTCTCAAGGCGGACAACGCCAGCCTAGTGACTCGCTTCACCCGTAAGGGCCTTCCCACTTCAAGGCCAACTTGTTGGAATTCTTGGCGGATCGAACGCTACCAAGAACAAGGTCGCTTTCCTCGAGACTTTCGCATTAACTTTATGGTTATGGTAGCGGCGCAAAGCTTGCCTGGTAACGAGCAGCTCAGACAATGCCCTCAAGACGGTCCTCCTCAAGGAGCAAAGGCCATCTTGTCGCGATCGCTTCTTGCTCAAGCTCATCATAAGCGAGCACTCGAGGTGACCCAGATACGAAGTTCCGTGGGGAGAACTGCCTCCGCTCCATAGACTAGAGCGAAGGTGTCCGCTAGTGGCTCGATTTGGCGTTGTTCGATCTACCAAAGAATCACCGCAGCTCCTCAATCCAGCTTCTTTCCGCGACTTGTGCATTTCGTCGAAAGTCCCGGTCTTGAGCTCCAAGAAGACTTCAAATTGTAGCGACCTGACCCAAAATCGTCAAGTCTCCGTGGTTCTGCACCATCCCAAGATCATGCCGGTACTCACAAAGACATCGATGAAATAATCAAAGTTCAATCACACCTGAATTTATTACACGATTCTCATATAGAGTCTTTATTACAAGAGAATAAATTCGCCCAAGGCCAACTCATGAGAAATAAACTAAAATAAATCATGGAAGCGAGATTTAAAAAGCGAGTCCATCCGACTCCAAAGGGCAATCACCAAGCGCAGAGCGTAGCCTCACTCTTGATCGAATATACCGCAACATAAGACGTTGTAGCCTGTAGGTCAGCTTTTTGAATAAGTCGGCAAGTCATGAAGAGAATAACAATAATAAAATTACTAACACTATATGCATTTTGGCTGTGGGGCTCTAAGTTTCATCATTTTGTGAAAAGCCAATTTTCTCCTACTACAAAGGACTTGCTTGCAAATTACTACAAATTGTTGGTAGTTATTGAGATGGTTCCGCCAACCAATGTCTCATTCCCAAATTATTAAGTCATAACCCTCAAATTAATTCATTAGTTTTAGTGTTGAGATTTCAATACTTCCAAGTTCCAGAGGCTCAAATTGTCCGTGAATCGGGACACGGCTAATCGATTAGATCTTTAACTCTCGCAGAGGTTTATGACTTTACCCGCAAGAATCATTCCTCCTTTTAAGTCTTCGACTTCATGGTGTTTGAAGACGGACGAATGAAACAGGTCTTCCAAAGAGTTCTTCCGCTACCGCCGTACCCATCCAATCCTACCGCTCTTCTACATCTCGAGTACCGCCCAGCCAGCCGCCACTACTAGGGTTGACCCAGCCAGAGCCCATAATGGCTTATGGATGCACAGTAAGCTTCCGTCAATGGGGCATCCATCCATCTCTTCGTGGCTGGGTGAAGCTTCCGCAAGATGTCATGGCACTTCTCCATGCATCCCGCCAACCACCGGGTTCTCCAGGTGCCCGCAACCGCCCTCCACCCAAGAGTGAATTACAAGTCCATCTTGATCTTGTAGTTCATGGGGTTGTCATCATCATTGACTCTCATATCTTTCTTATGAATTCACTCAACCAAACCCGCTTCACGAGCATAGCAAAATAAACTACTTCGCCCCGGGTCATGGTAACAAGGGGATTGGTTCATCCTACCACATGATACTACTCAAGAGTATAACTTCAAAATTTCAACTACTGCATGCATGGTGGGTGGTATAATTTCTAATGCACAAAATCATAGGTATTGAAATAACATGATCAAGACTTGCCTTGCCGATGATCCTCGAAGCTAAGGACTCAGAGTAGCAAGCTTCAGACTGAAACTCTACCGAGACAAACAATAATCACAATAAGCATATAGCATAAGACTACATAACACAATAGAATAACAAAATAACACACCAAACAAACAAATCAAAACCCAAAGAAAACTCAAGAAATCCAACTCAAAGTTTTCCTACTTCAAGCAACAACTAAAAATAGTTTTACCTAACAAAATTTTTCTCAACATGACCTAAGCATGAGTTTTTGTTAACTTAATGTAAAAGGATGCATTAAGCAACTAGGAGCAAAAAGAATCAATTTAAAATCTATTATGAAACTCCTATTAGGCCTAATTCAATTTCTATTAAGAAAATAAAATAAAACTTTTATTTATTATAAATAAAAGTTCATCCCATAAAGTGACAGAAACTATCCTAGAATAATCAATCACATGTGAAAAATAAATTATTTTACTAATTAAAATAATAAGAAAACAGAGCTAGTTAATTAATTAAGAATAATAAGATTCTGCTAGAAACTATTTTTTATTAATCCTAAAATACCCAAATTAATTCCTACGGTTACACAATGTCAAAATAAAGTTGGGACAAAAAGAATCATATAAAATAATTTTCCTAACTCATGTTATAACAGATTTACTATTCTGACTAAAACTAAATTAAAGCAATTATAAATAATTTTAACATAGCTAAATATATTTTCTACAGAAACTATAGAAAATTTGCAAACCAACAAAAAAGAATCACTCAAAATATTGAGTAGAATAAAAGATATGAATTTTTCAAATCTGGAACTATTCTGCTAAAATAGAAAACGAAAATAAAGAAAAAGGCTAAATGGCCTAACTAACGACGCGCAGAATATAACTAAAATGGGCCTACGGTTAAACTGAATCGGGCCGATCTAATAAATAAAACCTAACTAAAATTAAACCGAACTAACCGGTCGAACTGCTTTTTTTAATAAAGAACATATTCTTCTGGGTGTTCTAATCCTAGCCGTGGATGTGAGATCGGACGGCGGGGTGGAGTCCGTGGCTTACCGGAGCTCGACGGCGGCGGCGGGCGGGCGGGCGGTGTGTGTTGGCTCTCCGGTCGCCTGGGAGGTCGGCGGAGGTTCCGGCGGTGCGGGGCGACGAGGGGGGTTCGTGGAGTCGACGAGGCTCGGGAGGGCTAGGGGCGCGGGCGGCGAGTGAAATGGCGACGGCGGTAGGCTCTGGCTCATGAAAGCGTGAGGAGGAGGAGGAGGGTTCCATGAGGGGCGAGGGGGGGAAAAGGGGAGGGGTACTTATAGGGGTCCTCGACTTGGACGAGGGGAAAGGGCGGGCGAGGAGATCGCGGCGGATCCCGGATCTCACGGATCCCGAGAGCGGCGGCGGGTCGCTATGCGGGCGAGGGGTTGAAGGAGGTGGGGCCCGCCCGCGCAGAGAGAGAGAGAGGCGCTGGTCGGGCGACCGAGCCAAGAGGTTTCGGCAGGGGGGGGAGATGGGCTGGCTCACGCTGCTGCCCAACTGGGCCTGGGGTGGGTGAGGGCCGGCTGGGGGGCGGTTGCCTGTGGTTGGCTGGCCAACCGGCTCGGCTGGTGCCCTGCATTTTTCTTTTTTTTTTTTTTAATTTTTTTGAAAACAAATAAAACAGATAAAATATAAATATTTATATAAGACATATATATATCAAAATGATCAGGGAATATTCCTATCATTTGAACATTTTTCCAAAGGCAAAATCCAAAGTTTATAAAAATCATTTTTTCCAAATTCAAATAAAATTCAAATTTGAATTCAAAACTTTTGGCATTGTTTTCCTCTCGATATTTTTGGAGTGTCATGTTTACTCCTCTCATACTTTTGCTCAAGTATTTATCAGCATAGTTTTTGAAATGATTCCCACTTGCCAAAGTTTGAATTCAAATTCAAAACTCAAAATCTTCTCAAACTCCAAATGGCATTCAAATTCAAACAGATGCATAGATGCTTAGCTATAATTGTAAAACATTCCAAATAGGAAATTTGGGATGTTACAAACCTACCATTTTAAGATGAATCTCGCCTCGAGATTCGGGTTGGCTAGCAATAGGTGCGGTGGTCTCAAGAAGGTCTTCTTCGGCCCTGTGTGGCTTCTTCCTGAGTGGTGACTCCACAAGACCTTGCAAAACTTGATGACCTTTTATGGGTGACTCGTCGCAGCCTCGAGAATTCGGACGGTTTCTCCTTATAAGTCGATCACCGCGAGCTGTATGGCCTCTAGGGGCACCGTGTCTCTCAACGGAATATCGCCATGTCGGCATGACACTTCTTCACCGAGAAACATGGAAGACATCATGAACTCCGGACAATCCTTCCGCAATTCCAACTTGTAAGCAACTTCTCCACGACGCTCGAGGATTTTGTAGGGCCAATGAATCGGGTGCTAACTTTCCTTTGACACCAAACCTCTTGATTCCACGGCGGAGACACACGAAGATATGCTCGGTCTCCCGCCGTAAGTTACTTCCTTGCGCCATCGTCGGCATAACTCTTCCGCCTCGATCGTGCTATCTTGAGTCTATCTCAATCAGCTTGACTTTCTTCGAATCCCCGATAAGATCGGAACCAAAAGTGATCGATCTCCAACACCATCCCACAAAGAATGGTGTTCTCGCACCTCCTTCCGTGATAGAGCTTCGAAGGGGCCATCTTCAAATCGGATTGATAATCGTTGTTGTATGAGAACTCGCGATGGCAAATTATCATCCCAGCTAGACCCATAGTCTAGCACACAAGCTCTCAACATGTCCTCCGTAATCTGGTTGACTCTCTCGGTCCGTCCATCTGCTCATGGATGAAAAGTCAGATCAATTCCAGCCTCGCACTCCAAAGTTTCATGCAACCGATTCCAAAACTTTGAGGTAAATTGTGTTCCTCTATCCGACACGATACTCCTCGAACTCCATGCATATACGATCCTGGTCATGTATATCTTGGCCAACTTAGCACCGGTATAGGTAGTCTTCACGGAATGAAGTGAGCTACCTTGGTCAAACGATCAACCACTACCCAGATAGAATCATAACCCGAACGGGTCCCGGTAATCCCGTGATGAAATCCATTCCAAGTTTTTCCCATTTCCAATCGAATCGCAAAGGTTGAAGTAACCCCGCTGGCTTCGATGTTCTCGCTTTACTCATTGACAAACATCGATATCGCTACGTATTCGCAATATCCTTCTTCATACCGCCCACCGTAAACTTTCCTTCAAATCTGTGTACATCTTGGTGTTACCCGGTGAATCGAGTACGGTGAATCATGAGCCTCCCAAGAATTAGCTTCCTGAGTTCGGGATCATTGGGCACATAAATACGATCCTCGAACCATATAGCTCCGTGTTCATCCTTACGAAATCCTTTAGCTTTTCCTTCATTCATCTTTTGCTTTATCTCATCAATTTCCTTGTCCGACTTCGAGCTTCATGAATCCTTTCGCCAAAGTGGACTGAACTTCCAGAGTTGCAATATATCCTCGAACTATCTCCAACGGAGATCTCGAGGTCATCGACTAACTCCGGGTAATCCTCCCGCCGCCGAAGAGTATTCACATAACTCTTACGGCTCAAAGCATCTGCTATAACATTAGCCTTACCCGGTGGTAATGCAATCTCATGTCATAGTCCTTTATCAACTCTAGCCATCTCCTCTCGCTCGAGGTTCAACTCTTCTCGTGAAAATATACTTCAAGCTCTTGTGATCTGTAAACATCACAACGGTTTCCGGCGAGGAAATGTCTCTGTGTCTTGAGTGCATGCACTACGGCTGCTAACTCCAAATCATGTGTGGCATAATTCATCTCGTGAGGTCGAGCTGTCCGGAGGCATAAGCTACAACTTTTCCTTCCTGCATTAGTACTCCTCCGAGTCCTTGACGAGAAGCGCCACAATAAACCCGGTATTCCTTGTGTATGTCCGCAAAATCAGCATCGGGCTGTAACCAACCGCTTTCTTCAATTCCTGAAAACTGGCTTCACATTCCTCGTCCAAACATACTTGGCTTCCTTCTTCAACAACTCACCATGGGTTTGGCAATCTTTGAGAAGTTCTCAATAAACCTCCGATAATATCCTCGCGAGTCCGAGAAAACTGCGGATCTCCTTGATCGAGGTGGGCGATCGCCAATCGGTGATCGATTCAACCTTGGCGGATCAATCGCTATTCCTTCTCCCGAAATAACATGTCCGAGGAATCCAACTTCCTTCAGCCAAAATTCACATTTGCTGAACTTGGCATACAACCGATGTTCTCAAGTTTCTCCGTAACTAGACGCAAATGTTCCTTATGCTCTTCCTCGCTTCTTGGAGAAAATCAGATATCATCGATGAACACCACGACAAACTTGTCCAGATATTCCATAAATACCTTGTTCATCAAATTCATGAAGTATGCAGGAGCATTAGTCAATCCAAATGACATGACGGTATACTCATATAAACCATACCGTGGTGAATGCTGTTTTGGGTATATCCTTTCACGGATCTTCAATCGATGATACCCCGATCAAGATCGATCTTGGAGAATACCTTGGCTCCAACTAGCTGATCAAACAGATCATTAATCATCGGCAGAGGGTACTTGTTCTTGATGGTCACTTGCTCAACGCACGATAATCCACAACCATCCTCAAGCTTCCATCCTTCTTTTCTACCAAAAGAACTGGGCTCCCCAAGGTGATGAGCTTGGCCGAATATATCCTTTCTCCAATAACTCATTAATTTGATCCTTGATCTCTTTCAACTCATTCGGGGCATCCGATAAGGTCTCTTGATATTGGGGCTGTGCCGGCAATAACTCAATCAGAAATTCAATGTCCCCGTCCGTGGCATTCTCGTAATTCCTCCTAAACACATCGGAAAATCTTGCACCATCGGCACTTCCTCCCGAACAACTCCCGTGAGGGAATTCACCGATTCTTCATCTGCTACGCTCGATACATACTTGATCCTCTTCGCGCCCGGTGGTGAGCGTAATAGACTTGCGGCACGCCTATGTTCCTTCAAACTTCGCCAACTAATCCATGCCTAGGATTACATCCAAGGTCCGGGTTTCAACACTATGAGGTTTATGGAAATTTATGGTTCCCGATGTTGAGGGTTGCATGACAGCCTAAGCTCGCCATCATTTCTCCTCCCGCGAACCGACGCCAAGGGGTTTCTAAGGGTTTTAGTGGGCAACCTGCACTTTTCCACAACTACCCTTGATATGAATGAATGCGCTGCACCGTAATCAAAGAGTACCAAACTGAACGTGAATTCAATAAAACTTACCAACCACGTTGTTCCGGCTGATCATAGACGCCCTCCACGCCAATGTGGTTCACCCGAGCACGAGGGAAAGGGTTGGGCTTCTTCGCGAGCTTCCATTGCCGCTTCCATTCCTCCGCTTGGCCTCCGGCAGTCGGTGGCATAGTGCCCTGTTTTCCGCACTTGAAGTGTGATGTGGCTCAGATCCTTCGAGTCGGGCAGGACGATGCTGGTTCCCATTACCGCTTCCATTGCCATTGCCATTGCTGCACTGTTGTCCTGGTTGCATTGTTCCCATTGCCTCCATGGTTATGTCCTCCATGGTTGTGATGGGTATGCCCTCCCGAGTATGGGGCATAACGGGCTTCGCCGAGCTCCCGAGTTGTGCTTCCCCGGCTGTACTTCCGCTATGCTTTCAATCTGCTGCTGCTTGCCTTCAAGTACGATGGCTTTGTCTACCAACCGCCGGTAGTTGGCTAAAGTAGCCACCATAAGCTGCATACCCAGCTCATCATTGAGTCCCTCGAGAAACTTCTCCCGCTTATGCATCTGTGGGCCACATCATCCGGGCATAGCGAGCTAGCTTGTTGATTCATCCACGCATCGCGCCACAAGACGGTTCCCTCGGGCGAAGTTGCGGAACTCACGCTTCTTCGCACTCATGGCTCCAAATGAAACATGAGCGTGCGGAAGGCCTGCCGGAACTGATCCCATGTGATGGTGCCGATGGGATAAGTGGTGGTGTAGTTCTCCCACCAAGAAGCTGCAGGTCCATCAAGTTGATGTGCGCAAAGCGCACCTTCTCTCGCATCGCTGCATCCAACAGTGATTAACTCTCTTCCGATCTTATGAGCCAATCATCGGCCACAATCGCTCAAGGCTGCTAGAGAACACCGCGGATTCAGCCTCGTGAATCGAGTCAAGTTGTCAACAGGGGTGGTGGTGGTGGTGGATTGTTGTTGTTGTTGTTCGATTCGATGAGCATCTCGATGATGGCATTCTCGTCTGAGCAGCCGGGTGAGCTCCGCGGAAGTTGAGACCGGGTCACGCCTCTGAGGCATCCGTGTTTTGGAGTGGATGAGAAAATTAGAATAGAACAATGGTCTAATGAGAAATAACACTACCCATATGAATGCACAAACATAAACACACCAATCATTTATTCATTCCACTCAAACATGGTTCAATCTCGATTACAAAAGCTCATGACTAATCGAAAATAACGACCTAACCGATCGATTAAAAAGTAAAATAACATGGTGGTCGACTAAAAGTCTTCATCAATAATCCTTGCGCCCTCCGTGCGATGTCCTCCGTGTGGTGTCCTCTGCTGTGGCGCCTCCTCTGCGGCTTCCTCCAAAGGAACTCCCTTCATAATCCTGATCATTGCTCACGAGGGGTCCATCATCTCCACTCGAAAAGGTCCTCTCCAAGTCCATCTTTTCCTCAATTGCGCAAGCTTCATCTTCGTGTCGTCGACTCTTCCATGAAGTCCGCGATTTCTTCCTCATGGTTAAGGAAGTCTGCGGTGCCTTCTCCTCCAGCCAGTTCACGGAACAACAGCCTCCGTGTACCTTCGAAGTTACGGCGAGTCCGGATCTCCCGCTTCCGAGGAGACACTCCAAGTCCCGGATATAAGAGAGAATGGAGTCGCCCTCACGGTACGGATGATATCTCCATTCCTTGCTATGCGAGAAACCATGGCGAGGTCCGATGGATCGAGCTCGCCTCAGATTCTTCTCGAGATGTCCAAGTGCACGATAGATCGCCATGTCCTTCCGAGGATCCAGCTTGAAGTCGGTGAACTCAAAGTCAATAGGCTCAGATGTCCTCCAAGGTTCTCCTCGAATGTGCACCTCGATCTCAGAGCGGTATCCGCTGAAGTGCATTGGTTGGCTTCCCGTGATCGAGGGCAGAGCAATCTTCAGCTTCTTCACCATCTCGACCAGCTTCCGCCAAGGGCATCGCCTCATCGGGCCGGCAAAACTCCGTAGCAAACCTGGGGTGAACTCGACGGCCATCTAGAATGTTGAAAATCGGAGAGGAGTCGAATTGAACAGGAGAATTACGGAATGATAAGGATACAAAGTAAATGGTCTCTTCCTATGGCTTTCCGATCCTAGGGGTTACGATCCCACGGTCAGCAGAAGCTCGATACTATCTCTCAGAGCGACCTGACCCAAAATCGGTCAAGTCTCGTGGTTCTGTATTCATCCCAAGATCATGCCGGTACTCACAAGACATCGATGAAATAATCAAAGTTCAATCACACCTGAATTTATTACACGATTCTCATATAGAGTCTTTATTACAAGAGAATAAATTCGCCAAGGCCAACTCATGAGAAATAAACTAATAAATGCGGAAGCGAGATTTAAAAAGCGAGTCCATCCGACTCCAAAGGGCAATCGCTAAGCGCGGAGCGTAGCCTCACTCCCCGATCGAATATACTCGCAACATAAGACGTTGCAGCCGTAGGTCAGCTTTTTGAATAAGTGGCAAGTCATGAAGAGAATAACAATAATAAAATTACTAACACTATATGCATTTTGGCTGTGGGGCTCTAAGTTTCATCATTTTGCTAAAAGCCAATTTTCTCCTACTACAAAGGACTTGCTTGCAAATTACTACAAATTGTTGGTAGTTATTGAGATGGTTCCGCCAACCAATGTCTCATTCCCAAATTATTAAGTCATAACCCTCAAATTAATTCATTAGTTTTAGTGTTGAGATTTCAATACTTCCAAGTTCCAGAGGCTCAAATTGTCCCAGAATCGGGACACGGCTAATCGATTAGATCTTTAACTCTCGCAGAGGTTTATGACTTTACCCGCAAGAATCATTCCTCCTTTTAAGTCTTCGACTTCATGGTGTTTGAAGACGGACGAATGAAACAGGTCTTCCAAAGAGTTCTTCTGCTACCGCCGTACCCATCCAATCCTACCATTCTTCTACATCTCGTAGTACCGCCCAGCCAAAGCCACAACTAGGGTTGACCCAGCCAGAGCCCATAATGGCTTGCGGCTGCATGTAAGCTTCCGTCAATGGGGCATCCATCCATCTCTTCGTGGCTGGGTGAAGCTTTCGCAAGATGTCATGGCACTTCTCCATGCATCCCGCCAACCACCGGGTTCTCCAGGTGCCCACAACCGCCCTCCACCCAAAGAGTGAATTCAAGTCCATCTTGATCTTGTAGTTCATGGGGTTGTCATCATCATTGACTCTCACATCTTTCTTATGAATTCACTCAACCAAACCCGCCTCACGAGCATAGCAAAATAAACTACTTCGCCCCGGGTCATGGTAACAAGGGGATTGGTTCATCCTACCACATGATACTACTCAAGATTATAACTTCAAAATTTCAACTACTGCATGCATGGTGGGTGGTATAATTTCTAATGCACAAAATCATAGGTATTGAAATAACATGATCAAGACTTGCCTTGTCGATGATCCTCGTAAGCTAAGGACTCAGAGTAGCAAGCTTCAGACTGAAACTCTACCGAGACAAACAATAATCACAATAAGCATATAGCATAAGATCACATAACACAATAGAATAACAAAATAACACACCAAACAAACAAATCAAAACCCAAAGAAAACTCAAAGAAAACCAACTCAAAGTTTTCCTACTTCAAGCAACAACTAAAAATAGTTTTACATAACAAAATTTTTCTCAACATAACCTAAGCATGAGTTTTTGTTAACTTAATGTAAAAGAATGCATTAAGCAACTAGGAGCAAAAAGAATCAATTTAAAATCTATTATGAAACTCCTATTAGGCCTAATTCAATTTCTATTAAGAAAATAAAATAAAAGTTTTATTTATTATAAATAAAAGTTCATCCTATAAAGTGACAGAAACTATCCTAGAATAATCAATCACATGTGAAAAATAAATTATTTGCTAATTAAAATAATAGGAAAACAGAGCTAGTTAATTAATTAAGAATAACAAGATTCTGCTAAAACTATTTTTTATTAATCCTAAAATACCCAAATTAATTCCTACGGTTAGGCAATGTCAAAATAAAGTTGGGACAAAAAGAATCATATAAAAATAATTTTCCTAACTCATGTTATAACAGATTTACTATTCTGACTAAAACTAAATTAAAGCAATTATAAATAATTTTAACATAGCTAAATATATTTTCTACAGAAACTATAGAAAATTTTCAAACCAACAAAAAAGAATCACCAAAAATATTAAGTAGAATAAAAGATATGAATTTTTCAAATCTGAACTATTCTGTTAAAACAGAAAACGAAAATAAAGAAAAAAGGCTAAATGGGCCTAACTAACTAACTGCACGTAATATAACTAAATGGGCCTAGGGTTAAACTGAATCGGGCCGATCTAATAAATAAAACCTAACTAAAATTAAACCGAACTAACCGGCCGAACCCGGTTTTTTATAAAGAACATATTCTTCTGGGTGTTCTAATCCTAGCCGTGGATGTGAGATCGGACGGGAGGTGGAGTCCGTGGCTTACCGGAGCTCGACGGCGGGCGGGCTTGGGCGGCGAGTGTGTTGGCCTCCGGTCATCGGGAGGTCGGCGGAGGGTCCATGGGAAAGGGGCGATGAGGGGGGGGGGTTCGTGGAGTCGACGAGGCTCTGGGAGGGCTAGGGCGCGCGGCGAGTGAAATGGCGGCGGCGGTAGGCTCGGCTCATGAAAGCGAGTGAGGAGGAGGAGGAGGGTTCCATGAGGGGCGAGGGGGGAATGGGGCGGGGAGGGGTTTTATAGGGGTCCTCGGCTTGGACGAGGGAAAGGGCGGGCGAGGAGATCGCGGCGGATCCCGGATCTCACGGATCCCCATGAGCGGGCGGGGGTATGCTATGGGTGAGGGGTTGAAGGAGGGTGGGGCCCGCCTCGGCAGAGAGAGAGGGAGGCGCGCGGTCGGGCGACCGAGCCAAGAGGTTTCGGCGAGGGGGGTGAGATGGGTGGCTCACGGGGCCGGGCAAGGCTGTGGGCCGGGCCGGGCCGGCTGGGGTTGCCTGTGTGTCGGTCACAAATGGGTTCGGCTGGTGCCTGCATTTTTTTTTTTTTTTTAAATTTTTTTGAAAATAAAAACAGAGAAAATATAAATATTTATATAAGATATATATATATATATCAAAATGATCAGGGAATATTCCTATCATTTGAACATTTTTCCAAGGCAAAATCCAAAGTTTATAAAAATCATTTTTTCCAAATTCAAATAAAATTCAAATTTGAATTCAAAACTTTTGGCATTGTTTTCTCCGATATTTTTGGAGTGTCATGTTTACTCCTCTCATACTTTTGCTCAAGTATTTATCAGCATAGTTTTTGAAATGATTCCCACTTGCCAAAGTTTGAATTCAAATTCAAAACTCAAAATCTTCTCAAACTCCAAATGGCATTCAAATTCAAACAGATGCATAGATGCTTAGCTATAATTGTAAAACATTCCAAATAGGAAATTTGGGATGTTACATCAGCATTTGCCCTCTCCGCTGACCGTTACTTCTCGGATGAGCAATGTATTAAGCGCACCTTGGCGCTAAGATCTTGGACGATCGCATGAAGGTGCGCTCAGGATCATGCGTCGTTGTCGGTGATAATCCTGTTGGGGATTCCAAACGGCAAACAATCGACCAAGAACTTGATCGCCGATCGGCTGTCACCTTCCTCATCGCTTCCACTTCCGACCACTTTGTGAACTTGTCGATTGCAACGCATAAGTACTCAAAGCCCCGACAGCTCGGGAAAGGGCCGAGGATGTCGAGCCCCTGCATCAAAATGGCCGTGATAAAGGGATCGCCCGAGAGCTTGAGCTGGCTGGTGTATCTCGCTGGAATGGAACCGCACGCTTCACACTTGGTTACTTGTGCAGCAGCATCCGGAGGGCTGTCGCCAAAAGAAACCTTGCCGAACACTTTGCTTCAAGAAGTTTTGCGCCAATGTGGTGACCACATATGCCTCCATGTATCTCTCGCCAACAGCTTTCGTCTGCCTTCCCGTGAATACACTTCAATTTCACACCTTTGAGTGTTCTTCGCATGCAAAAGGTGTTGTCGATAAACCGGTACATACTTGATCGCCGGGCTACTCTTTCCGCCTCCTTCTTGCTCTTCGGAAGTTCTCCTGTTCAAGGAAACGGACAATCTGCTGTGCCCATGCCGGAGCTTATGCTCGACAACAAGGACTAAAGGCACATCTCGCTGCTGCGGAACATCCGCTTTACGGCGAGAACTCGCGCTCACCGAGTTGACGCTCTCGCAAGCTTGCCGGGCAAAATTTGTCGGGAGCGCTCGCTTCAACGAACAAACCGTAGGGCTTGTCGGAGTAGACTGCTCCTCAAAGACTCTTGGTGTTGATCTTGGGACCTTCTTGGCGGCGGCTTCGGGAGCTCTCACGAAAGTAGTCACTAGAAATCAACTTCCTCTTCTTGTTCGTCCAGCTTGATGGCGTTACAGACGGTTGAGTCGCTTGAGCACAAAGATCCTCGGTTCCATGTGTAACTTAAGGGCGGCGACTTCGACAGCCATCAAGAACATCGCTTTTGAGCTCTTGGAACATATTCCATTTGTAGGTCGTCAAAGTGCTCTTCTAGCTTTCACTTCATCAACATAAGCTTCCATCAACGGACTCGATAATTTTGTTTACTTGGTGGACGACGAGCCGTGAGTCACCCCGATAATGAGCTTCTTGATCCCAAGGTCGCTGCATGATCTCGAGACCGCAAGCAAACCTCATACTCGCAAAGATTGTTCGCTGCTTGCTCCTTGGGAAAGTGCATCCGACTACGATTTGAGGTGCTCTCCGTGGGTGCGATAAGTAGCACGCCGCACCGCACCTTGCAGCGAGAAGGCACCGCCAAAGTACATCAGCCACTCTTTGCTTGCTTCCTTAACGGGATGCTTGTTTCGAATTTCTTCGCCTTGTGTTGGCGCCCATTCTGCTATGAACTCCGCCAATGCTCGCTTTTGATAGTTGAGGTGCTCTCAAACTTGAGGCCAAAGCTTGATAGCCCAAAGGCCCACCGACAATCCCCCTGCCTGCTTCGGATTTTGCAAGATCCTCTTCAGCGGAAAACGAGTGACGATTGTGATCTCATGTGCTTGGAAGTAATGGCGTAGCTTTCGAGGCTATGAGAAGGCCGAAGCAATTTATGCACACCGAGTATTTTGACCTAGCCCCTCGCAGAAGGGAGCCGAAAGTAAAACTGGCGCTGCACCATTCTTTTCAGATCTTCTCACACGCCTGCAGATCCATCTTTGTCGGGACCAGAGCTTGCCGTGAAGTTCTTGCTTGTCGCTGGATGCGCTCGCCGTGGTTGCCGGCTCATTATCCGCCTCCTCTCCGCTATTAACGCAGCACTAACCATTTTGATTGGTTGCCGCCATATATAGCAAAGCAACTTCTCTTGTGGCTTAGGTGCGATAAGTATTGGAGTGGAGGACATGTATCTCTTCAAGTCTCGCAGCGCAGCCTCCGCTTCTGAGTCCATTTCATTGACCTACCTTTTTCAATATTTTGAAAATGGCAGTATGCGCGCCGCAGACCTAGAGATAAACCTGCCGAGAGCAGCTACGCAACCGCAAGTCTTCGTGACATCCTTGACGCGCTTTGGTGCTTCAATCTGCTCAATGGCCTTGATCTTGTCGGGATTGGCTTCAATTCCCTCACGAGATGAAGAACCCGAGAAGCTTGCCGGAGGGAACTCCAAACACACACTTCGGGTTGAGCTTGAGGTTGATCTTGCGCAGATTTGCAAAGGTATCATCTAAATCTTGAATCGAGTCGCTTTGTCCTTGCTCTTGACCACTATGTCATCCATGTACGCTTCCACATTTCGCGCATTTATGCTCAAAAGCCGCCATGGACTACCCTTGCAAATGTTGAACCAGCATTCTTTAAACCGAAAGGCATTCAGACAAAACAGTATGTGCCACATGGGGTGATGAATGCGGTCTTCTTCATCCTCTTATGCCATGAAGATCTGATGGTATCTCGAGTATGCATCAAGAAACGAAAGCAAATCACATCCGCCGTGGAGTCAATAATCTGGTCGATACGCTGCAAGGGAAATGGGTCTTGGGACAAGCTTTATTAACATCGTAAAGTCGATACAAAGCCTCCATTTCCGCTTGCCTTGGCGCACCACTACTGGATTGGCCAACCACGAGGATGGAGCACCTCCGACAAGGCCCGCCGCTTCCAACTTCTTGATTTCTTCTACGATGAATTCTTGGCGCCCAAAGGCTCGCTTCCTCGACTTTCGCTTGACGGGTCGCGATGAAGACAGACGGCAAGATGGTGCTCAATTACTTTCGGGAACACCGGGATGTCGACGGTTGCCACGCAAACACGCCGACGTCGCCGCAGGAAAGCAACGAGCGCGCTTTCCTATTTAGGGTCGAGAGTGGCACGATGGTGAAGGTACCACCAAGCCGCCCTCCTTGGCGGACACCTTCTTGGTCTCTCGTGGAGCTGCCATCGCCTTCTTATACTTGCCGGTGGAGCTCGATGGTGCGCCCTCGACGGTAGCGCAGCACCAAGAGGTGCGCTTGCCGGAGGGCATCGAGCTCTTGCCGACTTGGTCTTCTTCCTCGCCCCGGAGCTTCAACGGCAAGTGACTTCAGATCTCGCTGCGCCGCCGCTTCCGGTAGATCTTGTCGGCGCAGATAAGAGCATCTTTCTTGTCGCCAGGACAGAGATGACACTTATCGGCCTCGCATCTTCAAAGATGTTGTATGCATAGTGAGAGGCCGCCATGAATTTGGCGAGTGCCGACGGCCAAGTATCCCATTGTAGGCAATGGAAAGTCAACAACGCCAAAAGTGACCTCTCGCCTGAAGTTCAACTCGCGCCAAATGTCACCGCAACGTGATCTTTCCTTCGCTTGCTCCTTCCCGGATTGATTCCTTGAATGTGCCTGCTCTTCGAGCTCGCCATCGTGATCCGGAGTTTCGAGTACCGCAGAGGAGATCAGGTTCAAGCCGCCCTGCCGCCAACTAGCATCTTAGTGACCTTGAGGTTGCGGATAGTTGGTGAAACCAACATCGGCAAGCACCGACCGCAGTTATGCGATCGTGGTGATCCTCAATATCAAAGATGATAGGCGTGGCCGACCATTTCGAGGCTTATGGACTCGACGGATGGTTCTCGCCGCATTGACTTCCCGCATCCACCGCTTGAGTTGGCGTGTGAAGTATGCGCAGAAGCACCGCCAACGCACAAGACCTCCGTGGCTTTTCGAACTCCCGCTCGCCGGCTTCATCATCATCCATATCTTCATCGTCGCTGCCATCTTCATCCTTGTCGCGCCGCTGGGAGGTCTGTCTCTTGTCGCTGCTGGCCTTGCTGCGCGCCCTCCCCTGCTAGGGCGCTTTTTGCTGGCTCCTCCAAAGACCTTCCCGGCCTTCTCCTTGTCGCCGTCAGATTCAGCCTTTTTCGCCGACAAGCTGCTCGACCTTCTTGCAGCTCGAGATCATGGCCCTTGGTGCGGTGGATCTTGCAAGATTGCTTGTTGGAGCTGTCTTGCTTGTCGGCGACCGCCACACCGGTAGTAGTCGGTGCTCGCTGCAATCTCCTTGCCGAGCTACCAGCTTTGGCTTTCTTGGCGCCACCTCCGCTGTCGGACTGCTCTACAACTAGCACTTCTTCGCTTTCTTCTTCCCGTTGTTCCGCCGCCGTTTTTCCTTGCCGGGCGCCTTCTTCACTATCGATCCTCCCGCCCTATATCCTCTCCGGAGTTTCTCCTTCCTCAAAGACGCACACTTGTCGCCAGGCATACAGCTCATCGACGCTTCGATCTTGCACATCGCCATCTCCTCCCGTGATCTCGCGGTTGCGACGCTCGATGGAACGCGCTGATTATCACGCGCAGGTGGACATCTGGATGTTGTGCCGCACACGGTGAATCTCTCAATGTACTTATGCAGGGTTCTCCTTCCTTCGAGCGAAAGCAGATGAAGGTCGCTTGGCCATGGGGCTTGTGGTCACCAGAAGGCACCGACAAACCGATGGCATAGATCTGTCCAGAGGATATGGAGTTGTCCGCAAGTGCATGAGCCAGATCCGACATTGGGCTTGAGTACCAGCGGAAGTAGTTGGCCAGATCTTGTCGCCTCGCCCCAGCAGCTTGCACCGCGATGGTGTAGATGCCGAGGAACTCGACGGTGCGCCTTTGCCGCCGCATTTCTCTCGGTACGTCTGCTTGAAATTCTTCTTGCCGGGCCATCGACTTGCCGCAGCTCACGAGTGAACGAGGGCAACCTATCACAGACGGTAAGTCGCCTCGTTCTTCGGGCGCATGCATGTCGACAGAGGGTCCAGCGCGCTGGTCGGATTGACGCCGCTTCTTCGCGCCGGCGCGAAGTTCGAGCGCCTTTCTTGCCGCTGTCAGAAGAACTTGGCGCTGATCGCGACGAGCTCGTGGATCCGGCGAGGCGGTGGAGTCACTGCCGAGTTGATCCGACGAGTCGGCGATCTTGGCCTTCGGGTGGAGAGTGCACGGTGGTTGCACCCCACCGTTTTGCCGCCATCGCTCGCGCTCGCAGTCCTCGCTGCGCAGCGCGTGCACCTTTGCTGTCATGAGTGTCGCTGGCATAGCCGGCGAGACTTGAATGGTGGCCTCCATTCATCGACCTTGTCGGCTGTTGGAGGGTAATCCAGAGCAGCTTGAGCTCTCGCCAAAGCTTCGCTGGAGTGGTGGGTGGCAAGGCGAACGGCGCGAGGAGCGGATATGCTCGGACTTCTAACTATGTTAGAAGGAGCGGTATCCTGCCCAGGCGATCGCGGCTCGCTTGTGCCTCGCATGTTGGCGCGCATGCTGGTCTTGAGCATCCCGAGATCCACCAGCTCGATCTTGGCCTAACGAACGATGGTACTCGCGAGTACGATGACGCTGCCGGTCCCGCACCTCCCGAGATGGGCGCTGCATGTACGGACGCCAAGTTCGCGCAGCCTTGTCCTTGGACTTGATAGCACCGTGGCTCCTCGCCGACGCCTCGCTTCTTCCGCGGGCGCCTACCCCACCACTAGTTTGCTCCGTGGTGGTGGGTTCGACGGACGGAGCAGTTGCCGCCAAGCCTTCTTCTTCGTGGCATGTCGATGAAGAAGATGAAGATCTGCTCTGTGGACGCCGGATCAGGTTCACACAGCCTCGACGCCTTTACCGGGCGCGCCAAAGATGTCGGGAAGCTGATCTCGACCCACTTAACACCTATGGGATCGGCGGACCGAGCCCTTTCGTTCGGCAGGGGCGGAGGTCGACGAAGAGCAGATCGAGGCGGCACACGAGCAGTTTACCCAGCTTCGAGCTCTCCGGAGAGATAACACCCTACCGCTGCTTGTCCGAGGTATTGAGTTCTTGCTAGGGAGCGCTTGAGTGCTACAAGACACACCAGCTGCTAACGAGGCCTAGCGTGAGTGTTTTTCGCCTTCGAACCCCCCACGCTGCGCATGGGCCTCCTTTTATATGCTCAAGGGTCTCCGGCAGGTGGCAACGAGACAAGGGCAAAATGGAAAAGGAGTTGCGGTTGGTACAACTACCGCATGCATAAAGGTATCATACCTAACCCCGACGGCAGGGGACAAAGGCATTAAATGCCCGCTTCACGCCACCCAAACAAAGGTAAACAGGGACTGCTGTGGGCGCCACCGCTGCCACGATGGCAATCTTGTCATTGCCACATCACCGCTGGTCTGGTCAAGACAGCTTTTGCCACGCTACCGAAAGGTCCTGTATGCACACGTTAGCTTAATGTGCCGGAGCGCAGGTACAGATTAGGTTTGTCAGCGGCAAGCGCCTTTGCCGCGTTGTTGCCTCGCTGCGTCCGAAGCTTGTCGCCATCGGCCTTGCCGGACGCATGGCGCTGTCTGCAAGTTCCTTGAGATGCCTTGTTGGCCTTCCCAAAGAAGCTCCTCTTGCCGGGTCTTGTCTCCTAGATGCCTTGTGGCCTTCCCGCAAGCTCCTCTTGCCGGGCCTTGTCTCCTTGGCTTGAATACTTTGTTCTTAAATGGCTCCAAAGAACCACTGAGGACCTTGGCGGTCACCCGCAAGCCTTGCTGCTGGGTGTCAGAATCGCCTGCGGCACTAATTCGGGATACTAGGGTACCCCTACCTAGTACAATCGACAATTAGTATGCATCGAAGAATAATACCTTGAATAAGGCAGCTACCATCGCTGTGGTCTGGTTCTCACCCGATCAAGGTCTCTTTAGCCTACTCATCAATGTCCCCTCGCTATTAGTCGCCACAGTGCTCAGATTCCGCCGAGATCCTCCCCGCAAAACACCATTGGTATACGGTGATAAAAAATAAGCACGGCTGGATCATCTTCAAGTATTAGGACTTCGGTCTCGACATTTGTGAGGCGGGAGCAGTCCAGATAATCGATCGTAATAGCCACCAAGGCATTGTCGATGCTCACTTGGTGAAATACCCCATCGATCAGCTCCACTAATATGTCCGGATCCTCTTGGGAGGCCGGATCGAGGGACCGCTCCGGATCCTCGGTTGTGGAGGAGGGCTGTTTATATCCTTTATGGCCCGGCAATTCTCTGCTGAAATCACAAGATAAGGTACTTAACTATGGGAATATGGAACAGATGGGCAAAAGAAGTGTCCGCTACCCAGCTTGGAGGATTGTACATAGAAAATCCGCCTATGGATTGACGCGAGGAACTCCTCCTCTTCTCCCTTGTACAATGCGACAAGACCTTCGTCAGAGCGGCAACCGATCCCGCCCTCACGGCCGCAGCGGGTGGCATCATCCTCCCCGCTGAAATCCCACATGGGGTGGCCTCTATATCAAGCAGCTGCACTTCAAGATAATGCATGTGGCCATGACTCGATCATGGTCATCCGAATGAGTTAACTATTTATCCGCTCATCGTAAAGGACGCCCTTGTCATTTACCTCCGAGGGCTCCATGGACGCCATTTTAGGGCGCTTCTTCAAAGGAGCATTATTGAACTGGAGGCCGATCCAACAGGTCCGCAGGGGACATCTTCTATATAAAACCATTCTCAAGGCCTGTCTTCAACGCCTTCCTTGGGGTTCCGGATAGATATCCGTCCCGCGATGCGCCATAGTTCGCCCGCCCACTTGATATATCGACTTCTCCCGAGAACGGGCACAAGGCGTAATAACTTCTCCACAAAGACGAAATGAGCCTCGACGCCCAAGAACAGCTCGCAAAGGGCTACTAAGCCCGCAATATGCAATATGGAGACAAGCGTAAGGTTGTGCACCGAGGTCAGAGAACCTGTGGAGCCCCGGAGAAACGGATGAATTGGAAACCGAGCCTCTTATCGATAAGGACAAGCAGATACCCGCTTCCTTCGAGGGATCGGGACGCCTCCGCTGCTCTCCGCCATTATAGGTGGCAAGTCCGCTCGAACCGGGACCATGAAGGCTGGGGAAGGAATCCTTGGTTTGAGCGCCACTAGCTTTCCGTAAGGGACGGAACATCTTTCCCAACCTCCAGCCGAGGACCGGAGGGTGAGAGGAGGAGCTGTGTCGACCGCCATGATGGAATGGATCTTCATTTGATGCGCCCGATGAATGCTCGCAAGGAAGATGGTGTGATTCGGATCTAAATCCTCAGATCTTTTATAGGCAGCTCATTTGGCGCAGCTAGGGGGTAAATGTAAAACACCGGCTTTTCGTGATTCGCTTGACACGTGGAAGACGCACTATTATTGGGCGGAAGCCATGGAGCACAATATTCACGAGAAGCCGGACACTATTCAATGTGTACACAGAATTTGGAGAAGAACCCGCTTTGCAATGCCAAGACATCGCTACCGGACTCATCGCCATTGAAGCCTGGTTTGGGGGCTACCGAGGAGTCCTCGATTAGGGGTGTCCCGATAGCCGGACTATAGCCTTGGCCGACTCGGACTATGAAGATACAAGATTGAAGACTTCGCCCCTGTCCGGATGGGACTTTTCTGGCGTGGAAGGCAAGCTTGGTGATACGGGTATGTAGATCTCCTCCCATTGTAACCGACTGGTAACCCTAGCCTCTCCGGTGTCTATATAAACCAGAGGGTTTTAGTCCAGAGGACAAACAACAATCATACCATAGGCTAGCTTCTAGGGTTTAGCCTCTCCGATCTCGTGGTAGATCTACTCTTGTACTACCCATATCATCAATATTAATCAAGCAGAGTAGGGTTTTACCTCCATCGAGAGGGCCCAAACCTGGGTAAAAACATCGTGTCCCTTGTCTCCGTTACTACACGCCTAGACGCACGCTCAGACCCCTACTCGAGATCCGCCGGTTTTGACAATCACATTAATAATGATAGTGCACCTTATTTGTGGCAATCGCCGCTTAGGTCATATTGGTGTAAAGCGATGAAGAAACTCCATATCGATGGACTTCGAATCACTTGATGCTTGTAACCATGCCTCATGGGCAGGATGACTAAGACTCCGCTCGGAACAATGGAGCGAAGCATCGCTTATTGGAAATAATACATGCTGATGTATGCGGTCCGATGAGTGTTGAGGCTTATGACGGTATCGTATTTTTCGACCTTCAGAGATGATTTAAGCAGATATGGGTATATCTACTTAATGAAACATAAGTCCAAACATTTGAAAAGTTCAAGAATTTCAGAGTGAAGTGGAAATCATCGTAACAAGAAAATAAAGTTTCTACGATCTGATCCTGGAGGTGAATATTTGAGTTATGACTTTGATCTTCATTTGAAACAATGTGTAATAGTTTCACAACTCATGCCACCTGGAACACCACGGCGTAATGGTGTGTCCGAACGTCGTAACCGTACTTTATTGGATATGGTGCGATCTATGATGTCTCTTACCGATTTACCGCTATCGTTTTGGGCTTATGCTTTGGAGACGGCTGCATTCATGTTAATTAGGGCACCATCTAAATCCTTTGATACGACAACATATGAACTGTGGTTTGGCAAGAAACCTAAGCTGTCATTTCTTAAAGTTTGGGGCTATGATGCTTATGTGAAAAAGCTTCAACCTGATAAGCTCGAACCCTAATCGGAGAAATGCGTCTTCATAGGATACCCAACGAAAACTGTTGGGTACACCTTCTATCACATATCCGAAGGCAAGATATTCGTTGCTAACAATGGATCCTTTCTAGGGAAGGAGTTTCTCTCGAAAGAAGTGAGTGGGAGGAAATTAGAACTTGATGAGGTAATTGTACCTTCTCCCGAATTGGAAAGTAGTTCATCACAGAAATCGGTTCCATTGATTCCTACACAAATTAGTGAGAAGCTAATGATGATGATCATGAAACTTCAGATCAAGACACTACCGAACCTCGTAGGTCAACCAGAGTACATTCCGCGCCAGAGTGGTACGGTAAACCTGTTCTAGAAGTCATGTTACTATACCATGACGAACCTAGAACTATGAGGAAGCAATGATGAGCCCAGATTCCGCGAAATGGCTTGAGGCCATGAAATCTGAGATGGGATCCATGTATGAGAACAAAGTGTGGACTTTGGTTGACTTGCCCGATGATCGGCAAGCCATAGAGAATAAATGGATCTTCAAGAAGAAGACTGACGCTAATAGTAATGTTATTGTCTAAAAAGATCGACTTTTTGCAAAAGGTTTTCGACAAGTTCAAGGGGTTGACTACGATGAGACCTTCTCACCAGAAGCGATGCTTAAGTCCGTCCAATCATGTTAGCAATTGCCGATTTTATGATTAAGGAATTGGGCGAATGGATGTCAAAACTGCATTCCTTAATGGATATCTTAAAGAAGAGTTGTATGTGATGCAACCAGAAGGTTTTGTCGATCCTAAAGGTGTTAACAAAGTGAGCTCCAGCGATCCATTTATGGAATTGTGCAAGCCTCTCAGAGTTGGAATGTACGCTTTGATAGTGTGATCAAAGCATATGGTTTTGTACAGACTTTTGGAGAAGCATGTACTTACAAGAAAGTGAGTGTGGGAGCTCTGTAGCATTTCTAATATTATATATGGATGACATATTATTGATGGGAAATAATACAGAATTTCTGGATAGCATAAAAGGATATAATAAATTTTCAATGAAAGACCTCGGTGAAGCTGCTTATATATTGGGCATCAAGATCTATAGATATAGATCAATACACTTAATTGGACTTTCACAAAGCACATACCGTGATAAAGTTTTGAAGTAGTTCATAATGGACCAGTCAAAGAAAGGGTTCTTGCCTGTGTAACAAGGTGTGAAGTTGAGTCAGACTCAATGCCCGACCACTGCAGAAGATAGAGACAAACTGAAAGTCATTCCCTATGCCTCAGCCATAGGTTCTATCATGTATGCAATGTTGTGTACCAGACCTAATGTGTGCCTTGCTATAAGTTTAGCAGGGAGGTACCAAAGTAATCCAGGAGTGGATCACTGGACAGCGGTCAAGAACATTCTGAAATACCTGAAAAGGACTAAGGATATGTTTCTCGTTTATGGAGGTGACAAAGAGCTTGTCGTAAATGCTTACGTCGATCCAAGCTTTGACGCTGATTCAGATGACTCTAAGTCACAAACCGAATACGTATTTATATTGAATGGTGGAGTTGTCAGTTGGTGCAGTTCCAAGCAGTGTCGTATGGATCTACGGTGAAGCGGAATGCATAGCTACTTCGAAGCAGCAAATGAAGGAGTCTAGATGAAGGAGTTCATATCCCATCTAGGTGTAATAC